>JACAXG010000039.1:3673301-4273301 GCA_018881555.1 Amblyornis subalaris
AGAGAGAGAAAGAGGGAAAGAAAGCGAGAGAGAAAGAGCAAAAGAAAGAAAAAGCAAAAGAATGAAAGAGTGAAAGAGCAAAAGAGAGCAAGAGAAAGAAAGAAAGGAAAGAAAGGAAGAAAGGAAGAAGAAAGGAAGAAAGGAAGAAGGAGAAAGAAAAAAGAGAAAGAGAGAGAAAGAAAGATCTGTAGAAATGTATCACTGATGCACTAATACATACTGGGAATATTTTCTCAGCTGGGAATCATAAACTGTCGGTAGAGAGTAGATACTTTGGGGGGAGGGGAAGATGCAGCAGAAAGGAAGGAGAATCCTCCAAGTGGGAAGCTCATTGTGAAACAGAAAACCTGTGATGAGWTCCCTATCCTGCCACTGATACCTCGAGGCCATGCCGATAATGTCTCTTTAGTGTCTCTGGTCCTTCTCCAGTAGTTCTTCACCACACAGCCATGTTGTGAGTCTCTCAGATCTGATTGTAATGAGGAACCATATCGAGAGCGAGCTGAGTTAGATACAAGAGACAGCAGGATAATATCTGCCTTTATTAGGGGACAGATACTGCCTTGAAAAGCCAGGACATGGATCCCTGCTGTTAGGATGTGAACAGAAGGATTATTAAATGAATGGGTGTCATAACAGAAATAATAACACTGACCTCTAGTTTTCATCAGTCTTAATGTTGTTCCCTCATTATAACAAACTATTTACCCTTTGGCCTCATTTTATGCACATGGGAATCAGATTATTGCCTCATAAAACAAAGGAGCAGTGAGATTATCACTTAAGTAATGGTCCCAAGCATGCTGTTAGCACAGTGTCACGGACTGTTGCTACACGGCAGAGCAGCATAACCCCTTTCATTAGGGCACAGTCCCAGTAACACGGGCAGTGGAGCAAGTAGGAATGTCACGGGGTGAGCGAGCGCAGCTTCCCGTTCACCCTCAGAGCAGTCAATCCCCAGAATTTTATCCCTGCAACTTGTTAAACCTCAGAAAGCCCATAGCCATTTAAAAGTGATAGCTGCTGTGTCTGYGCCAAATTGCTTTATCAGTTTTAGATAGCTGATTTTTCACACACACACCCCCACCCCACCCCCTTGGTATTTGCTGATAAAATGTTTGCACACTGTTACATGGGGAAATACAGAGCACTTGTGGGGAAAAAAAGGAAAGAAAAAAGGCCTTGATAATTTAAGAGCTGGCATTTCAAAACGAGAATGTCAAGCAGTTTAGATCTTGTTGATGTTGAACCCTGGGGCTCTTCCTCCCTCCTTTTTCTTCATGTTTAAAGCAGGCAGAGTGATCCTATGTTGAGGGTGTGTAGTTAGATACCTCTGCTGGGGATTCTTCTGACCGGCTTCAAGCACACAGCGGTGACTGAAGTCTATGGAGACAAGGATCTGTGGATATAATACCGGCATTGTCTACACTTTCATTTCTGCCATATGCTGGCCCCTCTCCTTCTCTGCATTCATTGTCACTGTTACATTTATCTGGGGAGGGAGGCCATCGTACGCTGCATATTTATTAATCATTCTTACCTGCTTCTCTTTTTGTTCTTTGCTCTTGTTCTTTTCTGCAGAGGGAGACAGAAAGGCAGCAGCACATCATTGCAGAAGTACTTAGACAGCGCTTTTTTTATCCACAGATCTCTGAGTGGTCTACAAAGGTAAGAGCTAATATAACAATTATCACTCCTATTTGTCAAACCAGAGAAGTGACGCTAAGACAGAAACTCAAGGGCACATGCCAGGCCAGTGATACAGGATGGGACAAACCTTACGATTTCCACAGTTTTATGCTACCTGTTTCTTAAACCAAGAAGAGAAAGGCTTCTCTTGTCCGTAATCAGAGAACATTTGACCAGAAGACATCCTTGTTTTAGTGGGCAAGCCAGGGCAGCATAATATCGTCTTTACTGTAGCAAGAAGGTTACTTTCTTCTCAGCAGTCTGCAAAACTCCTGCCCAACCACTGCTTTCTGTAGAGATTACTGGGCTGATGGGGTAAGCAGGCTGCAAAGGATGCATAGGGATCAGGAAATGAATATATGCATCAGGAGATTTAGAAGAGGTCACTAAACCCCTGACTGTTAGCAACTACCTCTAAACAGCCCTCCCTTCCAAAGCTGGGGGCCAASCACCCTGGGTAGGCAGAGCTTTCCCCGATTACACAGACACAAGGGCAGAATTTTGATTTCCTTGAAAGTAGTGGTGTCTGTATAACATCACACTGCTCATTTCTAGATCTTGATTTCAGCTTTGTTTATCTTCTGAGAACAGTTATAAAAATAAAATCCAGATTTTTTTTTTTAAGTGCTGATGAGGATGAGTGTCTGGATGTCTCAGGGATTAGGTAATGGGAGAGACAGTCTTTGGCTTGAAGTCACCCATTCAGCTTCGGTCAGGTCAGCCGTGTGTTAGCATTTACATTGTCTGCTATCCCAAGTACTGAGAAGCTGGTGGTCCTGTTCTGATGTGCAGCTCAAAAGGAACATTTTACTTTGAATATGAAGAGGATTTATCAGCAACAAGGCTGAGGAGTACATGAGCCTGGAAAATTAAGCAGACCTGAAACTTCTGGGCTGTGCCAGGATTTTAGTTCACAGAAGGAGGCTGTGGATAATGCTGCACATCTCTTGCACGTAATAGATCTAGGGAAAAGCCTTTGCTGCAATCAATCTAGCACCTCCTCAAAGGTGGTATCATCACTTTAAAAGAGGCTGAACATTAGTATTGTTTTCCTTTCATGATTGAAAGTTTCAGTAGATTCAAGATTTAACCAATCCCTTTTTGGCTCATACCAGCATATGAACTTCATGTAATTTTGTATATTATTATCTCCACTGAAAATATCCTGTAGTTTCTTTTTCCCTTCTGGTATAAGTACAGTGTCTATAACACAGTACTTGCAGCCACTGCCAGTGCCTTGGACAGTTGTGAGGGGAAATGTGAATTAGAAGTGGATTTGAAAAAAAATCCTTTCCTTAATGGTACCTTTGTAACTGATTAGATTTGGTAATGGACTTGCAAATGAAGTTTAAACATTAATCTAAGAGCTCAATTAGGTAAGGTATTACGGTGCAGTAGAGATTTTCTCCGTTCCCCAAGCAAGTGAAAAAAACCTTGGAAATTAAGACAAAATCAGCTTCTCTTCTTTCTTGTCTTTTGAGAGGTTTAACAGAGGTTGTTACTGAATTAATGAAATATTATTGATTCATATATCCTTTCTAGTAAGTGAAATGAAAAGGGATATCGCTTACAGTTCCTGAGCAGTTTCATTAGCAACTGGCAACACCATCACAACCCCATAGGTCTGAAAATCCCAAAAAAATCAGACCTCTCTGGAGGTCACATCAGCAAGCTATCCAACTTTTTTGAATAAACTCTTCAGATTTAACATTGCACTGGGAGTCATAAAGTAYACTTTTCAGTATGACCAAGTTATTGAACCCCATAATGTTTGCTCACAAAGGTGCAAACTCAAAGTTGCACTTAACTGCATATTTAAATGAGAGTTAAGCATATCATTAAAATTAAGTGTGTGCTTAAGAACTGCTCTAAATATAAATGCTTTCCTGAGTCTGGAGTAGCAGCAAAGAGTAACTCCTTCCACTGCAGGTTTTGTGGGGTGGAATGCCATAGCCTACATTATGTGGGAGGTCAGATAGGATGGCTGGCTGTAGTCATCCTTTTGGACCTCCAGCCTGCCAACAGGACACATCGTTGAACAAATACCAACTTTCCAACTGGACCACATCCAGCACGAGCAAACAGTGTTTAGAATTATACGAAGGAAATAAAGACAGGCTGAGGTAATTAAACACAGGGGAGATTTTTTCCTTTCACAAGCCCTAGCCATCAGTGTTTTGAATAACTTGTTCTATTAAAAAGCTATCTTGCTACAATATATTTGAACAATCCTTTATTCTGCTCATTCTATTAAGGTTGCTCTAAAATTATTCCACTGAGTATTGCCAGCAGCTTTGAGAACTTTAACACACAATATTAAGTAGAAATGAATAAAGACTTGGCTAAAATTACACATGGCAACTCTCTTAAAAGGCACTGTCAAGGAATTTTATACACCTTTGCTTTTATTCTGCTTTGTTTATAATATTCCTCTGAGAAGCCTGAAAATTCTTGGCTCTTCCCACTGGCATTTGATCCCTTACACTGTGAAAATAGACATTGTCTTCAGTGGCAGTGGGAGTGAGCCTGGCTCTTTCCTCTTAAGAGTCTCAGCTTGCACAGTCTGCTGCTGGACTAGATCAGCAGTAAAGGTGTCCCAATAATTGCTTCTTTGCAGCTGTGTGATGAAAGGAGCATCTGAATTGGCAGTCCATATAAACTAATGATGGTGAGATCTTTAAAGAAAAACTCTTGCAAAGTAACACCTAATATCTGCATGTAGGCATAAAAAAGGCCTCTTAGTAGACGAACCCAAGAGATGCTGAGTTTGTTAAAGAACAAAGTTGTCCATTGCAGTCTGCCACCACGAGGTCCATCTTCAGCAAGAGACTTGCCCCATGTGTACCTAGTCATGCCTGACAACAAAAGACATTCCTCACCTACTGCAGATAGGATAACCTGAGCGGGAGACTGTTCTGCTGGCTGGGACCATTTGGCAGTGGGTTGACAGCACTRATGGTGGCACAGGTATACAAGCCTCAGCATCAGCTGGGCTCATGCAGTTGAGTGAACACTGAGCAACTCAGTGTAGCCATCCAAACCATCTCCATCAGATGTGGGCTGGCAGCCTCAGCTTCACCACTTTGTCTGAGTTATAAGTCTTTGCTGGGTGGTGCTTTGAAGCAGGGAATTGCTTGCTTCTTCCCCATCTTCCTGCACTCTTTTTGCAACACACTCATCATAGCTCCTCCCTCCACCTCTCACCGTCATCTGGCTGCCTAAGGAACATCAGGAACGTGGACCAAAGTGTCTATATGCCGATTCACTTCTCTCTGAGGTAGCACCAGCACTCTGCCAGCTTTAATTACACACCAAAAAAAATAGTTTAGAAATGTGGGGGCTTTTTATAAGCCCTAAGGACAAGTTCTCTTCTCATCTACGCCGGTGTGAATCAGAAGGATGTCAACAAGAGCTAGTGAGACCCTGTTTAAAGTGCAGTCTTAATTTCTTTCCAAGTCTCCTAACAGAGTGTAGATGTCACTATAGAACTGTTGCCTGTCAGCAGTCAAAAAAAGCATGCTGAAGTGGTTCATAGGTCCAGCTATTAAAAAAACTGCCTTCATTAGTTCAATGGCCATCATCTCCTCTCTCACCTTTTTCTTTCCTGTTTCTCCACTGCCTCCTCACCCAGACCTGGAACCATTCAAAGTGACAGTTGCCGGTGACAGAACCCATCTCTGCAAGAAAAATATTAAAATCCAGCCCAGGCATGTCGCAGGGAACAAAACCGAATTTCTTGAATTCACAAAGAGAAACCATCCAGGGCAAGTAAGATATCATACTATTATGGGGTGGGAKCCAGTGGGATTTCCATCCCAGTTCACAGATCTACTGAGAGCAAGGMTCTCTACCAGCGTTACATCACTCGTCTTTGAGAAGAACAGCAACAGCTGTTTAATAGCACTGTGTAACACTTCCTGACAGCTTATGACAAAATGGGAAGTGGAAATTGGGCTTTCTTTTTCAAAGATCATTGCTACTATTTTACCCACCAATTGTCTCTAATGAATTGTGTGATTCAGTCCCAAGAGAACTTGCTTGAAGAACTGCTCTCCCCAAGAGAGCTACTGTGAAAGCCCTTTTTGATAGTTTTTTTCTGGATTTGACAATTTCCTTGACATTAAACYCCCTCCCTCCCCCTCTCACAAACCTGTGCATGAGTGTTGCTCACTCTATACTTTCCTTTCCTTGTCTTTCCATGAGAAGGATTAAAAGCCTCTGTGCAAAGATCTTAATGGAAGTTTTGTACCTCGAACATAGTCCTACCTAGATGAATATTTGAAGGAAGCCTGAAGTAGTTTTGTAATCTTTGGCCCTCAATTGCATTTTGAAGTGCTCACTGAATCTGACCCGTAACAAATAACAGGTATTTAAAGAGAAATGATGTCCTGTTTCATTAAGGCTCTGGGTTTTCAAAGCACATCAATCCTTGTCTTGAGCTAATGCAAATTTCCACTTTGATACATTTACAGTGATTTGGCCACACCAAGGTCTTGTGCCTTAAGTTTCCTTTGAATTAGCCTTTTGTCAGCTCTTTCCCTCAGAGTGCAGACTCCTGCCTTCAACACAAGGCCCAACAAATAGCTTCCCATGAGATGGAAGATTGTGCCCATCCCCTTGGCCTGTTGTAAAAGGGAGGCAGCATGACTGAAGAGTTAGATACTTCAAAAGAAGTATTACAGAGCAGCAGATGCATGATACCCTACTAGCAGGGTCAAACATATCTGAGCACTTTTCTATTTATGGGATGCTTTTGAGAAAATGTGGTTGAGATTTATTTTAGTATATTTGATTCAGGACACACATACGAAGTTGAATTTTTGTCTCCATACCTGTACTCTTTCTGTGGGTGTGCATGTGTGCATTTTTATGTGTGCATATATATTGTAGGTACATTGCTTTGGTTGGCTGCTCTTCAGATTCAGGACACAAAAATTCAACAGTTTCATAATTCACTACTCACATTCACAGACCTTTTCAGCCCCCTAAACCATAACCACTCTCTACGGTTTGTAAGATCAGACGACAAGGACCACTGCCTCTTAATGGTGCCTCATAACACTGAGTATTGAAGTTGGACATCGTATTAGAGTGCAAAATTGCAGACAATAATCATGGCTCAAAGCATATCTCTGACATAAGCATAAATATTGCTCATTAAATATTATGGGAGAGGAATATAAAAATCTTACTTGGTCTCTCATTGAAGCAGTAAACAGCACAGCCAAAGCACCTGCTACAAACAGCTCTGTAAATCTTTATATAACATATAGCATCCAGGAATGAAGAATTAGTTTGTCTTCCTGTTCATCTACATTTTGAGGAAAGATATAAGTTCCTGGGAAACCTAGTCTAAACCTTTCCAGAGGTGCTCAGCCATGGGAACCTCATCATCCTGTTTGAGACCCCAATAATTCTCCATATGACTGGAAAGCACAGCTGCTTCCAGTAGCCAACAAAGTGATATAAAACATGACACCTCCATCCTTTCTGAAGCAGATCCTATGCTAAAGTCAATGATAATTTGGCATCTGTATCAGTAGTCAGTTTGGCCTTTCAAAATAAGGTCTCGGTATGCAGTTTTCAAGTCACTTGCCAGCAGGGATTTTCTGTGAGATATGTCCCCAGATCAGAAAAAGAAATAAATAATGCTAGGACTTTTGTTAGTTACATCGGTACAAAACTTGTAAATAGAACAAGTCAAAGGCTTAGGACTAAAAATATTCATATTGGATGGTGTTAGTTCACTGGAAGCAAATAAATACATTTGAAACCCTAGTCCAGGCAAGATAAACCATACTTTAGCACTCACAAAGCTGATGAAACTGAAGCCTTGCAGGCAAAGCCAGGCTTCAGATCAGCAATCATCTCCATGAAAGAAGGCAGGCAGTCATGTGCAGCTCTGCTTGAGCTCCAAGCCAGCCAGATGTGAGGCAGCCAAGAAGTCCTAGTGAAGCATGTGTGTTGGATCCAGTGTGTCATATGTACTCTTGATTAGTTTTCCATTTCCAGTCTTGGAAGACATCCTTGTCCATATGTGGATTAATCATGTGTCACATGCTCCTTTTGCAATCAAGAAGCAGTATCAGCATTTTCCTGCAGCTACAGAAACACCTTTATACTGAAAGTCTCATAGGCCAGTATCTTTTCCTRGAGCAAAAGGAAGGGAAGGAAAGGAGAAATAAGATTACTAAAAATGTTTCTCAGATTTAATTTTCTTACTGTGAGCTATAGTCTTACATTTAAAATAATTAATCCACAAGTATCACATAGGTAGCTCACACAGGGCTCCTAAATTTATACTGGCCAAATAAAAATTACCAGGTAGTGAGGGTTGCTAAACATTTACTATAGTTTCAGTAGTCAGCACTTTTAAAAATCAGGCCACTTGATATAGGCAGCTAAACAGGCACATTGGAAATGGTTTGCCTTAATTAGTTCCCCAAAGTTACATAGATTATTAGAAAAATAACTAAAGATGCATTTTTATTCAGGAGGCAAAATGTAATGTAGCGTTAAACTATTAAGCGTAATTTGCATGAAACGTGGTGTGCACACACAACTCCCTCTGTTTGAACTTTACAGCCTTTCTATATAATATACTAGTAATAATTTTCCTCTTGTAATACTCTTTACATTTCTCTTGCTTTGGGGGATATTAAGTGAACTCCTTTGTAGGTAAAATGACAACTKCAAATGAATGGTAAGATTGTGTAGCTGAGTGGATAAAATACTTTAAAATACGGCACTATGATAAAGACACCTCTGCAAAGGTTGCAAATCATTTTTCATTTTAAGGTCAGTGTTCATGATTCTACTAACATTTTTAGATAGGTTTAAGAATGAGGTTCATTCTGTTTAAATGTATCACGGGGCTGTATCTGTAGAAAGCTTTCTGTGCCTGCAGAGAGAACCTGCTCCTATTCCACAGCAAGGGAAAATGCAACCCTCTATCTGTCAGAGCCCATCAGGAAATTATTTAATTTGGCACTATATATTTTGATCTATCTAGATTCTTTCTCCTCTAGCTCAAGAGGTAAGCTCTTTTTTACTAGTCATAGGCTCAGCTTGCACTAATAATGAGGGTCATGAGCTTACAGATAAGGAGGGGGATATTTTACCTTAGAAAGCCATCTCATAAGAAATTGCTGGATATCAAATTTGGGAATTTTCATGGAATTTATACAGGACAATTATGCAGGCACTTAGGGGGGCTGTAAAATAAATCTCTCTCCAATTTATCACTACAATATTAGGAGATTAACTTTCTACAGGGCTGTCTGCACTAGGAAAACTACTGTGCACTTTAAAGATGAGCTCAGCTGCAGTACTGCACCAGCAGGCTGTGCACGAGGGCAGGCAGGGCTTGGTCTTATCACCATGAAAACCTGCTCCCACTACTGTTGTGAAACCCACACAGGTTTTCCTTATGGCTTAGCTCCATAAAAACTGATGTTAGTTTTGTCTGGACAAAAGCATCATGAAAGCTGCAATTTCCTCTGCATTCTTGGGGAGAAACGTCTTCAGGAAGATGCTTTGAAGGGTTAGGAATTTTTCCCGGATTCCGCCTTCAGTTGACTTCTCAGAGAAATGAGTAAAAATAGCAAAAGCGAAAGAAGAAAAGTGCGGTGCCTCCAAGTTCGAGAGGAATTTTTCAGAAAAGCACCCTAACTTCGGGAAGCTTGATGTTGACTTGGCCTGAGCCTTGGGTCAGGCCAAAAGGTGTGGCAGAAAGTTTGTCCATGAACCCAAATTCTGCCCCTATTACTCCATGTAACAGCACAGACTTGAGTACCCTTCTCTTGAATTTATACTGAAGAGGACAGCTTGGTCAGTCTTGTGCTTTTATTATGGTGAGACTGRTAGCTGATGCTTTTCTGTCTCACTTTTGGAAACAAAGACTTTTCCACTGGCATGGTACTGCTCTCCCCACAGGTCTCCTAGCAGATAAACAACTAAATTCAGTGCTAATGTAAGTGGGCACAACCCTTGATACTTCAGCTGCACTGAGGAGCCTACACCAGCAGTGAACCTGTCCCAGTCTACCAGAGGAGAGACGTTATTGACTACTGGGAGCATCTTACTTATCCCTGCTAGCACCATAAATATATAGTAAGATCCGCCCTCTCCATCGCTTCCCAGCAGCCACATCGCCTCTCAACTCCCCTATCATTTAGTTTAAGTTCCATCCTAACCCGAACCCCARAATAAACCCCCCCTTATTCCCCTTTTTTTTTGTTGTTAGTTTTGGGGGGGTGGGGGAGGAGGTGTTGAGAAAGGCCCCATGGACACCTCAGCCGCAGTGGTGATCCTGCAGCTGCCAAATGAAGTCTCCGATTAAAGCCGGCGCGCTGCGAGCTCCCCCTCCTGTCGCCACGACGGTGCCGTCCAGCACGGCTCGGCTCGGGGCGACTCGGCTCGGCGCCGGTGGTACCTACAGGAGGGCAGAAGGGTGCTGAAGAGGGGCTAATTTTGAAGGAAAACTCCCTGGCGCCGCGAAGGGAGGTCTGGCATTGAAAAAACTGGCATGCTGGAAAGCAAAGCAGATTTATGTTGTACACAAGAGCCTTCATGGGCTAGGGTGATAAAATTGTTTGGCACGGCATAACACTAGCCTTTGCCAGGACATCACTTATTTTATACAACTGCATCTTTAAGAAGGAAATAAATGCTAAAATTACAAGAAAATCCCTTGTTCCTTTGCAATCTCTGTATCTCCCTTTGTAATGGTTTAACTCAAAGGGCTTGGGATATAAGAAGGAGAAAACAGAATTTTTCAGAGACTGTAAGCCTGCCCCTGAGTCACAGAGGAAGAGAGAATGCAGACTAGTATTGAGAGAGGGCACCGTATGCATTGTAGCCAGAACAATTTTGTGCAGGCTCTCCCCATCCATGTATTCTAAAGGATGAGCAGAACCTTGCATAGTATAAACCAGGTGTGAGGGATGGGAGAGCCAGATCCAGAAGCGTATCTGGAGCTGTGGATGCTACTGAAGCTCACCTTCACACACAGTGTCATGAGAGCATTTTAAGAAGGAATGAAGTTTTCCAAGTGAAAGCCCTGCTGAGAAATCATCACCAGTCAGTGTTGCAGACAACAGGCAATCGCTGTGGGTCTACCCTTGGGTCTGATGTGGTTTGGAGCCCAACTACACAGTGAAGCTGTGAAGCCCAAGAGCTTCCTCTCACTTTTTCAGACGCAGGGTGTATTCTGAAGGAACTGTGAAGCAGCTGCTTGAGGTGTGTAGCTGTTCCCTTGTTTGCAAGCCAGAGCCAACACTCATTTGGAGGGAGGGAAGTAAGGGAGAAATTGGATTCAGGCCCCTCTTGAATGTGAGCTGAGGGCTGTAGCTAATAGGGAGAAAGAGGTGCATCATTTGGGGTGAAAATTAACCCAGGCACAGGACAATTTCACCTGTGTCCTTTTGCCACTTCCCCCTCCTGGCAGGCCCTGGAAATGAATGGAAGATGGTCTAAGCCATTGGGCTAGAGTGAGGAGGAGACAGGGGTGTTGACACACAGGTAAGGACACTGAGGAGAGAGGCTCACCCCTTGAGCTGAAGTGATTCATTAAAGCTGTGCATAGGGTACAATGAGTCAAGCAGCTATKTATTTAACACTGGAGGTGGGAGTAAAGAATGCAGTACTTTATTTGTGGCCTTGAACTAAAGCCTAAGCAAAAGTCTGAGAGACAGCAATGCGTGTTCGCAGTTTGCAGGCCAGCCACGGAAATCTGGCACAGCTCAGGTACCACCGGGTAGATGTGTTCCGAAAACTCCTACTTTTGGCCTCCCCCCTCCCATCTCTAAAATCCATCAAGGCCATTCATAGGGCCCTATAAACTGTGGAGCACTGTTAGACCTTAGGACAAAACACATCTGTACTTCCGAGCAGACACTGTGTCTGTGTTGTGGGCTGCAGCTGTGAGCTGAGAGATACATACATGAAGCAGGGCAGAAGGACACCACCATACAGGCAGAGGGGAATAGAGCTTTCCATCAGCTGTAAAGGCTTTAGCCCTGCCCAGACCAAGGGCCCAGGTGGATTTAGAACAGCCATAACCTCCACTGGGCAGTTGGGGTGGGTGGAAGTGCTTGTGAGTACCCCATAAGCCTTCACACTTCCTCCTTCTGAATATTTTCACACATGCTGGAAGTACATCCCATATGCCAGGAGCCAGGAGGGACGGACAGATTAAATTCTCACCCCTGTGAGCTGCTTCAAAACACCTTTAAACCACARGACTATTGAGAAGTACTCATAGTGAGAGCCAGACCCTTCCTCTTAGTCAGAACTTTAYATGAGGCAAGTTTGCTGGTTTCAGTTGGACACTAGTGTTACTTATTTTGGTTTCTAAAAGTAAATCAGAGTTTTAATGTTAGAAACAGGCAATGAGGAAACCTTCCAGCCATCAAAGTGAGATTTGACTCAAAAAGGAAGAAAGAACCCAGTTGTTCACAGGCAGCTTCAGAAATCAAAGAAGCCAGAACGTCCACTTCCCCAGTCACCACCTTTGCCAGCACTGCCTTGGCACCAGGCTCCTCTTCTGAAAATGTGAGTGGGTGGAGTTGTATTTGCAGGCTGGAGGGAGTTCCTGAGCTGACACTCTGCCAGATTCAGGCCTTGTTAACTGTTGCTTTTGCTGTCAGATGCTGAGATTATAACAGGAGCATTTTTAATAAGGGGGGGGGGAGGGGGAGCAATATTAAAAATAGGCCATTAGATTAAGCAGCAACCCTGAAACAATCTGTAAGTCACAGTTAAGAGAGAGATATCTGGAAGATTTGCCAAGTTCAAAGGTCTTCATTATTCATGTTCCAATAGCTTACTTGATGGATTGCCTCTAGTCTGTGTCCCTTTATTCCTTCCACCTCTCCTAAAGAAAAATGCTTAAGACAAATCTCTAGACAGAGGGATAGACGCTGTAATAGATTATTTCTTATTACTTAGAAATTGGTTAATAATTTACTAATTCAATTTCACTGGTCCATCCCCCACTTCAATTAATCTTTAGAATATAGAGTAAATGCTGTTCTTTGTTCTTCCAGTACTAATGAAGAAAGAAATGAATGAGGAGACCTGGCCTTGATACCTTTCTAAAGATGATGTAGCTGCCTAGTAGTTGATTTTTTAAATCTGCTTTTATTTACTTCTACTTCTTAAACACAAAATCCATCCATAAAACTGAAATTTGTACAAGCTGGTTATGAGCCAAATTTCAAGCACGCTACACGAGACTTACTCTAGGAAAATTCCATTTCTTKTCAGTGTTACAAAAATCATGCACACCTATACACTTCCATCCTGTAGATAAATATTTTATACAGATACTTTATACATAATCAAATAAAACAAAATATAGCAACTTTTGTACAGCAATTCAAACTGCTGTCTACCACTCTGGGAAGGTGCTTTAAGGTTTAGCAGATGTAGAGAATAATTTGTTTCTAAGAAATTGTATCTGTGGCTCTGTGACCATAATGCATTTCAAAGAGATTTTTTTTAATCTCATCTGTCAGAAATTACACAAGTATAGTCAATCCAGCCTCCTGATATCCCTTGCAGCCCTGTTTCCTATAAATCTATTACCTTTGGTTTCTTACGTTTCTCCTGTTGTTTTTTCTTACCCAGTCCCTCCCATCAGCACACTGAGAGATGTTTCCAACCCTGCCCGTAACACTGTACCCAGGAYACGTGGGAGTCTGTGGTTGATGGCTGCTAGTCTGCCGTTGCACAGGTGTGAATTAGGAAACCAGTTCAGACTTCAGCCAACAGACTTTTGTTCTTGCAGCGTGTTGTGTCATCAGCRGCAGGACTTTGGACATAAACATTTAGAGCACCAAATGACACATTCTAGCATCCAGATACTTTTTGCCAAGTGCCAATTCATACCTTGGGGAGGACCAAAAAAAAAAAAAATCTGTCAAAAAACCTGCAAACAGCAACATTTATCTATTTTCACTTACAACAGAGTACATTTTCATAAAAGAAATATTATGGTAGTAGCACGTGGTCATCATTGATAAGCTTACTTCATGCAATTGCCACTGATACAGGAAGCAAACAGCCTTTTCCCCCCACATGTACAAGCTTGCTTAAGTCTGTCCCATTACAGAACAAGRGTAGTATATTAGGCCATTTAATAGAGGAACCAGAATACTGTCCATCCAATGAAGGGGAGAAAAGATGCTGCTCAGCACTGGAGAAATCTTATCAGTCAGGACAGGGCTCCTCACAGCAGGCTCTTGGCATCATTTTCCCCATGATCAAGAGCACACAGACCYGTGTCTGAGTTTGCTGCTGAGGGCTGCATAAGTGAGCACTGGATGGAAGGCTACATCCGTGAGCGCTGGCTGGAAGGCTACATTCAGGCCTGCTACAGGCCAGCAGCACTCATTAGTTTTTTGTCTTTCTACAGGGGCAAGAAATTCCCTGTGCATCTTATTTTCTACTTTGCCCTTGAGCATAAGAGAGGGAAGGGCTTGCTGTATGAAATTTGCTTTACAGATTTCTAATTCTACTAAGCAAACACATCTACACACCACAGAGCCGGCCCACAAATATATTAGAATTGTGAATTGTCCCAGATCTTTGACAGTAGGGGAGTAAGATTTTCCAAGTGACTGAGTAAATTGATGCCTCCAAAAGTACCATGAACTGATCTGTTGGGCTTGACTCTGAGCTCCCCTCATTCCAGTGTAAATCTGGAGTAAGCCGGCTGAACTCAACAGAGTTATGCCAAGGCAAAATCAGAATCCCTCTCTTCACGTTTTTTTTCTTTTACTGTGCTGCCTAATCCCATAGTTGCAACTAAACTGAAAAATCTATATATACMAACTCCATTGGCCAGGCTATCTTATTGTGAAACCCACAGTATATCCCAACCTTATAAAAAATCATTCAACTGTGACACTGTCCTCTCTCTTGCTTCTCTGATAAGCACAGAGGAAGGGCTGCCAATAGCACAGAAACTGGAAGACAGGAAAATAATATTTCACAGCCATGGAAAAAATATAACTGAATGGATATCAAGGCAGCTAAATTAAAGAAACACACAATACGTGGGTAACACATCCACAACACACGGCTACAGCACAGATGTTAAGGCAGCTAAAGGATTCCCCCAAAGGCAATCTCTGAGTTGCAGAAAGCAGCAGCATCTCCACTAATGAGTTGCTTCTAAAAATCTGMTCCTATCCAGTGGCTTGATTTGAAATAGATTAAACTAATGAAAAGAATCTTGTTGACTTAGTCAGTACATGAGGCTTGACGAATTTAAATAAAAGGTAAACTGGTGAAATACCGTCATGATAAATAAGATTACAGATGATCGTACTGTGTCGTTCATCCTGTGTGACGTATATTTAGAAGGGTGTCATCTTTCTATGGCATTGGCGAAAGGTAAATGGGCATCTTTTGAGATTAGCAGACGTTTAAAGCAAAAATAATGGCCAAATGAATAAATAAAATTAAAAGCAATAACGATTTGAAGTGGCATTGGAAAGGTCTTAGTCCTGTCGCCACTATTTGAAAAATCTCTAAGTTCTTTGCCAAAAAATTCCTAGAAATAATGGTAATACTCCATTTCATTATTAGCTGTTTTTAAAAAACCATATTAATATGCCTTTCATATCAGCCTATGCTGTAAAGACTGCCTGTAGTTTCAATACATAAATTCTGAGATCTGAAATGCAGATTTCATTTTTTGAGGACACGACATTATATGTGCAAATCTTCAAAGAGCAATTCTGCCTCTGACTATACCTAGCAGAGGAAGTACTCTTGACATCTGTTGTTCAGTGTCTTTTAATTTTTTTTTCAACCTCAGTTTTGCAAACAAACCCTTCCAGGGTGTGGTACAATTGCCACCAAAGTGCCACAGAGTTGTGCAGTTTCACTGACACCTTGAACATGGTATTCTCTATAGAAGGGATGTTCTGCTTTAATCTAAGCATACACATCACTGGATTCTTACCAGACACGTGTCTCTGGGCTGGGAGACATCTTACTAAAACAGATTCTATAAGAATATCTATTRACTTGGGGTATTGTTCAAAAAAAATAAAGAAGTTAAAACCCTTGAAACAGGAATTAAAATTCTACAATTATGTTACTATGTCCTGTTCATATTGTGGTAATGCCTAAAGCTCAATTATGCTGTAGGAATGAAAAGTTCATGTCCAGAGGGCTCCTATTTGTATCACATCAACTGATGCAGTAGCTAGTGGTTCTCAAACTATAGGCCCCTGTGGGCCCGTGAGGCTGTAGAGCATTTGGTGTGTTACTGATCTGTCGAGAGAAAGCTGCTTCCGTGGACAGTCGCAAGGCACTTCAAGGAGCAGCTGGAAGCCTGGAAGAAGCAGGAAATATGGAGAAGGACCTTGTGTAGTGGCATTTACTAGGGAAGAAATGGAGGAAAGGAACTGATTGACCATTTTGTATGCTTGGAGAAGACAGAAGAAAAAAGTTTGACTGGACACACTAGCCAAAATTCAGGAATCACYTGCAGAGTTAAGTAAAGCCAGAAACAAGGAAGAAGAAATGGAAAAGGTAAAAAACAATCAGAGAATCATGTTCATACAAATATGGAGAAAGAGAGTGCTTCAGGTTATTGGCAGAGGGAAAGCAAAGAAAAAGTAAAAGGGGTAGAAAAGCTGCAATAAATTCTTTGAGGAACAGTTGCAAACACAGCACCAAAGGAAGCTTCTCCTATTCGAGTTCTAACTCAACAGAAATGTTGAATGAAGAGATTGGCAAAAAAACTTAATTACACCATAGATAAAGTTTCCCAAAGCATGTCTGTGCTATTTATATTATATTATATTATATTATATTATATTAAGCACATATATTACATATGTGCTAATTATATTATATTATATTATATTATATTATATTATATTATATTATATTATATAAGTATACTGGTATAGTACTTTATGTGAACTCTCTAGAAGTAAGCCTTTTTCCAATTTTGACTTATATATACTCTGGAAAAGGTATCAATTGAACTGGAGACAGCATTTTTATGTTGGGACAGGAGTTCACAGGTAGAGTTATGCTTGTTTAACTGTATCTGTAGAGTTGTATTGATGTGAAGGGTGAAACGTGTCTGTTTCTGAAACATCAAGCTGCCCTTCAGGCCATAGTCATGACGTTCTTTAGCTTAGCAAGAAGTCACATTTCAAAGACACCTTTTATGATTGTATGGGAACAGAACAGAACAATATAAGGTTATTTAACAAAAAAAAAAAGAAGTCTTTTACAGGTACACAGAAATATTTAGGTTTCCTAAGCTTATACTTCCATGTCAGCAATTGCTGAAGATGCTACGTGGAACTTTCATGAACACGAATGTGAGAAGGGATAATGAAAACGTTATGTGTGAAGTTTTAGTCCACACTGTGAACACATCCATAACCTTTGGCATAATCTGAGAGTTACCATGGCCTATATCAGGAAGAAAAAAGTAGACAATGATGTTTAAGAGGTCTTGAAATGAAGGGCTCTCTAATGCTGGAGTTTTTAATAAAATACATCTTTTTGTTTTAATTATTTACATGGGAAATGAAGAATACTTTATCACTCAATAAAGACGAAAAAATACATGATTCAGGCATTAAATATAAGTAATGGCTAACAATCAGATGCATGTTCTATTCTTTGCTTTCATGTACTGGTCAGACAAAAAGAGAAGAAAAGAATTGCAATACACCGGTTTCTCAAGAATGTAGCATCAGGGATCTTTAAAAGTCTGAGTGATTCTATTGCTTCCTTTTGAAGGGCTCTAATAATAAGGAGGCCTAGGGAGAAAAATTGCAGTTGAAGACCATTGAAGTCTTGAACTGTAGTCAAGCCACAGAGTGAAATTACTGAGCCCTGAACACCTCTCCTGATCCTTCTCTGTTGAGAAGAACCTTTGTTAGATGAGGAGGCAGAGGTTGAAAGACTCAATTGAAATCCTCACTAAATACATTTTCTAAGAAGTTAGAACATGTAGATTTTTTCCTGCAATGAATTTACAAATCCACAGAATTGGAGCAGATGGAAAATCTCTCATTTTTAATAGAAAGAATAAACTAGAGTATAACCAACTCAGCGTATGAGCAAGCAGAGCAGAATTTCTTGTTCTAACCCATCTGAGCCAGAGTGACCCATACTGTGACACTGAGAAATATTTGAAAGTGCAGAAAGAAAGGAGTGTAGGTGTAAATATTATTTATAAGGTGAGAAACTCTTTTATGTCAACTACTAGGAGAATTACTTTGTTCACTTATTACTGACTTCTTAAATAGCCCATTTGGTAAAACTGACTGACATTTTATATGTCTTATTGCAGATCTGCATCTCCACAATGAGTGATTCTCCAGGGTATGTATTCAGAGTCCATGGTCAATCTGTAACATTTTGGTGACCATATGATAAATACCATCCTTTTTCATCTTATTTTATCAAAATGATAAAATCAAAGGCGGAGGCATAAACTGTGAGCATACACTATTAATAAGCCATCCCCAGCAGTTCTCCTCTCCGACTATTTTGTTTAAAGACAGAGACACTCCAAGGTTAAGCTTACAGCAGAAAAACCTCTCTGGGATAGCTGTGCAGGCAATACGGTCATACAGACAAAATGCAACATCAGGAGGTGCACTCAGTCCCGGCAAATCAGTCTTTTAGACTGACTTTTACTGGGCTACACCTGGCATTATGCCAGCATAGGCACATCACATCCTAACCATACTTCACCCATGGAGTTGTTCCTGCAGTCGACATTGCCGTTGGCCATTTAGCGGTGACAAATAAAAAGCAAACACAAGTTTAAATGCCAAGTTTTACTTTCCTGCATGCTAGCAGGGGAAGAGTGGCAAAAGTTGTGCATTTGCTGCAGTTTGAGCTAGCACTTCCAGGAGTCCATTTGTCTAGGTCATGTTGGCCAACATCTTTCATCTCTTCCAGAGCTCTTGACAACAGAAATGCCATCACCCATTTCGTATGGCAGTACTGTTTGACGATAATCCATCTACTGCTTAGTCTAGTATAATCCGTCCACTTTCTGAGTCTCTTCAGAACCTGAGTTCTGCTGCCAAGGAAAAGTGGTATGTAGAAATGGAAAGCTGATGATGATCAATAAAGCAACAGTTACTGTAAAGCGAAAAATAGGCAGAAACAGGGAAAACATCTGAACTAGGGGAGCATGCACTGCCAGAAGAGAAAAAGTCAAAGAGTCTCAAATAGAGCAATCCAGGGAACCTAGATGGGGCTTTGAGCAACCTTTGAGCAACACCCCATGGCAGAGGAGTTGGAACTACATGATCTTTAAGGCCCTTTCCAACCCAAACCTTTCTATGATTCTATGAAGAAAAGCAGAGCCAGCTACTGCAAAGCCCAAAGGAAGCACAGAGACACCTGGAGAGGCAGCATTCTACAGAAAAGGTGATCAATCCATCAGGAACGAAAAAGGAAGTGACAAAAAAGTCTAATGAGTGGCTAGGAGTGAAATCTGAATGTGCACCTCTATTTATATTTTCAGTCTAGTTCCAGATAAACATCATTCTCTTTTCTTACAGGATGGAAAATGAAGATCAGAAATACGGAGTCAATGCTAGAGACACAGACCAGGGAAGCACCACATATCTCTCAGTCGTGATTGCTAAGTAATAGCTATAGATTGGGCAAACTGAGAAAGAAGTGAATCATTGTATCTTCAAGGTAAAGCAATTTTAAGACTCGATCTCATCACCTGGAAGTGAGGCAGAAGTCCCTGGAAATATATCTCGTGAAACTTCTTATGATGCTGTGAAATTGATCTAAGCATCTCCAGTTTTTCAAYTACCAAAACGAACCAGACCATATACCAGGAGAGGCATAAAAGAAGCACAGTGAAGGCAGAAGATATGTATAGTTATATGTAGCTATAGTTCTCTGCTTATGCTTTTGGAATTAATTGCCAGCTGGTCTCCACATCTGTAGGAGTTCAGCCAGGACTTTAACAAGGAACAAACATGTAACACATCTCAGGTATTTCTGTCCACACAACACTCTCCCAGCAAGGCCTTCAGGTCCCAGGACTAGTCTCAAATGGAACCAAAACCAAGTAGTAAATAGCAAGAGTCTGACAATGAGACCTAAACTTTTTCTTCACAACTAAGTCCTCTTTTGTACTGGAATAAAAGGAGAGGAAACAAGTCTTTTCTGCTTGTGGATCCTTTCATTCTTCTGTAAGGAACTGAAAAAGATATAACTCTAAGGACTAAGAGCTGTATTGTGTGAGAAAATTACAGCAAGGGAAGTTAGACAGCATTATTAAGTTATGGCAAGATAGCTGTGAGCAGGAAACCAAAGGGTAAATTCACTACCTTATGGCACATAAATAAGCCACTCGTGTTTTCTCTGTTATATTTTGTCTCATTTGAATGAAGTTCCTTCCTCTTTTGGAAGAGTTTCTGTTTAGCTTTATTCAAATAGTTGTATCGTAAATCCCGAGCTTATTGTAACTTTTCCTTGCCACCTCGCCTTGTATCACAGGGTCACACAGAAAGGACAAAGTGTGTCATCACAGGGCTGTGTGAGGTATCAGCATGTTTCTCGCTTTGCCTCTGTCACTTGCAAGCGTGACATTAACACCGAGCTGACATTACGAGAGCCAAAGAGATGATCATTTCCTTCTGCTCCCCACGAAAGGTCTGACGCAAAACTCACTGGAATTGCTGGAAATATAAGGGGTTTTGGCTCAGACCCAAACAGACCAGCCAGAAATAATGCTGAAAATGTATTTGGAACTGAGATGGTACAAAAGGACTAATTCTAATCACCTTCCCTCAGCAGAAGGCTCAGAGTGATTTGAACTGGCTACCTTCTGTTGTGAATTAAACTCAAAGCCCCAAAGGCAACTCGATTCCAGTCATCTATCTTTGCAGCCTCCTCCAAACTCAATCCAGAGGGAAAAGTGACTAATCCTGTTCAGTTGCTACACTGAGCTAGTGCCATCCATTAAAAAAGCTTGGGGCACAGGGAAAATGAATAATCTGGGTCAGTTTTTCTCTGCGAGTCCTTTGCACAGCTTGGTCAAGAAAATAAAAAAAAAGTCAGGAGACAGGAAGAGGAAGCACTGATAAGAAGGAAAGCTCACTTGATACAGTGCACACACTTTACAGCAAAGAAATAGAAGCAGATCAGTGATGTTTTGTCAGAATTCCCAAGATGAGATGAGATTGATTAGAGGAGGTAGTTCTCTATTTGCTGGAAAAAGGATCACATCCTACACTCTCTTCCCATTTTCCCATGTCCATGCAGAGCTGAGAGGCCAAGCAGTGAAAAAAGGCAAACTGCAAAAACATTTCTGGGCATAGAAGCTGGCTTCTTGGCTCCCTTTCTCTCCATTGCTCTGGGTATGGCACGGCTAGCACAGGAGAACAGCCCATTGCTGATCCTAAACATGACCTAGGAGGTGAGTCATAAAATGGGAGTTGCCACTGTAACAGCTGCTCGAGCGATGACATTAGTAGGTGCTTTCAGCAAAAGCATTTTTGGGTAGGCTTCAAAGTAAATAACCGCTGCTGCTGGTTATCGTATTATTACTTTGAACAGGGTTACAAAGGATTGTGTGCTACAGAAAAGGTTAATCTGCAGATAACCCCCTACCAAGATTATTAACATAATATGGGAAAAGTGCCTGTGTGATTTAGCAGCAATCTTTATATTGTCCCTGCCCCTTATTACAGAAGTGGAGGGCTTTCATTATTAATATCAGTTGTCTCACTTGACTTTGGTGAAGGTTTCCTGTGACAACAGGAAAGGGCTGGAATTTTGTTTGTGGTAAAAATGAAGATTTTCTGTTTAAAAAGAGCTCTTCTAGAAGCAGTGAAATTTGTTAAGCCTGGTCGCTTTGCTCTGTGTCCTCTCATCTTCTGCATTTGTCACCTGACACATAGCACCATACTGCCAACCCCATCCTCCACAGCCCCCTGGGTCAGTTAGGAAAATGCTGACAGAGGGGCTCATTGCTGGTTTTCAGGAGCTGAATTCTGACCCCTTTTTGTCAAGGAGGCGCATGAAGTGATCAGATCACCCATCTTTATCTAAATGCCAGTTTTCATGACATTTATTATGTGTCTTCAGGGTCATGGTCAATGCTGGAGATGCCAAAGCTCCACAGTTACCGGAAGGTAGGATGACTATAGTTTCCCCAGTGTCATTCCCACAGGTCAAGCTGGACAGGTTGCCTCTGCTAGCAAACTGCTTTTGGAAGACAGTTCACTGAGGCCTAATACATGGTCCCACAGGTAATAAAGATTGAAGAGGAGGGTTAGCAGAAAAAAAAGCCCCAAAATCAAAACCCACACACAAAGACCATTTAAGTGGGACACTGCAGCAGAATTCCTTCTGTTGTCAGGGTGACGCTCACAGAGTCACTGAGGTGTACATATCTAACCCACTGCATGGCTCAACCAGGAGACTAGGCAGCAAGTTTGGGGAGTCTAAGTAGTTTTGGGATTGGCCCAGGGGAAATGAGGTGCTGCTGGAATGTGTGCAGAAAACGGGGGAGGGGGAGAAAGAGAGAGGATAAGGAGAGAGAAATAGCAGATGCTGAGGTCCAAGAAAGCAGAGGAGAGAGTGACAGAGGATAAAACTGTCCCTACACCGATGTCCCCTCTAGGGGTACCTCTGGTTCAAGGTTTACGGGATATAAACGGTGAAAGATCAGTGCCACGACCAGATCTTTGTGTTGAGTCACAAAGTGTGAAGCTGCTGWCCCACGGAGGATGGGCTCAGCATTCCCAGGCAGCCCTGCTGACAGCTGACCCCAAAAGAAGCCACGGGCACCCATTACCCGACCAAGCCTTAAGGGTTTCATCCCCACTCAAGCCTCCGCCCTTGCTAAGGGGCAGGCTCTTCCCGGGGGCCAGCTTCCCAACACCGGTCCCACCGGCGGGCAGGGCGCCGGTCCCACGGGAGCGCGCAGGCAGCGCCTGGGCACGGCCGCTCGCCGCGGAGAAAGGGGAAGGCTTCCCCCGGCCGGACCCGCGCCCGCCGCTGGGGCCATCTTGGCAGTCCGGGAACGGGCACCGCCTGGCAGCGTCAGACGGGAAGCCCGGGCTTCAGGAGAAGCCGGCCTCGGCTGCCGCCGCTCCCCCCCCGGTCGCCGTGAAGCGGAGATGTCCAGCCTCGGGATGTCCCCCCGCCGCTCTTGCGGCTTCCGTTTTGTAATTGACCCCTCGGGACTCCCAAGGCGTCATGTCGTAACAGCGCCCTGTCGAGCCAGCAGAGCTGTGTGCCTGCGGATCACCTCGAGGTCCTCCCGTGGGAGAAAGGGTGACATGCAAACTCCGATCCATTATCGTGGTGCGTGGCGGCGACAGTCCAGTGTATTTTCGGCCACTGAAGACATCAAGTAACTCGATAGGCGATCCCTCGATAGGCTGTGGAAACTGGCGGCACCGAGCCAAATGTGCCCCGGGTGAGGTCGGTGGGAATGCTGGTCCCCATTGTCCCTTCACGAGTGGGTCCGGCACCTCCAGGAAGAGCCGCGACTGCCCACCGGGGCTGCTCCCCGCGCCTGGGCCGGGGGTGGTGGGTCGCTCCAGCCAAATCACTTTTCTCTGTTGGATGGACGGAGCGAGAGATGCACAGAAGAGGTTTCGGGGGAATGAGTAAACCGCCTCGCGATTACAACATGCTAGCGAATACAACATGCCTTTTCCCGCAGACGGGCTCCCCATCAGGGGAATGGGGGGAAAAAAAATCCCTAATACTTTTACCTTTGGAAAATTGCAGGGTCTGTGTGTGTGTCTGTGTGTGTGCGTTCGTGCTGTCGCTGCCAAGCCCAGAATTTTGTTTTCTCTCCCAGCATGCGTTGATGACATCACGAAGTGCCCCTTCTTTGTGTGTCAGTGATGTCACCAAATGCAGTGTGGGGGACAATGGAATCCTGAACTCCGGGCGAAGGCGAGTGGGAAGCGGCTGCTCCTGCTGCTGGTTCAGGGCTGAGCCGGGGGAGGGAAGGGAGGACACAGCTGCTGCTTTAGGGCTGAAACAGGTGAGAGACGGGAAAGCTGCCGGGGATTCCTTTTGCCTGGATTGGTGGGGGCGAGCGGGCTTTGGGCTAGGCTCTTTTTTTTTTTTTTCCCCCTTATTGCTTTCAAACTGAGACAGGTGAGAAGTTGCTGCTGCAGCCAGAGGGACAAAGCGGGTGAGGCAGGGGAGAAGCTTTGGAGTCGAAACAGTTGTGAGAATAGGAGGAAAGCAAGCAGCCCCCGCGCCGAACCTACTACCCCCCTCTGAGCCTTAAAAAAGCAGCCCCGGGAGCTGCCCCTCTCCCAGCCACCTGCTTCCACCGCGTCCCCGCGGGGCTCTCGTACCGAAGCAGCAGCGGACCCGGGGAGGGCGCCTGTCCCTCTCCCCCCTCACCCCTGCAGATTACTTTTCAGAAGGTCTCCATTAAAAACTCACATACCCCTCCGTGCGCCCCTTTCTTGCCTCCCCGGGGGGAAGGGAGAGGGGGGGGCCGTGGCTGCCGGGATCCCCCTCCATCCCCGGAGCGGGGGCTCTGCCGCCCGCCCCCGCCGGCCCCCGTTCCGCACCGGGTGGCGCCCCGGCCCCGCCGCCCCCCAGCCCCGCTCGGCGGTGGGGGAGGCAGCCAGGGAAGCCATTGCCTGTTTAATAGTTGCTGTTGCAGCACTTCCGCTTCTCTCCCAGCGAGAGAGACACGAGTGGCCAGGCCCAGCCGCACCGAGGAGGAGCAGCCAGACACAAAGGGAGAGGTAGGGGGACGGGGCACCCCCCGCCGCCCTCCCCGGGGGCAGGGGCGAGGGGCAGGGCCGGCCGCGGCCCGGCGATGGGGCGGCAGCCGGCGGGGCAGGGGGGTCGCGCCCGGGGCTGTCAGGTACCGCTGTCCCCCCGGCCCTGCGGGCCCGCGGCCGGGGCAGCTCGGCTGGGCCCCCCCCCGGCTCTCGCCCGGCGGGGGCAGGGGAGCTCCCCGGGGGCCCGTAGCCCTGGGAGGGAGGCGGCCGTGTGCCGGCCCCCCTGGGCCCGCGGCTGTCCTTTCGCCCTCCCCCCTAACTCTCGCGGGGTGCCCTACCAGCCCCCCCATCCCTCCCGACGGCTTCTCGCCCCTCTCGGGTGCGGACCTGCCCTCGGTAGCCCGTTGTGCTCGCCCTCCTCCCCCGTGCCCCCGGGGTGCCCGCATGGACCCGGGCTGCCTCCCCCTGGCCCCCGCTGCCCCTCTCCCTGACACCGGCCTCCCTGGGCCCTCCACTCTCGCCCCTCGTAGGCCCTGGCCCTCCTCCCCCCGCGCCCCCCCCAGCACAGATCCTCTGTTCCCTTGCCCCTTGGCTGGCATATGCCCCTCGGTGTAGTGGGCCTCGGTGGCTCCCACCAGTGCACCTCACTCCCCGCTTAGCCTTTCCTCTTCATTTGCTCCCTTCCTGCCCGCTCTTTCCCCCTTCTCGCCGCTCCCCCCCCCCCCCCCCCCCCCCCCCACCGCCACGGCTTCCAACACCCCATCCCACAGACAAGGGTTATCTAGCAGGCAGGGGTTTCCCCACCACAGGTCACACATCTGCCAGGGTCTTCCCTGTGTTGCCACTGATGTCCCACTTCCATTTTAGAACTGGCGGCGGTCACCCCCCCAGCCCCATCCCTTCCTGCCTCCCCCACGTGCCTCCCGGGAACCCAAGGGACCGGAGCTGTTCCATTTTTATCTCCTACACCCCTAGGCTCGATAGTGGTGGGTGGTGATGGCTCCTCTTGTGTGTGCAGTTTGGGGGAGATTAGAGAGAATTGCTTTGAGCTTCCCTGATCCTCGCAGTCATCCTCGTTCCAGTCTCCTCTCATTTTGCACTTGCGTTCTGAGAGGAAGCTTTAAAAGTCCCTTTACCCCTGCTCCTCGGTCTTGCTAGTGGAGGGGAAGCTACTGCTCCCCCTGCTACGGCTGTAGGGCCTAGAGAGGAGAGGGAGACACGAGGATCCTTTAAAAGGAGTATGACCCAAACACAGAGCGAGATTGTCAGCAGCCTTTCTCTGTGTGTGTTTGTGTTCACTGTTTGTTCCCCACGCCCCATGGTGTCTCCTCTCCAGGTTGGGGTGTGTGGTGGGGGGGTCGCTATGTCGGATGACGATTCGAGGGCCAGCACCAGCTCCTCCTCATCTTCATCCTCCAACCAACAGACAGAGAAAGAGACAAGCACGCCTAAGAAGAAGGAAAGCAAAGTCAGCATGAGTAAAAACTCTAAGCTGCTATCTACCAGTGCCAAGAGGTGAGGCTGCAGTCAGTTTTCTCGCTGATTCGTTGCATCTTCCCTTCTTTCTCATTTTATGTTGCTCTGTTCTCCCACTGCTCCCTTGCTGCTCCCATTCCTCTTCTCTGGCCCTTGTGCTCAACCTTTCCACACGCAGCTGCTATTGTCTCACTTTTCTCAGTGTCTCGCTGGAGCAAGTGTCTGCCCAACTTCACTGCTCTCTGCTCTCTCTTTCTGCTTATCCCAAATATTTTCCTGGCTTCTCTTCCTCTGGGCTGCTATTCTGACCCTCAATTATTTCTGCTGTCTTTTCCTTTTTCCTTACTGGCATCAGTTATGGGGATGGTGTAAAACTGATACTTAGACCTTATTTTTTTCTCTGCTACTGGAAGCTGTATGGTCCCGAATAAGGCATTGCATTTCAACATCAGTTTCCCTCTCTTGTAGATTGAAGTCTAGGGTATTTGTTTTCTTTCTAGGACTGATTTGGAGATCAATTAATGTTTGTGAAGTTTTGAGTTTCCTTGCACTGGGGGAGTGCACTCCAGTGCAAGTGCCCTAGATCTTTACCAACAAATATGTTACTGTTATTTTTGTCTGCTCATCACTTCTGGTGAATTTTCTGTGTATGGTTGGATGCTGACTAGAATAAATAATCCACAGCAGGTCCACTTGTGGACATTCTGCTCCAAAATAGTCTTTGTTCGCTGCACAGAGTGGATTGGGGTTTTTTTGAGAACGAAATAATTTTTATTCCAGAATAATGTGTAGGGAGAGACACCTGCATAGAATAATAATTCCGGAACAGCTGCGTCAGTTTTCTTCACTTGGACAGACTCTTGGAGCTGCTAATTTAAAAAAAAAAAAAGTTACCCCTTCTTATTTTTCCTGTGTCTTGCCTGAATTCAGCACCATCCTGCTCCAGGGAGCTAAGCTGACAAATGGAAGTTTTCATGCAAACTTGCAGTACTTCAGTAAGAATAATAAACCATCTCACTGAACAGCTTTGCCAAGCAGCAGAGAGGTTGTATCAGTAGGTGTCAAAAGTGACTGGGGTTTTATGCAAATGCCCTGTCGTCACAACTAAGTTCTCTGTGGCTTTGTAGAATTTAGGCGGTTTGGTTATTCCAGATCTCCGCTCCGCAGGTTTCCATGGCGAACTGACATAGATAGTGGCAAGTGGTGTTTGTGTCATGCCCTTCACTCTTTTAAGGAGAAGGTTTTAAACTGCCTCGTGTGGAAGGGCTGTGGTTCTCATGTATGACAAGTGGAAGAAAGGCAGGAGATGTTAGCAGAGTTTAAAGGAGAAGGAAGGCAGGCTGAATGCTGGGTGGGGAAATCTGGAAGGAAAGCCTGAGTGACAGTAATGGGACTCCAGGGAAGAGGATGATAGCTGGTTGGGCGTTTTGTGGCAAAAGCAGCGTAAGCCCAGAATAGTCTGGGCAGGGAGGGCAGGGTGTTGGCTGAGCGCAGTGGAGAGAGGGAGCGTCTGGAGTCCTAGGGAGGGGACATGGGGATGTTGTGTGGCTCTTGAGGGTGAAGAGGAGAGAGAATTGAAGGTGGTAGGAATGTGCAGGAGCCTTGGAAATAGATATTCACCTTCCTTTAAGTGTCCTTGAGAAGGGCAGAGTTATTGACTCCCTCAGGGCTGATTTTTTTTTCTCAGGATGGTGATGAGAAGCTGGGGGAGAGAGGAAGGAGCCAATTTGGCAATGACTGTTTCTCTCAATCCTTTAAGACAAAATTCTTTTTCAGACTGCAGTTTCCTCTTGGTGCATCACTTTTGCAGAGGTTTCCCCTCATTTACTGGGTTGGCAGAGCAAAGCAGACGGTCTTTTCCACTGTGTGGTTGGCATCTTTATGGGAGCGTAGAGCAGTGCACCTGTCTGGGTTCAGTGCATGATGTCTGTCTGCTTCCCTGCCTGTCTCTGTAACAGGGCAGGGTGCCTGTCCTGCTTAGGGAGTTTGGACTTCTGGCAGGCTGCAGCTGACAGTGCCTCTCTCTTAGGTACAGTGGCAGGCTCACAGTGACAGTATGTCTGTAAGGTGTATGTGCTACGATTTACCTTTGTTCCTTCTTGCTTTGTTGCCACAGGATTCAGAAGGAATTGGCTGACATCACCTTAGATCCACCTCCCAACTGCAGGTTGGTGTCGATTCCTTACCTGAGGAGGGTGGGGGAAGGTGAGGGAAGGTGAGGGGCTGAAGTGTGCATGTGTGTTGTAACTGCCCTTGGAGGCTCTGGATGGAGCAGAGGAATGGCTGTTTAGGTGGCCAACAGTACTTGTGTGAATGCTTGGATGACATTAAATAGTTTCCAGGTGGGGGGACCTGCAGAGATTGTATGTGTTTTGATCAGTTTTCTGTTTGTTTTGGGGGTTGTTTTGTTTTTAACAATTGCATTTCAATCTGTTATACTGTTTTGTGTGTGTACGTTTCAGAAACTGGTCTATAAAGAAGAGTGAAAACTTTCTCCTTGTTTGTTTTTGGTTTTGGTTTATAAATCTAATGCCTGACTGCACTAATCTTATATAAATAAGAGTCCTGCCAAGAAAGCAGAGAATAGTAAAATGCTATGAGGTTTTTAGCTCAGAGTTCTGTTGTGAACAGCAGCTCACAGTGGAAGAGAAGTGCAAATTTGTCACTTAGTGGGTGCCCTACAGGAACACACTTCTTAGCTGATGAAACAGAAAGCAGGGATATTCTGTTGCCCTTTATAGAGCAGCTTGTTTTTAAGTGTGTTTTAGAAACTTGTACTGTTTTTTTAAAGCATCTAGCAGGTTGATTTGGTTCATTGCACGGTGTCCCTGAGCCTCTTTGCATTTGGAGAAGAGACAGTAGTATTGTAACATCTTTGGTTATACTTGCTCATTCAAGAGGAAAGAGGCTTTCCGTCTGGTCTGTGTTTGCTGTAGTTGCCAAAGCATAACTCTGTTCCCATCTTCTTGCTGAAGCTGAGGTTTGATGTTTCTGATGTTGATAATAGCAGAAATCAGAGAAAATTATGTTTAAAAATAACTATTTAAATTGGTCTTTTTAGTATTGAGTTTCCACCCACAAATGTACATGAACCTTTTTATTGAAGCTTTTTGCCACTGTTAGTCTGCGGGGAGGCATTAGCACAAGAGTTAGCCTGACAGGTCCAGACCCTTTCAGTACCAGTCCCAAGGATTATAATTAATGAAAGGAGGGATTGAATGTGATGTGTGACATTTAGTCTGATTACTAAGATTTTTGTGCTGTTCGGAAGATAACCAATGAGCTCTGAAATCTTTAGCTGTGACAGTGTTGTTTTAGGGACAGTTATGACTTATCTGAATATTACAAGAGTTTCCAGTTCTTGGGCTGGAGATGTCAGTCCTGTCTGCATCCTGACTCTATGTCAGGATGAAGTCCATATGCTTTTCCCTCCTTCTTCCACCATAACCTGATTTTCATGGAAAGAAACACAGAAGCACAGCTCAGAAAGGCACTGTTCCTTGCTGTCTAGATAACTGAGTCTGGTTGGTGTGGGTGCGGGGACTGCAGTCTCAACTTTGTAAATCTATCCAAAAGTTGTGATACTATACGAGCATGTTAGATTGCGTGTTTCTTCTGAAGGTTTGTGTAAATAATATTAGAACCCTAACTTGTCCTTGTTTCAATTGGATTTATTCACAGATAAAGATGAACTAGTAGTCTACTTGTCAAAATAGAGTGTAGTTTTTGGTTTTTCTTTTTTAAATATATAAACCATTGAGGACAATGCACTTGAAGGCCCACATAGTAAGTTTGTTATTTCAGCCTTTTTAAATATTTCTAATGGTAAAAATTGGTTTGTAGTACAAGTAGTGATGATTAATCTTCACCCATTGTGGAATTACAAGTATTCTGCATTCCTTCTGACTTTCAAATGAATGACAGTGAAGGCTGGCAACTCTTACAAGTAAAGCATGAAACTGGTGTAGTTGTTACTGCCTTTTAATACGGTGATAGGTAGGAAAACATGAGTGGAGGGATTTGGAGGGCAGGATGGTGTGTGACAAAAGGAGTTTTGGTATTGCTCATCTTGGGGTGAAGTCATCCTACTTCTATAAAGATGGTGCTGAGAGCAAAGGAGAGCAGCCCTGCTTATAGCTAACAAGGCTCCAGCTGTGCAGTCAAGCACTGGGAGTTTGTTTCTGTAGCAGATGGTTTGTAGAGGGGTAGGCAGGTGCCGATTGCCTCAACAGTGAGATGAGGTTCAGCTATCGCAGTTGTGGGGAAAGTTCACCTCTTGTGAAAAAAGACATAGAAATAGTCAATTTATGACTGTGAGGAGATTAAGCAAGTGAGAGACTCTGGTTGCTGCGTGATGTTTAAGGTTGCCAAAATTTGTTCTCGGGAAGCCTGCTAACAGTGTCACTGCTTTCTTTTATATTTTTTTCCTTTCGTATGAACATTACTGGCATGCTGTGAGGGAGGTATTAAATACGTAGTTCGAGAACTTAGTTTCAATTTCCTTTATGACTTTGCTTATTCTAACCTTTTCTTTGACCTCCTGCCCTCATATCTCTGCTGCTTTTGTACATCTACAGACTTCTTTCAGGTGTCACTGGAGGAGAGGCCAGTCCTCTCCTTTTCAGCATCTCACTCTCTCCTGCAAGTTTAATCTTAAAACTTTTATATATTCAAGGAGTTATATACAATACCAGGTACTACCTGTTGTGCTGTCAATTTTAGGGGTTACCAAAGCCTCAAGTCACATTTGAAAATGTCCATCCGAAACTGTATCCTGTGTTACATTGGAAACATCATAATCTTTTTTTTTTTCCTGGACATCTGTTTTTACACCCCTCACCACCATCTTTGTATTTTTCCCTGTTCTATGCTGTGCCCAATGTTTGATAGCAGTTCATGGTTGGCTGTGCTTCAATTTTTGTCTTCATTGCAAAGTGCTGTTCTTCTTTCACTCTTATTACAGTGATGAGAGTTCAAGATATTTAACACACCCCAGAGCAGCTCTGCATATTGAAAGACAAAGCTTTAGGTTGTGAATGATTTTTAGTAAGAACTGTTTCACCACATCTTATATGTGGTATTTTTCTTCTTATGAAATACCGCATATAAGATGCAATTACAAATAGTGACAATCATTTGACATTTCAAACAAAATAGCTTAAAAACAAATGTTTCGTTTTTATTTTTGTAGCTTGCAGTGACTGTATTTTTATGTGTAACCCACAGATCATCTGTTTAAAAAACAAAAACCAAAAAACCCAAACCCCAAGCACACTCAACACCCTGTGATTGAGCAGCTGTGTGGTTTTTACACATATGTGGGTAATATGAGGGGAAGTTTATCCCAGAACTTCCTTTCTGCTCAGTACTTTCCTCGCTTCTGGTTTTCCATAGCTTGCCTGTGTCACCCAAAAGCTTACCTGTGCTTGTCTCTCATTGACTGCTTCATCTCTCATAGTCCCTTTGCCCCTTCTGTCTCCTTCCTCAGGCTGTGATTTTGATTTAACACGGGCTAGTACAGTTACTTGTGCAGGGGTGCAGAATATGTGCATGGAAACAGAGTCTCTGTTTGGCCTGCATTCAAAAAAGGGATTTTTGGACTTAAAGACATCTTCTAAAAAGATGTATTTAATACATGTTGAAAATTCTTGGGTTCCTGATGGGAGCAATGCTGTCTTCATAAGTGTCCTAGTGTAATGTGTGTTTGGCAGATACTCTGAATGGATTTTAGTCCTCTTCATCATTTTCCTCTTCATAGTAAGCCAGTGCTCTGGAGGTCTTCAATTTCTCTAAGATCATTTGCTTTCTGATATTAATACTGAGTTATGAAAGTTGAATGTGGCTTTCAAGTTCAGAAGGTGGTTAGTGGTTAACATGAATTGGAAAATGACTGTTTGGACCTAAAGTGTTTTAAATCTTTAAGAGTGTATCATCTGTTGCTGTGTTCTCCTACTTTGTATTGTATCAGAAAGTTTAACTCTTGTTTTAGAACTCGAAGACGGTACCTAGGGACTTTTTACTTTTAGTCTTTTGTATATGTTGGTGACAGCGGAGGTGTCATGCCTTTGCCTTGGGTCTGCAGACATCAGAATATGGTTCCATCTTGCTATGTAGGCAGTCCTGACCTTTGTTTGCTGATAACACTTGCAAGTATTCTGCAAAAGCTTTCCTTCTATCTCTGTGATGAAGTCTCCAAAGCTTTAAGAGAAGTTAATTAAAGCTTTAAGTACTCTTTATTCGCTTTGTGTCATTTATTCAACCTCTGTATCTAAGCATCTCCTGACAGTAAATCTGCTTATTGATGTGAGGTTATGGAATGAGTGGTTTTCCCCATTTTTAGGGATGGGGAGTTACAGCACACAAAAAACAAGTGACTTGTCCAAGGTCATGCAGGAAGTCTCTGGCAAAGTGGAGAAATGACTGTTAATCTCCTTTGTTTCGAGCTACCTTGCAGCTGAGCTGTTCTGCTGGAACTGTGTGCATCGGTTGCATTATGAGCAGGGCTTTGAATTTGTGCTTTATTGGGTGTCTGGTATTGACTCAATGTAAGCATGGTAATTTAATGTTATTTTTCCCATCTGTGTAGAGGGACCAAAGTGGATATTAACTAGAATTAATGTTTTTTAATCTATCTTAGCCAAACTGAAACAAGTTTGTCTCCACATGGCTCATTTAAGTCCATATAGGCAAGACCAGCTGTTATTTAAAAAAAAAAAAAATTTTCAAACCTTTGCTGAAGGAGGCATTTGCCTGCAAGGCTTACCATTGCTTCAGAGTAAAATGCTATCACAAATTCATTATTTAAACAATAATAAAATACAGTTGTGTTTCTTGGCGCCTTCAACCTGGTTTTTGTAAATTCACAGAATAAGGACCAGATCTCCTTGGGAGTCTCATGAAAGTTAACTGTCAGCACTTAATAAATATGTGGGAGAAGTGCTCTCCATTATAATGTATGGAATATTAATAGTTTTCAAAACTTTGCAATGTGGAATTAAGATTTCTTGGCTTGAGAGAAGTCTGCATAAAATGTGTGGCTCAAAGACAGTTTCGAACTCAACAGTTTCATATTATAATTAATATATTTCATCTACATATTGTGAAAGTCTGGCATTTGTCTTGCTTACATTTGTTTTTTATGGTGCTTGTAATTTTTTGCAAATGTATTTTTTCAATACTTTCAACTCCAATAATGCTTGAAGTGCTTTTGCTTTTAAATCTAGTATATTATCTAAGGATGGATTGTCACTGTTAAACTTTAATATCAGTGTTATTTTTGTTGTTTTTATGGGTGAAATAGTCCTTTCTGAGTATAGCCATATTCTAGCATAAACTTTCTGGTCTTACATTTTGTAGGTAACAAGCTTAATTCCATTATGACTTTYTTCCTTAATATGCACAGTCGAACTATTAGATCAGGAATGACAGAAATACCAGCTTTTGCTTCCTTGTAGAAATAAAAAATGAATATCACCTTTGATGAAAATTATCAGCTTGCAAAAGTGGTTTTAGAACTTTTTTTTTGCCCTTGTGTTGTTTCTCTAAATGTGGGAGTTTTCCTTGAGAAGTTTCCAGACGTAGGATAGGAAGGACCTTCGTAATTAGTGCTGTGTGTAGTTGAAAAATATCTTTTGTTGTATGAAATACCAGTGGTTCAGCATTCCCTCCTCACTTTGTTTGGCACATGATCCCTGGAGAAATAACTCTTTTTTTTGAAATGGTGTATTAACTAATTTAGAGATCCTCTGCAGCTGTGTATGGTCTAGCTCGCAAACCATAGAAATCATACATGTCTACACTGGGTGAATTTGAAGTATGTGGAGGTAGCAGTTCCTGCAGGCGAAGTCCTCTGCCTGACGTACTCAGACAAAAGCTGCACAGAAGCAGCTTCTTTGCTGTGGATCGATTAGTTAATATTACAGGAATTAACTTTTCTGAACCTACTTCTGTTTTTATTTTAACAGTCACAAATGATTTGATGGCCAGGCTGCTCAGGTGCCGTGGCAGGAGCTGGCTGATGCTGTGGTAGATTTTGTTTGGCACATCCTGGCTTAGTAATTCCCAAATGAACTGCGTTCTGTGCGCTTGCATGCCAAACATGGAAACGATGAATCTTGAGAGCGGCTGTGAAATTGTATCTTGGCTAAGAACAAAGAGGATTGAAATCCCTTCTGTGCACACTCCCTTATATACCACTTAATTTTAGTATTTGACTTTCAGCTTTGCTGCCCTTGGAGGGCACTGTGCAACTGTGTTTATGATGCTGCGTATATGTTTTATCTGACAAACTCTAATATTTCCTCTTGGTTATGCAGTCTTGTTTGGTTGTTTTTCAGTTATATTCCAGCCCTGCTTGTCTAAATTTTTATATTGGATGTGGGTATAGCAGCAGATTATATGTCTGGCTTTGTTTTAAGAAGTATGCATTATATGTGTATGGTATTTCATAGACATAAATGGGAAGCACTGTATGTTTGGCATTTATACTTCAGGGGTTGAATCTGTCTTGCCTTTTTATATGAAGACAAGATTACCCACAGATAATTGGCTAGTGTAGGAGCTCGAGGAGGATGGGTTTGTGTTTGAGGATTTCAACGAGAGCAGGTCGCTAATGACTGAGGCCTTGTGATTTCTGAAGAATGGGTTGGTTTTGAGAGCCGGTAACATTCCATCTGACAGATGTTCACTTTGGTCTCACTGTTGGAGGGGATTGTGCTGGGAATGGAAACAGAGCTCACCTGCACCAGTACATCAGTGGATTAAGGTTATCGGTGAGTTTGCATTGTGAAACTTCTGCAGCTTCTGCCTGCACTCTTCTGTAATTGTACATGAAAGACCAGACTTCCATACAGCACCTTTTTAGAAGTATTTAATGCACTAAACAAAAAAGATACCATTTTATATGAACGAGTTAAGAGATTATTGCACACCTGTGCGGCCTCATGCACCACATTCAAAGTTAAGAACTATGCTTTCTCCACAAAACAAAGTGCTTCAAACTAAGTTAAATTAATGATGCAATTTAGTCATTATAACTAGAATCTTGCCAATCTGTAAATTTATTTGAATGAAATAAATTTATACTTATTTTTCCCTCTGAGGCTTAACAGTGGAGGTCTAAACACTCACTTCATTATTTTACAAAACCAAGGAGAGAACATGTATTGTCAAGTACTATAAATAAACTACAGCTGTCAAAATAAGCACTGTACACTCAAGAATTCAGAGGGGTTTTCTTGTTTCTCTTGCCAATTTGCAAATTTCAGCAACATGCAATTAAAATTCCAAGGCATGTGGGGAAAGTGTAATGGTTGCAACCATGCATTTAATACATATTTTCTATGTGTGAGTGGCTAATTGGCATTACGAGGAGAAGATGTTGCAGAGTTGTATGCTTAACTTCAATATACAATAGGCAGTGTTCTTTATTAACCTGGACTCTCTGGGAGGAGAACTGGGGGAGAAAAGGAGAGTGGGGCATGCAGACTGCAGCTCAGGGCAGATGTGGTGGTTGAATCTCTCCGCTCCCTCCAGTCTCTTCTGTGATTTCACAACTGAAAATATAGATCAGGTAAGATTAAATTGAGCTGTTTTGAGAACTGGGTCCAGGCCAAGTTTTGGCAGTTCATTTGTTTAAGAGAAAATACAAAGTAATTGTACGATTAATGATGTAGAGTCCCGTTAGATTTCTTTGCTTCTGTGTTTCTGTGAATCAGTACAGAATTTAGGTCTGTTCCTCTAAGGGCTTCAACTTTTAGAGTCAAAAGTGAGTGTGAACCAAATCAGATCAGCATATTAGTAGATGTGTTGTGTACTTTGTATCAGTGTAAATGACTGTTTAAAAGATTGCTCATCTTTCCCACTGGAGCTGCTGGACTTGCTGGAGACACAGAGAATCTTGAACTGGTACTGAGAATTGTAAAGGCAAAGTGGGAAGGAGCTTCCTGGGGCAGGTGGGCTGCTAATATTTAATGCTTTTTCTGCTGTGCATTTTTGGCAGGACACTAATTCCGGTGTCTTGCTGGGAGAAATCAGGAGAGGGGTCTTGGTGTCTTTTCTTTTGCTGCCTAGGATCATACAGAGACATGCACACAAGAGTGAAAAGACCCCCAAACATTAAAAATTAATTCTGAAATAGAAAGTGTGTTTTCACAATAGGTGAATTGATGAAAAAAAAAGGTAAATACTTCTGGTATGGTCTAAGAACTTGTCAGATTTTTTGGAGATAGTGGTTGTTCTACAAGGAAAACTGCCAGGGTAACTGTCTCCAAAGGTCTTATAAGCAGTCTGAATATTTTTCCTGATATTTTAAGGTGCTAATTTAGGTGATGACTGTTACTGACCATCATCATATGTTTGCAATTTTCAAGTGGACAACTTCTAGAAAATTTCGATGTGTTATTTTATATTCTGAACAAGTGTAGCTGCTCTGAGAAGTGGCCTATAAATGGAGGAGAAAGTGCAATTTATTTCATTAAAGCAGTGTTCAGCTGCTGCAGATGGTTTTGAAAGATTGCTAAAATGTACGCAGTTGTAATAATACAGTTTTAAAGTAATGATATCAATACTGTAGTATACTACAAAAGGGCATTTTATCAGAAGTTTCTGATCAAACTGATTGTTGTAATACTGTATTTGCTCATTATTTTCTACATGTCTTAGTAACCTTTTTGAAGGTGGTAAATCAGGTGACTCATGCAAGCATTTATAGTTGGTGTCCTCCTTGTCTTCCTTATAAGTTATTTATCAACAAGAATTGTCTAGCTTTCTTTTTGATGGGGTAATTCTTAATTTAAGATTCTCATCATATTTTGTAGTGCTTTGACTTCTGGTAAAAGTATTTATGCCTTTTTACACTTGGATGACTGTAGGAGAGAGAAAAGACTGAAGGCTTTAAATGGCTATGCTAAGTCTCAAAATATCATGAATCTGACTCAGTTCTCTATTGCATTAAAGTTGTGGTGATGCATTCTTTCCTACTTTAAATTGAATTCAACAGCACTCTTGTGACCTAGGAAATCAGCCAAGAAGATGTATAGTAGCGACAAGAGTGACCTAGGAATCTAAGTCTTGTATGTAACTAATGCCAGGCCTTCAGCTGCCCTGCTGCTTGTCTTATAGCTGCATCCCAGTGTTGAAATCTCTAGTGAAATCTTAATATTTTCTTTAGAATAGCGTCTTTCCAGTTTTTTCTTCCACTCACACCTCTTGTGAGATTAATCAAATTGCAGGTATTGGTGAGACTGGGAGATGAATGAGTTGCAGGTGAGGAACAGAAAAGGACATGAAGGCACTCAAGGCAGCAAGATTCTACAAGGCATTAACAGAGACTGTAAGGGACAGCAGAGAGAGATGGCCCATCAGGATGACTGAGGCAGTTTTGCACTGGTTGCTGGAACAGTTGCAGCACGGGTGGAAGCAGAGACAGACTGGTGCTTAATCTGCTCCAGCGATTCAGCTCCACTTTCATATTGCCATCTGTAAGGAGCTGAAGAGACAGGGCATCCTCCTCTTCATGAATGGGGAGGGCCATCCGTGGACCAACCTCTTATTCGACATGAGCAAATTTTTGAAACAGTAAAGCGTGCAAGCTGCAACAATACTTTTTGCTGTGGCAATTGTTTTACACCCCCACCTGGGAGGTAAAATACTCATTTAGCAATAAAGTGAAAACACTTATATGGTCTTATAGTAGGCACAATATACTAGACCTTGAAGAATATGTGTAACAGGTGCCCCACTGTATCTTTGCAGACTTCCTTGAGCTGCTGCTTGAGCCACATGTGACTCTTGAGCCAGGGATTGTCCTCCTAGAAGCACGTCAGTGAGRTATGAGGAGTAGGAAAAGAAAACTGGGGAAGTGATAGCAAGAATGGAGCAGAGGGAGAGAAAGGCAGACAGAGAAATGGAGGAAGGGGACAGAAGATGGAGAGAGAAACAAGTAAGCAAGCAAAAGGGGTGGGAATGTTCAAAAATCACTTGAAACTCAGTCAGTCCCAATCAAATAGACTAGTATTAAAGATAGGAAGTTGCAGATTTATTTTGTTGAAAGTCCTGTGAATCTGAATCTCCCAAAGGAGCACACCTTGCTTATGTGGCAGCTGTAAGAGAAGCATGGCAAAAGCTGTTATTCAGTAAGCTCCATAATACTGGAAACACATATTCATTGAAACTGTTAAGAGGTCGTTTTAGAACAGATTAAATCCTTCTACCCAGCAGGCAGTGAAGTTATGGAAACTGTTTTGCAGGAGGTTGTGGAGGCAGACGGTATCAGCATGTTCAAAAGTAGGTTGAACAAATTCACAAGCAACAGGTCCATAAACAAAGAGAAAAGTCAGGCATGTACCCTTACCACCCCTAATCCAGTGGCTGTGGATGCTGAGGGAGTACAAAGGGAATGGACTACAGAGAGTGTCCAGTCACCTATTCTGAAGAGTATCTGCTCTTACGACTGCTAGGAGTAGGGTGCTGAGTTAAATGACCCCAGATGGTCTTCTTACATTCTGCGTGGAATACCCACAAAATGACCTCCTTCCCCCACCCCATTGTCCCTCATTCCAGTCCACTAACTTCAGGCTCTTTTCTGTTTCCTTATTCAAATTGACATGGCTTTTAGCCACAGAAAATGTTCAACTTCTGCGCTTCTTGCCTCTCTTCTTCTTATGCTTTGCCATTTAAAGCAAGCTCTTGTTTCCTGTCACTCAGCCTCTTCTCCTTGCTTTTTTGAAGGACTAACCTTCATGCATTTGTGTTGCTGAATTTAGACAGTAAACTTTTCAGAGCAAAGGACTTCTTTAATTTTTGTCTGTGTTTGTGAAGTGCTATGTAAATTTCAAGCTATGTTTAAATGTTCTTTAATAATAAAGTAGGTTTAGTCTTTGGGCTTGTAGGTGTCACCCTATCCCCCCTTCCCCAAAAAAGTTCTGCTTATGTTGCAAAATTGCTTTTTTTTCGCCCCGTATCTCATAGAGGTACATAAGCTAGTTGTTTTATTCAGCAGCTATTATATTATCTTGAATATGTGATTTGGTTATTTTCCAATTTTATGCACATCAAGGTTATCACAACTGTTACTTTGTGATACTACTACATTGTAATAGGATAATGTATTTTGAGATATATTAGTGTTGGGGCTTTTTTCTTCCTGGATAGCAGCAGAGAAATAATGAAGTTGTCCAACAGCTAATCTCTTTCTTTGGTGCCTTTGTGCTCCTACTTCACCTTCCACCTCAATATCTAGAAGCACTGTAACTATTTGTTAGGGAAATACGAGTTAAATTGCACGTGTTGAGACATTCCAGTTTCAAGTACTTAGTATTCAGTGTGTGTACTCTTAATGACTATAAATATTATGTTACATATGAAGTTTTGTAATGTATCAGGTATGTCTTGTGCATTGTTTTTCCCACAGAAAATGCAAATTTTCTAACCTGTAGACTCTGAAATCTACTTTCTGCATTGCATTACAAGGATTTTGCTTTGTATTTCATAGAAGAGTCTTATTTTTGAGGAGATGTAAAGTCCAGACACATAATTTAGCGTTGAGATTGTTCAGGTGCACATTTCACTGCAGTGCTAAGCAGCACAGAACTAGTCCTTTAGGATGTATTTATTAACTAGTACTGTCTTTTGTCAGGAAAGACTGAAAAATAGGGATGGGACAGTGGAGGCTTTGCATGGTAACACTCTGCGGTGGGGATACAACAAGCTGGCAGGGTCCAGCCATAAGCGGCAACAGCAGAGTGAAGGGGTGAGGGTTAGTGGGGATGTGCTGTGACCTCTCTAATGGCTGGCTGAACAGCTGGAAGAGATTTCATAGTGATTGACAGCTTGACTTAGATAAGGAAGGAGTGCTGATTTGGGTTTGGATCTGTAAAGGAGTTATCTGTTACCTACTGAAGTCTGTTCTATTTGCAACAGTCTTCATTGACTCAGAACAAAGGAGGAGAAAAAGGATGGAGCTAGAGTTGATGGCTGAACTATGGCATACTAGGAAAGAGTGAAAATACAGGGTGGGATTAGATGTGACCTTTAGAATCAGAGAACAAGAGAAATAAAATGCATTTTGCCGGATCTCTTTCCAGTAGTAAATCTTCCAGTCTCTTGCAGAGATTCTCAGCTCTCTCTGTACTTCTCTTCTAGGTTTTCCCTTCCCTCATCRTAATTCAATGTGTCCCAAGCCACTGGTGTGGTGTAAGTTCTGGAAAAAAGAGCTGGAGTGCCTGTTCTGGTCCATGGAGCTGGGCCTCTTTCTGCAAGTCATCTCAGGCTTATAAAGAACTGTGCTAGTGTCTTCTGCCCTCCTTATCGTTCTGAGCTGAGCATGTTCTGGTCCCTTCTCTTTCCTCATGGCTGCACTGATCCTTCAGCAGTAATCCGTTACATCTGTCAAAGTCTACAGCCCGTGCCTAACAGGGAGCTGAAGAGGCAAGGTTGTGCTGTTGACAAAAAAAAATGTTTATTAGGAATTTAAAAATAAGCAGATATAGCCATTCTTGTCTTATTAATTTACTTGGAAATGAAGTAGCAGTGATCAGCTAAACCACTGAATGTGTATGTAGATTTTATTTTTCTTTTTAAATTGCTAAAGTATCTGGGTCATGAATCAGAGGAGCTTGATGAAAGAGAAAGAGGAAAGTGTTTTTAAAGTACTTAAATGGGCAAATGGGATAATCCTGAGTGCAAGGTAACAGGAATTGAAATTTGTTGTCTTTCTTTATGTAGTACTCTTTGGTCATTGGAAAAGTGTATTTTATTATCTTGAAAGGTTTCAAGAGGATACATCTAAACTTCACTTGGGAGTTATGAGGACATTTAACATGTGCAGAAGGTGAGCCTGTGTGAGCATTTAAACAGCATACAGCTGTATGCCAGGCAAATTAAAGATCTTTGGTCAGTATTTTTACTGATTTTCCTCTCATGTACATGCTGAATACACACCTGGAAAGGCCTTTAGTTGCTGTTTTAGCAAATGGTTTCTTTTCAGAGGGGGAATTTTTTTTTAGATTGTAAAATAGGAATGGAACTATAGTGTTAATTTAGATTGGCTTTCCTGAAAGATAATGTGTCATATCCTAATGACACACTAGGTCCAGTGCTAAATTTCAATCCTTGCTGGAGAGAGTGAATGAACTATGTCCAGAAATAAGTGGGTTTGCATGTCCCTGCTTATATTACTAGGGTTCAAGGTCACTAAAACAGTTGTGAGTGTTAATGTACAATATGTATTATTTATCCATTTTTTTCTTTGAGGTGCCAGACTGTTTACTGAACTATGTGAGCACTTTACTGTTGTATATATAGGCAATGATTTTCTTTTTGTCAGCTAGTTATGCACAGAGGGTAAGCATTTTTTCCTTCCTTTTTTATATATTTATTAATTATGCTGAGACAACTGGATGGAAGAATGCATCTCGCCTTTGGCTTCTGAAGGAAAGATCTCTGTTTTTATTTAGTGTGCTAAACAGGGTTATTCTCTACTAAGGGTTATATAATATGATTATGAAGTTATCCTCTGTTCCAGTGGGTCATATATGTGATCTCTGGCCAGTACTCTGGTCAATACGGAGAAACTCACTTTTGACCTTTCTATCTCTTCGGGCTCATTAGTTGTTGGACATAATGGTCCTTCTAAACTTGCTTAATTGTTCCAAAGAGATCATTTGTGCTTACTCTGTTATTGCCATTTGATGCTGTCTCTCTATGCACTGCCAAAAGTCCACAGTATATTACATTTTTATTGTTAGGTAAAGCAGTTGTAAGACAAACTGTGGTTGTGTAAGTATATTTGAAGTCTTTGCTATTGGCTACTTCATTTTTTCCCTTTATGCCTCTAACTTTCACATTTATAGTTTTGCCACCACAGGGAGCTAATGAAAAGCAAACATATAGACTGTTTAAAAAAAAAGTTAACGCTATGCATGGATTCACATTGCTTCCTTATTTGTATTTATTATTCTGTTTCTCAGTATAAGAAAAGCTAGGACATGCTGTGCTGGGGTGTTTTTTGGTGGTGTGATTGCGGGTTTTGTCTTCTCATTTCATTGCTTTGGCTGTTAAAATCGTCTGATCTTAAGAAACTTCAACAGTTGTAGACCTAGTGACCATACAGCAAGCAAAGAAAAGAAGAAGATAAATGTTTGTGCAGTAAGACATTGATCTGGATGAGGAGAGGTCTATTTGAATCTTTTGGGTTTTTTAATACTTGCATTCCTGTGGGCAGTCAGGCCCATGTGCATCCTTAGCACACTCACAGGATTATGAAAGGTGATTTATTCGTTCAAGTTTCTCTTTATAAGAGGTACTGAAGAAAACAAGGGCTTAAATTATCCTGTATTTTTGATTTTTTTTCTGTGTGTCTTTGGGTATGTAGTAGGACACTATATCTCAGGAGTAAAATTATGAAATGGCTATATATAAGGGTCTGACTTTCCACAAAAGTAGTTTCCAGTAAGAGTACTCGTTGAGATAGAGTCTCTTGATCATTCTTTGCCCTAGTGGGAAAAGTGTGTGAAACTAGCACAACAGCCACTGGGCAGCCTCTCTCACCATTTCTCATCCATGCTGGTCACAGCTGCTAAGACGTTTTTAATAGGTAGACTTTTTTTTAGTTTAAGCTATTTTTCTGCTTTAATTGAAGCTTGCACAGCTTAGATCTTGCTTTCCACTCTTTTCAGAAATATACCTGAACTCAGTCGACACTGAACCAGAGCTGCCTTCGCTCTGTAACCTGTGCTGGGGGGACGTACCGACTTGTTGGGGGTCTGTTCTACAGGGATTAAAGGAACAGAAACTATAAAGATTAAAAGATGCTCAGGAGGGGAATATGTACTTGGATTTTGCCAGCAGTTAAAATTTAATCCCTTACAGTAAGGAAGATTCTAAATGGTGCCTCTCAATATGTGTTTTGCAGTAGCTGAATTAATTGTTCAAGCAGACTGAACCGCTACCAGACTTCAACTGTGAAATAAATGAAGTAGATTTTAGCTTGATTTTTATTTTGCCCACCATTTCATTTTGCAAATTATGAGGTAATTCATAATAATTCGCATGTTTTAAAACAGATACTATCAGTACAACAGCTGTAGGGGAACAGTGTTGCGTGAGATCTGCTTTTTGTCAGCAGTGTGTTTAGAGCATGTATGTGTGTGCAAACACCCCTTTGCATTCACTTACCAGAGTGCAGTTGAAGTTCTGAGAAAGTAAGGAGTTACTTTTTCCCTCCCAAATGTGCAGAAGTAGCTATGTGGAAAAGAACTATTGTAAGATCAAGTTTCCTTTTCTTCAGCATTTAATTCGACTTGTAGAAGTTGACAGAATATGTGTTTTCATAAACTGCAAACATTGCGTCACCCAGGAGAAGCACTCGTAGGAAAGTCTCCTAAGGGTGCACAAAACAGGCTCCAAGGCTGTTGGAGCTGACTTGCCAGTAAATCCCAGTGGTATAAAGGGTACAGTCAAACTTCTTCTCATGACTAAGAGGGGATCAGTGCTGCCATAATGTATATTCTTCTTGTCATTTTGTAGCAAAAATGATAATACAATTCTAGATCCGCAGTGATGCAAGACCATATACGAGAGTGTGTTTTTGCATGTGTCACTGAACTGAGTGAGTACAGCTATGGAGGGGTACAGATTTTGTGTGTCTTTGTCTGTGTGCTTGTTCGTACACACATGCACATATACTCAAATTTTATATGTGACGCAGTGTCTGTATGATCAGAACTAGGTATAACAGTACTATTATCACACGAGTTTGTTAAAACATGTATGACATTTTTAGAAAATTCAATCTGAACGTCATGACACTCAATCAGGACACCTCATTTTGTATTTCACCCACCTGGGTTTGCTTTTTGTATCAGACCCTGTCATCAAGTAAGAAGTAATTGTGCTCTTGTGCCCTTGCCTAATCATAGTAGACCAGTGGCTTTCTTCCAGCCTTTGCAGAGTTTTTACTAGGAACAATGAACTTCCTAACTGTATGAGAACACTTTATTTATAGTCTGTTTCACTGTTGAAAATATGCCTTTAAAAAACAAATCTGATCCAAATGACTTGTGTTGTCAGCAAGAGTTTCTCTGCTCCAGAAATTTGTTTGCAAGTCCTCAAAGCTGGGCAATATAGCTGATGCTTTTTCACATGTAGCAAATGTATATTAATGATTCTGGTGTAAAGGTCAAGGATCCTATCATACTGCAGAATGAAGCATTGAAGTGTATGTGTATTTTCCCTCAACTACAGTGTTGTTTCCACTAAACTGAGAAAAGCTGGAATTAGGTTTAGGTAGACACACTCCAGGCTGGTAGTGGATCTGAGGGTATTTTGTATTTGGGGATCAGTCCTATAGCTGAAGTGACATAAAAGCTCTGTAGTTGCTTTGAATTGTCCTATCCTGCAATAACTAAATCAATCAAATCACTGAAATTGTAAAACCAATGTCATCAGTCTGCAATCTGGTGAATTCCCTCTGAAATCTACTTCCACCTGCTTTTACAAATTTAATGCCTCTATGTGGACATCCCTGTTTTATGAGATGTTTTGATTGAAGTCATGCTTTTGTTTGGTGCAGCTTTCACCCAGATAATGGTAGTTACACACACATACAGATGTACACCCTTCCTGCAAGTGCCCAGAGATGTCATTGCAACACTACAGCATTGATCCCTTTTTAAGGCATTTATCCATGACCCTGATGGTGGCACCTGAGAACTTGCTTATGCTCACAAAGGAAGCTGGAACTGTGTACTGTAATTGCTTCTACAATGAGGTTTAAAGTAGCATGCTGAATATGTGTGATATCAGATGTTTGGGTGACATTACATATAAAGTTCTCTGCTTTTGCATTTTATGTTGTCCCTCACTCCCTCAGCATCTTCAGCCATACACAGTGGTATTTCATTTGGTTATCTTGTGGATTGTTTGGTTTGGTTTGGTTGGTTTTTTCCCAAATATAGATGTACCAGCATTGCATAGGGGAGCATTTTTTTAATGCTTTTGGTATTTTTCTCATTTTCTGTCATAAGCCTTATGCTTAAAGTTCATGGGTTTGAATTTCTTTACTTCCTTTACTTTTCTTCTTTCTCTGATTTTCCCAGTAGGCAGGTAAGTTTACTCCGTCTAGAAGAACACAGGATTAAATACTTTAGTCATTTAATTGTTAACTTCATGCTGCACTGAGTTCTAGTGTAAGAGAAAATAAATTAGAAACAGCTGTTTTCTTTTTCTCATAACAGAAGAACAAAGAATATGTTCTATTGAAATCAAAGATGGCAAATAGCAGAGCAATAAAAGGAAGGTATTATATGTCTTTCACACATATAATTAGTCTCTGGAACTTACTGTCATAGGAAATTATTGAGGCCAAGAACATAACAGGATTTGAAATAGAATTGGACAGACATGTGGCTACCATGAATGTTCAAAGTCAGTCTTATTAATTATGGTCATTTGGGAGCAATAGGAAACTCGTGCTCCTAGGCTTAAGCAAGGTACCTTGAGATGTTGTACCAGAAGAGCATGGTGGGGTTTTGGGGGGGTTTTGTTTGTTTTTTTTATTCCAATTAAACTTGCCTATAGACTAAAATCTACTTGAATTCTGAGCATTGCATTGAAATCTTTGTCCAATCCCGGCTTGCACATATACAAGTGTTTTTCCCACCTTCCACACACATGTGCACACCTGTCTTGTGTCTCCTTGGGACTGAAAATCTTCCATACTGAATTTGTCCCTTTTCATGCTCCTTTTCCACGTCCCTGTCCATATCAGGTCATCTCAGAAATTACTTTTATGCATCATGTCTGCTCAGGTTGCAAGGGAATGCCTACGGAAATGACCTACAAAGTGAGCAATGGAATCCAAAGACTTATAAATGATTAATACCTACACAGAGCAAAAGCCAGAGCGTTGATTAAACTTGAGTGTGCTGTAATGAGTGAAATCACTATATTTCTGTAAAGGAAGTGATGATGGCAGCAAGCTCTTTACCATGGCTTGCCTTTTTAATAAGTGGCACTTCAGGTTCTAGAATTAATTCCACAGAGTGCAAAAATATCAGGAGTGAAGTAAGAAATATGTTAAAAGGTTTGACTATTATAGTTGACATTTATGTCTGCAAATTGTAGCAGGACTTTAAACTACATGGTTTCTACACGTTAGGATTAGGGAGGAGAAATATCTTCTTGATAAGCTGCAGATTTTTTTTTTAAAATACACACTCCTAAAAAAAAAAAAGAAAAAAACAACACGACAGAAAAACCCAAACCAATCAGAATCAGAAAGAAAAGAAAAAGGTAGTTGAGCAAAAGCATAGTAGAAACAACAAGAAGAAATACCTAGGTTTTAGCCAAAATATTTCTGGCCTGCAAATTCTCTTATTTGGAGTATAGGAAAGGTAACTTGAATAAATCATGTGGCTATAAAGGAAAGAACCTTAAAATGTCTCCTGTAGAGGAGTTCGACTCTGCAGAGCTCTGTGCTTTCCGTATAAGGTTCTGCTCTTCTCTAATTGTCTAAAAACTACAGTCAGTTTAATGACAGAAGCAAAGCTTATTGCTTGTTTTGAAGATGCTCAGCAGCAGCATTGATTGATAACAGACTTTTAGAGTTTACTCTTCCATAAAAAATACAGTATTTTGTCTTTTCATGGGATGCAGGTGCAACAAGGATGCTTTCAAAAGTGTTCTTTGCTGACAGTGGGAATGAGGAATGCCTTAATTACTGACGGAGCTGAGTGTGAGGAAGCAAACCCCCAATCCAAGTGCTTTGCAGTGATCTGACTTTTGCAGTTGCTGCTGTGTCTGGCAGGGGGTTTTTACTGGGTTCCCAAGAGATTTTTGTGCCCTGCATTGCACATGAATTAGGTCTGTTGAATTTGATGGAATTTCTGTCATTGACTTCAACTAGCCCAGAGTGATACAGAAGTACTGGCTTTTAGAAAGAGACTTGACACATGTATGCTTACAGGATAGATCTTTAACAATGAGTGGTCTGCTGCAAAGTTTGAAGCAGGGAAAGGGACTTCCTAGGGAGCACAAGGCCAGTAAAAAGTAACATTATCACCTGTGGTGATAAGTCTTCCCATTTTGAAAAAAGGAAGGGTGGTAGGTTTTTCTGGGATGTGAATGAGAAAAAGGCTTAATACAAATACATACAAAGTAATGGCTCATCTGTCAGCTTCTGTGGAATGCTGTGCACTTTATCTAAAAGAGCGTGTTGCAGAAGTAGGTGGATTTTGGAGAGGAGAGATGGAATTTATTTTAAAAGGGACTGGAGGACTTGTCATGTGAAGACACAGGAATTGATTTCCTTCAAAAAAAACCAAACCCAACAAACATAACATTTACAGAATCACAGAATATGCTGAATTGGAAGGGACCCACAAGGATCATTAAAGTCCAACTCCTGGCCCTGCAAAGCACCATCCCCAGGAGTCACACCATGTGCCCAAGAGTATTGTCCAAACACTTCTTGAACTCCATCAGGCTCGGTGCTGTGCCCACTTCCCTGGGGAGCCTGAGCCTTTTCCTTACTTTTTTTTAATCTCTAGAGGAAATTGACAGGAAGGTTTTTTTCCCCTTCTAAGACAAGAACAAAGGCATATGGAATGAGATTAAAAGATAGTGAAATTTAATTTGTTTACTTTTTACAGAATAGAATGGGGCACAAGGGTTCCATGCTGTATTACATTACTGAAACCAGGAATTTAGTAAGCCTCAAAAAATCTCAGGCTTCTGTGGAGGGCCAAACCAGACAGAATTACTGCAGCTTATTTATAATACTGATTTCAGAAGGAATATATGGGTGCCTGGTTTTGAGACTCAGGCAGTTACTACTGAGGGTGTTGCTACAGAAGGAGAAAACAGAAGACCTGGCAGCAACCGTCTGATGCCCATCTCTGTCCCATTTGATGCTGGAAGCCAGTGAGATACGAGGTGTTAAATTAGGTGGACTTCAGATCAGATTCAGCCTGATGGCTACATTTCTCGTGAAAAGCTAGTAGAGAAACAAAATTTGCACTTGACCTGTGATCAAAGTGTTTGCAGTAATACTACCTCTAGTATACTAATGTGTGAACTGAACTTTATTTTAACATTGTTTTATAGGGGGGAAATTGTGTTTAGAAAAAAAATCTTTATAAGTCATGTTATAAAAAGGTTTGTGCAGTATGAAATACGCATTCATATATATGTGTATATATATAAAACAAAGGCACTTTAAAAAGTAATTTCTAAAAGTATTTTCAGTTATATTTTTGTTAAATTAATATCTCAGAGAATCAAGTCTTAAAGCACAAAACAAGGACTCACTTTGGTGTCTTACTCCAGTACTTAAGATTAAGTTTTTAATTAACTTTTAATTTAAGTTTGACTTTACCTGATCAGATTTCAAGTTTGTAGTATCATTAACTAATAGCTTGAAAGTTGCATGAGTTTTGCATGTATTTATATAGACTGAATTTAAAAAATCATATTCGTATTGGTTAGTTTGCTAATCTGTTAGCGATGCTATCATTGGGATGATTTTTTGTGAGTGATGTGTTCTACTGTTCCGTGACAGGTACAATCTCAGGAGAAGAGAGTTATTTTCAGCTATTTTACCTTAATTGGGAAAAAAGTTGACTCATCATAACCTGTAATTACATTTGATTAAAAACCCAATATAAACTTTTTTGGAAAAAAAAAAAAGATAAGTTAGTTTTAATGATGGGAGTGTCAGCTGCCTTTGAAAATTGTCTGTTCTCACTAATTTGTTCAGAAGGCTGTTTGTGTGTTGTCTAAGAGTTTTATTTACTGGCCTTTCTTGACATAGAAACTTAAAATAAACAGGTATTTCTTCATTTATCTTGAAAGTTCAGGTGAGATTGTCTAGACTGACTGAGAAAGTTGCCAGCATAGTGTAAATATATTTACTTTGTAAACATATTGCTGTTTGAACATCTTTATTTCACTAAAAGAAATACTTGAAATGCCTTTTAGTAAGAAAAATCAAAGTGAGTGGAGCTGGAGTGGCTGGAAACAAATCACTTTTCTTTGTTCTTAGAGAGATTTTCCTTACCTTCATACCTGAAACCCCTGTGATTTGTAGCTAGTGATAGATTTATTTCTCTTCTTAAGCTGTTATGTATGTAAAATTGCATCAAGCACGGGTATTAAGGGTGTCCATTCTTCCAGGTGTTTTGCCATACTACTGTGTGCTATTATGCTGTTTTCATATTTGTGTCTAATTAGAAGCAATGTGTTCGGTGTGTCTTCAAAATATTAATAGTGTAAAATTAGGTGCAAACTGCTTATCTATCTCTCTTGTCAGTTTTGCAGTTTCCTAGGCATTTATTTCTGTTGCTGTCTGTATGGAAACGGTTACAGCATAACAAAAGCAGCGCTCAACTCACAAAACATACTCCTAATCTTGTCACTCTTGCTTCAAAGTATTACTTGTAACAATGCTGAGGTTAAAAGGGTAGAAAATGTCTGCTGCTGTCTGTCTCTAAAACACTTGCATGTGTCCGAGAGATGTGTTCTCCTCCTTCTGCTTCTATTTAGGAAATATAATAGAAGATCTTATGCTAGAACTGCTACCAATTAAAATACTATCACCATCTAGTAAAGAAATGTGTATTTTAGACCCTTCTTTGTGAATTTCTTGGATTGCAGAAGTAGTATGTGAGGAAAATGTCTGTCTTTTTTAATGACTAGAAATTACTAGAAATGACTGCCATGACTCCATGGCAACATACATGAAGTATTATTTAGCATCAGTGGTTTCAGGTAATTAAAGTGTGAATTTAGCATGATTTTTTTCATGGCAACAAAAATTTTAAATTTGGTTTAAACTAAGAATGTCAATGATCAACTGAAGGAGCACGTTTCCAAGCCATGTGGGACCAGGAGTGATGTTGAGAAGGATGCCTGGGCTCCCTGGCAATTCCCTGTTCCCTGCCTTCCATGGTCCTCTGTCAGCAGAACTTAACTGCCACACGTGGGAGTTGTCTTTCCAGCTTATTAAATTGTTGCTAAGTCATCTCTCAATGGTGGAAATCAGGGAGGAGAAGACACCAATTGCTGGCTTTTATGTGTGTGAATGTAATGTGCTTTTCGTAAAAGGTGTAAGTGGTGTAATGCCCCAATTTGAAACTATTATTGACTGTCACTTCATTGCTTCATTGTCATTAATGTTTCCTTACATTTGGGACATGCTTCCAAATAAAAGTGTCATGAAGTAAAGGCATTGGGGGATTCAAAATTCATCTATGTGAGTTTTTTTGCTTTGGGGGAAAGTTACTTAACATCAATTGCCAAATAGGCTTCTGGAGAAAAAAAAAGATAATTTGTGAAGGACTGCATTTGTCCTTCAAGTTAAGGCATGCGAGTTGGCCACAAAACTGTATATATTATTTAAGAGCACTGCTTAGTCCTCTTGTGGCTCCTAATGTGGATTATGATGAATTTAATGTTCCTAATACTTTGAAAACAAAAAAAATAAACAAAACTTTAGCCACCACAAATGCTTATTCAGGCTATCCTTATGTGTGTGAATCTGCTGTAGAAAAATCAAAATTCTATTTTTCTTAAATATCTTGAAAGATTTTTAGGGTTTTCTTAAGCTTTTTCCCTCTTATCAGCTTCAAAATATTTGTATCTACTGCAGTAAATGCTGACTAGCTATTGTGACTGGCTTGTGTTATTAAATGAGAACAACTTGCAGTGGTATATAAACAATTTTTAGTGGCTGCTGTGTAGTTGGCTGGCACCTGTGCTGTAATACAGTGTAGGTAATCTTGTTTTACTTAAAGAAAGCAAACTCTCATCTTAGATTTCTGTTTCTAGTCTGTGCATGCCAGAGTTTCAAAACTCAAAGGCAGTATTTTCAAATTACTTTTCTGCCAGGTAATTTTGATAGTTTAGAATTGTGAAAATCAGGAAAGAGGTGCTCTGTGTAGTACAGGATAATCGAGAAGATTTCGTTATTGTTTTGAGAGAAGTAACCAAATTTTGGGTTGTTATTGGCTGGTTTGCATAATTTTGCTGTTAGCACCCACAGTGAAATAGGTTAATCCAAATGCAGTGATCTTGATTTATTTAGTGAATGGCAAGGAAAGGAGGTTTAATGTAGGTAAAGGAGGAGGGGAAGGCATCCAGATTAGATGGGGTGGTTTTTTTCTTTATAGCTTTCATGTATCATGAAGATACATCCTTGAAGACATACTGTATTTTGATTAGCAACATAATGTTATCGATACATGTTGTGAAGGGAAGCAGTATAATGATGTGAAGCCAAGATAATGGGAGGGCCTGTTTCTCTGGTTAAGTGATGTTGATTGTATCTATCATTGATCTCCTGGGAAGGAGACTCTCTTGGTGCTGATTGGCTGACAGATTGTTCTAATTTGTAGCATGTTCTTAGGGTGAGTTGGTTGGTAGGTAGGTGGTGGGACAGGTAGATCAGTTTAGGAGCATGTGGTACATAAGCAGATTTTTTTCCCTTAGGTTTTGTTCTTTTGAAAACTTAAGTTGCGTATAAACTAGTAATCTTAAAATACTATTTAATCTTTTCTGAGTACAGACTTTAAACACAATTCCTGCCATTCAGTGCAAGAGAGATGGCAGTGTATCTCTAGTCTGGCAATGTATTGTCTGCTCTCTTTCTTCCCCATGGAAGTAAAAAAGTTAGCTTAAGGAGGCAGTTGGGTGAAGCCCCAAGAACCTTGTCCTTATTAGTTTGAGGAAGATCAAGAGTCTTGTTTGCTTTCAATTTTCAGCATAGCAGGGGCATCTTGCCAAGTGTTGCACATCGTCTTTGGCTTTCTGGGGCTGGGTTCTTCAAGCTAGTTTGTAGCTGCTGTTGCCCTTTCCATCTAACTTATTTAAGGCGTGCATTTCTTAAGCTACAGAATTATTACAGAATGAAATCAATAGGGCAAACTAATGATAAAGTCCAAAATAAACAGTGCACTATGTTAGCTCAATGCTGGATAGGTAGACTTATGAAATAGGTGAGATCCTCTATTTTTTTTTTCCTTCAACAGGGCAAGCAACTTGTGAAGAGACAGAAGCGTCCAGATCACGTGGGTTTAAATGTATTAGTTTTACAATTTACGTCCTACAGGGCCCCTAAATATTTATAATGTGCTGGCGTTTTTTATCTGCTTATTGAGATCGCCTTCTGTATTCTCACACTGATGAGAACAGGACAGGAGATGGCCCTGGAGGACAAACACAGATATAGGTTGCAGCTTGATTCTGGGATGGCAGGTTAATTGTGGTGGATTTCTATTTTCCTTAATGGATACAGCATGGTATTTAGGAAAGAGCCCTGTTATTCAGTGTAGCATATCTAGGGCTGCTTGTGGAGGGGAAAGGGGGTATTATTGAACTCGTTAGTTGTCAGAGTGGGTAGTTTCCTTTCCATGTATGAAGAACCTACTATATCCCAGTAAGTGCCAGGAGGAAGTAGAGCGCTTTTTTTTTCTTTTGAGGAGCACACCACATTTGAGATTAGTGACACAAGCACTTTCATATTTATTAATAGTATTGATTGTCTTTTATTTGTCTTTAGTTATAGGTCTGTTAATTTCATGCTAGGCAACCAGTTCAACGTATGTTTGCTTTATGCAAGCATTAAAATTACAGAAATAAATAGGTTCACTAGTTATATTTCTACACCAATTTCCTAAAACTTGTTGGAATACGAGGAGACCCAAAAAAAATGGTGTCGTTGCAGAAATAGTGCATTTGTGAAACTGCCTGGTTTTGCTTTCCAGTTGTAAATTACACATCTGTGCTATAAATACATAAATAATTTGAAAATGAGGTCTGATGATGTGTAGGAATTTCTGTCCCCATGTTAGTAGTTGGTAGCCCAATAGACAAATGGCAGGAAGGAAACTGAAGTAAAAATAACATGAGGTTACGTTGGCAGAGCACAGATTCTACCATCACATCTTCTTGTCATTTCAAATGAGACATTGCTAGTTGTTAGGTGGGTCAGATTCTCTGTTACTCTTTCCCAATTTGTTTTATCGTTTCTTGTACAGGGTATTATTTAATGGGACATGTAAGGTCACATATAAGCCAGGACATTTTAATTTATTGAATTTTGGTCACGGCCTCAAGCTAAAACTATGGGGAGAAAAGAAAAAGATTTGCCTACAATGAAAATTATTTTATTGATTAGTTTAGCATTTTCTGTATTTGCATACTGTACATACTAAAGTCTCAGACTTACAGAAACAGCTTCTCTGCAGTCATGTTTGACACTGAAAATGTTCCTACATGTAGTGGGACAAACTTCCAGTACTTTGCAGTAGAGAAGGCTACAAAGAAGCCACTGGAAAGAAAAACTGAAACCCTTGAGAACTGAGCAGGCTGGATTTATTTTCAATTTTGGAACCAATGCTAAATGGATTAATTTCTCTTGAACCTTTTTAAAAGGACTTGCTCCTAAATTGGAGTGATTATTGTTAAACTAAATAGAACTGAAGCACACTCCTGAGAATATCCTAAGTCTCTTCCTGACCACCCTGAGGTCAAAACTGAGATTTTTATTTTAAGTCTTTGAAGCCTGGTTTAAAAATCAAACTCTGCAGTGAAATTATTTAAGAAGTTGGCCTTTTCACCAAATAGTTTAGTATTAACTTCACAGTAATATTTTGCAGAGACTGAAATATTTCAGGTAAGAGTCCTAAATTTGCAAGTACCCCTGGGCATTTCTGTTCCTATTGTAATAGAAAAAGAATGAGATCTTGGCTGTGGTAACTGTTGGTTGTTGTGTGATCTTATTGCCAAGGTTTTTTAATATAAATTGGAAAACAGTCCTTTTTTTTTCTTCCCACAAAGAAATCCCCCTGATCAGTTTTCCTTGAAGTCCTGTAAATCCCTGCATTACATCTTATCAGCTCCATTATCAGAGCTATTTGGTTATTTAGTTCCTATTTTAACCTAGTAAGAAAGTAATTCACTGCACCGTTTATCCTCCAGTTTAAGCTTTGTGCAATTGTTCAAACCTTCCCAATTTTTGCATTAGGCTGATACTTAAGGGAAAAGCTTTCCCAGATGCTAAAACTGAAATTTTGTTCATGAAAATGCACAGAAGAATGATATTATTTCTAACTCGGTTAGAAATGTGGTGGGATTTTTAAGGCACTTACACTTGTGCGATAATATTGTGACTGCCATTTCAAGACAGAAAACACAATACTTTCAGCGAGTTACAAGAAAAATAATAATATTTACAGCATCGTACTTGAATACCATACACCCAAACATGCAATAGAAGGAGAATTAAGTTCTGTTTTTACAATTTTATGTCTGGATTGCTGTAGCAAGGTAGTGTTCTATCTTTGCTCACTTTACCTCCTTTGCTTCCTTCTTATGTTTTAACTAAAGCTGGCCGCAACTTTTTCTCTTGCTGTCTTTTCTCTCCATCTCTCATTGAGCCTGCAGGAATATCACCTGATTTCAATCCATCATTTTTATGTTACCACAGTGGAGCAGCTTGGTTGCTTGTAATGACAGTGGGCAAAAATTGCCACTCTGATTCATGTAGGCACATGGTAATTCAGTATGTTACCTTTAATTTTACACAGTTACCCAGGAGGGGTTTTCTCGTGTTGTGATTATTTTTTTTCCTTTCTTTTCCTTTAATTTCCATTCTTTGACTAAAAATGGGAGGCATCCCACTTTTAAACTACTTCACAGAAAAAAAGGCAGTTAAATGGATGGCCCTGGGTATCCTTTTAACTACTTCTGTTTTGTCTATTTGGATTTCTTCCTAAGAACTGTGTAATGTTTTAATGCTTATTTTATAATTGAAAAACCTGTGTAAGTTGTGTACACGCATCTTTGGATTGTATTGTAGCAGGCTTGGCATAGTAGGGTACTGCCTATGAATGGAGTATCTTGGTGCTATAGTAATAATAATAATACATTTTGGTGGCTAAAAAAGAAAAGGTGTGGGGAAAAGGGAAAAAAGAGACCTTCAGCTAAATATTTCCTAAAGCTGCCTAGTAAGGCGAGGAGTCCGTAACCAAGATGCACTTCCATGTTCAGCCATTCGCTGTTTCCTACTAGAAAATAAACCAACAGCAAAAAAAATTGATGTTGCTGTCAGTTTGTAATGGTGCAGTTTTACTTTGGAGATCATTAGATTGTCTGCCACCTTGGAATTCCCATGTGCCATTAGTATGTTGTTTGCCTTCTGATTTGAGCTATGTCCCTCGGAAAAGGTCATGTCTGCAGTGTTTTTAGAATTTATATTTATTTTCCCCAAGTGTGCAACTTCCAAACAGCTTAGCTACTTGCATCAGACTCTTCGCGTTCATGGGGAGATAGCCTCAAAAATAGCATCTGGGGATGTGGAGTAGTTGGTGTATGAGTTCGTGGTTTTGTTACTTGCAGTTTTAGCTGAAATATATTGTAGGTTTTTATTAGCTGTTACTACTTCCTTCACCATACCGTGGAATTGCCCTTCATCTCATCACCCTGACGGACAGCAGTCTCTGGCACTTCTAAACTACTCTGCTCAATTAGTTAGCTTTTAAAATGCATATGTGCTGCTTTGGTATACCAGGGTATTCATATAGTGTCTGTAGCATGAACTAATTTTCATTTATTTATCACTGCAGTGATCTGCTGTTGTGTGTCTTCTGTATCTCAAAGACGACGAATTAAACTATTTGCCAGTCTGAATTTTCACTAAAGGAAGCACTTACATTATGATTTGGTCAACACCTAGAAAGGACCAGGTAGTTTCCAAATGAACTAGCTTGTTTACGTAAACAATGGAGTCTTTCTGAGTCATTCTCCTGGAAAGTACCATCACTGTGTTCCCAGGGATTTTTGTACCTTAGCTGTATGTGGTGAACACCAAAAAGTCCTGTCTTCCCTCCTTGGCATAGGCCTGCTTCGAGTGATTTGCCCAGGGGTGTCAGGAAGGAGGAAGCTGAGTTTGTGTGTGCAAAATATCAGGGTGGTATCATGTATTGCAGGCCTGTGGTGGAGGTTGTATCTGGCTGGCTTAATACGGAAAAGGCACAAGCTGGGTGTTCTTGCAATTTGTCGTTCCAGCTTTTTCCATGTGTGAAAGTGTGCATGTGTGTCTTCTCCATGAACAGTGAACCTGAGACAGAGTCTTGTGTTTACAGTTGCTCAGTACTGCAAGGCATCTGCAGCTGATTTACCTAGGCATCATTCTGCTCCCCAGCCTCTGCTGCAGGCATTTCTAATTTACCTGTTTGATTTTGAAGTTGAGAAAGAATACGGTGCCTGCCAGCAAAGAGAGGCAGAGCAAGAACAGGTTTTTCCAAAGCAACACAAGGCTGGCTGGGACTTGGCCCATGCAGAACTTTGAGCTTGGTCTCACTTGTACTGAGTCTTTCTCCTTGCGTTGCATTTACTAGGAGGTAAGGCCTTACATTTTTCTGCTTCTAGACTTGGAAAATTAGGTAGTCCTTGAACAATACCTTGCAGCTGGGCAGTTTCCCAAGGAGTGTTTCTGTCATAACATCTGTCTTGAGGATAAGCCAGCATCATTGGGAACAATCAGGATAAGTTGTTGCAGTGTGTGCAGTGCATCTTCACTGTTTTTCCAAGGAAAAGAGAGCTCAGTTGCACTCCTGTGTAACACAAGCTGCCTGATAGGATAATAATGGGTTGGGATCTTTTCAGTTTTCTTTTGGATGTCATCTTTTGCTCTGAATTACTGGTCTTTTACTCATTTCTTTCTTCAGAAGTGAAGAGGTTGTGGGCTGCTGAGTTAATACAGAAAGTTGTTGCTCATATACTCTCATCTTGCAGTGGAAGCAATTTCTATTTAGTTGGTTAAAATTGTCTTCCCAGTGGTCATATGTTGGATAGCTTCAAAGTTATTAGTAGATCTAGGCACTTAATTTGGGCAGTGGTGACACATATCAGGCAAGGTGACAGCTGTGCCAGTGAGCCTTATGTCCATGCCTCAGTGAATTTCTTTTTGAAGCAGATAATTGCAAGGATTTTAAACAAAGAATGTAATCTTTAGCCTTTGACAGTTTCTATATCTCCACCAAAAGTTAATGCTGTTGTTCTTATGCTGTGGTCCAGTATTGCCTCTTTTCTATTATGCACTAGGTCTTCGTGAGCTGTTTGATATTACTAATCCTAAGTTAAATCTAAGCAATATCATACTTGAAGCTGACTTGCATCTCCCTCTTTCAGTCTTTCTTTTATAATTAATCAATGTTAATGTGTAAGATTTTGACATGTACAGCTATTTTACTCTGTTAATTGAATTATGGAAAGCTTAAAAGGTAAGCTTAGTACATCATTGTTGAAGCCTACTGATGTCTTACAAAGATGTTGCACTCTTAATATGGAGGTCTAGCAGTATATTACTTGTGTGCAGTGAGAGCTCTAATTGGAAACCTAATAGGATACAAGAGATTTCTAAGACTATTACAAATGATAATATATTTCTTAAGTCTGTGGGATTTTTTTATTGACAGTCCTTTGGGCTGAAGCTGGAAATAAAATGCAAAATGTTGAAATATTTCTCGTCGGTTCAGAGGGCTGTATTCAGTGCTAATCACACATCACATTTCTTGAGTGCTGAAGTGCTCCCTGTTGGCAGTTCTTGAGATATAAATTCCAACAGTAAATCGGTGCTAACAAAGCTCAAGTACATGTTCCCGTTCAGTAGCTCCATCTTTAGGGGAGGGAGGGGAGGGTGATTGCTGGTGCAACATGCAGTAATGACAGTGTGTCAGTAGGTTGCTAATAGGTACATAAAGAGGTGATTCCTTGGAGTGGTGGCTGAGGGTGCCCCAGAGAGTCCTTTTCAGTAAGTTTGCACAGTTAAGTTGGTGTCTTTCCAGAGGTAGAGCTTCCTGTCGAAATACAACGCTCTTCCAGTCTAATGCACAAGTGGTAGCTGGAGAGTACTGAGTGCCCAAATATATAGACCTGCACAGGACAGGGACAAGTCATTAAGGTGGAGTGGGATGCCAGGAGTGTTCAGGATGGAATGGCTTTTACTTTAATTTAATACTGATCTTGAGCGGTGCGGGGATTTGTGTTCTGGAGAGAAAAATCTTTCCCTTGTGGCTGGTGTATCATTTGCAGAGAATCTGTCTTTCTTTACTACTTTCTTACATGCTTTCCTTTCTCTGGAAGCATGCTTTTAGTCATAACTTCACAATTGTTGAATTATCTAGCACCAACATATTATGAAATTTTATTATTAGGTTAATCTGGGAAAAAAAAAATTTAGGTATGATACAGAATTAATTCCCTTTCTCTCTCCCGATTCCCCTGCTGTCAAGAACGTGTTCACCGGTACTGGGAAGAGCGGGAAAAACAATGTCTCTGATCTCTGTTGTTATTTTGACAATTGGTGCTCTTGCAATTGTATTTCTATTTGTAACATTGTTACTAGCACTTAGTGATTACTCTGGTTCCCTGCATGTTAATSAAATGCATATTGTCATGTGTATGTTGAATTTATTGGATCGCGTTCCTTCTCAAGTAATACTGCTCTGTGATTGTTATAATATGAAAAGAGCCTGGTTTTTTCCTTCTGTCTTTGAGTAGCCTTGTTAAAAGAAGGGAGAAAGAAGAGCAAGGCTAGTTTTCATTGTATTAGGGATGTTAAGATCTGTCCCCTTCAGAATAAGGGGAGAAGACATTTGTGAAGCCATGGTACATTCATGATGGAAAAAGCTGTGTCAGCACCTCCCTTTACGCAAAGGGATTTTTCAGCTCTGGAATCTTACACAGAAAATACTACTAGAGCAGTACAGAAAGAAAGAGGCAGCAATTGAGTCCTAAAGCATTAATGGCTTTATAGGTTGAGCTGTACTTAGAAGTACTCGGTGACATATGGCACACTACAGAGTACAAGTGTCTGAGGGTATCAGTAAGACTAATTTTAACAAGCAGACATTTGATCTCTGCAACACCTTTAGTTTGTACTGCTCGTAGTGAGCTGCTGGCAGGTTAGGGAGAATCTCAGATTAGACAGAGCTAATTTGAGAAAGTGCTGTTTTAATTTGACACAGTGATTTTAATTCCCCCTAAAAAAGCAGTTCCACAATGCAAGCAATAGCAACAGGGTAAGATCACGTGGCATCGTCTTAGAAATCAGTGCAGCAAAATGATAAATGTGTAGAAAATTCTTACATTTAAGAGTATCATCATTTATTCATCTTCCTTCAATTATACTATAAGCCTTTGTTTAGCAATAATGCAGGAACATATTTTAATTTTAAAGAACACACAAAATAGATAAAATGAACATAAATCCTGAATTTATTTAGTATTGTCTTTAATGTGGTACAGTTTTACTAAGACTGAGATGGAAGAGCCATTTCTGAAATACAGTAGGAAATTGTTGTTTGAAACTTGACTCTTGTATTGTGTTGATAGAGTAGTATGTTTAGGAGTAGTTCTGGGCAATGCTTCTCTTGTAACTGTCAAGAGAGAGAAGCTGGAAACTATACCCCACGTCTAGTTTCTCAGCTTTGCTAATGGTCTGGAACACTGATAATTCCAGGTAAGATCTCTGAGAGTTTGAAAGTATTCAATCTTCTTTTAATCCCTGTCTCTACTTCAGGTGGTGTATGAAGAGTAATAGTGAAAAATTTCTTCCATATCATACTTGAAGAATGCAAGAAGTCATATTTATTTGAAATGTGGTAATATTCCTAAACGATTTTGGTTTTTATCTCTTAGTGCTGGCCCCAAAGGTGATAACATCTATGAATGGAGATCAACCATTCTAGGACCTCCAGGTTCAGTCTATGAGGGTGGTGTTTTCTTCCTCGACATCACATTTACACCAGAGTATCCTTTCAAGCCTCCAAAGGTAAGAGACCTGTAGCTAACATGTTAAGTAATGAATGCTCAGCAGACCATTGAGTAGCATGCAGTGTTAATGGTATGCAGTACATTTGAAATCCACACTTTTAAGAACAAACTTCAGCTTGTTTCAGACATTACATGAATTTCTATTAGGTAATGTTAACAGCTTTTCCAGTCCTCTTGATCATTATTTTAGAGCTTGTTTTCTTTTTCCCTGCTTCTTTTTATAAGAAGTCCTAAGCAATTAGTGCAAGCATTGAGACAGGACTCAGAAACTGATAAATAAGTAAACTTGAGAAGAGGAGAAAGGCTACAAATACTTGTTTCTGGAACCACTCGGGTACTTATTAAGCATAAGGTACATGTGTTTTGGCCACTAAAGTAGTATTTAATTTTCCAGTTATGTTGAACACTTGTTCGCCTGTTTGTGCAGTAACAAACTTTCTGTAGTTGTGTTATATTTGTGAAGCTCTTACATTCCAGTGTTGTTGTGTTCCAGTGCTCTAAGGCAAATACCAGTGCAAGTGAACATTTTCCGGTGGTTCCAATACATGGCCACAGGAAGAGTGTTGGGTTACAAGAGGTGGTTGTGTATACAATGGGTGTTTGTCTTGTATCGAAAGCATTTATGTGCATGTTTAACTTTCTTCTTAAAAGTTATTTGATTGATGAGATAAATGCCAGTGACTGCACCATCTTTCAGCCTTTTGTCTAGTCTGCAGCAGAAGGGATTTGCTCAGGCCATCATCCATCTCAACAGAGCAATGCTAATTGCTTACACAAGACAAGTTAATACAAACTTGCCAAATTAAGGAAACTATTTGACTGTTCTTGCTCGCATAACTTCAGGGTTTCTGGTAGTACCAACAGGACCTTGCATTCTACCCCTAAGATAAGGCTCCAATTACAAACAGCATGGTCTACCTTGGTGCATCTCTAGTGCTTTCCTTCTGACATCTGTCCATCTCTTTTTCGAGGTTCTCTGGCAACACAGATGGTTCTCTTGTGTTAGAATTTAATTCAGTTTAGAGTAGTGGGTTTTGGGTTTTTTTAATTTAATTTGCATTGAATAGTTTGTTGTCCAGCCAACTATATGCAATTTATTACGTCATGAGCCCAGTAAGCATTTAAAGAGGGATCTTTTACTTTCACATGTGTTCTTTGTTACACCTTTGTTTTCCATGCCACAGGTCAGAAGCATTTATCACGCCAAGTTTATCCAGACTCATTATAGAATCATGGAATGGTTTGGGTTGGAAGGAGCCTTAGAAATGATCTAGTTCCAACCTCCTTGCCATGGGAAGGGATGCCTTCCACTAGATCAGGTTGCTCAAAGCTCCATCCAGCATGGCCTTGAACATTTCCAGGGATGGAGCATGCACACCTTTTCTGAACAACCTGTTCTGGTGCCTCAGCACCCCCACAATAAAGAATTTTCTGCTAGTATCTAATCTAAATGTACCCTTTTTCATTTTAAAACCATCACTCCTTGTCCATGCCCTTGTAAAATGTCTTTCTCTAGCTCTCTTGTAGGGCCCCTTTAGGTACTGTACTGGAAGGCTGCTCTAAGGTTTTGCTGGAGCCTTCTCCTCCCCAGGCTGAACAAGCGCAACTCTCTCAGCCTCTCTTCATAAGAGAGGTGTTCCAGCCCTCTTATTGTCTCAGTAGCCCTCCTCTGGACTCACTCCAACAGGTTCATGTCCTTCTCATGTTGGGGCTCCAGGTGGGGTCTCGTGAGTACTTGGGATTGCCCAGACACAGGTGCAGGACCTTGCACATGGTCTTGTTGAACATCATGAGTTTTGCACAGGCCCACCTCTCTGTATTCCTCCTAGGCTACCTGCCCTTGCTTCCACCCTCTGTATGCTTCCTTTTTGTGTTTGAGCTTGTCCAGGAGCATGTTGTTCATCCATGCAGGCCCCCTCCCCTTCTCTGACAGATGGATCCCATCAGTGCCCAGCGGACCAGCCTTCTCAGAGCAAGTCCCATGGTCTAAGTAGCCAGTAGTCCCATAACCATTTGTTGGTTTGCCAGATTCAGTTGGCCCTTTTGAACTCTCTCCCTTTGACCGGGAGGATTGGTGAAAAAACTACGCATGCTCCGGAGTCCTTTCGTGGGGCTGCCTTATTCAGCTCCGGTGTCTTTCCTGATATGATGGGTCTTYCCAATCTGCAGAGCAGCAAAGTGGTTCTGCAGAGACACCTCAGGCTTTGGGGGGAAGTCTCTTCCTACAGGTTCTTGTCGTGGCAAGCTTCTATTCTTCTGCATTATTGGTCCCCCCTCCCTTCCCTCTGTGCCAGTGGGAGTTCTGGCTGTTTGGCCACAGGCTGTGGGTCCAGTGCAGACTGTGCTTGGAACCACCTGTCTTAAGTCCTTCTCAGCAGTCCTGATGCCATGCAGCCTTCTCACTCCCTCCTGCAGCTCAGCCACCTGCTGCAGGGTGTCCTCCACCTGGGCACGTTTTGCAGGGAGGTCTGCTGCCTGTCCTGTCCAGGAGAAAGGTCTTGGCACTGCCTACAGTCTGAGGTACACACTGCAGCCTCTCCTTTCAGCAGCTCCATCTCGGTTGAAGCATCTGCCACGGCCAGGGTAGATGGTGCAAACACTCCAGCCAGAGTTGGTGCCCTTGCTCTCAGATGAGTGTCCGCCACGCTGCCTCAAGGGTCAAGTGTGGTGCCTTATACTGTAACTACCAGTGATACCGAGACAGCCCTATATGCTAAGTTCCCCCGATGCAGAACCAAATAAACAGTTACGTCATTCCAGCTCAGCCCTGCTTTCTGCTCGGTGTTTCTGACTGGGATCTCTTTATCTTTGGATCTAAACCCTCATCCCAATGAAAAGAAGGGTGGGATTAAAAAACCAAACAGACAGGCACCACTTAGTGAGGCCTTAAAAGACTAGTTTAGTGGCAATTCACTGAATTGTACCAGTTTCATTTAAATGGAGTCTTTCCTCTAGCAAAGTCCAAGTTGGTTTACAGACCACATGTATGTATGGAAATAAAATACATGTAGCTTCAGTCGCGTTGAGATGGGACATAGGAGAAAGCATAGTGGTGCTCTAATAGAACATACTTGAACTACTTGGGTACATCAGGTCTAAATGAAGAACCTTCCTTTGGCTGAGAACCAAAGCTGCTCCTGTGTTAACATCTTTGCTAGTGTTAATTAATGGTAATGTGGAAAATATGATTATCATATTGCTCCTGCTTTATTCCTGCTATTTTGTTGATTTCAGGTTGTCCAACTGCTTGCAGTAACTAGTAAATACTGTTTGTGGATCATGTTTAAGTGGTAGGCTAATGTAATTACAGTAGCCTTCCTATATTTGCTTTTTAGGGCAAAAAATAAACAGCTAGTTGAAACAAAACCCAGTGTGTATCACTTTGATGATAAGCACTAGCAGAACTGTAGTCATTTTAGAATAGAGTAGAATGTAATTTTTAAAGCCTTGATCTCCAAAAAGATTAAGCTCTGTAAAAAAAAAAGAACTAGTTTCCCTTGAATCTTCCTTGGTAAGACTTGTGAGACCAGTGGAAAATCTCTACTGCCTCTTTGAGTCTTTGGTAACCCTTGTGACGACAGTCCCTGCTGTGGTGGGCTGCCCAGTGGTGAAGTGCCTGTTGTAGAACACATTTCACAACCTGAAAATGAAATTTCATTAAAGGATTTACTTTCCTGAATAAAATGAGGTGAAAATGATCATCCTAGCAAGCTTCCAAGACCTTAGGAATATATTTGAGAGACGGTGTTGAGGCATAACCATTGTTGACAAATGCTGTGTGGTTGATGAGCATCCTAGAGATGCATGATGAAGGTGTAGCCTTTGAGACCGGATCTAGCTCCAGATGAGAGTTTCATTCAGTATCTTGGAGCAAATGTTTTTCAGAGGATGTTGCTGTAGGAGAGCCAGAAGACTGTGCTGGAAGTGATATTTAGATTCCTGTAAGGATATTAAGAGGGACTGCACTACTGTACTTGAGGGTGGAGAAATGAAAGATCTCAAAATTTGACTTGGAAATGCGTTGCATGGTACAAGGAACTTCAGTGGGAGAAATCTGATACAGGGACAGATACTCTCTTACGTGTCCTAAATATGTATAATGGAGTTCTTTTGCATTTAATTGAGCATTCTATGTAACACCTTGAAAATGTTAGTGTTAATCTGTTCTCTGCTTTTTATGTTTTCTCATTTCGTGTGATATTCTGGTTTTGCCTGTGTTTCAGATAGCAACTGAGTCAGGCACGTGCTGGGTGAGCCTGGATTTAGGAGAATCCAATAAACAAGTATAATTAGAATTTAAGAGTTTGGTAATTGTACTATTACAATGGATATTTTCCCAAGAGTTGCATTATAGTTGGGCTAGATTTCATTTATTGAGGTGAAAACAGTAGCTTGTGTTGACCTGGTGTGTGTGCTTTGATCATTTGTATTAATAACCTCTAACCACTTCCTTCCACCCACTCCTATTCTGCTACTTGTGTAAATTAACCTCTGCTATCACTTCAGGGTAAGGTTGAGATTAGCTTCTTTTATGTCTTTTCAAAAGCTGTGCTTAACTCTATGTAGTGACTGCATTAATGTAATCTCAGGTGGGACATTTGCAAAGGATTGTTCAGTTATACTGTATTTTTCTGCTATTCCACATGCTGTTCTCTTCAATACCTTCTAGAGTAACTCGGTTTCTTTTGATTTTGGTCTGAATCTGCTAGGTTTATGTGATTTTTTTTTTTTTTTCCTCTTTCAGGTGTAACTTTAAATATTTTTGTTTGTTTTCAAGTGGACCTCCAATTTCTCCCTCTTCCAACTCCATTTGGGTTCCCTGCATGGCTGGCTTTTGTGCCATCAGCAAAAATTGTAAATGGCCAACAGCTGGACTACATGTGTCTAACACCATCCCAGTTCTGACTTGCTGCTTAAGTGAAAACAAAAACAGATTTTTTCCACAGTGCTTTGGTAGAGCTCCTATAACTGGGGAAAACTGCTTTTGATGCCATGGATATATCCCTTAAGGATTATATCTTAAGGTGTGCTAAGGAACCAGGCTGTTCTGCAAATACATGGGAGTCTTCTTTCATTTTCATTTTCCTCTCCTTCATGAAAAATAATTAAAAAGTAAATCTTACTCTTAAAGGCAAACAACATTCATGCTTTGCTATCAGTTATTAGTCAACTGGACTGAGAGACTGCCTACAGAGTATTTAAAAGCTTTTGTGCTGAAAATCAGGATTAACAACTTTCTGTCTTTACAAATTAGAACTGTTGACCTCTGTTAATTTGGTCCTTATTGTATCAACTTGGAAATACTCCATGCTTCCCCTCCTGGAAGTGTTTAATCTGTCAAAATTCTTACTTCACTTACAGTTAGAAACCTTCTTGGAAGGAGACCAACGCTGCAGGTCAAACACAGAAATGCTGAGCAAGCAACGGGGCTGGGCTGAGGGCTGCTCAGGAACCCACGGCAGAGCCATTGGCAGCAACTGCAAATGCCATGAACGTGTTTTGCCCTGAACAGTGTGGGTTGGGGCGGGTACTGCAGAGGCAGATCCACCCTCTGCTCAGGCTGATGCACGTGGACTTCCACATGACTGTAGGGAGTAATTGCTGCCTTTCCTCCCAAGATTAGGTGATCTGGGAAACAAAGGTCGTTTAGGTTTCTTGTCTGCTATACTTCTAAGGTTCCCTAGGTAGAAGGCATCAGGAGCTCTTGGTTTTGGAGCGATAGTTTGTTGCAGAAGGTGTGGGAGGGCGACACACCTCTGCTCTCTTGCAGTCATTTTGCTATTTCCTCCATAATGTGCAAACGTGCAGGGATTTGGGGTTTCCTTTGTTTGCTTCCTGTTTTAATCCAACATCCAAGCAGCTCACAAGAAACAAAGCATAAAATCTCCCAGAGCATGCAGTGTGGGTGTCTCCTGTGTGACAAGTAACCGCTTTTGCAAGTCCAAAAATAGCCCATGTGCTCTGTGCAATGAGAGCATTCTTGGAAGCGCTGCATGGATTCAGTGCACAGGGACATGCCAGGCACCAGGGTTTTGTAGCTGTGTCATCCCACCCCATGTCTGCTCCCTAAGCCTGTGAAAGTGAGGGTCACAGGYAAATTTTTTGCATCAGAAAGGCAGTAGAAAAAACGAGGGTTGACTGGCAAGTTTTATGTGTGGGCTGGTCCCATCTCAAGAGAAAGCACTAGTGTGTTGTCATACTGCACACTTAGCCAGTGTGATTTGCAAATACTCCCACAACCTATAAACAGACAATAAAATTTCTGGGTGTGGATAGCTGACAAATTTTGAGGTTTTAGGGCATGAACCCACCAGCCTTTATTCATGCGCATAATCCTAGTCCATGCATATTACACCAAATTTGTTGTCACTGTTCATGTAGTGAGTCAGAGTAAGGCCTCTCTGTAGGTCACACTGTGTTCTTCTGAGAACTGCTCGTGGTGCTTGTGTTTCGCTTTCGGATAACTTCTGTGGCAAGCTGCCCAGCTCAGTCACATCTCAAAAATACGAAAATCCAGCTAACTTCCCCCATTGCTGAGCCTCTTAGAAGTGATGGAAGCTGTGATTCCAAGTGCCTTGGCCTTTCTGGGGGATTTTACAAGTCCTTGGGAGCCCAGAAGGAGAAAAATGCTGGTGTTAAAGCCCCGGGCCACTTTGTCGCTGTGAGCAAAAAGACAAAAATTATTTTAAAAAGAAAAAGTGAAAAAAAAAATTAAACCCACCACAACCTGGGTTTTGCGGTGACCGTGGAAGTTGGCTCCTGAGACTCTTACTCATTTTTGTTTTAAATCCGGCTCTTCTCTGGTTTCCGCCGCGAGAGGGCGGCGGCGGCCCGGGGAGCCCGGCGTGGGTCAGCCCGGGACCCGGCTCGGCCGGCGCGCCCGGGCGCTGCTTCGCTCCCTCTCTTGGTACTCCTGTCCCGTCCCTCCGCACAGCCTGCGGCACCCCGGCACGCTGCTCACACCCCTCTCTTGCAGGTAACCTTCCGGACAAGGATCTACCACTGTAACATTAACAGCCAAGGCGTCATCTGCCTGGACATTTTAAAAGACAACTGGAGTCCAGCGTTAACCATTTCTAAAGTTCTCCTCTCCATCTGCTCCCTCCTCACAGACTGTAACCCCGGTAAGTCCCTTGTGGGGCCACACAGGCCGCCTGCCGCCTTGCAGCCCTCCCAGCACCTAAATAACGTGGTTCTCATCACATCCCATTGCCTTTGGCCAGCTCGGCTCCAGCCTCCGGTGCAGCACATTTCCCTCTCCAGGGCAATTGGAGAGTGGCTGGAGGCGGTGAAGGTGATATACCCTTACCAGCTTGCTGTTCACTGCTCCTCAGGCTGACCCACAGGGAGAGCAGCAGTCCTCCTGCACCCGAAAACTCCTTCTGCTCCCAAACCCACTCTTCACTGGTCTGCAGGGCTACAGTAATTCAGAARTGGAGCTAGAAGAGCCACAAACACAGTTGCGAAAACAGGGGCTTAACYCTTTACTTTCCATCATCCATTTAAAACCAGTGACCGACAATGCCACAAGCAGTTGTCACTGCTACTCTAACCCACCCACTATCCACACCAGTTAACAGGAATATATTTTGGTTTCCAAAGTCAATTTTACAGGTTGCATTTTTATATGTTTAAAGATGAGAGAAAGGCCAGATTTCACACTATACTAAACTTGTTGGAAAAAGTAAACCTCTTCTTGAGATTTGATGTTTCCTAGAAGGCAACTTTATATTGTTACAGGTACACTTAGCAATGAGTATCTCAGGCACCCTTGGAAGGAATAAAATAAACTTGAAATGCATGAATTGATTAAAGGCCTCGATAATGCAAAATATGACTGATTGTTGTGTCTTAAACTCCTTAAAAGTTTATTGGCATTTCACTCTATTAAGTTACAGATTAGTACATCACCATAAATACACAAAATCTGAGAAGATACATGCCATCAATTCAGTATGTTTAGATTGTTACAGTGTACCTTACCTGTGTGTTAGCCTTGTATTAAATTCACATGTCAGCTTTATTTAAAAGTTTTTATTTGGTAACTTGTCTGAAATAAGTGTTGTGTTTTCTTTTCAGCTGACCCCCTGGTTGGAAGCATTGCCACTCAGTATATGACTAACAGAGCAGAGCATGACAGAATGGCCAGACAATGGACCAAAAGATATGCTACATAAATTGGATTTTCGTCAAACTCTTACATTATTCGTCTGTGATGGAAAGAGCTGCTTATGATTTTGAAGGGGTGGGGGGAGGGAGGGTGCTGGTAAAGAGTAGGGTATTTCTATAACAGATTTTATTCAGTCTTTTATTTCCTAAGATTTTGTTGTTGTAACTTAAGGTATCTTGCTACAGTAGACAGCTAGGATTTGGAATAGCATACTTTAAGACTGTAATTAGTTCAGCAATATTAGTTCACATATAGTACCGAGAAGAATGTAAACTTCTTAGACTTCTTTGGTTTTCAGTTTGCTTGCAATATGTAAAAGATTAAAACAGCTTAATTTTGTACAGGTACATAGGTTGACGTTTATGTAAAAGTCCTTTCAAGACTCTACACACTGTTGTTGCTTTTTGTTTGTTTGGGTTTGAGGGGTTTATTTCATTCTGGGTTGAGTTTCTTTTTTTTCTCTTTTTTTGTAAAAAGATGTTGGGATTGTTTTTCCCTATGGAGGGCACATTGGTATTTAACAAATCCTTTTTAAAGACTGTCATCTCATGATCTGTGATATGGAGAGGTGGATATAKGGCCTCATATCTGAAATGAGAAGTAGTTAATGTATTATTTTATAAGCCAATCTATCTTTGTGAAAAGAATAAAGGGTTTAATCAGGACTTACAGTAACCTGTAGTGAAATACCTTAAGCTGTTTAACTGTAAGGTGTGGAATAGGAGTCACTCAGTGGATTGGTTGTATGTTGTGGGCTACTTAAGTCTGCATTTGTTACTGTGCTAATAAAAAGATGTTTAAAAAAAAAGAAAAGAAAAGATTTCTGCTCAGTCCCTTGCTTTGTCATTTTGCTGGAACAGTGTCTCCATACGCTTTGAGGATTACGGCATGGTTAAGGACAAGGGAGATCTGCGGGTGAGTGCATGGACTGCTGCTATTTTGGGAAGACAGTTCTAGACAACCATACAGTGAATGACTAGGGCACGGTCATGAGGAGGTAACTTGCCACAGAGTCCATGATAGTTACTTTTTAGCTGAAGTTTTCACAGCATTGCCTCTGCAGGACTGGCATGTTGTTTGAAAATACCACTGGAAAAGTGTAAGCCATCTGGAAGGGAAAGAGGCAGGAAGTAAAAGAAAGAAAAGAATGTCTTGATGCTTTTCTGATGGAGTGATCTGTTCGTGCTTGGAAGGAATCATGTCCTGGTAAGCTAGGAGAAGACACTGTAAAGGAGACTTAATTTGTAAATCCTTTAACTACCTATAAAGATTATCTCCTAGAGACATAGTGTTTACGTTGAGGTGTGTAGCAACAGGGCAGTTAGTTGTGGATATGGCATTTCTGACCACTCCCTCAAGGTAAAGGCCGGAAGCACAGATTCATTTTCACATGGCGAGTGCTTCACCTTGCAACATTCTTGTGAGTGCTGTGTGGTCATCTGTACTCTCAGATTTGGTTTGGTACTTTAAAATAAATTCTGTATATATTTCATGTACAGACTTYTCTTCCTATCTAGATATAGAGCAAATCTAACTTGGTCCAAAGTGATTTGCTAATTAAAGGTGCCCTTTCTTTTGCTGGGTGGCTGTGGGTAGTAGTACCTTACCCTCATTGGCTGAACTGCCTTCTTTTGACACAGTGCATGTTTTGGTGTATGAGCTCCCTCAGCTGTTTGCCTGTCTGGTATATAGCTACATCACACCAGGAGCATCTCTGGTAATCTTTCCCTTTCCTCTACTGATTAAAGAGGTAAATGACTTAATCTCAGGTTTTTTCCAGTTTCTTGCTTTGTGCTACCAGGATGTGTCAAATTAACTGTTGTAATGGGCAGGGGCAACTGATTTGTACAGTGTTTTTTCAGCAGAGTAGGGCTTTATGAGGAACAGAGGAAGATGGTTCAGTTTACTAATTTGTTTTTCAGCTTTTGAACAATTTTTCTCCATTATGTTTGTTTTGAAGGGACTCTAGTTTTGCAGAAGGTAAGTGATCCCAGTGACCTAGAAGAGGGTTTGAGTCAGTGGAACAGTAAGAACAAAATACGTGTTCTCCCCATTAGCTACTACGTTATACTCTGTACTTTGCTTATTAACCCTCTGTAAAACTCTACTCCAGCAAGTTTCATTTTTACTCAGTACCAGCCACTGTGTGCACATTGTTTGCAGAGGAGACATTACATTTTCCATCACTTGTCAACAAAATACTATGGTATTTAGAAAAACATCAGAATAAGTTTATGAAAGAAAACAGTGGGTGGTGATTTTTTTATCTGAATGCCTCGATTGATCTAAACTAGTCTCTGATGAATTCAGCCAAGTCAAAAATAATGTTTGCCTTTATGTAACCTATTTGGAAAAATGGCCTTAGTCATTTGCAACATCCTTTTTATCTTGCCTGTCTTAAAATACTGTCAAGTCCTGGGAGTCCAGGGAAGCAAGTAAGCAAGCTACACTTGCACTACACAGCTCTGGCAACCTACAGGTGACATCAGTCTTGGTACTGGAACTGGCACCGAGTCTGTGGCGTGCAGAGCTGGACAGGAACCTGTCCTCTCCATTCTTGCCATCTCCACACATTTTTAAGTTAATTCTGACTTGTCAGCCTGCACTCCCGTGGCTCAAGGGGTCAGCTTTAGTGATCATGTGCTGTTAGTAGATTTGTTCACTTATTTTGATTGATCCAAGGCTGATTCAAGTCCCTTCTGGAAGAAGGGTTCTGCAGAGCTGAAGAAGAGGAGCATGACCCATTCCTTGGTAAGAGGTTGTGGCAAGGAGGTGAACCACTGTTGCTCTGAAGTCACCTCTACTTCCCAAGCACGCAGGCAGATACGGAGTCTTCTGTGTAGGGAGAAGCCTGGAGTACACGTGTTCAGTAGGAAATGAGTGAAGAGGGAGTGTTGTCCTGCAGCATGACTGGGGACAATGACTATTACTAGCCAGGTTGGGGGAGGTCGTGCTATAGTGCTTACTCAGCTGCAGTGTTGCAATGGAAACAATTGTATGTTTCTAGCAGGGCATTACAAGAGCTTGCTCATTCGTAATTGCTCTCTTATCTTACTCGTTGGCCACAGCAATTCAAACTATATTGAGCAAAGCACATAAACAGTTTCGTCTACCCTCATTATAATGGTAGGGATACCKGCTTAATTTTCAGTGAAGTGTACTGCTGCTCTGACATTAATAACGCTGACAGACTTTATTAATCAGTATTCAGGAAGAACAAAACTATAAGCTTAATTGTGATCATCACACTATTTAGCAGTTATGATATGACAGTGCAAATATTGCTTGTGGTTTTACTGATTCACAGTGAAATTCTCAGTATTTGCTCAAAACAACATTAATTTAGTGGAAAATGCAGAAACTGAGTACTTCACTCCCTTTCCTTGCTCTTGTCTTCAAATATGAAGAAAAGCTAGCATCAATTAGTACAGGAGGTTGTTAGATGCCAAAATCTGGCCACTGTCTCTGGAAAAAGTTGCTCATTCTGTCCCTCTATATATCCCCTTTCGTTCAGTTTACTGACAGGCTGACCTAGGACAGCAGATTCCTGCAGCCCAGGTTTTCCAGTGTTGAGTCAAATACAGCACATACAATTCATTGTGCTCCTGCAGCTGGACCATGTGCCGTGTATTAAGACCAAGGCCATTTGTACAGGGATGTTCCCAAAAAGACAGCCCCCTACACTCTCTAGCCCTCTCTCACAGAGTAGTACAGCACTTTGTACCAGTTGTTATCTGTCCTGTAGCTTTGCAGGGAGGGTGGATTGCTGCAGCTTGGCTGAACAGCCAGGTAGGAGTGCCCTAATCAGAGCCCTGGCACTACCTCCTGCATACAAAATTGATCCATATAATTCTCGGTAAAATTATCACCTGTGAATGTGACTGATTTGTACTGGACATGCTGGAACTAACCCATGTACAGCTATGTTGTCCTTCAGGTTGCRGTTAAATTAATGAGTGCTCTGAGACATTTTCTGGTTTGTACAAATAAATTCCTGAGCTGAAAGCACTGCTTGCCAGACTTTGTTGACAAGCTTCATGTTGGGGTAGATCTGGTCTAGTATTTCCCAGAGGATGTGGGGGGTGTTTTTTTATGATTTTGGTGGAGTTTTGTTTCTTCCAGAAACAAACTAGCAGAACATCAGTGGCTAAATCTGGTAATTGTTCCTCCTGCCCCCTACCCTTCTCCTGCAACAAGACACTGACCTCAGCCTCCTGCAGCATCAAAAAGCCCTGTGGCCCTGTTTAAGGTCAAGGTAGAAGAACTGTTGCCATTTCAAACATATCACCTCTCCAAACTGACTGCTTTATTGCAGCTAATACTTTTTGTGACTAGAGGCTATAGATCTGCAGGGGGATTACTTAATGGTAAGCTTGTTGATTTGTACCTCAACATGGCTGTATCCAGGCATAGTAAAAACCCCTGCTAGAGAGGTGTCTATCTATCCCTTCCTCCTCTGTAACCCTGGTTGCAAAATAACTGCTCTCATGAAGTGCTTTTTGAGGCTTTTACCACCAGCRACTTTTTCAAGCCAAGTCCATGAGAAGGAAGGATACCTCTTAGCTATAAGCTTGCTGATCTTATTGCTGAATGATATTATTGCTTTCAGCGAAACTGCAAGAAGCAAATGGCACAAAAAGGACTTAGACTGTGACCTGGCAGCAGGAGACAATGCTAAGCTAGTCTAGTTATCACAGTTATTCCCTTTGCTCTTCCTTCCGGGCAAGGGAAATGTTGATTTGTTCTGGGACTGGGACAGTTTGCTAGCTAAGAAGGTGAAGGGTTCAAGCAGTGTTTTCCGATCTGTCACAGTCACTTCCCACAGTCTCACTTTCTCGGCCCTTGCCCATTGCTGTGCTGCTTCTGTTTCCACTTGCCTTTGGTCCAGGAGGTCAGTTTTGTTTCCCAAGACAATAACTGTAACCTACAAACCAAATGAGAGGGTGAGCTTTATAACAAAAACATCCACCAGTCACAATCCTTTTAAACAGCAGGCAAGTGGCAACACAGTTCAGACTTGTTCTTTAACTTAGCTCTGGTACAAGGTAAGTTGCATATAGTTTGGAAGATCAGGGTCTAGGATTTGAATTAGCCTGATCTACTTGTGGGTTGGGAGCTTGTTTTAATCATAGGATATGCAGGACTTCCCCTTCTTGCCACCCCACTGCCACCCCCGACGATTGCTTGAAGGAAAACAATACCCAAGAGATCCAAAGTTAAACAGCCCTCTTCTCCACTTACTTGGCAACTGAGCTGCCCTAGACAAATGATAAGAGCATGACATGTGAGTAGGTCAGAGCAGCAGATGCTGGAGAGATGAAAAAATGCACAGCAGCAGAGAAAGCCTGGACCCCACAGAGCTGGATTTTGCCCTGCTTGTTTCTTTCCCAAGTCCCAGCCCCCAGTATAAATAAAGCCGACTGTGCCAGCAGCCCGGCTGGTCTGGGCTGTTGGGCCCTTCTCCCAGCCCAGCCCCGCCAGCTGCCCAGCCCCAGGCACCAAGAGCCGCCAGAGGGACCGAAGGGAACAGTCTGCTGAAAGGGGCAGATAAGCAGCAGGAGCGTCCTCTGGGGAGCAGTTTCAAGAGCAGCCAGTTAGCTCAGGAGAGCAGTGCGGGGATGTCAGCTCAGATCTGTAGTTGTAAGGATCCATCAAGTGACTTGTGTATCACGCAGACAGTTCAGGGTGGCTGAGCTCAGTAAGTATATGTAGCCTTCCCAGTACCTTCAGCTCTAGGAAGTGCCAAAGGCAGTGCTGGCCACGTGATGTTACTGCTCTTCCTTATTTTAAGTTAACTGTTTTCTAAAAATGTTTTACCAGCATCATCTCTTAGGGGAAACCATGCCTACATTTTTAGTTCAAGGTCTTTAGTCAAACTCTGTTTTCATCTCTACACTAGCAGTTTGACAAAGATCAAGTGATAAAGTCCTCTCTTGCTGATGATTTGTGGGTTTTGCTGTGGCCACACCTGCTTGTTTTTTCCTGTTCATCAGGCTAACTCCAGGATGCCTTCTGCTTTTTTCCAGCTAGAGATGTTTGTCCTGTTCCTGCAAAGTCTGAGGCTTCCTTTCTTTTCTACAGCAGTCCAGGGTGTTTGGAAAAATGCTGTTTAGTTGGGTTMCCCCCCCGCCCATGAGGCCTTTGAAAGAAGCTATAATCTTCATATGTATTTACCACATGCTCCAGCTGAATTTTAGCTATGGCAAAGCTCTGTCAGTATAACAGAACACAACCTCTGTTTAGTGTAAAATTTGGCCAGGCTTTAAGGTGCGTGCTGGAGAGCCCCCACAGCCAGCAGAGGCAAGGAACCAGCCATCAGTGCTTTCTGTCATCTGCCACACAACAGGGGACTGTGCCACTCAAGAAGTTGAAGTTCTGCCAGCTCAGAAGCACCACGTGTGGAGATACATCCCTAATTCAGTTAAGGATTCATTCTAGCAGAGCCCAGACTTTAAGTCATAGAATCATTAATCCACTGATAAACAGCTGTCTTAAGGYAGGACTCCCAATCTCACCTTCTACGCTTCAGAGCCTATTTTTTATGGACTAGAAATCACAGGAATGAAAAATAATGTATCCATCTTATTGTGGACACCAGTCTTTTGACTATGTTATCCTCAGTCAAAATCACARCTTTAAGCTCCCCAAAAGGATAAGCAAACTGGCGATTTTCTAAAATACCTGCATGCAGTGAGAGATGAGAGTTCTGCCAGGTAACACAGAAGAGTGGGACACAGATCCTGGTGGGGCTGTGAGTCCCTCTCCACATTACTACATGCTGTATAGTAACAAATCAGGGCCCTCACAAAACACAGTGCCTGGGAAAAATTTCCTGCTTGTCCACCTTTCCTAGCCCCGCAGGGGAGTTATGCTTGACTCCAGTATCCCTGACATACGTGACMGTCTGCAGCTCTCACCAGCCCTACCACCTAACATACCTCTCCTGTGACTCCACATTCGTCTGCCGTCAAACTTGAGCCTGCCTTCCTCCACCACCCTGTGTGCTGTCAGTACAAAACAAGTTACATTTTTGCAAAGTCTCTCCCTACCATTATCCAATTAATTCTTCATGCCTTTTTTTTTTCTTAAACGGCATAAAACAGGCATTTGGAAAGCTGTAGGCTAAAGACATTTAACAGGGAAAACTACTCAAGAATATAAAGATATTGTAGGAAAAGCCATAATGCTAATGCCACATGCAAGTTATATTTGTTTAGCTAAGCTGGAACACTGTCAGCTGAAAACACTAGCTGCTTTCTAAGGGAAAATAGAGCAGTCATTTCACACAATTGAATTGATTCAATATGGTTGTTAAAATACATTAAAGCTGCTTTGCCAATTGACTAATGTCTGGGAGACCCATTGTCAATTACACTAGTTTGTAAGCCATCAAGTACATGAATACAAAACAAACAAAGATAATGCCCTTCGTTATATTATTCTATGCACTTGACTTCCCCTGTACAATATCTAAAAAAAACATATGAGCTGCAGTGCTGTAGACCATATGTTTTATTAGTCATAAGTGTCCTAGCTGGTGCATTCAGCTGACTGAATTTTAGCTGTAGTAGAGGAAATAAGGAGAAAAAAAAAAAAAAAAAAGGCATTCTTTTGCATGGCCTGCATGGCATGTGAATTAGGTTTCCCCAGCATGAGAAAGCTTCCTTTTTGCCCGGTTGCCCAAGGCTGTGGGTACATTCATTTTCCTTTGTACACGACGTTTACAGGAACAAAAGCTGTTTTGCGATCTTAACTTCCTATCACTGATACAGCATTTAGCCAACCATGCATTTACCTCCTTTTTGTCCCTGAAGACGTCGATCTCCTTTTTGAGCAGTTCGACCCTTTGGAACGCTTCGAGGCTGGTCACGGCGTACACCAGAACGAAGCCATCAGCCACAGAGAAATAGTGTTTGGGCAATTCCACGCCCTCCTGCAGACCCCTGGTGTCATAAAGCCGCAACTGTTCCTTCACGCCGCGGTCTGTCTCCACCGATGCCAAATACACATCTTCCATTGTGGCACCCTCTTCTAAGCCTGTTTGAAAACAAGCAGGAAAGTTCCACTGCTGTAACTACAGCCCCACTATAAGAATTATTTGCAGTACAGCAGAATTTTGCCCCACAATAGCTTTCAGTGCATGTTTTCCAGAGTGAGTTGACCTTGCCTGGCATCCCCATGGAGGGCTGTGTTCATAGATGACTGCACTACCTATTTCCAGTAGTGACACTGTAAATACATTAATATATAAGCACATGATTATGCCTGTAAAATTAATCTATACAACATGCACATTCAGAATAGGATAAGATATATGCTCTCCTCTCAAGTTTTCCAAACTCCAACCACCCAGTTGTACCAGTTCTGTGCCAAACATGCTGCAAACRGACCTGCCCAAACATACCCCTTCGGAAGAACAGCCAGGGGACACCAGATAGTCAAGTACTAACATCTTAAGCCTACTTCTTTGCTTCGTAATGAGCTGGATCAGACTGCAGAAGCAGGAGCCAAGGAAATAATTCTGGAAATTAATGTGTGTTGGTAGTACAACTAACYAACAAGTGAAATCAAGCCAGAAAGGGAAGGGGATGTTTGCAGGCAAACAGAGTTGCATACTATATTTACTCAAATACACAGTGAGCTTTTTCGATCCCCTAGGGATTTAAAATGACTCAGATTTGCTAATAGGAGCAAGTTCATTTACTGCAAGGTAAGAGCATGCACAAGGTAATAAGCTTTCACATATGTATCACCTGTTCCATGGTGACTATCTGCATACTGGCCCTCCTTTTCTCCTCGTGGTAAACGTGAGGTAATTCAAGGCAGCTTGTTTTGAACTAATTAAAATTATTTTTTCTAAGCCAAACCTGAAAACACATAAATCACCTAAGCTTTGTGTCCCCCTTGGATGTAGGTGCATAAGGTCACAGATCCAAACAACCTATGTATAGTGTAGCTGGGTCACTTGCAGAATTGCTTTTAAGTATTCATATAAACCCTTTGCAAGCCATGTTTTTGCCTCCACTGCACTCCTATATAAAATTGTTTGCTGTTGCAGGGCTACAATAATGAGTCCTGCTTTATTCTCTTTGTCTGCCAAAAAGGGACCGTTTTAGTGCATTGTTTAAGAAAACACGAGGGATTATCTGGCCTGTGAAAATAAGGATTTTGCTATATTCAATGACACTATTCAAAATACTTCACATTGACAAACAAGCTAAAGCATTCCACCCACGCTGATGGTTTCCCATGATGTATGCAGCATTCCTGTGCAGGAAAGTGGCACAAGCTGTTCTTTTTGCCCCTCTCTGTGCAGTCTTCATAGATCAAACTCTTATTAGGTTTCCAATAATGTGATTTATCTCGCCTCCAAATATAGACATGCTAACGTGTGGGAGCAAAACTAGGAACAGAAGGACAAAACAAAGGTTAATAAAAAGAGGAAGCACAAATGCATTCTGTGTGGTTGTAGGATGTGTTAAAGTGGCATTTTTAAAGACTGAGGTAGTAACAGAGTCCTTACTGGATATAGCAGTGTTGTATAGACATTGCACTGTATTCTTGCTCTGCCTCGTTGCATTGTACAGACAGGTCAAGGAAATATCTAATATCAGTAAATACAGCTTTGGCAAGAAAGAAGGAACCATAAGTATCTAAGTTTTCTTTTTAAAAAGCAGTGAATAATATTGTACAGTTTTTTATCCTCTAAATGCTTCACTGTAATTCAACAACCTCTAATATACCCACATTATCCTCTGACAATCTCTTCCTAATGGCATTAAAAGCRGCAGTGAAAAGTATGTCTTTGAACATTCTATTTAAAAACGAAGAGGAAAATTTAAGACCTGGAACTTAACTCAGCAGAATAGAGCAACAAATTTTGATGTGAAATAAGTGGGGCACTTAGGAGGGAGTTGGAATTTATGCACCAGTATCAGATTCCAGAGGTGAAATTTCATCTATGTGCACTGGGGGTGGGGGGAGGGGGTGTGTGTGTGTAAATGCAAGTAGTTTCCTAAGTAAACACAGATAATTTTTAGAAATACTTGTGTCGCCTTATTCTAGGATCTGCTCCTAAAGCCCAGACCGCTTTCTAGCCACATCTTACTGACAGTGGTGTTTACACTTCTTGTTAGTACTGTCCCATTCAAACATTTTCCCAGTCTCCATTCAAATGAAATGTGGGCCAGGCAAGTTGTTGTAAGAGTAGCAATACTAGTCAGTGTCCTAGAAAGGTGCTGGCACCATCCCATCCTCCCTGCCTAAGGATCCTGGTTCTCCTTTCCTTCACTGGCATCCCCAGGCATCCTTCCACCTTTGAACCTGGGTGGGGAAGGGCAGCTTGTGCTGGGAAGTTACTGACTGCAGACTGTTGCCAGCTTGAGTAGGTTTTCTGTGGAGCAGGGCACTACAGTGGGCCAGCTTTCAGGTTCAGAAGTTACAAAGGTAAAGGGGAACTAACAAGATAGTGCACAATGTCATGCTTTCTTTGGAAAATAAAGATGTAAAAAAGAGAGGGAAAGGAGGAATAGACAGAAGTAATGCCACTCTCTAGCACGTACCTAGATGGTGCAAATCTTAGCAGAGGCAGAAAGGTGTTTGTCTGTGTTGCTGGCTGCTGCCACAGAGGAACTGCAACGGGAAGCCTCAGTCATAAACTGGGCAATGTTTCAACCCCTTGTGGCTTTCCAATGAGGTAAAGAAAAGGCTTAATATACTAATGAATACTGCATGCTCAGGCTAGACATGGCAGATAGATTGCAAATACCAAAGTAAATCAAAATTTCAGGATGGATGGAATTTCAAAAGTTCCCAATCGAATCTTGAACATTAATACGGTGCGAATTTTGTGTCCTCTTGMGTACTTTTGAAGATCTCCTGTGTAATCTCTTTTTGCCTCTTTCCAGAGGAATTCAGCAAAGCGTTCCTAAAGCCTGCTATTCCTTTTATCTGTAAACTGCAGGATAAGAGGCTTTGCTTATTTAGATCCCAAATGACAGTGTATCAGAGGATCCCTGACTTGGATAAGAGCTGGACAGACTCAGGAGGAGCTGATCTATTTAGATTTAGCTGCTAGTGAAGTACTGGTCCCACTAACAAGTAGCCAGGCTATGACCCTCAGTTGCTTACATTCAGCTCCATTTTCATCTATTTCTAAAATGCAAAGCTGACTGCACCTTTATCACAAGGTGCTTCTAATTTAAGAAGCAAAGATGCAAAAAAGGTGTCTCTGCCCATGGCAAGGAGGTTGGAAGGAGATGGTCTTTAAGGTCTCTTCTAACCCAAACCATTCTATGATTCTATGAATGCATAATTAGGTTAATTAGCCTCCATGTCCTCCACATCTTTGGAGCTGTGAAACCAAAACACCAAATCCCTCCAGATAGACTAAGTRAGGCAAATTCTCTCATTATGGTTTCTACCACAGTGATATATGGTGTTTTCATTCCTAGCTACTAAGAGGATCTGAAGTAGATGCTTATGAATAACCTGACCATACCAGCTGTTTACATAGACAGGAGGCAGAGATAAGTCTTCTGCAAGCTAGAGTTCTCATCTCCTCCTGTTGAGCTGATAAGCTTTACCATAGGTTGAGAGGCCAGAGATATTTTAAAGGCAGAAAGAAGACTCTTTTCTGCACCATCACTGAACAGAGACACTGTAAGAAAAAATACATATCCTCTTTACAGACCTGTCCTGTGCCAAAGCTAAGCTAGCAACTCTCCTGTTAGCCCAGTGAAGAGAGGTCAGGCCAAGCAGTGCCAGGTGCCACAGGTACTTAGTGGGACAATCTTCTACTGCCAGTCAAGGACCCATTTCATGACTGAGGAGAAAAGACTGACTCCTCTTTCTTCAGGACAGCAAGAGAAGGTGGAGGATTTGGACAAACRACACTTAAGCCACAAAAAGAGAGATCATTCCACGTACCAGGCAGTCACAGAATCATTGAATAGTTAAGGCTGGAAAAGACCTCTCAGATCATCAAGTCAAACTGTTAACCCAGCACTGCCAAGTCCACCACTAAACTGGGCCCCCAAATGCCACATCTAGATGTTTTCTGAACACTTTCAGGTATGGTGATTCCACCACTTCCCTGGGCAGCCTGTTCCAATGCCTGACCACCCTTTCAGTGAAGAAACTTTACCTAATATCCAATCTAAACCTCCCCTGGCACAACTTGAGTCCATTTCCTCTTGTCCTGTAGTTTGTTACTTGCGAGAAGGGGCCGACCCCCACCTCGCTACACCCCCCCAGTCCAGTCACGTAGCTGCAGAGAGCAATAAGGTCCCCCCTCTGAGCGTCCTTTTCTCCAGGCTAGACAACCCCAGCTCCCTCAGCTGCTCCTCATCAGACTTGTTCTACAGACCATTCCCTTCACCAGCTTTATTTTCCTTCTCCAGACACCGTTCAGCACCTCAACGTCTTTCTTGTAGAGAGGAGCCCAAAACCGAACACAGGATTCAAGGTGCTGCCCCATCAGTGCTGAGCACAGGGGGACAATCACTGCCTGGTCCTGCCAGCCACACTATTGCTGATACAGGCCAGGATACCATTCTTGGCCACCTGGGCACACTGCTGTATGTGTATATGTATCACATACATATGTGCAATCCTCAACAATTATTTGTCCTATCCTGTGGTGATATAGTTCCTACATGACTCAAAGCTAAATTTGCACCCATTTCAAACATCTCCTTTCAGGTTTTTTCTGATTCCTTGTATTAGTCTCATGAGACAGTCTGCCATGCTATATGCACATTGTTTTATGTGGGTCTGAAAGCATCTCTCATCTTTTTGTCCTCTCCCTTCCCATCCTGGGCCACRAGGCAAACTCTTGCAGTTTAAAGCCTAGCACAAAATCCAATACCAGACATTGTTGCTCACATGCTACAGTGATGCAGATACTCTTTTTTCAGGGTATTATTCCCTCAAGAGTACTTTTTCCTCTTTGGCCTCAAGCAATTTTAGTGCCTTTGCAAGCGTGCTAGTTGTTGACCATGTAAATAACAGTGGCACTTAGGGACTTCATCCCTGACAAGCCAAGGAAACCCGAAGGTGCACATTTTTCTAGGAAAAGAAACAGTGCAACTGGGTTTACAGCACCATCACCAAGCACACAGCCAGGAGCATGGGCTCAAAGCCAAGGGCTTTACATAGCAGTGTGAAACCCCCAAGGACTCTAGTCATTTCCCTGACACCAGCTGTGCCACCACTCCTTTTTACAGGAAAGTCAACAGGGGGCACATGAGCATTGACAGACTCATGGCTGATCTACAGCCAGGAGAAGACCCTCGTGTCAGTGGCTGCGACACCTCGGAGAATGGCACCAGACCTTGTGTTCTGAGCCTCCAACCAAGTTCAAGCACATTTCCTGTCACTGGAAGGAGGATGTGCCTGCCATCGGAATGGAAAGGCTCCATCCGTTGGCTCAGCAATCCTCCCCACGGCTCCTGGGCCCTCGGACCGGCCACAGTGCTGCTCCTGACGTCAGTCAGGAAGCACAGGTTTTGAAACAGCTTGTGTCCGTGTTGCCATGCCCGGTGAGCTGCCTTGCTGGTTGGCTCTGAACAGACAGGCTTTCAGCAAACACACTAGTCCTTTCTTGCCTCCAGCCAAAAAGGCCAGCAGCCAAGATGAATATGTCAGCTTTCTGGAGCTCACAAGCTTTAGGAAACGAGGATCAAGATCCAGTAATCAGGTTTCAGGTGTGGAAGGGCCACCCCTGGAATGGTAACACCATTGTGCAGTTTAAAGCGGCTCAGCTAAGGAGCAGTCAAAGGCTCGCTATTCCTCAAACTCTGTCCTGGTGTAGTGAGACCCTCACAACGGTGTCCTGCCTCTGCAACTCAGGAGTTAAATCAATACAGAATGGAACAGTAGCTGAAGATCTTCTGGGAACCATTTTCACCAGCCCGCACTTCAGACACTCTCTGCCACAATTGCCTGTGTGCTGAGGAAAGGCAGGGAGGATGGTGACCACTCAGCGGGACTGCCAAAAACACCAGCTTATTGGTCTGTCCCCCAAATGTGCCTGATGACCTACGAGAGGGATAGCAAAATTGCTGGGCCACAGCTGCTTATCCCTTGGGGATGCAGCAGCTCTGGAATGACCCTCTCTATATCTTGATCTTGGCTCTGCTACTTGTCCTCTTACTCTGAATGTCTTAGGAATAACATTTGGCCAAAATCACAGAAAACAGGAGACCTTCTCCCCTCTCCCCTTGCACTCCCCCTCCGCTACCAGCTGCTCCCTCCCTTACTGGTAACTCCAAAAAATAAGAGCAGAGCTGCAGGAAAGGAAAACGGATCTTTTTAAGAGGTGGGGGGAGCGGAGAGGTCTGTGTTGCTCAGTGGCCAAGCTGGAGCAGAACATTTGGGAGTGACAGAGGGACACCCACGGCTAAACCCCAGGCACGAGGCCTCCCTCTGGTTATGTCAGCCAATGTCCATGACGTTGTATAATCATGTCCATGGCTGGCTCCATAAATAGCTCCTCTGATCAGCAACACCCGAATATCCTTCCTGCCCGGGTTGCTAATAAGAGGCAGGAATTAATGCAAGGCAATACGATTTAAGTAACGTGGCCTTGCTCACGCTGCTCGGGTGTCTCTGACAGTCACCCAGCCCCACGCAGAGGGGAGGCATCTCCGTAGCAAAGGGAAAAACCTTCAGCCTGCAGGTTTTGCAACCTTCACGTTGAAAGCTACACGGGGCTACGTGCATAGCGCTCAGTAGGATGCTGGAAACAGATGTTGCTGCAACATTAGAGGAAATCCTCTTTTTAAACACGGGTATTAGCACACAGTTCTGTATCGTGCTTTGCCAGCAAATTCCTCCCATCCACACATTTTAAAGGTGCAGTGCAGCAAAGCACCATTCTAGAAATCCTTGTGTTTATCCAATAGCTTATCCCAGGGTGTAATATACCGGCTCAAGAAAAAGATACAAAGTGACTAGGCATCCTCTGTCAAAGCCCTGGTGCCACCCCTTTTTTCTGGGTGAGGCAGGAATAATTTGTCAGCCTGATGATCATTGCCCTTCATCTCAAAGCCAAATGTGGAAACACAGGGAAATATGCCGGCTTTGCCTTTGTTCCATTTCTTTTGTGCACAGCAAATATCAGACACCCCCTGCTCCTCTGTCAAGTCTATTTTCCCTGGGAGGATTTCTTTGAGAGCAGAGATGCTTGGCCTTCAAAGTTCAACACAAAAAATGGAACCTAAAGCTGAGCTGTTTTTATTTCCATAGSTTTGATTAAACATTAGCCAAAACCAAGCAAAATAAAGCTTTAAGGAGATGAAACAAAAGTCTAAACAGTGTCTACACTCATCATGTGACACCTATTTATTTTTCAGGCATCTACGGCATCTTTCAGAAAACGAGATATTTCTTATGTAAATAGGCAGCAAGCACATCACCTACTTTCTGTGTTTGTTTCTTTTTAAACATTCTTGTGTTTTATAACTGGGAACATCATGGAACAGGTTCTTCTCCAAGGCTCTTTTAAAAATCAGTAAGTAAGGGACTATGAATTTTAAGAACTGCCCAGAGATGCCACAAGACCACATTAATTTCCTCCTTCACCTCAGCGCAGTTCGCAGTCCTCGGTTACTCGTATTTTGGGGCCCACATGGAACAAGATGCTGGAAAAGGAAACAACCTCCCCCCAAAAGTAAAAATGTCTCACCAACAGTATGCTTTCCATAGAGAAGCTGCTCCAAAATCGCAGTCTTTCCCACTGAGGCCATTCCACAAACCACCACCTTGTAGCCCTTTCCCATCTTTCCCGAGGGCAGCTTCCGCGGTGGAGCCCTGTGCAGACAGGGAGGCTGTTAGCCTGGCACGGCGCAGGGATGGGCACCCGGCGGCAGCKAAGCCCACGGAAGGCGCGAGGCAGAGCGCGAGGCAGCGGGTGGCTCGGAGGCACAGCTCCCTCCCAGCGCTCGCCAGCAACTGATATTTTTAGGACTAGAGTTTCCTCCCACACCATTTTTTAAGGTTTTAGGCTGCTGCCAGTGGTGCCAATGCTTGCCTGCAGCCTCGACACTTGTCCTGTCGTGCTCAGGAGAACTGCGAGCACTGAAGTGCGCAAAGCCCCCGGGGCAGGGGCTGTGCTTCTTGGCCTGTGTGTGCATGGTGTTATCGGCTTCCCGGGTTTGCAGCGGGCCTGATGGTATCTCATGGTACCGGGATGGCTTCTGGAAACGCAAGAAAATGGTGGTTCCTTCCCTTTTATCTCACCCACAGAAAGTTTCTAGCTTTTACACACCAGGAACTACAAAACAGGAGTACTAAAGGCAGAAGCACAGGAAAGCTAATGCAAAAGCAGGTTTTTTCAGTCTGCTTTAAATCAGTTTGGATAGGTGGGGGTTGGTTTTAGCAGGAGGCATCCAGCAGCCAGGGGCACTTCCATCTGCCAGCGAACCACGGCAGGGCAGCAGGCCCTGACTCAGTTTGCTGTTTGGAGCCATTTGCCACAGAGAGAGATGAAGAGTACCTTTTCTGGACCAGGAGGGGCTGGCGTTGTCCTGCTTCAGTTCCAGTTTAACCAGGTAATGCTTCGCAAGCCAGGGTGCTCTGAAAAGCATAGGCTGAAAAACAGAAAGGTCATCCTGCAGCCGCAGGCAGGGAGGCAGAAAGGACTTGCAGGCTGGGAAAGCCTAACTCACAGAATCATAGAATGGCTTGGGTTGGAAGGCAGCTGAAAGATCCTCTCCTTCCAGCCCCCTGCCATGGGCAGGGATGCCACCAACTAGAGCAGGTCACTCAACTCCCCATCCAACCTGTGCCATGCCATATGCAGGAGGGATGGGAGAAGGCACAGGAGCAGATCAGTGGGTAAAGCCAGGGCCCGCAGCACTGGGGGGCTCTATGGTGCCCTCCCCACTGCTCCCCACTGAAAAGGTTTTAGGGTTGTTTTTAGGGCTTTTTCTTTGCCTTTGGGGTTTATTATTTAGAAAAGAATCATCAAGGTTGAAAGAGACTCTTAAGATCATCAAGTCCAACCATCAACCAGAACTACCACTGCAACCCCTAAACCACTAAACCACATCACCCAGAGCCAGCTCCAGATGCCTCCAGGGATGGTGACTCCACAACTTCCCTGGGCAACCTACTCCAATGCCTGACCACCATAACGGTGAAACATKTTTTCCTAGTATCTAATCTGAGTCTCCCCGTCTCAGCTGAAGGCCATTTCCTCTGGTCCTCTCACTGCAGTCACAGTAGAAGAGCCCCCATAACCCGCTCCTCACTATACCCTCCTTTCATGCATTTGTAGAGTGATAAGTATCCCGTGCACCTCCTCTTCTCGAGACTAAACAACCCCAGCTCCCTCGACCCTTTCTCATAATCGTAAATTTTTCAAAATTATTATTATTTTAACGATTTTTTTTTTTAAGGTTTCAGGGTTTTAAGGAAAGTCCCCACCCCAGTGCCTAACCTGAAGCTCTTATGGGGGGTGGGGTGAGGGGGTGTTTCAGAGGATGCCGCATCTCGCCAAGCCCCTGCCCCAGGTCCAGCCCCCCGGCCGGGCCGTGCCCCAATGCGCGCCTCCGCCTGCGGCCCCAGAGCGCGCCCGCGGCCCCAGAGCGCGCCCCCGGCCCCAGAGCGCGCCCCCGGGGCCGCCCCCGTCGCGAGCGCGCACCTGGACAGAGCCTCCCGCCGGGCCCCATTGCCCCGCGAGGGCCCCGCCCCCGGGCTCCCATTGGCGGGCGCGGGGGGCCGGACCGGGCCGGGTGGGGGCGGGGCGGGGCGGGGAGCGCGGCCCAACTCCCCGCGACGGGACTGCATTACCCATGAGGCACCGCTGCCGTCGCCGGAAGTGCGGCGTGGCCGCGAGGGTTTGTGGGAGGCAGGGCTCTTCCTTTCTGTCGCTGGGCGCCATCAGGTGAGGGCCGTTTAGCGCGCGGCCTTTCCCTCAATCCGCGCCCATCCCAGGTTCCGGGCACCCATCTGCCCGTCCCGCCGCCGCGCCTGCCCGGCTGCGGGTGGAATGGGGCTGCTCCCGCAGCGCGGGGCGTCTGGGAGGCCGGTGGAAGAGGGCCCGCGGGCTGCGCCGGGCAGGGAGGGGAGCGGGACACCCAGGGTGGCTCTGGCGCGACGTAGCGGGTGCAGATCGGTGACAAACTACTCGCCCTCGTTTGCTGTGGGTTTGCTACTTGTTGGTGGTTGTTTCTGTGCCATAATGCAGTGAAGAAGTTATATGCCTAGGGTTGGGAAGGGATGAGCTATGGCTGGGCTGGGTTAGACAAGAGGGGTACCCAAAATCACAGAGGAGCTGGTTTTGGGATTTTTTTAATGTAAATATAGTGAGCTGCGTGTGTCTGATGCTGAGTTGGGTGGGGGTCTGATGGAGTTGAGGTACACGTGCTGATTGCTGCAGAGGCATGAGACCTTAGAGGTTTTTAGGAAACTAGCAGTAAACATGATGAAAAAGCAAAGTAATACTTGATTTTTGAAATGCCTTATCCTTTAATACGTACTCAGCTCAGGAAAGGCACTTTGTAATAATCATTATTTTCTTAAGGGCAAAATTTGACCTGCAGGAACTTCGTGTGAGTCCTTGTTGAAGTCAATACAAATTGACCCCGATGGTGCTCAGATATAATTAAAAAAATAACTTTAGTTAAAAAAACCCATAGGGCGTCTGTGGAACAGAACACAGACTCAAACATCAGCAGCAGCAGGACACTGAGCTGTGACGCTTCTTTTTTAGCTCCATTTATGACATAATCAGTACATCTCATTTTGCTTAAGGCCCAGTTTCAGCAGATGTGGGGAAAGGCCGTGAATCTCCTGGGATGTGGGAGACACCATGTGAATAACACTAAGGAAACAGAAGTCCCAGTCCAGTTCCTTCCATTTCCTAGGCAACTGTTAAACTTCCCCTTACTAATGAAACTGTTAAGCTTTGACTTAGAAGTAAAACCTTACTAAAGTAAGTGTTGACAGTAAAAGCCACACTACTCACAGTCCCATAGATCTTTATAGATTGATGTTTACAACTTGTTTCAGGTGTTGGTTGTTGGGTTTGGTAGTATCAGACATAGCACATCTGAAAATTTCTCAGCTGAGCAGTTTAACACTTCAGAATTTATGAGAAGGAAGAAAATTGCTGGGAATGGTAACTGCAGTGTGTTGTGCTGGAGGCTGCCAGGTGTGGTCAATGTTCCCAGATGTGTCAGTGGTACAGAGGAGCTTGAGAGCTCCTATTCTGTCCATGCGTGGTTTTGTGCAGTGCCTCTGAACGTGTTCGGATTGGGAATCGGTTTCAGTGCACTGTTCTCACTGACCTCTCAATGCAGCAGGTAGACAGACATGGGTGCCTACAAGTACATCCAGGAGCTGTGGAGGAAGAAGCAGTCGGACGTGATGCGGTTCCTGCTCCGTGTGCGCTGCTGGCAGTACCGCCAGCTGTCGGCCTTGCACCGGGCGCCACGCCCCACCCGACCGGACAAAGCCCGCAGGCTGGGTTACAAGGCCAAGCAAGGTAATGGCACGGAGAGGTGAAGTCCATTTGCCTCACCATTGAGTGACATCGGCTTCCTTCAGTGACAGCAGAATAACAAAATCTGAAACTGAAGTGTCCTGCATGAAGTGAACTGAATGTCGCAAATGTCCTCAGTTGGTAGCAGTGCCTGCAGGCTAAAACCTTCGCTTCATTTTGCATCTGCGCCTTCTCTGGCCATTCTGGCAAGTGAAGCTCAAGTGGGCTTTGGCCTGCTTTTGTTCTTGTGCAGTGTTAGTGCCATAGAGTTGAGCAGTGTTTTTAGTATCCTGGGGTTGGAGAGTGTCATTTCTCTGCCCAAATTTTGTCATGTGTTACTTTGACTTTCTGCAGAGTGACCAAATTGTGACTGTGCAGTACCTGAAGGAAGCTACGGGAGAGCTGGATAGGGACTTGTACAAGAGCGTATAGTGACAGACAAGGGGAAATGGCTTCAAACTGAAAGAGTAGGTTTAGATTTGATATTGGGAAGAAATTCTTTACTGTGAGGATGGTGAGGTACTGGAACTGGTTGCCCAGAGAAGGGGTGAATGCCCCATCCCTGGAAGTGTCCAAGGCCAGGTTGGATGGAGCTCTGAGCTACCTGGTGTGGTTGAAGGTGTCCCTGTGCATGGCAGGGGGTTTGGAACTGGATGATCTTCRAGGTTCCTTCCAATCCAAACCATTTTATGACTGTACTATAGGTGAATGCACTTAAGTATACAAGGTGATGGAGTTTGTGCTGTCATTGGAAAACAGTTATTGCTCAGGGAAAGAAATGGGGAAAGTGGCCATCCATGTGTAACTTSAGGAAATCCTGTTAAAAAAGCCAGTATGTTTATTCACTAGGAAGATAAAAATCTAAGACTTGGCACTTCTGTCACTGTTCATCTAGTTTCCTCATTTTTTAGTGATCAGATTTCAGCAGGGTTTGTGGATGGCTTGTGCTTCAGTGCATTATGGGTGTTGCTATCTGAATTGTAGGGTTCTGGTAGTGGTTTTGTTGGGGTTTTTTGGGTGAATTTTTTTTAATGATTGTGTTACAGTGTAGCTGTAGCTAATCTTACTCTCTTTGGGACTGGAYAGGGGAAAGGTGCCATAAGCTCTGGTTTGGAACCAAAAAATAGTTGCAACAGGATATCACTTCTCTTACTCGGCTGTAATGAAAATAACAAAAATGTCTTGGTGCTATCCACCTCCACTTGTAAGTTTTGGTGAAGATTGGTACAATGACTTCATGTTGCAGAATTTCATGTAAATTTTTGGGGATTGGAAATGCAGTATGGGCAGCAGAATTGCTCCTAGAATCCTCCTAGTTCCTAAATTGCTGTTTGTTTTAGGTTACGTTATCTACCGTGTCCGTGTTCGCCGTGGTGGCCGCAAACGCCCGGTCCCAAAAGGTGCAACCTATGGTAAACCTGTGCATCATGGTGTTAACCAGCTCAAGTTTGCCCGGAGTCTTCAGTCTGTAGCAGAGGTGAGTGTTATGGTTATTGCTGACAAATTTGGGTAGGAAGGTTTTAGTCTGTAAAAGCTGAAAGTACTCAGAGACAAAAAAAATAAAACCAAACCAGCTGTTTTGTTAATACGTTGGATAAAATATTTTGAATAATGGCGGCAGGAAAGCACCAGAATGTCTTTAAAAGCTCCATTGAGACAATWAAAAAATACAGACTTTACAAATGGGGTCTGTGGCAACCACTTAGATAGTTTGGTGAAGTTCATAGTGTAGACTTCTAGAGTATGCCACAGTATTTGTAATGAAAAACACATAACTAGACCAAGCCACAGTAAAATAAAGACTTAGGCATGAGATATAAAAATTCAGATTTGCTAAGGTGTCTGCGTAGTCAGTAAATCCCTCTGCTGTGTTCCCTGCCATGTGTTACGGATCACCAGCTGTAGGTGATGGTCCTTTCACAAAGTACATGTGACTTCCTGTCTTAAAGCCTGTAGCACCTGTTTGTGTAGCAGGACTGCTGCACAGCATATACTTAGCTGTACTGTAGGAGCTGAAGGCAGCGTGCCAGAGACCTTCTACTTCTTTATAAAAACCTTTGGTACCTCACAAGCACAGGTTGGTTCATTGACTTATTTTTAGGTGAGATGTTGTTACCCTGTGAAATACTCAAAGAGTAAACTTTGATTCGAAGAGATCTTTTAAGTTTCACTGCTGTCACAGTAGTAGTGTGGAAGAGATATGGTTCTCACACTTACAGAAAAACCTTTTTCAGTGGATTAGAGTTAATACCAGTCTGCACTCTCAAATAAGAGACGACGTGAAAGAAGGGAGAGTGTTGTTGCCTTTCCATCTTGAAGCAGAAGACTTTTCTGTTCTCAGGACTTTGAAAATATTTCTGACTTCAGCAAGTTGAATATGGTGGGATCTTTTTTCAAGGAAAAAATGTAAATGTGATGTGCTTATTTAAAAGAAACACAGGTGATGAGTTTGAATTAAAAAAGCAATTCTGTTTTCAGTGCTCATGGCATTCTCTTCATATATGTTATTTGGAGATACCTGATGGCTAATGACATGCTCGCTTGTGGTGACAGCTATGGAGGACGTTATTTGCCCTCAGGTGTAGCTTGTAATTTTCTGAACCTGACACAGTCTTTCCTAAAGACTTAAATTTTTCAGATTACAGAARTACAAAGCCTCGATTGGAACTCCCATTGACATATAGAAGCTGGTCGAGGGTGGTTGGTGTTCTCGTGTTTCATACAGGTGTTGTTTGTACAGTAGAATAAATGTTATTCCATGTGCAGAAAATAGTGAAATGCTGTTTAGGAAAGTCTGTAGCAATAGGTTGGGATCCCATTGGGGAAGAAGATAACCGGGGTCCATTGGCTCACGCTTTCCCGTGATGATGATAAAGTCCTACAATTGAACAAACTTAGAGTGTTTTAAATAAGCAGTGTTCTTGACAGGAGAGGCAGATGGAGTTGCATAATTGCTATTTTCTGCTTTGTTTTGTTTTCTAAACTAAGACTGCGTCTTTCCAACCACAAGTGAGGATAGGAATAGCAAGCACTAATATGCCAGGAGTGCTACAAAGATTTGTAACATCAGCTCTCCCTTTACTCCTACCAGTACAGGCTTACTCTCTGCAGAAATGTCTTTCTCCCCTGTAGCTTTGGATGTGCAAATTAATCAGTCTTTCATAACTTCCCACAAAAGATTGTTCTGTGACCCCAAGTGCAGCTCGTGCTCTTCATCTTCACGTTGAAGTTATTTTTAACATTATGTATTTACTCATTGGATGCTTCTGTGTACAGAGAGTTCTTTCCTTTGTCAACCAAGCACCTTCCTGGTTATGTTCTTTAAAACCTGTTTCATGTGGGAATCCAAACAGCCTTCTTTTTTTTTGTAAGACAGCATTTCTTTCAGCTATTATTTTTCTTGCACCTTTTCAACTGGGAGGGGAAGAGTTCTTACAGGAAAAGAGATTCTCTTGGGGAAAATTGAAATTTTATGTGTGAGTGAGCGATCTTTCTGCATGAAGTGTGCCCTCCATGATTTTACAGCATTTTCCATTTATATTTTCCTCTAGGAACGTGCTGGCCGTCACTGTGGGGCTCTGAGAGTCTTGAACTCGTATTGGGTTGGTGAAGATTCCACGTACAAGTTTTTTGAAGTGATCCTGATTGACCCCTTCCATAAGACCATCAGGCGGAACCCCGATACCCAATGGATCACCAAGCCTGTCCACAAGCACAGAGAGATGCGTGGGCTGACGTCAGCTGGGCGGAAGAGCCGTGGTCTTGGCAAGGGCCACAAATTCCACCACACCATTGGTGGCTCACGCCGTGCTGCCTGGAGAAGGCGCAACACCCTGCAGCTGCACCGCTACCGCTAATCCTTGTAAACGGGGCCGTCTAATAAAGCTCACGCAGGTTGTTAAATTTAACAAGTGCTTCTGCTGCTTCTTGGGTTATGTGGACGAGTGTAGAATTCTCCAGGAGTTCAAATGTTTCCATGTTTTGACAGGCTTTTGAAAATGTAACTTGACACTTGTGAAGGTGGTAGGCCCCAAGTGTAGAGTTCTGTGATGGGTTTCACTTTTGGTAACGCTGGGAAGACATCTGCAGTGTGAATTGAAAGCCCAATGGCTGGTCCGTGTTCTTTTTTCTCTTGGTCTGACTATACTTAGTCACTGTAGGTTGGGGTCTCTGTGTACTATGCTTAGACTGAGGGCCAGCTTTGGTCCTGTGCAATGAGATGTAAACTGAAAGTGCTCATTTATTTTTTATAGGTGATTAAATACTAATGGCAATTTTATTTTTCAAGTTCTGGTTTTTTGTACTTCTTCAGTGTCAAACCAGCTCTTGGGTCTCTCAGATACAAACATTGTCTAAATCAACTAAGCACAGTATGGAAAGGTGGAGCTTACTCTGTTCACTGAAGTGGACAGTATTATAAATGTGGACACATCACAAACAACAATAAGGTTTTAGGCTGACTAGTAAAATACTGGCTGTAGAGTAGGTATTATCTCATTTGTCAAGATTGAGGGGGGACAGTTTCTTAGACCTGCCTTTTGATGCCAGAACAGAGAACGTGTTTCTGTGTTAAAGAGCTGCATTCTGATTTACTCTGCATGGTTAGGTGGTAGAAATAACATCTGGATAACAGCTATAGGTGAATGTATTTTAGACTAATTTTTAAGAAATTACAGTGTGACCTTTCAGCATGAAGTCRGCTTGCACATAAACACTGAGAGCATAAATGCAGTTCCTGGTAAATGAGATGGATGGCTGTCCTAGCTTGCACAGATTGTGTACCATGTCCGTTGGGTAGTGATAGGAAACGAGGTTGAGAGAAAGCCCAAGAAGTAGCTGTGTGTTCCTGGAACTTCAGCTTGGGATGTGGAATGATTTTTTTCTTTTTTTTTTTCTTTCCTGATACTGAAACACATCAAGATTTTCCCTTCAGCTGTGAAGTTCACTTGCTGCTTCTCTTTAAGTTCTTACAAGAGGGTGTAAGAAGAATAGACATTTTGGCAGTGCCAGGAAGAACAGCTCAAGGTGGCAATTCTTTCATGATGTGTTTTGTTTGGCTCAAATAAGAAGAAATGCAAAAAGCTAGCTGCTCTAAAGAAGGGAGTTTTTTTTTAACCTTTCCTGTGAAGTATCACTAGTGTTCTTGAAAGCTGCTCCTGTGATGGTGTAGGACAGGAAGTTCCTCAGAGCAAATTTGGTGAATGAGCATGGGGGTGGTTATTGCAGAGAGGGAGCTGATCTGTCTGGTTTGCAGATTTAAGGGCTTGGGATAGTGCCAATATAGCCAGTGTGTCCATTCCTTTGGAATGTGTTTTGTCTATTTGAGCAAGATGGTTTAGTGAAAGGTGTCCCTGCCCATAGCAGGGGATGGGAAGTAGTTGATTTTTAAGGTCCCTTTAACCCAAACCATTCTATGATTTTTTTTTTAAGGCAACAACTTCAGGGCTGACAATACTGTACTAGGTGGTGGTAAGCTGTTTGGGACCCTTGCTATTGATGGGGGAAGGTAACAGCAGGTGATGGGGCAGTCAGCACTAAAGCTGTGTGCTCTGCCAGCACTCAAACCTTGCAGTGTGTGGCAGGCATCTTCAGTGAGACCTGCCTGAAGTTTCCCCTTGTGATCCTGTAGCTTTTTGAACTTTCAAATAAGGGGGAAAATACTATCCCCTCCAAAGTTTGTTGAAAACTACTGATGACAGTGTCCCTRAGAGGACATGATACCTATCAGACCAGTGAAGGAATTTGAAACAGATGGTAGTGCCTTCAAGGGATGCTCTGGGTACGTACAGCTCATTCCAAGTCTTTGAGAAGTCAGATTGCCTAAGTGTGTTTCCATACTGGAAGTGTCTTATGCTTTTAAACAGTGTTTTGGGTTTGAAGGGACATTACGGTGCAGAATTCATGTGAAGTGGAAAGGCAAATTATCTTCTATTAAAATCTGTATTTTGAAAAAAGGTAAAACACGGAGGACAAACTTCTGTTTGGGGTCGTTGGCTTGGGAAGTCAGGGTTAAAGAGAGGTTATGTGATGTCTGCCTTTCCTACCTGATTTTTTAACGCATCGTGCAAGTTCACCAGATTGCAAATAGTCTGTGTTCCTTAAGATTGTGGGAACCAGTGGTCTGAGGCAGTCCTAGTGAGGGGCTGTAACTTGAGTTCAACCCTCCCCGTATACCAAGGGTCTGCCTGAAACGGACACAAAGCTGTAGCTGAAGAAGGGCAGGGGGAGGGAAGAGGAAGCTTCAGGAATCTAGGCAAATCTATTAAGATGTAGAGGAATCCAGTAATCTGTTTCCAGGTCATCTACTTGGCTCTGCTTGTGGGACTGATCATTTCTCAGTCTGAGCAGGCATGTTTTGGATGTAATTAAAAGAGCTGTCTGGTTTCTAGGCAAGACAAAATGAATACCACAGTTAAAATGCAGAGAAATGGGGCTGTACAGTACCAGCCTGGTTCAGCCTGGTCTTAGGTGCTGTTGAAAATAGTTGACTGTAAGCTTTTATTAGGCTGGATCTCACTTTTGTGTCAGCTGGCTGGATTAGCTAATCACTCAGCTTTTGGTACAAGGTGAGGGGCTGGTAAGGGCAGTATTTCTGTCCTGAAGGGTGGGATGTGTAAAAACAGATTGTGTGATTTAGGATGTTCTTTAAATAAGCAAGTAGTAAACTCCCTTCCACATAGCTAATAGAAGTGCTCATTACTTGGCAGCGCTAGCTAGGTTGAAAAGTAGGGACTCACTAATCAGCAGCGAGTGTAATTGTTTCCTTGCTTTGTCTCCGAAGCGTTGGGGATCTCTGCGAGGCAGCTGTGTGCTGCTGGGAGAGGCACGCTGGCGTGATGCCTGCGGAAGGCACAGATGCTGGTGGAGGAGGCAGTTAGCTTCTTCCTTGCAGCAGAAGGTCATGGAATTTCACTGGTGATTTTGTGGGGGCCTTAAGATGAAGTAATTAGTGATGGAGGGGAGTTATAGCTCGACTTTCTCACTTATCTCTGTCCTTGTAATGCAGCAGTTGTTTTCTAGCCTTGACCCAGTAGAGAAAAGTGACTGCCTGTGAAGATTTCCATACAGCTAATGAATTAAAAATCTAGACTCTATAAATAGAGCCTGATTCCTGCTCTATTATCTACTCACTCTCCAAGCTGGGAAAAAACACTGTATTATTTTTCGCTATACATCTCTTTGCAGCACACACAAGTCTAGTTCTGAGAGTATCAAGCCAAAATCCCCAGAATGATGGAAACACTGCTACAGCCACAAAAAATAGCAATTTGGATTTTAATTGGATGCTCTTTTCTGGGGCTTTGAGCAAGCACCAACTTTTTGATCCAATCCTTTTAAAGTAATTGTTTGAAATGTAAAGCTGTATGAAAGGATGTTCTCTTTATGTGTCAAGGTTCTGAATCAGCTTCAATTTAATAATTACACATAGAGTGTTTAGGTTGCAAAGTCTCGTTCCCTACAGTTAGGAAGTGTCTGAGCTGCACTGCTTATGCAACCTTTAATTCAGCGGCTATCCTGCTCTTACCTAATAGGCCAGAAGAGGCCTCTGGCAAAGCCAGGACTGGAACCCAGTTCTTCTGGACCCCTTGTCACTGCCTGAAATGTAAGACAGCATGCTTTTCTTCAGCATCCAGTGATGTTCAATGATATAATTAAAGGCTCATATGTAATGAAGATGACATTTGATCTCAATAAATACTGTCATCTCTCCATCATTCAGGGAAATGGAGAGCAGGGGTATCCTGGAGATCAGGGAGTTCAGTGGGAGCAGCTGAGTGATTAATTTAAGCTTGGCTTTGATAAGATTAATGATGGCTGAGATTGCTCTCTCAAATGGCAGGTACCCCTCTTCAAAGCCGTCTCAGGTCTCCCTGCATTCCTGGTGCCAGGCTTTAGGAAAACCCTCGCTAGTTAATATGTTGGACCCTGGCTGACACCATAGGGGTTTTGCAGTCTGTATCTGCTTGCACAACAGCAGTGGAGGAATACCTCTGGACCCAAGCTGGCTGTCCATGTGCAAGTTGAGAAGTTCCTTTGGAAACACAAGAATGGAGAGGCACATTGAAGGGGGGGGGGGGGGCGAAAAAGGAGGAGAACAAAGAAGAGGACAAGTAAGCTGTCTTTCAGTGGGGCTTGTTAGTACCCTGGTGCTGCTGCCTGATGACAGGAACACCTGGTAGAGGGGGCTACAGCCAGCCAGGGTCCAGCAGGGTTCATCAAGCGGGTTTGCGTGGGGCAGTCCCTGTGGTATAAACCTGGCTGAACCCACAGCTCCTCAGAACAGAAGAGCTCCATGTGCCTGTGTCTGGTGTCAATCTGCTACCCCGGCAGACCAGGCAGTGGCTGCACTGCATCAAACCCAGAGCAAGAGAACTTTGGTGCTGTGAAATAAATGTACTATGTCCAGTGCTCAAGCCCCCCATCTCCCAGGCCTTGTCACCAGCCTGCGTGTCAACAGAGCAGCAGGCAGAAACCAAGACCCTGTTAACTCTGCGCTGTGTTCACACGTGTAACGAAAATTAGTCGTCATCCCCTGAAAGCTCATACACCAAGCAGAGGAAGTAGCTCATTAGTCCAGTGTTCACTCGTTCATTTATTCATACAGTTTTCTTCCAGCATTGTTTTTCTGTGACTAACAAGCAATTATTTGAACCCTTTCCTCGTATGAGAATCACAGCCCTTCAACTCATCTGCTGTTACAATCCACTTGCCTCTCTCACGGGTTTCATGATTAGTCAGATGACTTTAGATAGCAAGTTACGCAACCTTGATAAATTACGTGTTTTGAGCTTTGTGTTTTCAGTTCTTTCAAAGCCATATATAAAAATAATGGTTTTTGTTGTTTGTGACTATTTGGAAAGCAGTTTTGTCAGTGCACAGTTGAACAAAGTCATAGTAAACCTTTTAAGGAAAACAGAAAATTTTGTATTATTTTCACTTTGCAAGTTATTGCTATGGGTGCTGATGGAGAACATCTTAAGATATTTTTTACAGAAAAAGACATGAAGTAAGATTCAGCTACCCAGGAAAAGTTAGTGTGGAAGTAAAAGGAACTTTCTTGATTTAAAAAAAAAAAAATTATGGAAAATACTTGATTCAGTTGATTCTGTTGAATCTGTAAAGCCTAGTCCCCAGTCTCAATCTAAATACTTTTATTTCTGATACATGCCTGGTGGTCCATTCTTGAGAGGCAGAGACTAAAAACCCATATGAGCTGATAGTGAGATATTAAGTTTTCATGTTAGTGCCAATAATTTGTACTGGGAAGGTGGTTGCTGTCCCAAACAGCAATTTTGAAGCAATAGTTATACCATATCAATGGGAAACACAAAATAAGTTGATTACTTTAAGTTACACTAAAAACCCAATTCTTAGATTTATGATCTTTGTTGCTGAGAAGGAAAAAAGAAAACAGAACAACCCACTGTGAACAACTGAATCACTATTCTGACTCCTGAGGCTAAATGAAAAACTCCAGTATAGTTATTATTTTCATTGGCTAGTTTAATAAAAAATACAAGAATCATAAAACTATGTAAAGCATATGGCATACGTGAGGTCTATTTTCTCCAGTGACGGCCCCATCTGTTCAGAACTGAAAACTTCAAAATGCCTCTCTAGCAAACAATCTCACCTTCTAGTAGGTGCTATTCTGACAACATTCTGAAATTTTAATTTAAGAATAAATAATTTAGAAATGAGGAATGAAGATGTGTTTTGCACATGAATAATAATTCTAGCCAAATTATGGCAGTGTGGAAATGAATTACAGATATGAAACTTGATCGTTTTTGCAGAATTTGCAAATTGTCCTAAAATCATATTAATTGCATTACATTTTGAATATTGAATTGTATGGTACTTTCATAGGAACTTTGTAATAGCAGTAAAGGCTGAAGCAATTTTGTCCTATGCAGAGGAGTGAGACAGAGAACCAGGGAAGCGACTGCCTTCCATCTTTCCCCACTTTGGCCCAACCTGAAGCAGTAACCCCGGACCAGCTCTCTCCACCAGCCAACCCCAGCTGACCCATCTTGTTTCTCCTGGGTTTATTTACAGCTCTGTGCAACAGGCTACTGCTTGCTGCTGACTCGCTTCTTTTTGTTGTTGTTGTTGAATGGGAGTGAGATTGCCAAAGTCATAGTTGTTGGGTTTGTAAAAGATGAGCCGCTCAGCTTCATGTGCCAAGGCTGTTGTCACAAGAGCTGATCCCAGCTGTCAAGCGCGGTGGGGAGGAGCAGAGGTGGGAAAGCAGTGGGCCTGAGCTGGCCAGCTCTGAGGTGGGAGACTTCCTAATTCGAAGACAGACAGTGTCATGTGTCCTCCTGGGATCTGGGACCCGGCACCAGATTAAAACTCGGCATTGCCTCAAAGGGAAATAAAACAAGAAGATGTGAATGGCCGTTCAGGGCCAGCCCAGAGGTCTAATGGGCACAGTGTCTGCTTTTGACAGGGACCAGCAATGGGTGTTTGGAGAAAGGCTGGCGAGCGTGGCACAAGTCCGGCCCCACGTGTAGCATCTCCAGTTCTCTGAAGAGCTGGGTAAGGATTTCCTCACACTGTGGTTGCCCTCATRCCAGCAGCCACCCAGGACAGCTGCGAGCTGTGACATTCAGCACTGGCTGGGAACTCCCACAGGGTTTCTGGCTCAGCAAGTGCATGGGCTGGATCCGTACACGGGATGGCATCTGAAGGTAGATAAAGAAGAAATTATTGCCTTGACTCATAAGTGCCTCCTGTAATTTGAAATGGGAAGTGGAAATATAACCTGTTTTGATGGTCTGCTCCTGGAAGCTCACTGAACCAGAGACTTTCCAGATGACTCAGAGTAAGACGGTTGTTTGTTAAGAAACTGCTGTATCAAGGATTTGGCAGGATTATATAACAAGCAGTTGTCCTTCACCCCTGACAATGTGTCTTCTCTGCTAGACTGATGCTTACAATTGACCAGTTTTGAGGAACAGCAATGAAACAAAATGGGAAGTGCCTGGAGGCTTCTTCAGGATGCAGCTGAGCTCCTACCTGGAACAGATCCATTATTTGTTTCTAGAACAGCACTGCAGTTGTTCAGGAAAAGATGATAAAATTTCACTGCTAGCCTCCTGATGCCACCCATTCCTTTGCAGTGGTCTTTTTCCAGTTGCATTTGGCATGGTGTACCTTGCTCTATTTAGCAGAAGCACTAAAACTAATTGTGGAGAATGTACCTGTTTCTTTGCTAAGGTTCAGAGAGTGAACTTTTTGGGAGCTGGAGCAAGGCTGGCTTATTTTGTGTGCTTGAATTTAGCGATGTCTCTTTATGTGCCCCTCCTGGAAAAGATTGTACTGGATTGAGCTTTGGTGAAAACTGTCAGTCTTTGTTAGGGAAGGTTAAGAAGATTCTTTCTAGGATGCATTCTCCCAATTCAGGGAAAAACAACAACAAACACCCCCACACAAAAAAACTCCACAGAAAACCAACCAACCATCCAACCAACCAACTTCCCCCCTCCACCCCAAGAAAAGGAAACCCAGAAGAAACAGGAATGCTCCTTTTCATTAATGTCTAATATCAACTTTTGCAGAAGATAATTGATTGTGTCAGGGAATTCCAAGAGTATTTTCAGTCCTTGGAACTGAGTTTGAGACTAATTAACTCTACTCCAGCCAAAACCAGCACAAGACCCTAGCTGGGAATTGCATTTATTTGCTGATGTTCACGTAACAAGAGATGAAGTGACCGTGATGATTTTATTAAAACTGCAAGTGCCTCACCAGGGGGTTTTGTTGGTTTTCTTGTGATCACTAAAAAGAATGAGAGAATTGGCTTCCTTCCTTTTTATTTGTAATGGTTTAGAGCAGAAAGTTCTTACACTGACTTAAGATAGAGAGCCAGTTTTGCTGCGTGTGAAGCTGGTAGCTGAATCTGACTAAATGCACGTCTGTCTTTATCCACAAGGCTGATAAAATCCAGATGTGTGTTTCCATCACATCAAATACGAATGATATTCCTTAGCAGGAATATCACTGTGTCAGGAGTAATCTGGGCAAGTCGCTGAGGCAGAACACAGTCAGACCCAAGATCCAGGACAGCTAGAGAGGTCAGCATTTCCACTGTTTGTACAAGTGCCAAAAGTGCAAGTAGAGATTAGTTTGGATACACAGCAATGTTTGTACCCAGAGATATCCCACCAACATATTTCTAAGGCCCTACAAACATAATTTGGATCTCACACTGGTGTTCTGGGATTACACCCTTCTGCTTTCAACAGAGTTATTCCAGATTTATCTGGAATCTGAGTTATTTTAAGAAGCGTTGTGCACTTGCAAAATAGTTTGAATACCTCAGGTTTGCTTCTAGTAAGCTTTCACTCTTGCTACGAATGCCTTGCATAGGATTTTATGAGAGAAACTCCATTTGTTTAAACAGTTAAGTTTTTATAGCTGGAAGCAATTTTCTTTAGTGTAACATTTCGGGAGCCCTTTATGGCTAGCAATATTTCATTGAATGCCTGAAGATTGAGACCTACTGCATGACTTTATCATGTATAAAGCTTATTATCTGACATAATTTGGTGCATAGCAGGCTTATTTATTTAAAAGGTCACACAATCATATTTCACCCCTGGTAATGGCATTTTTATCCATTTAATAGGTTTATCCTAAAGCATATTTTTTCCTAATGCATTTTATTCAGAAGCCAGTTAATAACTTTAACTCTTCAGGCTCTTAGCAGAATACAGAAGCCAGCTTTACAGAACAAGAATTTGACCAGTTGGGCCTAATCCAGCAGGACACAAGGTCCAATACTGTGTCCCATGCACCATCTCTTGATTTAACTTAACACCTTGAAGCATTAGGTCTTAAGTCATCCTTTGGCCCCCAAGTTAGCCAGGGTGAGGCAATGATCAGGGGAAAAAACTGTTCTGTGTGGAGTTTGAAGCTATGTTGGCCCTTGAGCTATCCTCTGGGTAGTTACAGGTAACAAGTCTCGGGGCCAGAACGTGTTTTGGTTTATTCCCTAGAGAATTTGTTCAGATTTGACTATAATTGCCTTTTTTTTGCCTGGATGTAAAAGACAATCCTCACTGTCTGGGTCAATGTACCTGTAATGAAAGCTGCTCATTTTCTACAAACTTGTGCTATTTAAGGCCCAGATGCTAGCGGTATTTTCCTCTGTTCGTGACTGAGCTGGGTTTTCTCTGGAATTTTCGTTGTAAAATACACCAGTAATCTCAGTAAACTTGTGCTACTGCAGAGGAGAGAAGCAAGGGTGATTCACAAAGCCTTGCAGGAGCTGGGGCTATCATTTCTGTCTGTGTGTCCCCTTCACACAACCTGCAGAATTTTCCCAAAACGAGGAGAAGGCATCATTTGCATCTCTGCTCTGTCCAGGGTGAGCTTTGTGTTGTGTTACGCTACATCTCTCCAAGAATTAACATAGCTTTAAAAGAGAAAAAGCAAACTGGATTTATGTTTTGGTGGCCCAGAGGGTTCAAAAGGGGAATGGTGGAGCTGAGCTACAAGACTTCTGAAGCAATTGTTTTGATCTGGTGACAGCAGTGACACCACACCAGGGATGTCCTGGCCAGCACCACATCACACAGTGTCAACGTGATCACTGGCAGCCTGCAGCTTAGCTAACTTCCTAGAGAGCATTGGTGCTTTGAAATAAGGTGCTCTTCAGGAGACTGTGATATAAAAGGGCTTGAAAAAGACAGAGGGAAATCCAAAAATCCAGACTTAGAAGGATATTTATTACAAAAGACACCAGAGTGAGAAATGCAGTTGCCCCTGGAGAGATTTGGGTGGTGGGAAGATGGGACTGGCTGCTGTCAAAGCATAGGGCAGCAATCATCTGCTGACTGTGTCTTCAATCCAACACTGCTGATGCCTTCTCCGAGACAGGACAATGTGTTAGAAATCACCTGTAGCTAAGCTGTGTGAGTTTCGGGTAGTCAGTGAGAGTAAAGGGTAACTCTTTGTACATCCTTTGCACTATCCATTCTGCTTCTCTCCCAAAAATCATGTTTGGCCCAATCAAGAAATATATATTCTCATCTTGGTCTCATTAGCTGATGATTTTTTTCTGGATAAACAGCTGATATACCAACAGGATAAGTAATTTATAGCACAGAACGGAAAAGATGGGCAGTGATTTTACTGCCATATAAGGTATAATGTAGAATTAATGCTTTGTCTTTCTGGACTAAAGGTCCAAGTCATCACCTTCCATTAAAATCTGCAGGGGCAGCTGAGGCTAGTTGTAACACATCACTATCGCGTGAGGTTATTGTCCCATCATTTTAACCAGCTTAGGCAACCAATTGTATTACTGAAGTATGTGAAGAAAAAGCATGCTCGCAATGACACTAGGTAAGAGAAAAAAGTGGCAGGGTTATGTGCTTCAGGCCATAAACTGACTGCTGAGGAGCTTAATCAGGAAGAGAGTTACCCTATGGGCAAGTTAGTATATAACTGTCTATTATGAGCTTTTATATCTTCCTCTAAGGCTCTGATACCGAGAGACAGGATGTGAGTGTGAGGGGATGGTTTGTGAGCCACATCCTCTGTGCAGTTATACTTAGCTCTGTGACTACACCACTCCCAGGACGTAAGCTAGTTGCATTTGTATCATGTAGGCATGCCCTTAATGGGTAGGCTTTAAATTATTCTATATTTAGATTTTGCTTCTTCCTAAAGCATTCTGCACAAATTCAGCCTATGAAGGGATGTGATGACAAGCTAAAGACCTTTGGGACCTCCTTATCAGAATTTCTCTTCAACAGAGAGAAAAAAGTGCAACAACTGAAAGAGTTAGAGATATATATGTTAAATAGAAATGGAGAAAAAGTAGGGCAAGGGGTCAGAAAACACTGTGTAGGGCTTGACCCAAGCTGACTCTAATCGATAGAAAAATTTCCACTGGCTTCCAGAGGCTAAGGTTAGTTAGATGAATTATGGCTATTTATATCATTTAATGTATGAAAGAAGTCACAGTTACCGCTATCTTTATAAAGACTTTTAGAGGGCAGTATTTAAGGTAGTAACTGCAGATAGCAAGTGAATCTCTGCTTTAAAGAAACCGTAAATGCAAGGAGAGGTTTGGTATCAGTTGCTTCACCTAAGAGAAGTGTACTTGTATGAACTAGTTCCATCTGCAGCTGTGGACCACAGATTATTAAGGACAAGCAGATTACTGAGGAATTCAGAAGGATTTTATCAAACAGGTTGACCAAACAGAAAAATAGTGATGAAGAATTTTATATGGAGGAAAATAATATTTATTATATGTAAACAATCATAAGCTGTAAATGAGCAGGGAGGAGAACTTGGACTTACTGTAGATCTGTGCAAATATCAGTGCTGTTCTGAGCATCAGTCAAGAAGACAAATAAGAGGTTAGGAATTTTTTCCTGAGGTAGTAAGGAAAAAAAGAAATAGAAAACATCAGGAGCTGTTGGGACATGAAAAAAAGCTGCTCTTTGGCACTCTTCAAGTAAACAATTTTTTCTCTTTGCAAAGTTTATGTTTCAGGATCCAACTAATACTATTGTAAATGTGCCAGGCACTGCAGAAATCCAACTCACCCAAAAGTACAAATGCCTGCTGATGGAAACTCATGCGTTCCTAGCTGGTGTGTGGATGTTTACCAGGATTAGGAGGGCCTCTCCACGGGGACAGAAAGGTGCAGGCATTCTGTTCCAGCCTAAGAAACCACCAGCATTTCAGGCCTGAGGAAAAAGAGTCATCGGCCTCTACATACCTTTGGTGAGGTGGCCAAAGTGCATCCTGTCCCACCATCCAGCTATCAACTGCACTTAATGCTTAAGTCAGCATTAGTTGGTGCAATACCATTGTGCCATCTCCCTTCCAGAGGTAGGAGAGTCTGTAGCACAGATGGGAATCACTCTGCAACCTCTGGAATTTAAACATTCGGTTTGAGCTGCTCCCCGTGTGTGGGCTGGGAGGAAAGAGGGAGAAATGTTTGTGTTCCTTCCCAGGGGTGGGAAGGGGTTTGAAGAAGCTTTCTGTCCCATTTTCTGTGCTTTTTCCTCCCTTCTGCCCCTTCATGTTTCAATGTCTCACTTCAGTCTCTTCCCAGAAACACAACTCTTCTGCAGAGAGCAGCAGTAAACAGAGGCTGAAGGATTCTAAGGACTGACCAAATACATGGATTCCTAATCACTCTTCCATTGATCATTCAAGTGCCTGCCCAACCTTCAAGTTGGAGAGGTGCCATGCCACTGTGAATGCCAGCAGTATGCTGCCTCTCCATAATGCTAGCATTTGTTTCACCCTTCATGGAAAGCTGAATCACAGTCCCTTGTGGGAATCAGAGAATATCCACTGAGCATCACATCTTTAAGGGAATGTTATTTGCAGCTCAGCAAGTAACACTACAGCTTTAGCAGCCAAGCTAGAGTCAAAGAGAAGCCCCTCAAGAAAAAGCCCAGGCACCTCGACTTGGCCAGCACACATAGCCACAAGTTACTATGCCAGGTGTTTGCTTGTGTGGGTTTGGAAGAAGTAGGTGGAAAGTAGCTCCAAGAAGAATTTGACCCTTATATTACATTGGCAGAGTGGAGTCTTCTGCCAGGTTACGGAGCAGAATAAAAACCTGAGACAGTTTTGTCCTCCAAACATTGAAGTGCCTCTCATGGTCTACTGTGGCAGTCCATAGCTTTGTGCTGAACAGCAGAACTAGAGCATAGGAGTGGACAAGTCCATTTCTGAGACCTTCTCCTTCAGGAAATCCAGGACAGGAGTGTTTGCACCATCCCGTGGCTACACACAGCCAGCTCTACCTGCTGGATCTTCTCAGGAGACACACCTTTGGGTGTCCTCTGATGTGGACAAGGATCCTCTGTGAGGCTGGGTGGTGGTCCCATTACTTTATTTTTGCCATACTCTGTCCCCAAGAGAAGTGCTTGGCTCTTGCAAACCATGTGTGTGTGTGTGTGTGTGTGTGGAGCCACCTCAGGGAAGGAACCAGAAAGGATGTAGTGTGGGAGCATAGAGTGCAGTCCTAGGTCACTACTGAATGGGTTGTCATGAGATAGGAGAGAGAAGCAAATTAAATACATTCCTGAAGATAAATGGGGGTTGGCTCCAGGACTGCCAAGTGCAGCACCAGAGGCAAGAGCAGGCTGAAACTGCTATAATGATCCCTGAGAGTCTCAAAAGCAGATAGTAGAAGATATTAGAGGCTGGAATCTCTCTGGGAGTGACAAAATCATGTCCTGGCAGTAAATAGGATAGACTGAGATTGGGAGCAATAATGTGTTAGCCTATCCCTATTGCTTCCTACAAACCTGCGTACATTGCCTTTCCCATTTGTCCCGCCAGGCAGGAGCAGCAGCATTTATCCTTGCCCACAAAGGAAGTGAACGAGCAGTCCTTCCCTTTATTGACCACTCTCAGGAATGGAGTCCATGCACCTGAAAAACCTGGAGCCTCCCTTGAGTACCACAGACTGCCTGCAGGCCAGGTGGACCTTTGGTCTGCGTGCCAGTGCCTCCATACTCATCTCCGGGTGCTTCCACCACCACCTGCAAATTGAAGTCCTTATCCAATAGCAAGACCTCGAGTTCTGTAGGGTTTTTTAGCAGACCCAGTGAACAATTAGGGTTGATGACCCACTGGTAAATAAATGTTACTCAAACATCTGTTTTGCTAAAGTTCAAATATAACATTAAAAATCCCAGAGGTACAGAATGCACAGACAGAGAGGACCTGCTCTGCTGTTGCTCCTGATGTCCAACTTGGTTTCCTAATAGCATTTGATTTATTCACTATCTTCTCCTTGGAGTTTGCAGGCCAATTGCATCTGTTGAGAGGTTTGACATGCCCTGATAGGCTAATATCAAGTACATCATATTTGTGCTCTGTCCCCAAAGACCAGCAGCCAAGCAGAGGAGCAAGATAGAGCCCTGAGCATGGGAAGGGAGGGTGGGACATTGTGGCCTGTACCTGGCCATGTCCAAGACAGGCAGCACTGCTTGCAGGGACTATACAAGAGCCAGAGCGCAACTTGGCAGGGCTTAGGAAACACAGTTTGGAGCTGGTTTGAGGAGGAGAACTGGGAATACAAGGAGCTTTTGCTGTAGGAAATTGTGGCTGAGGGGTGAAGGGTCTGGAGATAGCAATGGACATTACCCGTGGACCAAGGGGAAAGATGTATGCCTCCCAGCTGCTGACCATACACAGAAGAAAGGGAAAACTCACCCTCTTACCTTATTTGAGAAGCGATGAATCTCACACAAACTGACCTGTTTACCTCATTTGAGAGGAGAGGAAACTCACCCAAATTAGGAGGTGGTAAACTACATTTAGCTGCGTTTAACCTCTGCTTGTTAACCTCATTTAACCCCACTGCCTCGCTCTCAGTCTGGAGGTCAATATAGTCCATGAAGCCACACATCTGCCTCTGACTCCTGAGGTCAAGGAGGGACAGAGCTTCATTTTGGGATCGACATTCACTTAAAAGAGAGCCTTCCCCAAGTTTATGCTCCCTTTATTGTTGTGGTGCATTTTCTTYGTGGGTTTCTTTCTGGGAGCGGGAGATGGGGACCCCGGCGGGGACATCCCTGCTTTAGGTCCTTTGGGGACGCATCCCTCCCCCATCGCGGGGCGTCTGTGCCCAGAGACATCACTGCATGGTAGAAGGTATTAGAGGTTGGAATCGCTCTGGGAGTGACAAAATCACGTCCTGGCAGTAAATAGGAGAGACCGAGATGGGGATCAACTGTGTGAGGGCCTCACYCTATGGCTGCACAGCGAGAGACTATGGCTGCAGCGGTGCGCTGCCGAGTGGGGGTCTCTCCCGGATRTCCCCTTTACCCGGCAGTGAGAAAACACGCGGCTACGAGAGCACGGAGGGCTGACAGTTGGAAGAGGGAGCTGTCAGATGCTCGTGTCGGGATAGGAGAGAGCTCGTCAGCTGCGGCAGTCACAGCGGTGGCATTTCCTGCCCGTGCTCGGCGGCGGAGCAGCTGACACACACCGCCGCCCCTCACCGTGCCCCGCGGCCGCGGTGGGCGAGSGCCGCGCCGGCTGCGGCAGCGGCGGTGACTTCGGCGGGGCTCTCCCGCCGCACCGCCCGGCGTGGGGCGGGGGGACCCCCGCTCGGCGCGCTGTCCCCGCCGCCGCAGTGCCCCCGCACTCCCGCACGCTCCCGYCGCACGTGAGCGGTGCCGCCGGCGCGGAAAGTGTGTCACTGGGTGAGGGGGGCGGCCGGGGGCGGGGCGGGGCGGCCGCCGGGGCGGGGCGGGCTGGAGGCGGGGCGGGGCGGGCGGCCGTGCCGCACTCGCTCTGCGCGGCTCCCCGAGAGCGCTTTTGTTGTAAAGGGGAGGGCGCCGCGGCGGGGACGCGCACCCGCCGCTCTGACAGGCGACAGCGCGGCCGCCTCCTTCCCTCCCTGCCTGCCCTCTTCCCTTCCGCCGGCTGCATGTAGGGCTGCGGCGGGGACACCGAGCGGGGAAGACAACGACCGAGCGGAGCCGCGCCGCGCCGACCGGAGCCGAGCCGGGCCCGGCGGAACCCAGCGCGGCGCCGCCCGTGCCCCTGCGGGAGGAGGCCGCCATGGAAGTCAGCGCGGGTAAGCGGGGGGCGGCCGCTGCGGAGGAAGGGGGGGTCGTGCGGGACGGTCCCGCGGGGTCGGGCGGGCGCGGGGGTGCGGGCGGGTTCGGCCGGGGCGCGGCGGGGCGGGGGGAGCGCGGCGGGCGGCGGCGCTGCCCGGCCCCGGCCCCGCTGGTGGCCGGGACGGCCCCGCGCCGCCTCACATGGACCCGCCGGGCGAGCCATGTGCGCGCTGTGTTTACGTTCCGCGCGGCGCGCCCGCTCATTGGCCGCGCGGGGCGGTGACGCGCGCATTGCATAATAGCGGCGGGGCGGCGGCGCGGGGCGGCGGGCGGCGCGGACACGTGAGGCGCGCGGGCGGGCGGGCGGCCGCTGTTTTGGTGACCTACATTCGGGGCGGCGGCGGCGGCGGGGGCGCGCCGGGGACACGTGGGGCCGCGCCGCCGCTGCGGCGCCGGGCGGCCCCGCCCCCGCGGCTCCCGAGGCTCCGCCCCCGCCGCGGCGGAGCGCGGGGAGGGGGGGGGCGGCCGGCGGCGCGGCGCGGTGCGGGGGAGTGCGCGGGGTCGCGGGGGGACACGCGGTGCGGCCGTGTGCGGCGGCGGCGGCACGCGGCCCGTCCCGGTGCGCGGGGGCGGCGTTGTGTAACGGGGAGGGGGCGGCCCGGGGGCAGCGCGGGGCGGGCCCGGCCGTTCCAGCCCCGGCGCCGCGTGACCGCGGCAGGGAAAAGCCGCAGCCCCGGTGCGGTGGAATGGGGTGAGGCGGGAGGGCGGYTGCGGGCACGGCGACCGCGCTACCCGCTCCCTTCCCGCTTTGTGAGCGGCGGAGATCGGGGGCGCCGGCCCGGGAGCCCCTGCTGCCGCAGCGTCCCGGGGGCCGATTTGATCGCCCAGCCAGTTCGCCGCCTCCTTCGCGCCCTGGGGCGTTACAGCTTCCCAGATCTCTCTGTTAACGAAATACCAGCACCGTGCGGTGCCCCCGGGCCCATCGCTTAAATAAATCCCGCCAGGTAGAGCCCAAAGGGTCCTCGTCACTCAGCCGAAGGTGCCTCCGCCGCAGCGCGGCTCCGCGTAGCCCAGAGGACTCGTTTCACCACCCTCCGGCAGGTTCCCGAAGCAAAGCCCCGGCAGTTCTCAGCCCCCGGGCTGCCTTCTCCACCGAGCACCCCGGTACCCCCTTTCTGCGGWGTGCCAGCATCCGTGTGCACGTGTACGTGCTCCGTGTCTGTGCTCTTTGTTCTGAGATGTCACCCTGTGCTGCGTGTGAGAGTCAACTTTTGACTGCTGACCAAACAAAAACAGGGTTCATAGGGAAGTGTAAGTTCTAAAATAACAGAAAATACGAGGAATCTTAACTGTGACGCAGGCAAGGCTGCCAGGCTCTCTAGGGTGCTGGAGCAGAYGAGCTATCTGGGGCTCCTCCAGCTTTCAGGAGGAGAGGGGTGAAACTGCCCCACAGACACACTCTTTGTGTACTCCCCTGTGACATTGGTGTTACCCTTGAGGKAAAAGAGCATCTCTTTTATGAGCAGGCTTTAAAGATAATGGGGCGCGGTGGCAGCGTGGAGAAACGTGGAGTTCCCTGCAGGGGCTGTGCTTGCGTGTCCCGATCTGCCCCTTGCAGATAAGGATGGCGCCTGCTGAGAAACCTGGAGCCTCCCTTGGACCAGGTGAACTGTGAGCTTTGACCTGGCACCTGGCAGAGGCRCGTGCGGCGCTGGGGAATGGCACAGACCTTTGTCAAACAGGTGGTGTCTTAGCCCAGCACGGGTGTCTGATGATGTCTTGTTTCTCATGCCGTGGCTGAACCCGTGACCCCCTCGCCAATCCTYCTTTCTCCGAAAACCTGATCCGGAACGCATGCTATGCTGCGTGRAGGATTTCTTAAAAAAAAAATCTGTGTGAGAGCAACCGCTGTGGCAGGGTGCAGGGCACCGGTGTCCAGGAACGTGAGCAGCAGTCTGTGTGTCATGCACGTGTCACACGGCCCCTTAGTCTGACTTCTGCTCCAAGGCAGCTCTGCCAGGAGCTCCTGGGCTGCCTGGTCTTTAGGGAACCCTTCGACCAAGGGTTTCCTTGGTAGAAAAACATTAAATGTTAAAGAGGAAGTGGGTCAGCCAGTAAAGTTGCCACAGAGGTGCTAAGAGGACCGTTACGTCTAATAAAAATACTGAAAATAAGTCAGATTTTAAGTCAGATTTGCTCCTGCAAGCAGTGATGTTTCCAGGGTTGTATAACACCACTGCTTTTATCTGTGAGGTGGTGATGGCTGATGTAAGGTGCTACAGCCCCAGCCTGCTATGTCAGTTCAGTTGATCGAGGACTCTACAGACACCAGTGCTTTCTTTTTCCTCCAAAGGAAGGTAGTCCATGGCCCTTTTAAAGTTTTGAGTTCTTACTGGTGTGTGGAGTTCCTTGCTGCAATGTCCTGAGTCATCAGTGAAGAGAGTCTACGGTGCAATAGAGGCATAAAACATAGAACATACTGAGTGTAATTTATTTAAACAGTTTCATGGCTATGGGTTTTGAAATTTTTGTGTGAAATATCGAATGTTTTTATAATGACTTTTGGAATGCTGAGTCTTGGAGACAAACTCACATGAAGTGCAAACAATTTCTCTTGCTTATGACCAAGAAGAAGGAGCCTATGAAAAGCCAGAACTGCTCCCAGGTCTGCCTGAGGACAAAAAGCTGTTTCATCTGAGGCATTCTCWAGTGTGTCAGATTGCAAGACGCGGCAGGACAGAGACTGTTTGCAAATAGCAGCCTGGCAGTCAGAGTTTAGCTGCTGCTAGAAATGCTACAAAGGCTTGCAGTTGGACAAATGGCGTTCAGTAGGCTAACCAGACTGCAGTGCTATTTCCTTCCCTTGCCCCCTTCCCTTCTGCATCGTGAGCACCTCCCAGCCCTTCCTTTCTGTGCCTCTGGCACGTAGCCTGCATGAAGTCTTTCTCTCTGCCCTATTTCTGTCCCTAACCTAGCTTGTTTGCATTCTGGCTCCACAGTGCTGTAAGATCCTGTCTTTGCTGTGGCTCCAGATGAGCTCTGCTCAGAGGGTGGCCAGGGAAACCCTCCCTGGGTCACCGTGTGCCCTGTCCCTGCTGCCGTATCCTTCCAGCACCATGGCTTGTTGCTCCGTCTTTTGGTTCTGCCCTTTTGTCTTGGCTTGGATCAGAAGAGGCTGATAAGATGGGAGAAGGGGATGGGGCAGACTGGGAGGTCAGCCGCAGAAAACGAATAGAGACAAACAAGCTTGAGGGAGAGMGGGAGGGAAAGGAGTGCTCCCAGGAGCACATAATGGCTGATCTGGTGGTGCTGGGTCACAGCGTGGCTCACATGGCAGCGGTGCATGTCTGCTGGTTATGTCACTACGTGCCGCCTTTTTTTTCTTGCCTTAGGGGGTGTGATAGCTTACATCAGCTCTTCGAGCTCGGCATCTAGCCCAGCCTCATGTCACAGCGAGAGCTCAGACAGCGGTTTCCAGTCGTCCTCCTCGCCTGTACCATCTTCTCCAAACAGCTCCTCCTCGGAAAGCGGATGCAATGGCCGGAGCAGTGAAGGCTCTGACGGGGCGCCGAAGAGTGACCGGCTGGAGGAGACTATTAAAACAAACCAGTCGAGTGTTGCTGGTTTGACAAAAGGCCATAATGGAGTCACAAGTATGTTTGGTGCTGGTTCCTGAAAACACCGTTTTCCCTTTATGTATTACAACCCCATATATTACAACCAGGTCCTCTGTGTGGCTTGTGGTGCAGACACATAGCAAAGCCTCCATTTTTCTTTTGGCATTGTATGTGTGGTAATACACATGGTGTTGCCGTACAAATGCTAATATGATGGAGGTCCTGTTGCTGCCAACTTCAAACAGTCCATAAATACAGTCCAGCTTTACTTCAAATGTTCATTAGTGAAAACTGATCTCAGAGAAATCAAACGGTTGAAAAGAAGTGATGAAGTAAAGGTAATAGTAATCAGAAATTGCCTCCAGGAGTATTTATGGAGCTGTCTTGGAAGTCTAGTTTCTCTCTTTTTTCATACTCACTCCCCTGTCCCTTCACCTTCCCTCCCCCCAATTTTGAGGAACAAAATAAATAAATTACCCAGACATAATACTTACATAGCTGTGGGTGGAACAGTTATCTTTTTGATTCCAAGTCATAATTTGTGGATGTGAAAAAGAAAGTACTTGTAAAGTGGAACTAAAGGATGGCCTTTTAAAATATGTACAATCATCTATCTCCACCTATTCACTTCACACTTCTTTTGGTAATCGGAAAAGATCAACGGTAGAGAACTATATTTGAACAGTTTTGGAAGGCCACGATTCAAAGTACTGGAATGAGTGATTCAGCAAGCACTCAGCTATAATTCAGTCTTTTGGAGGCTGAATTCTTTTATTGGCGGAATTGTTCTATCATTTTGGATTGTTATGAAGCTAGAATAAGTGTCTGATAGTTCTACCTCAAATAGGTTTGTTTTGTTGTTTTTTTTTTTTAAACTGTTCCTACCCTAAGTTCTTAGAAAGAACCTTTACTTCTTCATAATTCTCTAGTAACTAGGGTTTTGGTATCAGGGCAGAGGTTCCTGAAATAAAACCTGTTGAAAACAGTCCAGATGGATAGATACATAGATAGATAACATTTTTCAGTACTAACTGTGTTAAAAAAGAAAAAAATAAAAAGTTGTGGTTTGGTTCTTTTTGAAAACCTTTAAAAAAATGTTTTAGTTCCTCTTTACAAATGAAAGCCAAATGTCAAATAAGTTACTTTTCTGGTAGAATATGTTTCTGTGGGAGTATTTCCAGCTGTCTCTGTTGGAATAAGGTAACTTTGTGGTTACTGAAGTCATTGGTAAAATTCCCATTGGCTTCAATGAAACCAATGTTAGACYAGCACTTAGAACTTGCAAAAAAATTTTATTGACAAGCTGAAGTAAAATAGGTGGGGGAAAAACTTAAAAAACCTGAACCATGAGCATATTTGCAGGATTGAGAAGGTATTTTCAAGTTCAAGTGTGCAAGCAAGCCATTCTGGATATGCACTCAAATGAGTGGTCTCTACATATGTAGATGAGTCTGAGTTACCAGTCCTTAATTGTTATCAAATAGTGCAAGGCTTGTGTTTAATATATTATAAAGTGTCCTTTAAAATGTCTAGGTTTTAAGAAAAGGTGTTTATTCTCTGTTGGGGAAACTGTAGCCTTTCATAGGCTTTCTTGTCCTGATGGAAAAAACAGATTGAGCCTGAACTTTGGTGGCCTAGTTAACTGAATGGTCCTTTTAAAAACGCTTAAATGTAAGCAGACTTTCTTTTTCTACTGCTGAGTGCAGTGCTACTCTGATTGAAAGCCCAGTGAATATGTGCTTTCTCCCTATTCGGCTGAGTGCTTCAGGTTTGTCTTTTTCCCCCCCCTCCCTTGCACTGGTACCTTCTGAACTGTTCAGGGGGTTTGTACATTCATGTTGTCTGTTCTGCTGCTGTATTTTTTCATGTGTTGAACTGACATATTTCGATTTAAGTCCAGGTTTTAAAATCTGGAAACATGTTCCTGCAGTTGTCATTGGTTTCTATATCCTTGACTTTCTTGTTTGATTCTAGAATTTAATGGCATGGTTCTTCTTTGCAAAGTCTGTGGAGATGTCGCTTCAGGATTTCATTATGGTGTTCATGCCTGTGAGGGCTGCAAGGTGAGCTATGTTTCTGCTCACCTTTCTGCTGGTGAAATGCTCAAGTTGCCCCATAGGGGAAAAGGGGTGATACTGCCAAAAAAAATTTTGATACAGTTCTCTGTTAAATATGAGAAATTTCAGGAGTTGTAGGGAAAAGGCAAACCATTTAGCAATACACAGCGTTTTCCAAACTCTGCAGTCCTTTCTGTTCCCACCCCTTGTCAAATCCTGCCTGACCTGGAGTGCAGAGCAGAGAACAAGAACTGGAAGCAGAGGTGGTAAGGACCATGTCACGCAAGACATATGCATGTTAATTGCATTAAGAGATAGTGGGTGTGAGGTGTCACCTGGGCTGGGACAAGGAACAAAACAGCTTTGGAAAAGCAATTCTTTACCACAGGGAAAGGCAGAATTAGGTATTTATTTTCTTAATCTGTAACACTGCAAATCTTATGTTTTGTGAAGGAACTTGTCAGCGTCAGGGTTCTGTGAAAGAACCACTTTTGAAGGTCATAGGGTGCAACAGGATGGTTTTGTTGCCAAACTTCAGAGATTGAAGTCAAAAGGTCTTATTTTGACTCCCATCTTCGCGCTTGGTATCATAGGTGTTTGAGAGCATGTCTTAGGAACTGTTAGTACAGTGATAGAGGTAATGCTGGAGATACTTTGCTGTTAGGTGCTGACTGTGCAGGGAACAACTTAGCATCTTCTGTAATTAGAAATCATAACTAATTCGCATTACATACAGATCAGACACAAAGGGGAAGTAAGTCATGAGGAGTACCAAGGTCTTTAAAGTCACTTGGGGCTGGTGGCTCTAAAGCAGCTGATGAGACGCAGTGAGGTTTTCTGTGGTTGCAGAGAGGTGAACCTTGGCAGAAGGATTTGACATGTGCTGTAATGATAGTTTTGGGGTTTTTTTGTTTGTTTACAGGGTTTTTTCAGAAGAAGCATTCAGCAAAACATCCAGTATAAGAAGTGCTTGAAGAATAACAACTGCTCTATAATGAGAATGAATAGGAACAGATGCCAGCAGTGTCGTTTCAAAAAATGCCTGTCTGTTGGGATGTCAAGAGATGGTACGTTACCGTGCTGAGCAGGGGTCCTCTGAGAGGGAATCTGCTGCCCACCTCAAAAGTGATTGCTGAGGGTCTTAATGGCAGATAATGCAGCCATGCCCTATTGTTAAGGACAGGTTCCCTGTCCAAGAGCATTTAGATCAGCTTGCCTTCTTGCTCCATGAGTGTCCTGGACTGGTAAGGTAACACTGCAGGCGGCTTCAGAGCTGTCCTCCCTCCTGTGGAGGCTGGTGCAGTGGGACATGCTGCAGTGGCCTGCTAGGGGGATGGTTGTAACAAGTGTCTCAATTTTAGTTTAATGAGCTAAGACAGCTGTATCCTGCCTGAATCTGAACAAGACTCATATTTTTCTTTTTTTTTCTCTGTTTTCTTTTGTTACTATTGCTTTTTCAATGAAAGGGAATTCTGCCCAAGCTGATAGCTGTAGAGTAGTCACCACAGAGCCTAAAGAGTTAGGTTTGGGCGCGTAGGACAAGCATGTATCTGCTCCTTTTTTTTTTTCCTTCCTTTCTTTTCTTAGAGGGAGAGGAAAGGGAAGGAGGAAATGGTAATGTTGAGCTGTGTCTCTGACGACCTTGCTGGCTGTCCACTCCTTGAGACTTTTTAATATGTAGTGCTGAAAGTGTAGTTCATTTGTCTGCTACAACTTGCTGTCACAAACCAGAACTCTTCCTTCTGTTTCACTTTTTAATTTTCTCTGGGTGTTTATTTCACAAGAACTAGGAATCTTAGGCTGTTAATAATTTAGTGGGTGGAGCGTTAGAACTTACTTTAAATAATTGTTCTGAGTTCTTGTTGTGCATAGGAGTTATTTCATCCCCTAGGCGCTTGTTTGCGCATAAGGTTGCACCTGCTTTAATGAAAGAGACTTAGTTACATTAATGATGGACTACTGCGTGAACATAATTACATCAGTCGAAACTGGTTAGTAGCCCTTGTGTGGCTGTGGTTGGACAGGGTGGTAGAGGCAGTTTTAGATTCCGTAGGACAGGGTCAAAAGTGCTGCAGCCACAATGATGCCCATCCCCTTGCCAGCAGAAAATGTCCTTGTCAAGGCAAAGTTATCAAGAAAATTTGCTAAGGTAAGCTTTGTTCAGCATTGATTCTCTTGTTTTGGTAAGTTGCATAATTGGTCCATGAGGACCTGTCTTGTAGGACTTTTATGCAAAGATGATATGAACTGTGTTTACATCCAGCTAATTGTCAGCTCACAAAGTTGTGCTGATTTAATAGATCCAATCTTAAAGCCCGATGCTTCATCAATTAACACAACTGTGTGTGTACTCCACAGCCAGGTTTGAGGCAAAAAGGGAAAAGGCTTTAGAGACTGTGTCCTTTAGAGCTGCCTTCTCTTTGTAGGCAAACAGCATACATTCGTACCTCATGCCAGTCCTATGCCCCAGAAGTTTGTGACTTCACTGGTATTACCCCTGCTGTAGTATTGATGAGAGCAGTTAAAATCTTCCTTTAAAAGGCAGCATTTTTGGTTGGGGTGTGTATTTTGTGTGTGCATGCTTACACTTTCAGAACTAAATTTTTTTTTCTTTTTTTTTTTTTCCTTTCCACCACTATCCATTTCTCCACCTTGGTAGCTGTTCGATTTGGCCGTATTCCCAAACGTGAAAAACAGAGGATGCTGATTGAAATGCAGAGTGCCATGAAAACCATGATGAACAGTCAGTTCAGTGGTCACTTGCCCAACGAAGCATTAACAGAACATCAAGACCAAGCACCTCAAGAAGATCTTTCCTCCAAGCCCAAGCAAGAGCGGGAAACCATCAAAAGCCCTTCTCCCCCTCCTAGTGCTGACATGGCTAAGGAGGAAGTGATTGGTATGGTCACTAGGGCCCACAAAGACACTTTCATGTACAACCAAGAACAGTCCCAAAACCCAGCAGAGATGGTGCAGCCCCAGAGTGGGGAGAGAGTGTCAAAGAACACCGAGCAGTACATCTTGAGCAGTGAGCACTGTGTTGGTGGCCTTGGTGGCCCTCAGTACCCTGAAAGGGAGCAGCACCTTGGTGGACAGTACAAAGGGAGAAGCACTATGCATTATCCGAGCGGGCACGCCATGTGCTTCACGAATGGCCACTGCATGAACTTCACCAGTGGTTACACTCAGCGAATGTGTGAGAGGATCCCAGAGGATGGCTTTTCTCCAAACAAGAATACCACTTACTCTTGCAGCACTGGAGGAAGAATGCATCTGGTATATTGATATCAATTGTTTGATTTGACTCAGTGAAAGGCTTAGTGGTGGATGTGATCCAGCTGTGCCTCAGTGGTCGGTGACGCTGCAGGCATTTGGCACAACTGCTGAAACTTAAAATGTTGACACAAGTTTGATACTGCATTTTGTGATGAAAGACAAAAATGGCTCAGGGTGTGAAGGATTTGAAATCATATAAGTGATGGAGTTTCTTGGCTTGATTTTTAGCTAACTGAAAGTAGAATAACATCAAAGTGTATTGGTTGAAAAAAACTCAGGGGTTTTTTATGTGACTTGACTTTAAAATGAAAGTAGGACTTTATAAATTCCCCTTTTCACTCAGTCCTTTTGAAGACTTCACTTTCAAGTAATCTGTATAGTCAGATGTACCGTATTTTCGTTAAGGGTATTCAGAGCAAATTTCTGGGGTCAAACCCCAGGGCTAGGATTTTAAGCCAGCCTACAGGCCTTGCTAGTTTGTTCTAAAATCTCTGTTGCAGGGTAGACTGCTTTTTTGGTGTTGAGGTTTTTTTTGTTTGTTTTGTTTTAATGAGGCCCACAGGCTATGCATCCTTTTCACCTCAGAACATCTTCAGATCTGAACTTCAGAGGCAGGAGGAAGATGCACAGCTAAACCATTTGACAGAAGTTCAGAGTCTTTTCTGTAGTACTTACTTAAGTGAGGCTCTGGACACATTTCTGGGTACCTTAGATGACTTTGCTAGAGCATTTTGTCACTGAATTCTTAACAAGGATGCTTCTTGGTTTTTTGCATATGGTTGTTGGCTTGGGTTGTTTTTTTTTTTTTGGCCTTTCCTTAACAGGTCCCTCTCATTTGCCTTGCACCTGCTGTTTCTCTGCCATTCAGGCAACCAGTTCTGTAAGCCCCTTAAAATAGATTGTCCTTCTCTTTATCACTGGAGCTGCCTGGGATGAGAGAACATAACATCCTCATTCTCATCCTGCGCTCCTGGTGTGAAGCGCAAGCCCCTGACCTTTCTGAAGTACTTGAGCTGCCGGTCTTTTTCTTCCTCCTGCTTTGTAAAGATCCTTCACAGGTCTCCAACAGTCTCCAAACTGAAGGTGTTTATTTTGATGCTATATTTCCATGGGGGGTTTTTTGTTGGTTTGGTTTTTTTTTTAACCCTTCTTTGTCTACTGCACATATAGACCATGCCATCCCTAGCAGGGTCTGACCTTAATTGCAAACTCCAGGCACTACAACATGGCAAATAATAATTCCCAGCCTTTCTTCCTTGCAGGGAAAGTATGTGGCGTCACTACATCGGCATTCTTGGCACTCCTGAGAAGCAGAGGTTAAACCTGTCAGTATGGGCGGGCAGGGAGTGGCGCTGCCTTGCAGAGGCTCAACCAGTCAGTTTGACCTGTGCACAGCAGCTGCAGGGAGGATTTACACAGTCAACGATGAGGAGACAAAACCGAATCCAGCAGAGCACTGCAGCTCCCCCTCCCTGCCCCACATCCCAGTATGAATGAGGGTTTTGTCCAAGAACTCAATGAGTTCAGGATCTGACCAAAATTAGTCAGTAGCAATAAGGGCAAGTAATTAGGCTCTGAACCAGCATGGAGACAGATGTTCAGGGCTTTGGTAGTTTTTGCTCAATACCCCTGTAACCAGAAGAGCAGAACAGGTCGTTCCTGAAGAGGTTCCTCTGAAGGGAGCTGACTGTACAGGCTGACAGCTGCTTCCATAGGAAGCCTGTCAGAGTTCAGGGAGTACCTGGATGGCACTCTTAGTCATATGGTTTAGTTTTAGGTAATTCTCCAAGGAGCCGGGGGTTGGGCTCAATCCTTATGGGTCTCTTCTAACTTGAGATGCTGTGACTCTTGGGCAGAGGTCTGTCAAGAGACCATAGACACAATGCACAGGATGTGGAAGTGGTAATTTCCCCTTGGGACTGAGTGCCTGTGGGTAAGGGTAAACTGTTGTAGAATGAGAGGTTAAGGTGATTTTTGTGTCCGATGCAGAGCAGGGTACTGAACCAGAGAGTACTGTATTTTTAACAATTTCTATGTGAACCATTGCAGTATCACGAGCAGAGCAGTGGCTGACATCTGCTGTCCTTCCGGTTGTGTGCCTAGACCTTTCCTTTTGCCAGAATATATTCTTGTAATCTTAGGACCTCCCATGCAAAGAATTGCTAGGCAATTACCATATTCAAGATGCCCTGCAAAAACAGCACAGCTCTGAGGAATTGCTAATCTATTTCACTGTTTTCTCTTTGTTTTGCTGACATTATGTAGGATTACATACACCATTTAGTATACTTGTGAGAAATACTTAAAAGGAATTTTTGTCCTTGATGATGGCAGGTGAAATGAATATTAAAAGGTTTAAACTTCATTAAAAGATGTAAATTTTAGAAACTAGAACTGCAAATATCTCTGAGCTTCTGATTAGGTCTTGCAGAGGGAATATATTGGCAGTCAGCCTTGACTGATAGTCTGATCTCATTGTAATGGATTCAGACTTGCCAACAAAAAAATTGCTGTATGTTTGTATAAAAGGAAGAGCATTTTATGATCTTGTGACTGGGAAATGTTGGAATACCACTTCCTTGGTGATCCTCCTTCAGTGATACACACAAAAGAAGACTTGCAGAAGAAGGTTATCCTTGTAATGAAGGTGTAAACCTGTGACTCAGGAAACCAAGGCTTGGTTTCTTGCTCTGGTGTTGACACCTTTGTCACCTTGACTGAAGCACTTCAGTTGCCTGCAAAACAAGAAAGATAGGAGAATGAATGTAGTAGTGACTGCGAGATTACAAGTGATTGATTGAGAAATCACAATTTACTGTGAAATTACAGGGATAATACAAGAGAAATCCGGATGTCAGACCAGATCAGTTGAGATCAGGGAAGAATAGCATAACCTTGGTTCTCTCAAGTCTTGCAGTAAACAGTGTTGTAGTTTCCAAAGTTAACAAATTTATAAACAGATTGCTAACAATCCCATGGATTTTTTTGTTCTTTGTTTGTTTGTTCTAAAGGAAGGGGAAGAAATCCAGTTCCTTTGGGAATTGACTGAGGAATAGTAATTTTTTTTTCTCTATGTGTCATTATTACGAAGTTTTGTTGAATAGTAAACCTGTTTCTTTTAGGTATTTGTCAGTATTTGGAATGATATCTTTAAAACTTGTTTTGTGTCTGTTCTGTAAACACCAGGTCTGCCCAATGAGTAAGACTCCCCATGTGGACCCAAACAAGTCTGGCCATGAAGTGTGGGAAGAGTTTTCCCTGAGTTTTACCCCTGCAGTGAAGGAAGTGGTGGAGTTTGCCAAGCGCATCCCGGGTTTCCGAGATCTCTCCCAGCATGACCAGGTCAATCTTCTGAAGGCTGGGACCTTTGAGGTGAGACCACTGTGTGTATATTGTGAGCCTGACAAGCTGTGCATCAGTCTGACCCTGTAAGAACAGAACCAAATAGGACTGGGTTACATCAGGCAAAACCAGCTTGTTTGTGGGTGCTCTGAGCTTTCTTTGAGGTGATGGTGTCCAAGGGATCTGTTTGGTCAAACCTTGGTGAGCTGTCCCTCCTCCAACCACCTCAAAACTGCTTAGCTCTTCTAGCCTTTCCTTTACCCTGGGTATTAATAAATGGGTAATTAAGGGTTTCTAGCTACCTTTGCTTACTCTGGGGAAGCGTACAGCACTTGGAAGGGTGGATAGGTTAGAAAGCTGTCTATTGACTTACAGCTTTTGTCGAGGAATGTGTTCACTGCTCTGCATGTCCTTCCTGGTGCCACTCTGTTTCCTGCCAAAGCCAGAGTATCCATCCTGACTGGTCACCACTAGCCTTTGGTGGCAGCTGGGGGTGTCTGAAGCTTCCGTGTCCAAGGCACTAACAATGGTAACTAGCTGTACTGCTGCAGCTCTGTAGATACTTGTGCTGGCTGCAGCCTGACTTACTCTAGACTAATCCCACTAGGTCCTCGTGGTTAATTGCATCCACTTGTGGTCATGACGTATATGTGAATTAGTGGTATTAATTTGGAAATGATACCACAGAGCTTCATGCTGTTTTATAATTAGTGACCTTCACTAGATGACCTTTACTTCATGTTTTAGTTGCCCTTCCAGACCCTTGTGTCTGTTGGAGACCAGACACAGTTTATAAATATTCAAATGTGAAATTTGAATAGAAAGGGCCAGAGGAGCCAAAGTCACAAGTATTTGATGTTACTGTGCTTTCTTGAGCAGCGTAGCATTGGTGATGCCTCTGCTCTTGTTTACATGATTTATTCTTTCAAAGAGAGATGCTGGATTTTGTATTTACCTGAAATGAAGACATTTCTCATGTGATGTGTTGGGTCTTCTGTCTGCATTTATACAGCCCAGTTCTAAAATGGATAATTATTGATTTGGAAGGTACAAGTTATGTATGGAAGACTTGGTGCCTGGAGTGTGTTAGTTTCTTTGTTTCTTTCATTTTGCTGTCTTGTATTTTTTTTTGTTGTACTTATTCTTGACCTTTTAATATTCATCTACAACTGCTGTAGCAAAGGGGCTGTATTTTCACTTCTTCAGCTACAGTCTCTTACACTGCTTTCACATTACACAAAAATGTTTGTTCCTTCCTGTGCAAAGTGATACACTGTCCAGCACCCTCAAGGAGGGTGGAAAATTTGGTTTGAGCTGTTCCTATAACGTAAAGCCAAACCTTCATGTTTAGCAAGTAAAGTGTTTTGTCTTGGCCTCGCTTCACCTCAAGGTTTTCTCAGGCCTCGCTCGTATGCCTTTTTGCCAGTTACAAGCACTGCTGATAAGGAGGTTTCTATATCCAGGGGAATTAGTAATAGTGTATGGCTGCATGCTTGTTACTATTCACTTATTTATAAGAAACATTAATGATTCCTGTTAGTGAGCTAATACTTGTAGTTAGAGGCCTATGTGGCATCTTAGCAACAGAAAAAAAAAAAATAATGCTGCAGGACAGTGGGAAAAAGTTCACAACAGGATTAATGAAACCGCTGTGATAGAGGTAAAAGCATCTTGAAAGCCTGGTGCATCCAAGGTCATTTCTGTCTTCTGGGTAACTGAACTAGGGTATTCCAATGTGTGCATGTTAATAGGAGAACCTGAGTAAAAGTGATGCCTCCAAGCCTGGTGTGGCTGGCTTGGCACTGTGCTTCTTAGCAGTTCATGTCCAAGGAGTGCCCGTTCCTTTGAGGGTAAGAGGACACATGGAGACAGTGTTGGTGCAGAAGCTGCACAACTATACCTATTCACACACGTGTAAGCTAAAAAGGTCTCTTAGAACTGGGAGTACTGGGGAGCTCAGTGTATCATGGTGGCATTTGCATGGCTTCTATGAGAGCCAGCTCAGAAACAGCAGTGACCCTAAAATAAGGAACTTGACTGGTTTTGAGTGGGTCCTTCTCCACCTCCCCTACAAATGTAGTTGATGGTAGAACTAACAAGGCCCTTGGCTCCATTGGAGTAGTGACTCAGTTTGACTACAGGTGGTAGGGAAATGATCAAGCAACCTCCAGGTGTGGAGGTTTTTATCAGCTTATGTTGCTGTGGTCAGGTGATAGGATTGATCAGGTGTATCCTCAGCATGCACAAATAGGAGTCTGGGTTGAAGTGAAATGGGATGAATCAATCCTGTGCTGTGCCATAGTCCAAACTGTTCTTTCTTGTATTAGAATGGTGACATTGAAATCTATGGGTGAGGTCTTTGCCTTCATATAAGTCTGCACAACTTCATGGCCTTCAATTTTGAATACCAGCTTTAATCCTGGTTGCTCATTATTTAAGGATCATGTTTCTAAAGCTCAATTCTATAGGGCAAATACTGTTTGGAACTGAAAAGTTGTTGGATAGCTGGTGGGTCTGTGCTATGTCAAAAGTTCAGCTTTGTCTGCCTGCCCTCTGTCTGTTTTTGTTGTATTCTGATGGTTTCTGCATCTATTCCTGCACTCTGTAGTTAATGTCACCAAAGGACATATAGCTTAGCTGACAAAGGTGAAGAGTACATAGTGCTCATGTGTCCATCAAGGTTGCTGCATGTTGTTTGGCTGTTAAAATTTAGAAGCAGGTCATGTAATGTGCATAAAGAGTGGTTGAATTCTCAAACATTTTCATTTGTTTTGAACACTCCTTTTTTTAAGCTTGTCAAAGGCACTAGCCTTTTGAAAACCTGTTTCTTCTCTCACCTGTAGTAAACATCTAAATTAATGCAGTTATTAGGGTGAATGAGAAGAGACAACTGTCACACCAAGAGATTACAGCAAGTCTGAAGTTCTAACCAATGCCAGTTAGTGCATTTTTTTCAAATAAGAGGGCTGTTCCATGTAACTTAAACCTTGAAAATGTAAATAAGGTTGTTGAACATGAGCAAATGAAACTTTACAAGCCATTCCAGAGGGAAACATTTCACAGTACAACAGAAACCACAAGAGAAATTTCAGCCCAAAGGGGTAAGTTTAGCACATGTCAACTGCTCTAGCCCAGGTGCTTGTACCAAAGGGGTATTCCCAGCTGCTACAGACCAGGTGCCATCTCAGGCTGTGCTTCCCTAGCCTTTTGAAAGCTCTACATGTGGCTCCTTTCTACCAGAGCTCATTAACATTCCTGTGGGTACAGTGATGTGGCATGGTACTTTCCCAAAGAACGCCTAGGGGGCCCGATCATCAGGTGGTGTAAATCAGCATTGTTTCCATGGAGCTGCTCCAGTTTACGCCAAGTGAGAATCTGGTTCAGTACCTTCATTTTGCTCCTCATAAGTGTGGCCAAGAAAACATTTCTTTTAATGCTCTGTGTGCCTTTGGCTGTTGTGTGGCTTAAGCAAGTTGTCCTACTGGCATATTTATGAATGACATGGTCTGTGTGGCTCAGGCTGTCTGAGGCTTAAATTTTAATTTTCTTGCCTTTCATGTGCTGTAGCCCCTCCCCTGCATCCACTCGCTAATTTTGTCACTTGTTTGTTTCTCTCAGATTACTGGGCCAGAGCTTGCACTGCGTTTTGCAGCTCAATAGCATGCTAACAATTTTTGTATAGAATGCTTCTAGAGCAGTTAATGAGACAGTTTGAATGATGTTAAAAGGTTTAATTTTTTCTTTGGCTTTTCTAAAAATGCACCTACATTTATCTGGTTTTGTTGTTCTTTTTTTTTTCTTTCACCAGGTTTTAATGGTACGATTTGCATCTTTATTTGATGCAAAGGAACGTACTGTCACCTTCCTGAGTGGCAAGAAGTACAGTGTGGATGACTTGCATTCAATGGGAGCTGGTGATCTGCTCAACTCAATGTTTGAATTTAGTGAGAAACTAAATGCCCTGCAACTTAGTGATGAGGAAATGAGTTTGTTTACAGCGGTTGTCCTGGTATCTGCTGGTAAGGAGAGAAAGTTAACTTGCATCTTTGCCAAAAATTGAATGTGACTCTCTATTAGTAAAGTTTTCTGTAAAATGTGTACCCTGTTATTTCATGTCTAAATGCTGCTGAATAGGTTTTAAGCTGCTAGCAGCCTCTAATGTACTTTTTTACATACCTAGTCTTTCTAGTACTGCCTTGTAAAAAAAAGTGACAATGGGCTTATGTTTTCCTACTGCTATCTACATAATGCAAAAACACATCTCATAGCTGCCCCACAGCCATTTAGATGCTATTTGTCTGACTCCTCTAAGTTTCACAGGACAGGATCACTGAAATTACTCCTGACTTGCACAGCATGTGTCTTTGGATAAGGTGGTATTTTTGCTTCCAAGTATTGTCATATAAGTCTATTGCGTATTTTACTTAAGCCTAAATCCAGCAGTTTGATCTCTGCCTATGTCAGCAAGAAAGCCCTATCATCTGCACCGTGACTTCTTACCACCAAAGGCCTGCCAATCCACTGATATCTTCACCGGCCTCCTATCTTGTTTCAGTCCCTGGATATATAGAACACCCTGGCCCAGATTCAAAGAAGGATTAAGCACCTACTTCTGCAGTATTATCTCAAGCCTCAAATTAGGCACATTAGCTCTGCATATAATGCCTGGCATACAAGATGCAGAATCCCTGCTTGCTGGGTAAGAACCTCTCTGGAGGTAGGTAGCAGGAATGCTCGCAGTGCCCACTTAGACAATGAGCCAGCAGTTGGGGAGCACTCTACTCCCCGAACGAGTGCATCCCTTTCACATGAGGGAWTTAGACCCGGATCTTATCAGGGAGGGGCACCCAGGCATGGTGCTGTAGACAGGTGAAATCTCTGTAAACAAGGTAGGACAGTTCAGTCTAATAGCTTTGTGCATGGCTGAACTGAAATGTCACAGCACAGGACGGGGCAGCTGTCGCCTCTTCAGTTTGTGAGCTGTGATAATGAGCAGAGGGTGACACAAGAGTTACCAAGCTTCAAGAGCCAGAACAAATGGCAGTGTGAAGGAAGCATGGCACTCTAATCTGTTAATGAAAATGTTCATGTAGCAGAGAGAAACCTGGGGTCTTAGTTGCTTTTCCAAACTCTACAAATTCTTGACACGAACTGGAGGGCAACTTTTAAAATAAGGACTGACAACCAGGTCTGTTCCCTTCTTGTGCGCTGTAACTAGGCTTACAGCCACTCTTGCTTGCTCAGCTCCTGGGTCCTAGAATATCTCATTCTCTGTGCCACCTCTTTGCAGTGTAAGTGGCTGTATCTGTTCTGTTAAATGTGCTTCTAGCACAGAGCCAGCTCCCCCAGCCTTTTAAGCACTGTGCTGATTGCTGGCTCCCAGTAGGGATTAGCTTAGGGATGGCATGTAACATGTACAGTATGCAATGTCAGAGCCATGCAACAGGACAAAAAGAGGTGGTGTTTGGTATTCAGGCTTCTTGCAGCTGCTGGGGACTTCTCAGATCATAGCTTAGACATTATTGCTACCTATCTTAGCTGCCTTGAGATCTGATCTGCAGTCTGATCACAGCCTTCCTGGACATCTTCACAAAATTTTATGGGGTTTTATAAAGTAGAACTTTATTAGTCAATGTTGGGGCCGTATTCCAGACACAAGACTAACCCTGATGATCACTGTGAGTTCAAAAATTTTCAGAGCAACTTTATTCTGTAGCTTGTGACTGGATTGAAATGCTGCAGTCATTACTTTGCAGAAGTAAGTGAGCAAGCTTCATGCTTGGGCAGGTACTGAAGGACAGAAGTGCCCCCAGCAGAGTTCCTGGGAGAGATGCTTACAGTGTGAGGGATTGCCAGGAGGTAAAGGAGCCTGTAGAACCAAAGGATTGTGGGCATGTGTTCATTAAACAGATCTTGAAAGACAGATCTGTGCACCCCACTCCTCAAGGAGTAGTGTAACCCAAGGAGTCGTTTCCTATAAGTGGAGTAGGAGCTCCACTAGAGATGAAGGAAGAGTTGAAGAACAGGATCAGAGAGAATGACATGGAGATGCAGGCAAAGGCAGAAAATGCCATAAATGTAAGAACAGAAGGTGGAAGAAAAGGACCATTAAGACTTCTTCACCTCAGAATGCAAGTTCTTCAAGAGAAGATTAAAAGGAAGATAGTAGTCAAGATTTACATCAGTTCCAGAAGCAGAAAGGAGCGTCACTGTTGAATGCTGATTAAGTGATCCAGATTATAAAGTACCATGCTGCACTAATTAAAAATCTTTTTAAAGACTTTTAATTGATTAAATTCAGAAAAAAACCCAAAACCACCAATGGGAAAAAGAGTTAAGTCTCTAAATACCACTAGTGGGGAGAATGCTTGTCAAAAACATCTCCACATAACACTGGATGAATAACCACTCTTACAAGGGATATTTTGAAAATCCAGAAGCACGGATAGTAGCAAGGACTGCATGTAACTCTGTACCATCCTCTCCTTTTCATGACATATGAGAAAGGAAAAAGTGGGATCACGCTTGGATGGTGCTGAGGAATTACATTGGTACCATTCCAGAATTAAAAGAATTCTTCACCTGTGGCTTCGGTTAGCTGGATGTGTTGAAGATGGAGGGGAGATAGCAATGTGGATCATGGGCACTCAAACAGGAAAAAGCAAGGTGGAAGCAAAGCTGAAAGAATGTGGTTCATGCAGGTCTAGAGATGAGATAATCCCTCAACTAGGGGTCATGCATTGTGGTAGAAGAATATAAAGTACACACCCTCTATTATTCTCTCTTACTGGCATAATACTAACAAAATCTTCTGCTGGCCACTGGGAGCAACTGGAAGTAGACTGAGAAGAAGAAAGACTCGGACTAATTGAAGAGAGGCGGCTACAGTAACTCACCTGAGGCAGCCAGGAAAGGCTGGGCTGCATTCTTCCACCTTCAGAGGCAAGGCAGTACCATTGTCACTGTCTGAGCTCTTGGGGAACTTCATCGGGCATGTTCTGTGCAAGTGTCATCATACCTGCTCAGAATAGAGCATAGCTTTTGCAGAGCAGGGGAAAAGCAGGATAGATCATTTAATAAATAAAGGCAGAGGGACATCATTCATATTCTCTTGTACAGCAGCTATCAAATCTTCACAGAGAAGTGGAATGTGCTAATAAAAATTGTTTAATAGTAATTGGAGCTCCTAATTGTAGAAGATTCTGGAACAATCTTCCTAAAGGAACAAAACACATAAGGAACTGCTTCAAGATGCATCCCTAAGTGGATTATATAATAATGTTTCCTGTAGCAGTAGAAAACTGCACTGAATAGTCCAGGAGGACTTCCTAGACTGTTCACCTGAGCAATCTGATTGGATTGACACTGACAGCATAAGGAAGGGATTCCCACTCTGACTGTATGATCTGACTCAGTGTTACTCCAGAAAGCTGTTGTCATTCCATGTCCCAGTTCTGCAAAGTGCTTAAGTACATGTACACATCAAAGCACATTTCTGTTCGTGCCAGTCACTCGGGTATGTATGTGCCCTGCTGAATTTACATAGCGTTTAAGAAAAGAGGCTACAGCTTGGAAAAAACCAGCTACTGTGTGTGGTTATGCGGTGAGATGTTTTACTTAAAAATTCATCCTTTTAAGCTGCTTACTTAGGTTCCACCTAAGGATACCAGGTGTGTTCTTAAATACAGCTCTCTTGAAAGAGATGCTTCAGGCATGATGGGGAGTGCAGTATGTGAGAGCATAGTGAGAATGTCTTGATGTTGACATTCTTTTCCTCAGCTTGAAACTTTCAGGTGCATCATGTTTCATTTTGTAAGTGCTTCAGAACACACTCGGAAATAGTGCCCAGTCATACCAAGGTTTGTACTCACTTTGTCCCTGAGGACCCCATTGTGCAGATACAAATATGGCTTGTTCTGAGTGGGATTTCCTCCTCAACCCTTCAGTTTAAGTTTGAGGTTCTATATCTAGCCTTAAGAAATGTTTGAAATTTTTACTTTCATGTGCCCTGTCTTTCTCCTTGTGTTGAAAGTTGTGATTCAGCAACATATTTAAGTGTTTCCTTCAATCTGTCCTTTTCTGGAAACATGGATGAGGGATCACAGAAATAGTGATTGAATGCTGCCAGTTTGGCATGAGCTTAGTACTTTGAAAAGTTAATGCTGAATAACATTTTCAGTATGTGGATTTGAAACTTCTGGCATAAGTACCTGATTTTTCTTGTGCTTGTTAATTTAGTAAGTGATTCTTGCCATGGCTTTGTGTTGCAAACTACATCTGTTCAGTCTTCCCCCCTTGCCTCCCCCCACTCTCCTGTTTTTTTAATTTCTCTCTCTCCCTCTCACCCTGCCCTTTTGTTTAGATCGCTCCGGAATAGAAAATGTCAATTCTGTGGAGGCACTTCAGGAAACACTAATCCGTGCATTAAGGACCTTAATTATGAAAAATCACCCAAATGAAGCCTCTATTTTCACAAAACTTCTTTTGAAATTACCCGACTTGCGTTCCTTAAACAACATGCACTCTGAAGAACTGCTGGCCTTTAAAGTTCACCCATAGGCCTTTAGGTCTCATTTGTACTTGGACTTGCCTCGTGTTAAACTGTTTTGTGCTAAAATATGTATTTATACAGTTGTACCACTTGTTGGAGAGAGTTCACAGACTGTGAACAGTTGATAGCTGTCCCATAACCATGCAATAAAGCTTTGGCAGGTGCTTTCAGCTGACGGCGGCGCAGCCTTTGGAGTCCTCCAAGGCATCCAGACCCAGCTGTGCCGCACTCCTGCAGAAGAGATTGCGATGAGCCCGAGTAAACACGGACTCTTCTTTCATTTAGAAAAAAGAACCACCACTGCCCTCTCACGTAAACTGAATGCAAAGTAGCTGTGTGTGTGCATATGGAGCATGGAATGGGGTGGGAACAATCCTGTGCTAATAGGAAAACGGAAGAGCTGATTTAATTGGTCTTTCACTTATCTAATAGATGTATGTCTGTGTCTCTTGATAACTCACTCATGGTTTCACTATTGTTATTCCATTAAACCCGATGGAATGATTTCAGCCTGCACCAACTCTTCACTGAGCGTGTGTTCATGCCATGTGTATATAATATAAATAGTTAAGTAGTGAGTGTTTATGGCTATATAAAGTACAGAGTTGTGTGTATATATGTGTATGTATATAAATAGTTCTATACATAAAGTATACATATAATTTCTTCACAATATTTTAAACTGTGAAGGAATTTAAACTTAAAACAGAAGGTGATCTATGGAAAGAACCAAATAGATGCACTTTGCATATTGCTGAACTAATTATCTGAGCATTTTTTAGAAAACATCGAATTTGCATTAATATGCTGTGTTTGTTAATTTAAAAAAAAAAACCAACAACCAAGAGTGGCACTAAAGAGGCAGAGTCAGATTCAACTTCCAAAAGGGTTTTGTAGAGAATCTCAAGCAGAGATGGTTGGTTGTGGCACTAATGAGATTGATTGTCCATTGCCACTGAGGTTCTTGTGTTCTGACAAAGGTTAAATAAGCACCAGATGCTCTTCAAAAACTTCAGCACAGCCAGAAAGAAACTATCAGATGAACAACAACATCTATCAGAAAAAGAAAAAACGGGAAAAATGTATCCATGGTTGCGTTTGGGTGTATGTGTGTTCTGTGACTGTTTTATTTCTTGCAATACATCATTTTGCTGCTTCATTGCTAAATGAGAACTGAAAACAGAAATGTGAGATTCCCCATGTCTTTTCACCATTTGGGCTTTGTGGTTCCCATGCCTGTTCTTCTGGAGCTCTCCATTGGTGCGTGTGCATGTGCGTGTGTGTGATGTGCAGAGAAGGTGCACTGGATGGTCTGGATTTTTTTTTCTTAAAAAAAACACCACAAAAACCAACCAAATAAATGGGACTTTTTTTGTTGTTTATGCCAGTAGCAAATTACAAAGCCGATCCTCAAGGCTTAAGATTCTGCCACTTTTCCATCTAGGAAAGCGGCTCTCTACAGGGTTTTTTCCATTTGTAGCAGGACCTGGCACCAGAAAAGACAGATTAAAAGAAGTCAAAGCAGTTGTGTTAATWAGTTACATTTATGTTTTGCTAATGTGGGAAGAAGATGCTCCATCACCCTCCTGTTTAGTTAACTTGCCTTAGAGGTAGCCCTCTGGCTCTCTAGTGTTTGGTAATGCTACTCTTTGGAGGGAGTCTGCTCATGGTAGTCAAGGCCAGGACCCGGGAATCCTCCAGCCTGCAGAGCTCCTGCCTGCACCACCCTGGGTTGAGGATAGCCCCCTCCTGCCTGTGGTGGAGCTGGAGCAGAAGCAGACCTTTGCCTGCTGCTCAGCATCAGGATCTGGGATTGGAAGAGGGGAAGCTTGCACCCTACCATGATCCCACTGCCTTTGGGCTGGGGATGGATTCCCCCTCAGACAGGAGTAGGGGGCTGAGAGCAGGGGAGGGCAAGAGGAGAATTCAGCTGTAGCCTTGGCTGAGGAGCAGAAGAGCCCACCCTTTCCCCTCCTCTGCAGCTGCTGCAGGCAGAGCTGTCCTGCTTCAGGCTGCTTTAACCGCTGGGTAATGGCCCCTTCATACATGCAGTTTTGCCGCCCAAATGTGCTATCGGGGCATATTGTCCTAATTTCTGTTAACAGTTTGCATCCTACCAGTATTATTTGTTTGAGAGCTTCACTGAATTACGCATCGAACCATTCAGACTTCGGAGAGGACACGGTCACATGGTTTTTATTATTTAGGAGTTGAAATGACTTCTTTGTAGACCCCATTTCGAACATGGAAAGTACAGTTAACCCTTGGTTGTTTTGGGAGGGAATGAGGCTTCTTACAGAGATTGCCACCCTACAGCTGTGTTTTGTTGTGTTTTATTTTTTTTTCTTCTTAAAACTGTATTATTAAGCCTTTAGGAATGTATAACCAGGACTGAGTAATTACTGCTTATTAAATTTTTTTAGTTAGATTGACCATGTATGCCTATAGATAGATATTCTAACTTGTGCAATTTCATTTGAAATAATCTTCCTGTACATAATGGAAAAACTCACATAACAGGAAAAAAAGCCCCAAACAGATTGACTGAACAAAAAGCTGATTAAAGTATGGTTCAAAAGAGACCCATGTATTACAAACCCTAGCTGGACTCTTAGAGGAAAATCTAAACTCATTGTGTTAGCTGTGTATTGTGAGCTCTTCTTTTACTGTGTCACTGGTTATACACTTGTTAAATGCTGAGATAATAGACTTCATGCCAGGCATTTGAGTACTGTAGATTGGGTCATTGCTGAAAGATTAATGTACTGTATGACTTAAATGAAATTTTTATTCTTGATTTTATTCTTGATTTTGTTCTTGTTTTAAAAGATTAAATATGGGCATTATGTCAGCAAGCTAAACTTGTGTTTCTGCATTCTTTGTATTTCTCTGTACGAAATCTGGCGGGGGGAACAGCATGCTGGGATGAACAAAGCAGAAGAGATTCTCTTCTRGATGAGAACATCAGCTGCTGTAAGGTCATGGGGGTTTGTGCTGGGGCACAGTGGCAGGGAGAGCCCGCATTTCCGTCCCTCTGTGCTGCTGCTCTGGCTTCCCAGGTGGTTGGATGGGGTTTTCTGGTGCACTTCATTTGCTACAGCCATGGGACTTTTTTGAGTGGTCATTAATATAGTTATTTTAAACACTTCCTACTAATTTGAGGAATATAACTTTGTAACTGAGAAAAGGATACAATAAAGGACAAAACTAAAAAAAAGGGATACTGTTTGGTTAAGACAAGTCTATAGATTAAAAGAGAGGCAGAGAAAAAACGAATAGGAAGGGCAAAGATCTGTTTGGTTTTTCCAGCTTGATTTCCTAGTTTGGAGTGTGTGCTGTTTTAGGACACTCTTTTAGGAGAAGCTTCTCCAGGAAATGTTGTATCTGTTGGTATTTTTTAAAAAAGTGCACACAAAAAAACCCCTTGAACAAAATTATGATTGCCAGCATTGGAAAAAATAACAGCACGAAAATGCTTTCTTTTTTTGTGGCATGTTTTCTCTGGTGCCATGTTTGCACGTGGCTTGCTTTGTTGCCACAAAGTCTGAGCCCTTGTCAACAGTGCCACAAGGCACAGAGGTTCCAGGGCCTGGGAGGTCCTTGGGAAGAGCTCTTTTCAACTTTTGTTGGATTGCTCTGGATGGGCCTCAAGTGATTCTTCCCTGTTAGACTGCAAGAGCCTTACCACAGCAAATGGGGGGGAGGCAGGAAAGACGCTTCCCAGCAAAAATGATTCTGCTACCCCCACTCTCCTACCCTCCCAGTTTGGCAAGATGCTCTGGGGATGGGAACATGAAGCTTTTGTGCTTGTTCATGGGAAAGTTGCTGGGCTCTGAGTCTGCAATGCCAGCCTGAGTGCGAATGTGCCCGCAGCAGCAGCCCGGCCTGGCTCTGTCCTCACTCCACTGGGAAATGGTGAGTGTCACAAGGAAAACAGAGGTATGAGTGTTGCTGTGTGAAAGTGTAAACTGATGAGGGTGTGGGCAGCCACCACCTCCTGTTCTGGCTCGTGACCCAGGGCCTGTGCCAGGCGGGAGGGAATCGGCATTCGCAGCTCAACCGCAGAGCACTTTGATTACAGAAACAGTTCCTACAAGGAAGTAATTGGCACTTCCTCTTCTTTGATGACTACAGCGAGCAGCTGCGAGAACCTTCATCAGTGAATGCCGCCTTTTTTTTCCTTTTAATTTTTTTTTTTTTAAGTTTCGAATGGGAAGGGAGGAACATCCAGGTACGAGGAGAGCCTGGAGACACCCGCCCCTGGCAGCTGACTGAGCTGCAACGGGCAGCTTGTCAAAAGCACTGTAGAGGTTGTTCTTGCTGGGCAGGAAAGTTGGTCAAGGACACAGACTCATCACCAGCAAGAGATGAGCTGAGCAGTGTTCGTGTAGGCTGAAAGGCTGCACATTCCTGGTTATTTGGAACACACATGCCCATCCACACCAAAAAATCCTCTCTGTGCAGACACTGCTCTGCCACACCAGGTCCCTTCACAGAGCAGTTTATACCTGCTGTAAATGTACACTCTAGTTGTGTGCGAAGGCAGAGCTTGCACTGGTAGGGAACTGAACTCTTCTGTTTCCTTCCTGGCCTGAATTCCCACGGCAGGCTGCGTCGTTATCCATGACGGCTGCTCCCTTGCATTGCGCTCTAGGACTGCCTTTGCCTCTGGCTGGACAAGGACCCTCAGGGGGTTACTTGTCAAGTTACATGCTTAAAACTTGATGGGGGGGTTATCTTCTCAAAGGGCCCTTCTCTCTGCCCCTCCACCCACTCAGCCTAAGAAGATTGTGGCTCAAATTATTCCATGCAACAGCATCAAGTGCTACCTGTGAGGTGGTACAAAGGCAGAGGTAAACAAGGACATGTTAAAAGCCCATCTGGCCCAGAAGTGCAGCTCAAAATGAAGCACATCTAGAGAGGCCTGCTGCTGGATTGCTGCTGTACAACAGCTCTTTTCCATGTATGATGCTCCATAGACTTCATGCAGGCAGCCCTGGATTAGCTGCAGTGGTAATGCTGTATAAAATGAGGCTGGCACTAATGCCCTCTTGTATGCCACTTTGGCAGGTTGAGTCACCAGCTCACAGCTGAAGTTTGTCTGGGACCTAGGCTGGAGACTGATTTGATTCTTGCACAGTCCCAGAATATGAGAGAATCTCAATGAGAACTTCGATTATCCTTTGGTCACCTTCCCACTGCTCTTGCAGAAGCCTCAGGAAGCAACCCAGATCCATGTACACAGGGCATCCTGATAGCTTACTTCTCTTCTGCACAACACTCTGGAATAGATGGATAAATGGTCAACATGGGCACCTGAGTGCCCCATGGCAGATGGAACAAATTATTAACAATTTAACAATGTTGCATTTCCATGATGTCTGAGGTAGCACCTCTCAGGCTGGCTTGTGGTGCAGAGCTCAGTCAACGCTGCATGAAGGATTTTTTCTTTTCACCTTGTTATCCTTGCCCAGTAGGAACCTTTCTAGCCTTGTCTCATGCTGCTTTACGTGTGTGTGGCTTGGCAGCCCTATTTCCTACTGTGCAGTGTGCCTCTGCCCTCTGTGTGCCCATGCACAGGCTTCCCCTTGTTGATAGTTTGACACGGGGCCAAACTGACCCCCCGCACACACCTGCAGGGGAACATCTGTCCTGTTAGTGCCTTTGTAGGAGTATAAGCAGAACTGCGGAGTCAATGCGTCACAAAACTAATGCTGGTTCTGACACTTCACAAGGAGAATTTAGTCATGATTTCCGTAATTCGTGGAATTCATGGAAAGATGCCAAGTGGGAAAGGTCCTGAGGGTGTTGGTTGACAGCCATCTGAACATGAGCCAGCGTGTGCCCAGGTGGCCAAGAAGGCCAACAGCATTCTGGCCTGTATCAGGAATAGTGTGGCCAGCAGGACCAGGCTAGTGATTGTCCCCCTGGACTCGGCACTGGTGAGGCCACACCTTGAGTGCTGTGTCCAGTTCTGGGCCCCCCACTACAAGAAAGACATTGAGGTGCTGGAGTGTGTCCAGGCAATAAAGCTGGTGAAGGATCAGGAGCACAAGTTCTACGAGGAGCAGCTGAGGGAGCTGGGGTTGTTTAGCCTGGAGAAAAGGACACTTGGGGTGGGGGGGACCTTATCACTCTCTGCAAACACCTGATAGGAGGGTGTAGCAAGGTGGGGATCAGTCTCTTCTCCCAAGTAACAAGTGACAGGACAAGAGGAAATGACCTCAAGTTGTGCCTAGGGGGGTTTGATTGGATATTAGGAAAATTTCTTCACTGAAAGGGTTGTCAAGCATTGGAATCTACTGCCCAGGGAAATGATGGAGTCACCATCCCTGGAAGTATTTAAAGGATGTGTGGATGTGGCACTTGGGGACATGGTTTAGAGGTGGACTTGGCAGTGTTGGACTTGATGATCTTGGAGGTCTTTTCCAACATGAATGATTCTTTGATTCTATGATCCTGTAAGTATTTACAGTCATTTGCCCTGTGGCTCACAGAAGCGCTTTGGTACAATGACGACATATCAGGAAACCCAGTTCTGTCACTCAGAGACTGCTTGCTTTTAATTTATGTGCGCACAGCGAATCCTGAGATAAACCTGGGCATAAAAGTACCATTTTTCATACAGGTGCTTCACCATAAGAGAAGTCCTTCCATTGTTTCTTGAGGCAAAGGGTGGTGTCACTTTTTGGCTTCACTGTAAACAAAACTTTCTTGGTAGCTGAATTAATGTAAGCTGTGCACAGGGTTATTCTTGCACAGGACCTCGCTTGAGCATAGGTGGGCTGAATTAAAGCACTGCTGTGAATAGCTAGGAGGATCGCCTGCCAGCAATACCAGGAATTAACTCACACCTGCAGCCAAAATTCCTTGGCATAAACGAGCAGGCTGTGGGCTCAGCCTTCGCTGCTTTGTAGGAGTGTCTGCCTCCCCCAGCTGCCCCAGGCACCACAGCTTCTGAGCCATGCTCAGACTGAAAATCTGGCCCTGAAAAGCCTCCTAATGTACTGAAGCCAAGACAAGAGTGTGTCACGTTTGGGGGGCTGGAGGAATCAAGGAGACAACAAACATGGGATGGGTGGAGATAATAAGGCTTGGTGACTATATTCACAGCTAATAATTATTTTCAAATCATGGAGAAGTCCCTGTGTTTGCACCCGTGAGGTGTCTACAGGTCCATAACAGGTCAGGACCTTTAAAAATAGTTCTGGGCCTGAAGAGCAAAGTGCTTGCAGGCTCTGATGTCCACACTGTACTTGTCTGTGATGTGGCTCTCCAGTTGTGGCTTGGCTTTCAAACATGCTCAGCACAAACCCTGGATGGCTGCTGCAGTATTTGCTTTGCCTCTTCACCCATCTTAGCCCCCAAATGGCCAGAAACATTTATGACAGAGCAAAGTTTGCCTTAGTGCCACAACAGTTTCCTTGTTTAATCCTAGCATTTCATTAGAAATAATATAAATAGAACTATAAGACCCTCAGAACTGGGGCACAGCTTTGTGTGCCTACTCACGTATATCTGTAGACATGCATATGTACCCTTGCAGTCATGTAATTACTGATTATAGAATCATAGAACCATAGAATGATTTGGGTTGGAAGGGCAGAGACACATTCCACTAGACCAGTGGAATGGTTACTCAAAGGCCCATCCAGCCTGGCCTTGAACACTTCTAGGGATGGGGCATCCACAGCTTCCCAGGGAGGGGGCATCCAGTTCCAGTGCCTCACCACTCTTACAGTAAAGAATTTCTTCTTAATGTCTAACCTAAACCTTCCCTCTTTCGGTTTAAAGCCATTAACCCTTGTCCTATCACCACATGCCCTTGTAAAAAAATCCCTCTTCAGCTTTCTTGTAGGCCCCCTTTAGGAACTGGAAAGCTGCTATAAGGTATCCCTGGAGTCTTCTCTTCTCCATCTCCAACCCTCTCAACCTGTCTTCATAGGAGAGGTGCTCCAGCTGTCTTACCACCTTTGCTCTGGACTCACTCCAACAGGTCCATGTCTTTCTTATTTTGGGAGACCCAGATCCGGGTACTCCAGATGCGGTCTCATGAGCGCAGAGAAGAGGGAGAGAACCACCTCCCTGGACTTGTTGGCCGTGCTGCTTTTGACACAGCCCTGATGCAATGACTGCCTCTTGGCTTACAAACTGGCATGATTTGGGCTCAGTTGCTAGTTCGGCCCAGTGACCCAACCACAGTACTCTGCACTGTACAAAGCACCCAAAATCTATCAACTGCTGAGGTTTCCACAGAGGAGAGAGCAGCTCCAGCCTCCTCCTGCTGGGTGAGGCTGTATTTCTGTGCCGGTGCTCTCCCAGCACAGCACGTGTGCACTCGTGCATGCTCAGGCTCGGCACTCACGCGGCTGGCTCAGGGACGGGAAGGTGCCCTCAGTCAGGAGTGTGATCCCTTGGGAGCGTGCATCCCTCGGGAGTGTGCATCCCTCGGGAGTGTGCATCTCCACCCGAGGCAGCAGCGTCAGTGCCTCAGAGCCTGTGCTGCTGCTCTGTCTGGCCAGCCTGGCGGTGGAAAGACCTGACTGTGACTGCATGGCTGTGGGTCACATTCCCGGTGTTATTGCAGCTATGGCTTAAAATGACAAAGTAAAGGCAAGGCCTGGAGAGGAACAGCTGGAGTTACTCCCTAGTCTGTCCTTTACTCACTGCGTGCTCTTGGACATGTCATGTTCCCTCGCTCTGCCTGAGCTTCCCTGGCAGCATAGCACAGTGCTTACCATGTGTGAATACCATGGCCTTCCATTCCATAATGTTAGCTGACAGCTGGGACAGCCTTGATGGGAGCCTCTGTATGTCCCGAAGTGCTGAAGAGCTGCCACATGCTAGCAAGGGATGTTCCTGCACTGGAACCTAAACATGCAGCTACCAGGGAAGGTTTTGTCTTCTTTGGAGCRTCTTAAAAGATACAAGAAAGAGCAAGACTCCAGTGTCTCAACTTGTTAATACAAGAGGACTTTATTGAAGTCTAAAAGGAGTGCCTTGAAGGAAAATGGTGCTTCTTATATATTAATAGAATTTAATAACAATAAGAACAGTATTTAAAAAGGATTGCATAATGTTGTTAACTTTACCTTAAACCTGGTGTTACAGTTTCAAACAAATCATATGGGTTCATACCTCCCTCGGTTGAATTATGGACAGTATGTTTCCTTCACACTTCCTCTTGGTACAGGTATGACCACAGCCTCCCCGTGCTGAGAATAGTTTTAACGTGAAGGTTTGTCTTAGTGTCTGGGTTCTAGCTTTGAATGGACAAATGTTTCCAACACAAGCACTTTAGAAAGACCTGTATACACAGAGCTGCCGAAGTGAACTCATACTTCAAACCACAGCTCAAAGTCTTAGTCATTTTGTTGCTACAGAAACCAAACCATTTGTGAGGACCTTGCTTCGGAGAGTGGTGACAAGGCAAGGACTTCAGTCCCCAAAAAGGAAGGTTGAGAGAGTATCATACTCCTCTGTCCCACTCACCTGTCCACCCAGCAGTATCCATCCTGCATCTCCCCCAGAGACACAGAGCTGCAGCAGCTGGCTATGCCACCCTGCTTCTGCATAAAGACCAACAGCTCCCTCAAAATCCATCCTCATCAACCCCTTTAAACTGAGCTGCCAGATGCTGCTCCACAGCAGACAGAGATGAGGCCCCTGAACTGCTCCCTTCATGCCTCCCTGCTGACCAAAAAATTGTAAGAATCATAGAGTCATAGATGCATTAAGGTTGGAAAAGGTCTCTAAGGTCATCAGATTCAACCACTGACCCAACTCTGCCAGGTCCACCACTAAAACATGTCCGCAAGTGCCACATCTACAGTTTTGTGAACACATCCAGGGATGCTGATTTCACCGCTCCCCCGGGCATTCTGTTCCAATGCCAGATCACACTTTCAGTAAAGAAATTTTTCCTAATATCTAATCTAAAGCTCTGCTTGTGCAACTTGAATTAATTTCCTCTTGTTCTTGGGAGAAGAGACCAACCTCCACCTGTTTACAACTTCCTTCCAGGTAGTTGTAGAGAGTGATAAGGTCCCCCTTGATCCTCCTTTTCTCCAGTGAGGCTGCAAGAGGGGCTGTTCCCTCCATAAGTGACTGGACTGGCCAGCTCAGAGCAGTCTTTAATCACAGAGCAAAATTTGTCGGTGTCTGCTGCAGCTCAAAGCCCAAAGCCTTGACCAAAAAGAAAACAGCTGCTCAGTGTGGAATCAGCTACTGTGAAGGGAAAAATGCCGTCCTGCAGGAGGGCCACATCCTCATGCACAACCTGAGCATGCAGGAAAGAGCTCCTTTCCCAGACTGCCATCAGTGTAGACCTTTCCTCTGAGATTTTAGCTGGAAGTGTCAAAATGCAGGTTTGAAAGAGGAAACAACAAGCACCTGAAGGAGAGAGGGAAGCGAAAAATTCAGTGGATAAACAGCATTCCCTCAGCCTGGAAATGTACTCCAAAAACCTCCACTTCCTTACACACTATTTGCAGCAGCATCCTTTTATCTAGTCTTATCTACGTACCTGGATATTAACCTGTGGCTAGAGACTGAGCTGTAGAGTCCTGCCTGGCTTTGTTTCTTCCCCTAAAATGAGCTGTGTTATTCCCCAGTATTTCTGGAAGGGGGCACTCCGGCTCCAGGATTGCAGCCTAGCACGCTGCTCTCTGCTGCTGGTTGCTGCTCAGCCCGAAAGGGAAGCTGTTAGGAAAAAATAAACAGTTTATATCCAGCTTTGAGACAGAGACATTAAAAAGAGAGGGATAAACTGCAGCTCTAGGGACAAAGATAATGTAGGAGTGAATTTATTGAAATGTCAGGGCAAATGGGAATGACATAACCAAATAATCAAAAGGGGGAAAGAAAAGAAAGTAACTGAGATGATAAAAAATTAAAATGGCAAACACAGCACGACAAGGAGCAATTACCCTGGGCTGGAAGCAAAGAAAATGTACAGCACAGAGATATACAGAGAGTAGTGGTACAGCACAGCTCGAAATGAAAACAATAAAACAAAAATATAATTAAGAACAATTCAAGCCACCCAGATGCATTTGTAGTTCTGCTGGGGTGCCAGATTCAGTTAATAACTGCTTCCAGCTGCTAGCAATGCACAGCCATCTCTCACTGCAGCCTCTGCCTCGGAGCTGGCAGAGCATCCGCCCCGCAAACAGGCACCGCGCTCACAGCACAGGCCCCGGAACACAGCAAGGCAGCAGGAGGGAACTAAAGCATGGGAAGAGCCCTAAACCACTGCTGAGCATAACCAGGATGCAACGCAGTCTCCCGAACTGCTCTCGGTGATGGGCACCTGGCAAGGGGAGGGGGAGGTGCTCAGCATTAGAGCTGGTGTATCAGAGTGGTGCCTGTGTAGGGCCTCTGCCTTCGCCTGCCATTCCTGCCCCACATCTCCCCTCTCGGCTACTGTTTCTTCCGACAACAGAAAGATGAGGGCACGAGCCTTAAGAGCAAGCAGCCCGTTACAGAATAGGGCTCAGCACCAGCCTCTATGCTTCCTCTGGGGCCTGGAAATAATAATGTCAGATACCTTTAATTTTTCTCCTTTTTGGTTATAGATGTTCTTTTAGTCTGTCTATTAGGATTCACCTTTTTCTGATTTTCTTTTTTTTCTTCCCAGACAGGAGGGCTAACAACTGAACTTCCTCATGTTTTAACACAGAGGTTCCACCTGGCCAGCCACTGTGTGAGTGCACGCACCCACACCCACACCCACACCCACACCCACACCCACACCCACACCCACACCCACACCCACACCCACACCCACCACCGCATGTGCACATGCACATGCAAACATGGTTCCAGCACCTGGGGCTTGATGGGGACCATCAACTGCAGGCATGGACTTGCAGCACTAGCATCTCCTAAGTTTCCCAGGGGATGATTGTCTTGTAAGACAAAACAGTCCTCATATAATCAAATAACTCCTTTCTGAGAGGTAGCGCATGAAGACCGCCAGCAAAAGTGAGAACAAAACAAACACAGAGAAGAGGCACAAGAGGGAGCTGGAAAACGTTTTTTTTCCTCTCCATCCCCCTTTTTAATAAACGTGAAGCTTAGCCTGTGATGCTCAAAATGGCCTGTGTTTGTTAATCACAGCTCATTTGGTTGTGTAGGAAGGTATAAACAGTTTCGTGTGTGACTGATGGGAGCTGTGAGCCAGCCCCCTGGGTTATTTGCACTGCTCCCATGAATAGCAGCTCTTAATGTGTTTATATGCCAGGCCCCAACTCCAGACGATTCTGCTGGAGTCTGCTGTGGTTGGACTTTAGCTGACAGAAGGGAATCCAGCTATGCTGTGCCTGTTCTCAAGTCCCATCTCCAGCAATATCTCCTGTCCTTGCCAGATGAGGTAACTATGTTTGCATCATGTCTTCTACAGCTTACTTTGTTCCTGCTCTGCCCAGTTACTGCTCAAAGAGCAGAGACCCCTGCTCTGATCTTCTAGCACCTCCAGCCGTACGTATCCTCTCCTTTCCTGAGACCCCTCCTCACCTCTAGTAGCCAGCTGGCAGGTGTGCAACCACCCTCAGACTCCCTCCTGCACTCACACCCTGCTGTGTCCTGCCTGCCTTGTCTGGCTGCCTTTTTTCGGTTCATGTTGCCTGACTCAGGGCTGTTGGAGCTTCCTCCCTCCCCCTGGCACTTGCCTGCTTGTTGTTGATCCTCTCCCCCTCCTCCTCCTTAATGAACGTGTTCCTCTCCAGCCCCTCCCATCCCACCACCCCATGACACCAGCAAGGGCTGGAAACAAAGACAATTTGTGTTTGCACTGAGAGTCTGATTTGTGCCTGGGAAGTCCAATAGCAATTAATAGCATTTTATTAAAGTCAGAGTGATCTAGGAGGGGAAAAGAGTCAAGGGATGCTTTGCCATAAGTCCAAAAAAATGGTTACCAAGCACTGAACAGCGTATGAGTGACAGCCCTGTAATGCTATTGATGCAGCTCTTTCAGCTACAGCTTTCAAGCTATTTAAGCTGTCAGCCACTTGAAGTATTTTGGTTTCTCTACCTATTGACTCAACACCAGGCTACCGTACCAGAGATCTCAGAGATTATCTGTTCAGGTGGGAGGGCAAGAACCCAGTTCTGCTCCATTTAACTCATGCCAAGATAGCAGCTCTGAATGATGGCAGGCTTTTAGAGAAAGGTTGTAAGTGCATTTTCAGGACCAGTCTTGCATTTAAAATCTTCAGACTACATTGATCTTTTGCTGTGGGGAAACCCAGATTGTTTTCTTCCTTGTTTATGTATAATCCTGATTTAGCTTTGAGATGAACGGTAAGCACAGATAGGAAAGGCTGTCCTTCAGACGCTCTGTGACTCCAATGTTGCCTCTCAGGACTGATCTCCAGTTCAGAAATTACCTCCATGGCAAGATATCACGTGCCATGTGATCACAAGGCTGTGCTGGTGCTGATACTGCTGGATAACCACAGCCTTTTACTTCATTCTGGAAAATAAAGTAAGCCAACAGAGGCTTTCAAACCAAACTTCTCTGTGACCCTGCCATACTTTTTGCCCACCTTCTCCTCACATGCAGGGACCTCTTGCCATCTCCCACTACTTCTGTCTGTCTGTGGTCTGTGTTGTATCTTCTGTGGCTCTTGGCCAGTCAAAGATTTTTGGTGTATAACAAGGTCAAGAAGACTGATCCCCAGTCTTCCCACCCTTGGACATTCAGAGGACAATTTCTGGCTGCACATAAAGATGATTCAAAAACTCCAAGAAGATCTGAAAATATTTGAAAAGTTAATAATTACTTAGTTTGGTCTGCATTGCCATAATCACCTTACAAAACCTGCAACCGGTGGTTTACTCAGGAGATGTAGGAATTGTCTTATTCTTAGGAGAATAATTCTGTGTCCCTGCTAAGCCAGTTGCATCACTTTGCTGCTGGTGGTGAGTGAGCCAGGTATGACGTTTTCATGATCTCATCTGAAGATGATAAGGAACTGAATAAACCCTGGTTGTAAATTCTCTATTTCTCTTTCACTACTGTATCCAAGCCCACAAGAAGGTGTTTGGCTGCTATGGGAGAGTTGAGAAGCAACCACTGAATGACTGATAGGTTATGAATGACACTCAAGACAGCTTTTGCTGAGAACTTTACTAGTTGCACCCTTGCCTGCTGGCATGGGATCTACAGGCTGCACTGTTGTGTCCTTGTGACTGAAGAAGCCTCCATGGAACCTCTCTTGGGATGTGGCTGCTGCTGCATGGCCAGGGGCTCAGCATCCCACAGTGAGCAGCCTGAGTTGTTATCTGAAGTCAGAAAGGGGGTTACTTAAATTCAGGCTCATTGAATGATTGCAGATGAGTGTGAGAAAACCACGAAGGGTTTGGAGCATATGGATTTTCCAGCTGCACTGTGCTGCTTCACAGCATCATGCCCTAACCCTGTGGCTAACAGAGATTTTACATCAACAGGAAGGATTTTTTTCTCCATCATGCCAAAACTAATGTGGACTACCTCAGACATTTCAACACCCTCAGTGACAGATGTCCAAGTCAAGGAGATGCTCAGCTATTTAGCAATATGTGTATGTGGCAATAAAGTTGTACAAGGCTAAGAATTCCTGCCATGTACTTTTCATCAGTGTAATAGAAAGAATTATGAAGTCAATCAAGTCTAATAGTGATTATGCATCTAATTTTTGTTCAGCCAAAACAACATCAAGGACAAGTTTTTCAAGAGCTCTTGACTATGGCAAAGAACTGCTAGCTCCTTTTTTTTTTTTTTGGCTGCTACTCTCATTAATTAACATGATTTGTGCTTCCATTGTGATGAGAAGCACTTCAGAAAGATGCCAAATATAAATATAAAAATGAAAAGCAAAGTGAGATCAAACCAGAAGACACTGGTTGAGGGAGACACAGCTAAGTTTTCCCACACCATCACTTTTTTGTATTCCTTTCTTTAGTTGGCCCTTCTCTGGGAAAATCATAAATCCCTCAGAGAAGAGTAAGCCTTACTGCTGAGGCTGTCAATGTGCATAAAAATTGCAGAATTATCCCCTGGCCTCCTTACCTATCTGCAGAATATCTAGAACACTTTGAGGTCTGGGGTAAACTCAGAAAAATAAAAAATACACCTGACAGTTTTGTTTTAAGCCTCTTCAAAGGTAATCTGTTTCTCTGAACTTTCTGAAACAACAAAACTGTGCAAGAGTCATATTAAGACGTGGTTCAAAAGAATCCGAATCCCTCTTCAGACTCCAAAGTCTACCACTTGCATGCCACACATCCCTCAAAACCACTACACAGCTGCACGAGATCACATGCCCCTTGGCACACCCTGCAGCTCAGAGTTTGAACCTTTGGAGCTGTAGTTCATCCACAAAGCCCTCTTTTTTCTAAGCCTTCCTGGCAGCCCTTGTGTGTAGCACCCCTGAGTAATGTAAACAACCCTCATTATCCTTATCAAGAAAGAACAGAAATAACAACTTTAATATGAGGCCCAAAGTATTAAAATAGCTTGTTAATCTCCTTTTCCAATTCTCATTCTCTTCCCCTTCCAGAAGCTCATATCTTCGTCTTTTCAGTCCAAAAGCCTTACAATTAAGTTGTGTACATTTTTTCAGACCTTAATCATTGCTGCTAAAGAATACATTTCATATTTTATAATAAGAATATAACATGGGATGCAAAAAGTGTTGAGCATGTAGATAATAATTAGTTGTGACTTTGTGTAATCTTGAAATGAAGCACTTCCACAGTTCATCCACTTTCTCCCTTTTTTCTGTCCGTCCTGGGTGGAACCCTTTCTGTTGAATAAGCACTGAGTCTTTTGCCATAGTAACAGGAACAGAACCTCTCCTTTAACTCAAGGCCTCTTGACCAACACTCTTGAGATCTCAGTTCCTCTAGAAAACACCAAGAGTCAAATCCTATTAACGAGAGGGAAGCGTAAAATCAGTGGGGGTACACAAAAGCAGAGAGAGAGAGAGAGAAAGAAATCATGATTGCAGGCATATTAAGAAACTGGCATTTAAACAAAATAGTTCCTGTGTATTTCCTTGTCCTTCTTCACTTATTCATGATGCCTCCCTCATCTTACTGGAACTTGCGGAGCAGATTTGTTTTGCTGTCCTTTGCTGGACACTAGTAGAGATCAGAGAATGGCTCTGAGCTGACACACACTCAATTCCCATCAACACTCAACCTGTAGTAATTTTGCCTTCCACCAACCCCACATGTTATGTCTCACATCAAGCATGAAGATGCAAGTCTCTTGAGGGGGCTGATCTTTTCCTGAGGTAAAACCTGTGAACACAATTTATCCAGGCTCCTGAGTTGTAGGATAATAAACTCATTCTCATACTAAACTATAGAGTTTATCCTGCCATCACTCTCAGACATCAATTACTGGAATGAGAAGCACATCCTGAACCTACAACTCATAAGCATTTCTTCCTCAATGTTAATACATGCCCATTAATGCAACAGACCAAGAAATCACAGAGAAAATATCAGAGGAATTTATGTTACTTGATCTGTGGAAGAAAACACCAAGTGAAGTGAAGGAGAGCAGGAGCAAACTTTCTGTTCCATGTGGCTCAATCCTGCATTAAGACATGCCAGTAAGATTGGAGCATACTGAGAAGGAAGAGTTGAAGGGATTCAAGACACTTCTGCCTGCTGCAGACATGAAAAAGTGAATGGAGAATGACAACTAGGCTGTTCTCTGGAAACCTGCAGGTTTTTTTACTCCATTGCTTCTGTTCCTCTGTCAGAACAGCACACCCGCTTGCAAAATACCTGTGCTTGCCAGAAGGAAAGGTCTTGCCCTCCCTGAGATTCTTTTCACTCTGTTCAATTAATTTTATTAACACCCTATAGACTCAGTCCTCAGGACTTCAGGTAAAAATATTTCATCATCACAAGTGTTTCACAATAAGAGCCATGCAAAACCTACCAATGCTGTGTGTGTGCTGCTATTAATTACCCTGTCAGAAAGCCTAGGAAAGCTTGATAAAATGAGCTGCATTTAATCCTCATCCAGAGGAATTCATTCAAACAAGCAAAGCTGACTCAGGCAATTGCAGGGAGACTTGCCAACAACACTGTATACAAAGGGTGACATTCCATGTGACACATATAGAAGGGATCAGGTTGCCCTATGCTGATCTAAAAGGTGTAAATACGACTCTTATTATTGTGCTATTTCTGTATCATCAGTGCTCTAGGAAGGCAGGCTAATGTTATTTCCATTTTGCAGACAGTTTAGCTAGAGATCCATGCCTGAATCCTGGGCTAAGGTGGGAATGTACTTTGGACCTCCCGAGTTTCAGTTCCCGTCATCAGCGAGCCCTTTCTTATCTCATTCTCAACAGTGAACAGGGTCTATACCCAAGTGGCAACCACAGTGCACTGCATAACCCAAGCCAGAACTCAAAGCAAGACAAGGGACAAGTGGGTAAGAGGTGACACAGTTTCACCCCGATTGTGTCTCAAGAACTGCAGGCAGAGAAGCTGGAGCTCTGGGAGCAGAATTCACTTGGGGTGTTTGAGTCCCAGGAACTGAATGAGAAACACATGAAGACACCCCTATTCAAGGAACCTTCCACTGAACTACACTCCTAGATTCCCATTTACAAACAGTATATTTGACACAGAACAAATATCCCCATCCTGCCCCTTCAGTGCTCATTCTGTGACAAGGGGGTAAGCAGGGCAATGAGCGAGATCAGCTCTGGAAATGCAGTGCTGTGATGAGAATGCCTGATACGAGGTGCAGTAATGTRTGTGTACCAAGCACATGAAATGCTCATCTGATGGTCAAAATCTTTGTGGTGTAGGACTCTGAATTTTTCATAGCTCTCTACTACTAAAATGTACTAGAGAGATACAAAAAATGGCATGGGAAAAAATTCTCCATTTAAGCTAGCAAAACTCGTGAAATCAGAGGGATAAATGTGAACAGCTAATTTCTGAAACCTGTTCAACATATAGTCTGTCAAGGTCCTTATTCTGGGGTTTGATGTAATTCAGATTAGCTGGAGTCCTGAAGATCCAAAGAAAACAGCATAGAAACCATATGAGTTTCTCAGAGCATTTCTGGAGTCCTCAAAGGGACGACTACAGACTTATGCTACAACCCCTGCCTGGAGACTCTCATTTTTCTCCCTATTACATCTTGGCCGAGTAACAACAAATTTTCCAAGATGAGTCAGTAAAACACACACAGCATTTTGAAGCTGGGCAATCAATCTGTTAAGAAGTAGGCAACCAGCATTTGTGTCATGAATACTGATGTTAGGCTGACAGGGAGATGTTGATACCATCAGTCCTGGAACAGATACCAACATGGTGATGATGGGATGCTCAGTTTGTCCATTCTGGGTGTTCTCTTGCTGGCACRCTGGGCCTCCTGACTCTGGAAACAAGTTAGACATGCATGGTATGATCACAACAAGAGGCCTGGCTAATTGTCCTGCTTCAGGCTGTAGTGATAAAGGGCAGGTACCCATGGACAGCTGTGTTTACGTCATTTGCATCTATTAGCCCTTTCCCCATGTTTCGATCCTCCTGTCTCCACCCTAGTCTCCTCCCAAATAAACATGAAAACCCTAATTACTTTTTCCTTTTCAATCATTGTCTGGCTAGATCCATATCCAAATTCTGTACTTCTGATAATGATATGTAGAGATATTCTTAACCTTGTATGACTCACCTTGGGTCCTGTGTGCAGTTTTGGGCACCACAACGTAAAAAAGACATTAAGCTAATAGATATGGTCCAAAGGAGGGCCACAAGGATGGTGAAAGGTCTGGGGGGAAAACCTTATGAGGAGTGGCTGAGGTCACTTGGTTTGTTCAGTCTGGAGAAGAAGAGACTGAGGGGAGACCTCATTGTGGTTTTCCACATCCTCATGAGGGGAAGTGGAGGGGCAGGCACTGATCTCTTCACTCACTGGTGCTCTGTCATGTCTGGCCATTGCTCGTGTCATGCTCAGTGGTTTCTGATGACCTGTTCAGTCACTTCAAAGGCAGGTCAGAGCACAGTCATCTGCCTGCAGATTTAAAAAATATTACATGATTTTCAGACAGCCTGCAATGTCAACACCAGCTGTGTGCTGCAAGAACCATGGACCAGTATGAAAAAGTCTGGAGAGAATTCGACTGATATCACCCTGGGCCTACAGAAGCTCTGACAGGAGCCCAGATGCATTAGGACTCATAGCCAGGCTTTATTTCAAAGCGGGAAGACTTTAGATGATAAGTGGTTCCCTGCATCAATGTATTGGTATGTCTGTCACAAAAGCCATTGTTTATGTTACACAGGTGTGCAAAACCACAGCACAATGAGCCAACCATTTCACTGAGAAGAACATTTTGAATGATGGAGGTGCAAATGTTCTGCCCCATACATGCCATGGTCTGACCAAGCACGCAGCCTTCTGGTCACAAATCACAGCTTTGTGTCAAGGGCAGAATCATCCACACTTCCACTTCCTTTGCCTTTTTTTTGTAAAAGTGACAAACAAAATTTGCTTGACAAAGAACACAATTTTTTGCAAGTGCAGTACTTTTAAAGCAAGGATGGTTTCCAGGAAGGATATCAACCTGTTGGAGCAAGTCCAGAGTAGGGCCTCCAAGTTGATCAGAGGGATGGAGCACCTCACCTACGAGAAAAGGCTGAGAGAATTGGTTTTGTTCAGCCTAGAAAAGAGAAGGCTTTGGGATGATCTCATTGTGGCCTTCCAGTACCTGAAGGGAGGCTATAGAAAAGATGGAGAGGCACTTTTTACAAGGGTATGTAGTGACAGGATGAGGGGAAATGGCTTCAAACTGAAAGACAGCAGGTTTAGATTTGATATCGGGGAAAAAAATTCTTTACTGTGAGGCACTGGAACAGGTTGCCCAGAGAAGCTGTGGATGCCCCATCCCTGGAAGTTTTTAAGGGCAGGTTGGAAGGAGCTCTGAGCAACTTGGTACAGTAGAAGGTGTCCCTGTCCATGGCAGGGGGGTTGGAACTAGATGATCTTTAAGGTCCCTTTTGACCCAGGCCATTCTATGATTCTGTGATGATTCTGTGGAGAGCACTGGCATATACAGAGAATAGCTCCCCTCTTACAAAACCTTGGCACCAACCTCAGGTCCAAACACGGAAGGTACTACTCATTGCTAAGATAGAAAATGCCCAAGGCACACATGTAAGACATAGGAATGAAGGCTAAATGGCCAGTGAGGAAAAGTGTTTTTGCTACAGATTAATCTCTACATAACATCCACATGAAACAAGAGGAGAGTGTTTCCTCTGTAACAGGCACATCACAAAAAGGGATTTTCAATGCTCATTGTTGCAAACCTGAAGAGCTGAGAGGGGCTCACAAGTGGAAGTCAAACATCATGTAAAGTCTCTTCTGAAGTCCACAAAAAGAAAAAAAGAAATATGTTTTACTTTCTTAGTAAAATCAGGGAAATTGCAAAAGTAGTCCTGAAATAATTCCTTAAGTAAAATGCAGCACTGTAGTTGCTGGCTCATGGAAACAATTCTGAAACCTGGCTTATTTGTCCAGCCTCTTGCCCTGGCCTAAACACCTATCTTGTCTGATATCTCCCAGTTAAAAACCTTATTACCAACTTCTTTCCCACCAAAAATGAAAACATGGGGAAGATTGTTAGCATGTTCTGAAGCTGAAAACACTGTCATTATGACCCGTTCCAGAAAAAACTCACTCATGGGAATAATGGAGTGTAGGTGCGTTCAACCATCTGAAGCCAAGGCTAGAGGCAAATCAGATCAGATCAGCACAGCTAGAAATGTAACAAGGTATAATTAACATCAGATGATTACCTAGTTTCACTACTGATTTTTTAATAGAACTCTAAATAAAAATGAAATGAAGAAGAATCCCAAACCTCACACCCCAAGTGGTCTCCGTGTGCCATTTCCGTCCTGAGTTCAGACCAGCAGCCAAGCCCCAGTGCCGGAGCTGGAGCTGGAGCACACCTCCAACAGCTCCAGGCTCACTGGGCCTTGTGCCTGTCAGCTGCCCAAGGCATGTGGTGGTTTCGCCATGGATACTCCCGGCCCCATGTGTTCCCTTGAACTCAGCAGAGGGCAGCCCAGGGCTTGAAGTCATCCTTGGCTCCCCAAATGAACCGCCCCAGAGGACCCTTGATTCGAAGGGTGATTGGGAAAGCCTGGGGGATGCAGGCTACTGCTGGCCAAACCACCAGTGGGTCATTCGCTGCCACCTGTGTCCCTCTGCTCTCTGCTCTGCTGGCCAAGCCAAGCTTCAAAATGTCCCAAGCCTCGCAACACTTGCTGATGTTCCAGAGTCCCCTTGCAGTCAGCAGAGTTAAGTCTGGGGCAGGACAAACTCCGCTGTAAAACCTGATATACTCAATCCAAGTGTTGGCTGTAACTCTTTATTTCACCACCCATTTCAAGTGCCTTTTTGCTGCTCCGACACATTCTGGAAGCCCCTGCAAACATCCTCATGCTATTTTTTTACAAACACAGATTTCACTGCTACAAATGAAAGCTGAAAGCGTCCCAGCCAGAGCACCAGCATTTGCCGGAGCAAAATTACTCCTTCACGTCGAGTAAACAAGCTTTTACACACCAAATTCAATCCTTGTTCTGGAGCTGGTTCCCAGAGCAAACCCAGCAGAGGCTTTGGCAAGGCTTCCCCAACCGGGTGCCTGAACTGGAGTGCTGGAAGGGATTCCATTTAAGGCAGAGCAGGGATTTCACGCTTTCCCTCTGGCTCCTCAGATGGAGCTCCTGCCTTTGAAGGCAACCCCTATTCCCATGGGCCACAGTGGGAACAAACCCTCAAGGTGCTGGCACAGCGCTCCCCAGGGACACTAAGCCTGGTGTCGGGAATGTGCTGCCAGCGATGCCAGGCAGAGGGAGGTCAGGGAGCTCAGCATCCCTTTGAAGGCTCTCAGCACCTCACGTGGAAGGGGAGCAGGAGCAGGAGCTGGCAGCCAGCCAGTAAATGCCTGTGGAAATCACCATGAAACAACAGCCCAAAACAAGTTTCCCATCTAGGACAGACCAAGAAATTACTTTGGATCTAGGCATTAGGTCTTGCTTTTCTTCCTGACGGGAATGAAAGGACTGGAGAATAACTCAAAACTTCAAAGGAATATGGGGACAGAGATAACATCTGAATGAGGAAACCTTTTCCAATAGGTGGCATACTGTGAAATACGTTTGGCAATGCAGGAAGTCTCCTTCTACTTGAACTATTTTGTATTGCTCTTACCCAATCCTTCTGTAAAGGTTTTAATTGAGAATGCATTTTTCATATATAAATACCTCTTCTTCCAAGACTGCATTTAAAAATAGCTTGATGCCCTCGCTTTTCAGCTTAATTTCCCTAAGCAGCTTTCCTTCAATACTTGCCTCTCGAGACACGTCAAGTGCACAATTCGCATGCTGATGTGTGAGCTGCTGGGTCTTCACTTTCTGGGACAGTTACGTGGAATCACCATGCTGTGATGATGAAGCGCTTTCGACAACGCCAGAAAATGGCTCAGAAGTTTCTCCTATTTAAAAACTTAAGGTATGATGGATCATTACGCACTTAGGATGATTCAGGCCAATGTGGATCTTAAAAGAGTTTGTCTGTGAAGGTGCCAGACAGGAAGTCCCAGTTGTATGTCATAGAAGCAACTTTCAATTGAGATTAAATAAACATTTACACTGATACTCTTAAGATCTGTCAATCTGTCCTTCCAATAGCGTCATCCTGGATATATCTTGGAAAAATACCGGAGTTATGTTTCCTACAGTGCACTTCTCTAGTCTTCCAAGTCCAATTGCTCCCCATTTACAAAACTCTCCCATTGAATCTGGTGTCTCTTAATACTCCAAGACACACATACAAGGCACATCCTGGGTTCTCATCTTTGAATAGTGATACCTAGTGGATATGGTTTTTTGGTAACATACTGTAAAATAGCCTTTCTTCACTAGAAAAAAACATCTTCCAGTCTGACACTATTTTGTCCAGACAAGAACCTGCTGCACACCTTTTTAAATGAAAAAAAGCGAGCAAAAAAATTTGGAGTTTTGATCATATTTGGAAACTGTAAACAGCTAGAGTGTTAGGAGCTTTCTAAAAAGACTTGCATGACCCAGTATACAGTTACCAAATAACCTCTGTTTAAGCCACCCTCCAGAAAGCAACTCGTAAATGTACTACTGATTGAGAATTCCTCTAAACTACTGCAGTTTGGGAATTTTAGCTGCAGGCCACATCTGTTTTTCTCAATAGGTTTTCTAAATCTTTTACTTTGTAACAGCTGTTGATTACATAAATACTAATTGCACCACTGAACAATAGTTGTCTCTATTGAACTGCTCAGTAGATAATGAAAATAGACTGTGGATATAAGAAAGCCCATCTTCAAATTCTTCTGTTTTGCTAGGCATCTCCATTCAAAAGGTCTATCCTTACTGACATTAATGTGCTCTTTTTATGATAATAAGTGAAAATTGCTTCACAATTACTTCAAAAGCAGTAATTATGTTGTAGAAACAATGCCTAATTTCTACTTAGATTTGTTTACTTTTGTCTGGAGCCGTTTTCGTTATGGAAATAGAATTGTCAGACTCCTGGCAGACCTCCGAAATAAAATGAGAAGGCTCATTTCTCTTGCTATCAACCTCCATTTCATATCCAAGTATTTCACCACCTCCAGCAGCACAGTGTGAAAATTCTTCAAGGAAAAAAGGTAGAATTTAATGAACAGCAACATTTTTAGGACAGCTAACAATTTTTATAGCTTTAAGTTCCTTCTCTTTTTCAATCAGAAGAATAAGTGTACTGTGTAGAATTTTCAAATATAAACATAGATTAATCAAAGGTACTTACCCAGAACACAGGTATATGGAATCATAGAATGTTTTAGGTTGGAAGGGACCTTCAAAGATCATCTAGTCCAACTCTCTGCCATGGGCAGGGGCATATATCAAACTAGAGAAGCCTCTTATGCATTGAGAATGGAAACAGTCATTTATGTGTACTCAGTTCTTGGAAGGTTCTGTATTTTTTGTTTCTTCAGCTCAAGATCACTCGCTTTGTCTGCATAGCTTTTGCAATGATGTAAATCGATTTATTTTATTTAATTTACACTTGATTTGCATCAAAAAGTTGGGATTCACTTTCCTGCTGTCAAGTAAGTTGCTGTGGGAACACATTTCATTAATCCAGTGTAAAGATCCCTCTTTGAAATACATGATGATACCATAAAGAGTCACAATCTCTTAGCCTTCAGTATGAAAAATGATGAGCAAATCAGTTAATTAAAGCCTCTGCTTTAGTTCATAATGTCACAGAAAGCCAAATCAGCATTTCAGTTTCTCTTCTTTCCCTCACTCTCCTTTCTGTCCCCCTGTTCATTCTTCCTAGCTCCTCCAAACATCTACCAGCCTCCTCCCAAACACACCCCAAAAAGCCCCCAAGGCCGCACAAGCTTGGGGAAAAAAGGGATTCTACTGGATGTTGAGCAACAGGTGCCCACCACAGTAATGGTTTTATCATATTGTACAATTACCTTCATCCTAACACCTCCCAGACCTTCCACTCTTTTTTACCCCAGCAGTTGGGCATATCCCTCTGTACAAAACGCACTAATATCTTCATGAGTCCCCTTGCAAACAGCGGTCTCTAAAATTACCTAGCTGATCAATAATTCAAACAGACTTAACTCTCTAGTTTTTCCAGACAAACAGCAGCTGGTCTAACCAAAATAATACTTTTCCCTGTAAACTTTGCCTCAGTTAGGGCCAACACATTTTTCATTTGGCCAGCTAGCAGTTAGTGGTGTCTAGCAATGCTTATGGGGCCTTCTAGACATTAGTCATCCAATTGCTTGACACAAGTACTCTGATAGGATTAAATGGACTGTGCTTGATTGTTCTCCTCTTGGCCATCCAGAGGCAGTCCTACCTAACTCCTCCTTTTTTTTACAAAGTATACATAGCAAGAAAAAATATTTTCTCATTACTTTTTTCCTACTTCTGGTATTAGCGGTACTTACAAATGATCACCAAATTGTGCTCATTTCAAGATGAGTCATATCTTAAAACATTTGTATTTCTTTGTTGTTGTAATAGCTAACCTGCAAGCTACCTCCTCTGTATTATTTGGTACTTTCATAATGAAGCCTCCCAAGTATTCAGTAGTGACTCTCTACTGTAAGTTGATGTTATTCTCTATGAAGATGGTGTTACATCGTATCTGTTAATAATATTAGTTTATTGCACGTAAATGTATTCATTTGGCAAAACAGTTGTTACAGTGACTAGAGTTAGCAGAGGATTCAAAGCTACCACCTCAATTCAGGTTTGATCTCACTTTACTAAGTCATGTGGACAGAGTTACATCATATAGTTACATTAAATTTAAGGAATCAGAGCTGTGATTCTGGCAGCATTCCAGACACTTCTCATCAGAGTTTGAAAGTCCTGCTACACGATGTTGTGTGACACCTGGTGCTGGAGGTCAACGTAGAGCACCTCCATGGACCGTACATAGTGCTTTTAAGTCAGAAAATGGCTCTTCCCAGTTGAGGAAGAAGCTGGATCCAAAATGTCCTATGCAATGTTAATCAGTTGTTTTGGTTGCTCTCATGATCAAATTTTTCAGATAAGTAGAATTATAACATTTCTATTGGATGTTTGTAACAGAAGTTGGTAATACAGTCCTTTGTAGAAAAAGATTTAAAGATTTTTACTAATTTTAGTAACAGGAGAAACTCCAATGGTTTTGTCAGGTCAAATGGTTAAACCCACTATATTTTGTTTTGTAAATTCATATTTGGTGATGCCCATTGACCATACAGGGAACAGCAAGAGCAGAAGGGCCACCATGCACAGGTGACTCACAACCAACTCTGGTGGATACAGGCAGAGGGGTGTCCTCCAGAAACTCAGATAAGATGCCCCTCCCATGACTCCAGTTGCCTCATGCCTTGCATCAGGCAATGTGGACGAAGGTGTAAAATCACCAGGGTAGCTCAGCTTGGGCAGGATTCTAGACATGACCCAATTGTCACTACTTTTATCAAAGCAAGAGATAGGTTGAAAACTGTCATGGTGACGATAAGGTGAAAAGTGTCAGGATGGAGGAAAAAATAAACATAGTACACTGTTATCTGTCATATCAATTATAATTATACTGCAAGGAGTTCTCTGTGTGCCTCTCCTTAGCTGGAAGAGCACTTACAGGTTTCGCACCTCTGCACAGAAGGTGAGACTGGTTAGTGAACAGCAAGCAGGACTGTGGTGCTGTCAGTCACCTTTGGATGTACAGAACAGCATTGTAGTTCCTATGGATGAAATTTTTCTGCACTTTTCTTTTTTTCATTTTTTATGTTTCTTCCTTCAATGACATACTTCAGCATATTCACTACTGAAACAGCATATACACCATAGCAGCAAATAAGCACGAGTTAATTTAGCATGAGACAACATATGTCTCATTAAGGTAAAGTGCATATGCTCTAAATCATCATAGCCACATTAATTGTATTGGTCTTCTCTTGATGTACAAATTTATTCTAAAATATTTTCAGTTATTCACCAGTTTAGTGTAAATAAATAGGTAAAAGGTGAATAAACATTTTTGTCTAATATGGAAGAAATTCAAAATAAGAAAATACATACAGGGGTTATTATATAGATCTGAAACAGTTGTTTCTTCTACTAGAAACATAATTTATTATTAATACTTTATTAATACTTTAACATATCCAGGTCTAAGTTCAGAAAAAGGCTAGAATACCACAGGTATATCCTCATCTCATGCAACTGTTACTGTATATATGTGTATATATATGTGTGTGTATATATATATATATATACACACACCAAGTAGCAACATTGATACTGTTAGTAACACACTAGTAACATGTATAGTGTTATTTTATCTATCTATCTATCTATCTATCTATCTACATCTATATCTATTTGAACTTCACTTTTTCTGAACTCCTCCATGGAGTGTTATCTTTAAATTATCCATTATGGATGCACACAGAAACCTGGATGCTGGTGGCACAGTGCCATGCAGTGCAACGAAGAAGAAGAATATCAGTGGCAGTGCTCTGTGTCCACATTGGCATCATATGAGTTAAAGGAAATCCTACAGTCTAAAATTCCTGGAGTTAAAAGTTCTCCAATAAAAATTTGATGCACTGGGCTTGTTGTGGGACCTAGTGCCTGATTCTAGTGTATTATTTTAGCTGCAGGTGCAGACCAGCAATCACAAGAATTGTCACTTGGTGGAGCCAGATTACTCTGCAAATGGAATATGCCTTAAGAGTGGCTTGCAGAAAAGCTCTCCAAGTCAGGATTTTTAAATAACAGATCGGAGAAAGAAAGACGGGAGTCAGGGGACTTAAATGTTTAGAGGAATCAAAATTTTTACAATTTTGCTCTTAGTTACTCTGGCATAGCCTTGCCAGCTGAGGAAACAGTCATTACCATGCATTGGAATAGGACAGAAATGAAGCTGAGATACATTTGGTAATTTATGTGCAAACATGTAAGATGCAACCAAAAGCTGTCACTTTTTGGTTTTGCACAGTTCAAAGAAGTTCAGAATGTTGATGCTAAACTGTGAAATCTGGTTACTGATGATAGGTTTTTTAAACATATCTGTCATTTTTTCCATCTCACTCCTAATGTATCTTAATAAAAGTGAGAAAGAACAAAAAATATCTACAGTGTGATAGACAGAACATCCTAAGAGGAAAAAATGAGAGGATGCCAAACTATAAACACCTTATCTACACTATGCTGACATTAGCAACTCTGTCTTTCTTTTCCTGACCACATGTATGGGATGTTTTAACTAAAGAAGTGTTATCAGTAAAAGCTCCTCTGGCTTCTGATTTTGTGTTATATTTATTATAATTTCTGTAACAGAGCTCAGGGAACTTCTATTACTCTCTGCCATCTTGGTCTTCAATTATCAGGAGTTATTACRTAAATCATAGATTCAAAGAATGGCCTGGGTCATTCCCTGAAAGGGCCTTCAAAGATCACCCAGTTCCAACCCCTCTGCCATGGACAGGGACACCTTTCACTGGASCAGGTGGCTCAGAGCTCCATCCAACCCGGCCTTGAACACTTCCAGGGATGGTGCAGCCACAGGTTCTCTGGGCAAACTGTTCCAGAGTAGATGTCTTCTCTAGCATGTTTCTATCTTCTCATTGCATAATTTTTCTCTGCATTGAATTGCTCCAAATCAGTGAGATAAAGATACATAACAGGTCTCCTTTTGTGGACTTGTCCTGACTGGCACATAGACAAAGTCTTACCAGTTCTTTCCATACCTTCTTTTTAGGCCTGTCAGATCCCTCACATTGGGAACAGACGATCAAGTGGCTCCAGACTACTATTTTCCTTCAAAGTATATTGAAAAGAAGAAGAGAGCTCTTGCTCAGTGACCTCACATGCCGGAAAAGGCTGGCTCAGTCTGCACTCTGTTGATGGGTGTCTTACAAGGAAGAGAAGAGAAGAGAAGAGAAGAGAAGAGAAGAGAAGAGAAGAGAAGAGAAGAGAAGAGAAGAGAAGAGAAGAGAAGAGAAGAGAAGAGANGAGAAGAGAAGAGAAGAGAAGAGAAGAGAAGAGAAGAGAAGAGAAGAGAAGAGAAGAGAAGAGAAGAGAAGAGAAGAGAAGAGAAGAGAAGAGAAAAGAGAAGAGAAGAGAAGAGAAGAAGAGAGATGTCAGAGTCCCCCATCAGAGTACTGAGGGACTGCAGTTTAGTACCAACTTGTAAGGTCATCTGCTTCCATTACACCGAGGAGAAGATGATGGTCATAATTTTCGTATTCTTGAGATATTGGCAAGCCTGGCACATGGTCTGGTTGTAACAGGTGCTATTCTATCATACAAAAAGTTGAGAAAGAACAGGAACTTCTTGTGTTACAGGGTTTAGATATAAAATTTAAGTATAAAAGTATATAAAATTGAAGTATAAAAGCATATTGGACCTTATTAAGTTCTATCTTTGATTTCTTAAGTAGTTAATTTACTCAATTATTTCTGCATAAATGTAGAATGTAGCTGTGGCATTTTGGGACGTGGTTTGGTGATGCACTTGGCAGTGCTGGGTTAATGGCTGGACTCGATGATCTTAGAGGTATTTTGCAACCTTAATGATTCAAAGATCAAAGGGTGGGAGACCTCAGAAATGGGTGTGCTCCCCAGCCTTCAACTTGACTTTGGAAGTTTTCTAAAATGCAGGAAACAATGGAGTGTGGCAGCCACTACTTTCCCAACTCTTCTGTTACTCCTGCCTATTCTGGTCACCTGGMCCACGCTGGCCAAGTACAAACCTTRCTGGCCATGGGAAGCGGCTAAGATGTTGCTCCTAGTCAGTGCAACACCAGGTCCTTGCCTCTAGGCTGTGCAAGAACTTAGCAGGAGCCTTTGCTTCTGGAAACCAGAGCCTGCATCCTGAGCCGTGGCCAGCCTCCTGCTGAGCAGCCAGGTGGGCACCATGGGGCTGAGAGAAGAGCTCAGGGCTGCCCACCACAAACACCAGACCTCAGCTTGGCTCTGAGGGATGACCAGGGAGGCGGCAGCAAAGACTGAGGCTGTGACAGGTACTTGAAGTCTATTCCCATGTCTGGAAGGTCTCTCTGGTATTTAGAAGGAGGTAAATGGACATTTTCTGGCCTTTATGGAATGACCTCACCATCCCTTTTCAAGCTTTAGAGACCACGTTAAACCTAGTATTCAGTGGAGTTCCTCAGCTTGTGAAGCCCTAAACACTTTTCCTAGGGTTTTTGCATAGTCATATAATTTTAGATTTCCCCTCCCAAAAAGCAAAATAAATTTTTTAGCCGGACTACTTCTCCTCTTTTCTTTTTTTTTTTTTTTAAATGGATCTCAGGTCCTCCTTTCTGAACGTTTATCATTCTTATTGCCCTCAAGTCAATATTTAGCATTTTCCAATCAGTGAATCCTCTTTAAACTGAACATTCAGGATTCCTGTGGCGTAGAAGTTTCCTGTTTTTCACTTTAAACTCTCCGCTGCTTTTTGCTACTGGTTTGGGCAAAGCTCATCTATTTAATCTACAATGTCCCTAGCAAAACTTGTGAAATCAAATGACTGAGGGGAGGAGGCAGAAGGGTAAATAAAAGTAGGTAATTTGTATAGCCTGTTCATCAGTCTGGCAAGCTCCTTGTCCTGAGGTTTGCTGTAGTTTAGATTAGCTGGATTTGTCTTCTTTCTGCGACTTTTGCAGTTTTGGCCAAGTACTTTGGGAATGAAAAGAGTTGAAAGAGAAGCTTTCAATTGCTCTCCTGTAGTTAATCAGGAATGGCAGAGATGCTTTCTGACAGCACGTGGTGTGGATGCTGTGCATCTCCACCCTGCTGCAGAGGCGGGGTCTTTGGAGTTTGAAGCTTGTAACACATCGTGCACAGAGGCCAGGTGATAAGAAAAGAGAGAGGCAGCCKGGCCAGGGAGGTATGCTTCGTAAGTTCCTGTGGTTATATTTCCAAAACCAGTTTTTGCTTTGCTCCAGCTGAAGGTTTTTCTGCATTTTCATGCCCATGCTGCAGTCAGAGGATAAACTGCAATGCTATATCTGAAGAAGAATACCTGAGTTGCAGAATCAAGAAAGTTTTTGGAAAGAAGGATGTTTTTACAAAACATCTAACTTAGTTGGAAAACCAGCTTTCTCTCTAAACCAGTTTGAAATGCAACCTTCCAAACAGCCCAGTGTGCATTTGCAAATGAAGATCCAAAGGGACAACCACCTGTGCTCTCAGTGCACTTCCCTGCCCAGGCTCCTCAGAGCGACAAGCTCAGCCTGTCTGCATGGCCCAGTTACAAAGTGTGTTGCTGATGCTTGTGTTGTGAGTAAGATGGGATTTACAGGCAGTAAAAATTCCTACCTCCCTTACCCATGGTGGGTGCTGTAAGACTCATGGAGCAGTTCAAAGAAGACTGTGCAGAATCAGATTAAAACCACCCTGACGCTTCCAGAAGCCCTGACAACAATCCTGGTGCCTCCAGACTGACAGACAGGCAATATTTCTCAGCAGAGAAATTATAGACGACAAACAACTCCCTGCATCTATTCATCAGTGTGTCTGTCACACAAGGTGCCACTTATTGTCTAGGTGCAAAATCAACATTCACAGCATAATGCACCACCTTTTCCTTGTGGGAAGAGTCCTGACATTTTAAACAACAGAAATGCCAACACTCTGCCCTGCTTTACAGCTGGCAGGGTTTGACCAGGCACACAGTGTGCTAGGCGTGCAATATAGGCTGCTGTCACTACATCAGGGCTCAGTAAAAACCACTTTATTTTATAGCTTCATTTGTGCATGTTCATTGGGCTAGATGGAACACGGCGTTTCAGACTGGGTTACTTAGAAAGTTGGCTTTCCAACCCAATGAGATGCTTTGCAAAGCCCAGTTTCTTTGGGGATTTTCCCTCTTACACAGGCTCTGTGCAGAGTAAAATTGGTAAAAAAACCCCAAATTTCTCATGCTGTTTGTTAGACGAATATACCACTTCTCAATGCTGCTAATCCCACCTCAGGAAAAAAAATAGGTGTTTCATTCAGAAAGATTTCCGCTGAAATATATTTTGGGGATGGCTTACTTACATGCAAGTAAGATTTTTCCTGCATCCACTTATTTTCTGAACAGCTTTTAGGCCTGAACCCAAACACATCATCTCAAACACATAGTTAGAACAGCTATCCCTTCTCTCTGCTTACTTGTAGTAGGTTGTAGCTGTCATCTGTTGGTTACCCCATTTGCACTTTAAAATCATGGAAATACTGATGCTCCAAAGCAGAAGCAGAAGTAAACATTTCTGCATTTGATAAGGCATTTTACACAGAGATTTATACAGAGAAGGGAAACGGAGTTTTTTTTCAATGTCTCCTTTCAAAAAGTGGAATTTCAAAAACAGCTWCTTGTCTTGGGTCTTGTTATTAGTCATCAGTTAGTTTGCATTATGCAAAAATTATTCCATCCAGTGGGCCTGAAGTGACAGAGATAAAAAAAAAGGGAAAATTCAGTACAGACTACTCAGCATCCATTTCAGGGACATGATAGATGCTTAGAGGGAAGGCAACAAGCAGATTTCTTACTACAATGATATTAGGTTAATTTCTAAAATGAGTACCAAGTGAACTAAAGCTCAGAATATGTTCTTATGTTTAGTGCTAGACTGCTTCAAATCTGGTCCAAGAACAATGCAGTCCTGAGCTATCCCACAGCTTGCAAAAGCAAAGAGCAGCAAGGTTTTCATAACTGACCCTTAACTCATGCAATAGGAAAAATCTGCACCCTCTCACAAAGAATATAAGTTTTTGCAGTACTTTTTGAATGACAGCAGTTTCCAGTCTGGAGAGCACTGGCATCCACCTAGAACAACCGTCCTTCTTACAAGCCCTTGACACCTGACCTCTGATCCAAGGGCAGCAGCTACTATGGCATGCTGGGAAAGGAAACGCCCAGGAGTCAGGGTGTGCATGGGGGTGACATGCAGGAATGAAGATCAAATGGCTGGTGCAGACAAGTGTTCCCTCTCACTGATCAACCTCTCTGCTTAAAATGTACTTCGAACAGGAGAAGAACTTCATCTGCAGCAGAGACAAACGTCAGCAGCTGAGAGGAGCTCACTTGACTTTGAAGAAGTCAAGCATCTTTACTCTCTGAGGAAGGCAAACATCTCCTAAGTCTCTTATGAAGCCCAGAAAAAGGGAAAAAAAAATCTTACTTACTCCCTTGATGAAAATGAAAATATTACTGGGGTCAGTCTCCTGGAGCTGTGGATGGATAAAAGTGCAGCATTGCAGGTTGTAAAAACTATTCTGAAACCTGGCTTATCAGTCCAGCCTCTTGTCCTAGCCTAGACACCTATCTTCTCTTGACATCTCCTGGTTAAAATACTTATAACCACCTTATTTTTCACCATAAAAAAGAAACGGATACTGTGAGGTTTATTTTGAAGTTGAAACCCTGTCATCATGCCCAGTTCAGGAAAAAATATGTGTGGGAATAATGGAGTGTAGGTGCGTTCAACTGTCTGAAGCCAAGGCTAGAGGCAAATCAGACCAGATCAGCACAGCTAGAAATGTGACAAGGTATAATTAACATCAGATGATTACTTAGTTTCACTACTGATTTTTTAATAGAACTCTAAATAAAAATGAAATTAAGAAGAATCCCAAACCTCACACCCCAAGTGGTCTCCGTGTGCCATTTCTGTCCTGAGTTCAGACCAGTAGCCAAGCCCCAGTGCCGGAGCTGGAGCTGGAGCACACCTCCAACAGCTCCAGGCTCGCTGGGCCTTGTGCCTGTCAGCTGCCCAAGGAACGTGGTGATTCACCATGGATACTCCCAGCCYGATCTGTTCCCTCGCTCTCAGCGCAGGGCAGCCTGGGACTTGAAGCCGTCCTTGGCTCCCCGAATGAACCGTCAGCCCCAGAACACCTTTGACTTAAAGGGCAATCAACACCTCTTTTTCAACATAGGGTTTTAGTGATATAGCCTGGAAATGGATTGGCCCAGTTTGGTTTTTTAGCCCTTTGAGTGTTGAGTACAAAGTTGTGCATATGCACAGACTGCAGGGCACTCAACACCCTCTTTTTCTGGCCAGAACAGCTTCCTTCTCCCATATTGTCTCATTTCTCCCTTGGACCTTGGCAGCAGTATTCGCTCTGATGACAGGATAATTCTGAGGAGAACAAACAAGTGAATGTTAGGATTTTAGAACCAACAGATGTCCATTTTAATACTACAGATTTCTGACAAAGAATACTCTTCTCCTGAGCTTTGCATGCAGGCTTCAGAGGCCACAGACCTGTCCCTGTTGTCACCACCCATTTCCTCCAGGCAGGCCTTTGTGACCATCACTCCATCTTTGTAGTTCTTGACCTGGTGAGCAGAAGTCTGTTCTGGTGCCCTTCATACCATCTCTGGTGTCAGCAGGAGTTCCAGAGGAGGCTCATGCCTCCGGGGTACATTCCTTCTCCACACATGCTGCACTGGAATGCATGACTGATGTCAAGACCTGTCTTCACAGGCCGTTAATGGGAGCCCTGGAAGAGCTTTCTGTTCTCTCTGGAAGAGAACAGTGTCTAGGGCTGACGTGATCTGCACGATAGATAAAGCACCCACTCACTGAATGGAAAAGCACCTTGTTCACTTCCCAGGCAGTCACAAAGATGGGCTTCACTTCCAAGGCACCTGGCTGAGCCAGCGCAGAGCGTGCTCAGCCTTTCCATTCCATGAGGGAGTCTCAGGACTAGAGTCAGAATTGTGGACACAGAGAGCAAAGAGCTCAATTTGGCGAGAGGGAGCAATCAGCAGCTTTGGTGTGTGCTCTGGGACTCAGGAGATCAAGCTACCCTGCTTGGCCCACCACTTTTTTGGAACCCCCTGCAAAACTTCCTACCGCAGTCAGACAGCTGCCAGGCAAAGACACCACACTTGTTCTCTAGGTGGGACAAGCATAGCAGTGGGAGAGTGAGAGGACATCCAAGTTGTCCAACCTGGCCATGGAGGTTTAAAAGCACTGGCAGCTGATGTCTGCCAGCACCTTCTGAGTCTTTAAAGAGGACTTTTTCTGGACTTCCTGCCCAGAAGAAGTAAAGGAAGTCCTGGCAACACAAGCACATTGAGTTAGATGTTCCCAGCCCCTCTCTGACTCAGTCTTCTGGGGTGTTCATGGTTGTGAATCTTGTGGGCTCTCTGCTCCTCACATTCACAGATTCTGACCTGCTTCACCAAGATGTGTTGTTTTTAAAGTGTAGATTATGTTTCTGTGTCATAGTTGCCAAACAATTTCTTGTGCCCTTTGTGAAAGCAACTGACAATACTTGTGATCTCTCCTTTCTTGCTGGAGCAAGGAACTTCACCAAGACCACAACCTGGATCTCACCTTGTGCCATCTACAGCTCTGACTTCAAGGAACACAAGATTTGGCCTCTCAGACCAAACCCTTCCTTCCTTCCTTCCTTCCTTCCTTCCTTCCTTCCTTCCTTCCTTCCTTCCTTCCTTCCTTCCTTCCTTCCTTCCTTCCTTCCTTCCTTCTTTCCTGCCTGCCTTCCTGCCTTCCTGCCTGCCTTCCTGCCTTCCTGCNTTCCTGCCTGCCTTCCTGCCTTCCTGCCTGCCTTCCTGCCTTCCTGCCTTCCTTCCTGCCTTCCTTCCTGCCTGCCTTCCTTCCTGCCTTCCTTCCCCGTTGATGTTTTGACATTTTTTTATTGTGGGCTCCTGCTCCTTAGGTTAGAGAATATGTCTTTGAGATTTCACTTGGCACATGTTTTCAGCCCTAGCCAACTTCTGCTTCAACTTTATATACACACTAAGTCATGGCCCAACTTTCATTTTCATTTTAAACATTACATCAGGCAGTGAAGCTTTCTGCCTCTATAGTTATCCCAGCAAAAGCTTCTTTCCCTTTTTGTTCCTACTTCTGAGCAGGGAGATAGCAAAGACCTATTGCAGCTACATATGACAGAACTTTTTTCCCCTTTAAATAAAGCTGAAGTTTGGATTTTGCAAAACTGCTTTTCTTTCTTGTCACTAGAGCATTTCTGTTCAGAGACTGCTTGAAGATAGCCCCGTACCCACTCAGACAGCCTCTTGCAAATTCAAATTCCAATGAAATTCAGAAAATTACTCATTCTGGGTTTTGCTTCTGATTTGCTGATGTCCTTCTCTACTTTTTTACACTGTCATTTCCAAATATAATCCACTATGGATTGTCTTGCTTTTCCTGTGGGTTCCACCCTGGTTCTGCACTACTGAGCTTGGACAGCTTTTCCAAGTTTGTCATTTTCCAAGGCACCACAAGGTCAGGATGACTTAGGAGCCTTTTCATTTCTCCTTTTGGGACCTCTGACTCAGGGATCCCACAAGTCTTTCAGTATTCCTTGATCTTAGAAGTCTCAAAGCTCTCCCAATGATTCAAAGGGGCTTCCCCAGTTTTTAAAAAAATTTTTCTGAGGGACTTTGGGCACATCTTTGTGCATACCAAGGCAGCTTGTGGCAGTACCTGCAGGGTCAGTATTTCCACTGGGCATAGACATGAGAGGACAGAAAGATGCTCTGTGATCCAATCTGGAAAGGAGTCTACCTGGTAAACTGTAAAGGAGTGCTGCAATATGATAAATAGAACAGAGAGACCTTGGTACATACCTTTTACTAATTTCAAAGGTGATGTGTCTGCAGTCACTCTTAATATGCAAGTTTTCATTTCGAAACTACTGATCCTATGGGGAATACCACCAGGCACATGTGACCATGAGTATAAGACACACATTTGTTTATTTTTAGACTCCCAAGTTCACAGAGAAAATCCTTCAAATGTGACTCAGTTTTTAAGGGAAGAAAGCCCCCACAAACTGTCACCAAGAGGATCAACAAACCGCAGCTCTGTTCACCAACAGGCGCAGGGTGCACAAGGCAGCCCACAACAGGTCAGGAACACACTTCTGATGCAGTGCCAGAGCTCTGGGGGGAGAATTGACCATCTCTCATGTTCTTCTCTGTGGTGATAAATGGACACTGAAGCAAATTCATGTGGCTGTCAGAATGCTGCTCCTTTCCACAGACATCATGCTACTTTTTGAAAAATACAGACTTCACCACTAAAAATGAAGCCTGAAAACATTATACCCAGACGACTGGCATCTGTGGGAGCAGAACTATTTCTTCACGTCGAGTAAACAAGTTTTTACACACCAAATTAATTCCTTGTTCCAGAGCTGGTCCCCAGGGGCCCAAGCAATCCACGTTGCTGCTCGCTCGGTGCAAGCCCAGCAGAGGCTTTGGCAAGGCTTCCCCAGCCGGGTGCCTGAACTGGAGTGCTGGAAGGGATTCCATTTAAGGCAGAGCAGGGATTTCACGCTTTCCCTCTGGCTCCTCAGATGGAGCTCCTGCCTTTGAAGGCAGCCCCTATTCCCATGGGCCACAGTGGGAACAAGCCCTCAAGGTGCTGGCACAGCGCTCCCCAGGGACACTAAGCCTGGTGTCGGGAATGTGCTGCCAGCGATGCCAGGCAGAGGGAGGTCAGGGAGCTCAGCATCCCTTTGAAGGCTCTCAGCATCTCATGTGGAAGGGGAGCAGGAGCAGGAGCTGGCAGCCAGCCAGTAAATGCCTGTGGAAATCACCATGAAACGACAGCCCAAAATAAGTTTCCTATCTAGGACAGGCCAAGAAATTACTTTGGATCTAGGCATTAGGTCTTGCTTTTCTTCCTGACGGGAATGAAAGGACTGGAGGAGAAATCAAAACTGCAAAGGAATATGAGATTGGAGAAAATACCTGAATGAGATCTTCTCCAATAGGTAGAAGACCAAGGTATGGAAAGTATGAAAAGACGGGAAGCTTATTGCTTCTGTCACACCATCCCTGTTTAGACTGGGAGTGGAGGAGGAAAGAAAGGGCGTTCCCCAAAAAAATGTAATTTTGAGTGAGACATAAATCAAGAGTCAGTTCACTGGAGTGAATTAAGTTTGGCTGCTGTGAAGAGTGAGGAAGTGAAAACCTTTGGTTGGCTGCCCAAGGGAAGGGAGGAGAGGAGATAAGATATGAGGTAGGTGATGAAAGGGATGCAGGATAGAAATGCGAACAGGTTAGAGTTGATAAAACATTGTGCTCTAGGTCCTACTTTTCCCATTCCAGCGGCTTGGAAGTGTGAGACAGAGCTGACGAAACAGCCTGCAACAAAGAGACACCAGGACCACTTTTCAGTTATAAGCTTTTTCTTTTTTAGAATTCAAGCTTACACAGTTATCTATGCCCACTATATTTATAATTACATTTTAATATCTGCATACAAAAGCTATGTAAAAATTATTTTCTTCCCCAAATATACAAATTTTCTCTTTAGATAGTTTAAAACATTTGTGATCACAGATTTTTTTTAATATATTTTAGGCTGAAAAAATATTACCAATCTAGCATAACTCTTAACACTGTTTGCAAAAAAATACATCATCCAAGGTACTTTGTTTTTTACGGTACGGTGTAATGTTTGCCTTACCCTCAGGGCATGAGACTGATATAAAAAAATAAACCAAATAAGCAAAACCCACAAACCTCATAGACAAAGCAGCAAGTCCTCCCAACCAACTTCATAAAAACAAATGAACCCAAACCACCCTCCTCTTTAAAAAAAATATGAATGACTAATTTGATGTATTTATGAGCAAACTGAAACTGTAGAGTCCTAAGGAAGTAGGAAAAGAGAAAAAGAAATTACAGTATGTCAGCTAGTTCATGCCCTGATACTATCTTTACCAACATTAAATGTGTAATTAAATAAAGTGTCTTTTAATGTTTTACATTGTGCTCAGTAATTTACATAAATTTAATCCACACCCGGGTGCTGATGTAGATTTACATTTGATTGTCTTGTGCATAAACAAGGTTAGCTTTTAAAGAAGGTAAACTGTGCAATGGACAGTCACAAACAACTTATTACCTGCACAATATTGCTTTTTGAAGGCGACATCAGTCAATGTGGATACACACGAATAATGCATACTCTTTGCATTTGCTAACATCTATACTAAAACTTTGTGATAAGGCCAAACCTTTTTTTTTGTTTTGTTTTTAATTTTAAAGCAAAAATATACCATAGTAAAAAAAAAAAAAAACCAACCAAAAATGTGCTCACACTGTTTTGAGTCTTTAAGTGGAAAATAAATCTCTATCACACTAGAATAAAATTCTCTCTATAAAATTTAAATACAGATCACTTCATTACTATATCAAAAGGAAACGTCTGGCAATCATTTCCAGATGATCACAATAACAAGACACATTAAGAGCTCCTGTTGCCTCTTCCTTTGTGAAAAGATAAATGTTGAACAGTTTCAATTGCTCTCACAGTGAGAGGAAAATGTTCCTTGGTTGTGGATTTTGATTCTGTCAATGAAAAAGGTTTAGCCTTAGGAATGCTGGCTACATCTCAAAACCGTAAGACTGATTTTTAAAATTTATGATTCATGCAGCAAGAAGTCAATATGACACATACAGATTAGAGTTCCATAGCATAAAAATACATCACTAGCAATGACATGCTCTGCTTGTGATCAACAGCCCTCTCTTGGCAGATTTCTGACATAAACGGTCTTTCCGGACAGTTTTTTCCTCTTTCTGATACCTGCCTCTGAAGAAGCAAGCAGTCTGCTCAAGGATGATTTTGGACCTTGGAGGTCTAACTCTAACGTCTACATTTTGGCAGAATGTAAACAAAAATCATGATCACGCACTATATATGTTATTATAAATATCACAACTTAACTGAGATTACACATGAAATGAGTATCTAAATGCACATGTTACTCAGGGCAACACCATGAATGGTGACAATCAGGTTTGACAGGAAAAACCTTCTGTGTAAGACCCATACGTAGACTACAAAGCAAACATGACAGCCATGTGGCACCATCAGAAACGAGACTCTGGACTGCACTGGAAAGCACACATTTGTTATTTCACTCAGAAGGCCAGGTACTACAAAGGGTGTTGACTGTGGTACTGGTGTCTGCCACTGAGGTGGTCAGTCCAGGGGCTCCACCTCACAATGGCTTGAGACCACTGATATTGAAAAGTGTGTCTTTGCAGAACTAAGGCCAGTATCCACTCGTAAGAGTCCACAAGAGCATCCTCATGTGGTCTAGTTTTGCTCTCATGATCACATAAAGCAGCAGTCATACTGAGGAAGTATAGGAAGTCACACAAAGTAAGACTGGTAAGAGATGAGAGGCCATTAGATGTCACTACATCAAAGCTGTCAAACTAAGAGCTCGGCCTTAGTTTTCAATTAAGGAATACTATCTGAGTCTGTTAACTAGTGTCAGACTCTGACTTAATCTAAAAAGCTAGAAAAGTATGTTGATGTCTGTCCTTTCTGCTTAGAGCATTGCCAAACCTGTCAAAGCTGGTTGCCTGATTTTAGGCACTTCAGTCCATCATGCAATCATCTAAGGAAGGAGGTCTGATTTTCTGAACCCTGATTAAGCACAGCTCCAAACTACATTGGCATTTTGGAACTAGGAGGGATGTGATGTTTTATCTCCTGGGTCTCGTCTGCAGCACAGTCAAAAGCTTGAATGCCAACCCCAGCCCACACTACGAAAACTGGTGAGGCGCTTGCACTGGGTTCAGGAGGAACTCCATGCTCAGATCCACGGCAGAACAGAACTCCAAAAGACACGGACATTTCTCTCTTCTTTGCAAGCCATTGTGGACATAGACACAAGTAAGCGATCAGCTGCTTTTCTGAGTTTCCTATTACATGCTACCAGTTCTCTATCAGGTCACCCCAAATCAGCTATCCAAAGAGCTAGTTTCTGACTCTTTGTCCACAAGACAGTGCTCTACAGGGAATTTGGATAGAGACTGATGTTGTTTAGACACATGCTTCAAGATGGAGCAAACACAGCCAACAACAGAGGTTCTTCAGCAAATAGTTAAGAATGAATCTCCAATGGTCTGTCTTTACTGCTACCTGCAAAAAAACTTCCAAACACCCCAATGTGTTTTATGTTCTGACAAAAAACCCCCTAAGAGATAACATTAGTGCTCACGGCTCGTCACAGGTGCATATGGTATCAAATAACAGGGAGAACAAGATTCCACATCCCTAAAAACATGGCCAATAGCACTCCAAATGCTTTATCAATGTTTAGGGAAAGAGGGCCGGAAAGAATTTAACTCCTGACACACATACATCGTGTTCTACCTGTAAGTTTTCCTGAGTATCCAGTTTTAATGAGGGGATAAGCACATAACATATGGGTTCAGATATGGGCCATGAGCTTTGAAAGTCAACACATCCACTCTAACAATGACCACAACTTGCCAGGCAAATAGGTCAATAAATAGCAGAGAAAGAAAATGGTACAAATCAATGCACAACATGAAAGAATCTGGGTATGAGGAAGTGTAAAATACATGGACTAAGTCTCTGGTTCCCAGGAAGAACAGAAGGATGCTTTCGATGTGTCATACAAATTCAGAGAATGGTTTAATATCAAGTTTATAAAACCCAGGGATAACATCCCTGAATGGAGATGGATGACAGAGAGGAACCTCTACCTATAACGTCCTCGTCACTGGCCTCCAAACATTCCAGGACCGTGAGTACTGGCTTGCAGACTTTGGCAGCAGGACATTTTGTCATTGCTCAATTTGGTTCCTGCTAGTGCAGTTAGTGGAAATAAATTAAAAGAATCAAGAGAGCACCTAGCCAAACAAAACACATACAGACACCAGAGAGGAAGAACCCAGCTGATCCACACACACACGCACGGGAAAGAGTCAGAGAAGGAGAGAGAGAAGATAAAAATACAGAAATATGTTTAAGACATCTGCTGAAGATTTGTAATTATATATATATAAAATTATATATATATGTGCATATAAACTTTATATATATATATAAAGGTTTTATATATATATATATATATATATAAAAAAATATACATATATATATATATATATATATAAAACAAAGGATTACTGCCGAGCAACACTATTTGTATTATTGGGATAAAGCTGTACAGTCTTGAGTGTCGTTAATAACACAGTTGGTTTCTGTCCCATCTGAAGGTCACCCTGTATGTTTCATTCTCCTTCTCCTCATTCTGTGAGCCCTCATATCCCTGAATAACTCTAAGGAACTGCCTGCTATCCTGACAGAGAGCCTTCTCCCTCAGAGTGACGGATTTTCCATGCACCTCAGAAAAACCAGACCCCTCCACTCTCAGGAAAAGCACCTCAGAGGATCAAATTTCCCTCCTTACTCCAACAGATCTTCCAATGAAGTTACCTGGAGTCCAAACTTAATAACTGAAGATCTTAATATCTTATACACATGGGAAAATAAAAAAGTCAGTCCCTTCTAACACTCTGCATTATTCTAAGTACTTGATTTATGGAGCACAGTTAAACTGTATCTGCTGGAACAAACCTCAGAGAATGATGGGATCATGATGATGATGATAAAGATCCTAGATCATAGCGGTAATTGTTACAATAGATACAATCGTGAAGATGAGAAATTTTGTATTATGAATTAGTCACTTGTACCCTGCAAAGGGAGGTAATGCCAGACAGAATTGCCAGGGTCAAATTAACAATAGCTGTTTTAATTTGAAGGCCAATTTATTTTCTGCCACTTCAATATCTCTCCCTTGTTTTCCAGGCAATCATGTGTGTAAGCTGGTGACCACGCAAATGCTGGTGAATGAGATTGGTCTGTTCGTATTTTCACTGTTAAGCTGTCAAAGCACTCACATCAAAGGACTGAAGAACAAATTGCAATAGTCACAAGTACCCGCATTAAAGGGATGTTTTCATCCATGTGTATACAACTGCCCCCCAGCAACCCCAAAAGAAAACCCAAACAAAAACCCAGCCCCGTCTCAAGAAACAGAAGACCACGAGAGAAGAAGAACAAACAGGTGAGAAGAGCTGGGCAATGGGATGAAATGACAGCCAGTAGTGCGACGGAGGTGCGGAGAACCGCTTCAGTCTCTCTAATCCTCAAACACTTCCAGGAACAATGGAGGGAACAGTTCTGTGGGGCACTCCACCTTCATGTGCAGGAAGCGGCTGGCATGGCAGGCTCCGATCATTCGCAGGTCTGTCACTTTCATCAGCAGTTTTGGCCAAAAGTGTGCAACATGGTGTTTTCTGTAATTAATGTAGTGTTCAAATGCCAGCAGGAAACCCTCCTGACACTTTTCTATTCTCTCGACGCAAACAAGGCCTGGGCGATCTGTAGATACAAAGCAGCAGAATTATCATTCTCACTTATTTGTTTTAACAAATTTCTGATCATAAATCAGGAAAAATAGGATGATTCTGTTGCTAGGAAAGAAAGGAGAGAGCGCACAGACATTTGGCTCTGTCACAAACAACTTCTTTCACTCTGGCCAACTCGGTTGTCAGTACTATAGCTGTTAAAACAAAAACAATCTTTCCTTTCTTCATCCTTTGCCTGCTTTGCTCACACAATTGTTGGGGAAGCATTTCCTTACAGTGACTGGAGCAACAGATCCCTGACTTCAGCTAAGGCTTCTATCTACATTTTTCTGTAAAACAACTAATAAAGAAACAAAAAAAATTTCCTTGTCAGATATCTAAATTACGGTTTCTTTCTGTCTGTTTCTCTACAGTCTGACCAATGGTTTCATCATGCTCTGATCCCAGGTAAGCTGCAAAGGAAACTGTTATGGAGCACCAAGGAACAACAAAAGCCAAGAATTTGGCTGACTATCTCAACTGGCACCCAGATGCAACAAAAGCCAAGAATTTGGCTGACTATCTCAACTGGCACCCAGACGGGAATCGGGAAAGCCCCTTTCACAAGTCACTTCTCAGGAGACACTTCTCGGAAAGGTCCTTTGAACTGCCTTCTGAAAGCCCTACTCATGCATCACTGTTTAGGGACTTAAAAAGAAATCAAAATGTTTTGATCGGGAAGATGAAGTGCTGTGTTGTGATTAATGTGGAACCCTTTCTCTCTCAGATGCAATTAATGCTTGTAAATCACTGACTGTGTATTGTTATTCAGTGCCCAATCTTCAAAGAGGTCTTAAAACAAAATCTTGCCAAATCTGCCACTGCCCTAGAATGGAATTTCCTGTTTGGGCTGGCACAATCAGTGGAAGCATATTTGAAAATACACTCAAATTGAGAAGGTTAGAAACTCTTTGGAAATTGTATGAAGTGGTCTGTGCTGCTTCTGTATTATGCCACCAAGTGACCGGTTGCAAATGGTCCCAGTGTAGGGAAACAGCACAGCTCTTAAATGCTCATTAGGAAGCAGTGGTGCTGTTAATTAGGAAAACAACAGGCCAGGTCAAACTAAACATATGAGACTGGTGGAAATGTGTAGGAACCGCCCAGTGCATGACAGCACCCAGGGGAAGAGGGAATTTATCATAAGGACCAATGTTGCTAAATTATCTATTTTTCATTCAAGGCAAACTGGCTCAGAATTGATTTCTTTCTGATGATCATCCCTGCCTCATCCCTAAGTACCAAACTGTGCAAGATGTGTTACCAAAGCCACTTTTATGTCCATCCCTCTGAACACCTTGAATTTTTTTCCTGGTACTCACCAAACTAAGCCTGAGCTGCGTTGGGATTTTCAGAGAAAATTTCTCCCACATTACTCTAGTCAGCACTACAAGATCTAAAATATCTTATTTCTTTTAAAAAGAGGCTTGTGACAAAGACCAAAGAGTTTAAAAATTATTGGGGTCCCAATATATTTCGGTTCTCACCTGATGACATGAGCAGAACAGCTTGAAGAAGGGCAACCTCAGTGTCATCCAGGTTAAATGAAGAAAGAGACATGCCCAGGTCAAAAATGGCATCAGAGACTACACCAAGACCCCCATTCTTCAGCTGGCCCCTTGTCACCGCCATCTCCCCATTTAGTGTTAAAGTCTCACTCTCGGGGTCATAGCGAACTGCTGCTCGGAGGGACATGATCTCCATACAGCAGCCTTTCAGAAGGATGATCTGGTCTTCACATGGCAGCTGCAGAAATTACAAATGGTAAAGAAAAATGTACGTTTGTCAAACTGAGTTGCTTTTACAACTACACTAAATCCACAAGCAGGAAGTTGCAGTTCTCAGCCCAGGACACTGCCCCGCATAGTGCAGCTCCCCTCCAAACATGCTACTCATTGCATTGCACAAACCCCCAAGATTTGCATTTCTGCCCTCAGGAACTGCCAGCAGGTTAACGTCCCCTGGTTAACATCCCCACACACCCTTAGGAAACCTAGCAATGATACAGCTGTATGCTCCCTCAGCTAACAACTTATCATAACAGGATAGACTATAATTGGGGCTGGTACAGACCTCGGCCATCCCAGTTAAATTTACTGCCAGCCATCCGTATTTCTTACCCGACCAGAGGACAAGAAAGACATTTGGGAGGGTGTGTAAGAGTGGATAGTGTTTTAAATAAAAGGAATGAAATAAATATTTATATCTAGGGGAGATACCTCAACTGGTGGGGCAGTAATTCTCACTGCCCATTTAAACAACAGAGAATTTATTAACCTATATTTAACCTAATAAGGCTGTTCTCCTTACGCTCCCTATATTATCACTGGACAGACAGAAAATCTATGGTATGGCTACAGCTTTTATGCCAGTGCATAAGCTGTGATCTTCAGGGCATGTGGATAGACATGTCTTTTCCATGACACTAACAAAGCAAGCTGTCCAAATTGTTACATGTAGGTTCTGTATTTACAGAGTATAACCAGGATGCTGACACATGAGCAGAATGTGTTCTCTAAAGCATGTCTATGTTTTCATAGGTAACCCAATGATAACAAAACACACCAAGCCAATTTTGAGACTGTTCACATATGTGAACAGCAAGGGTCACACATAGGAAAAACCAACACACTTCTACTTGGCTTGAAAGAAGGCAAAAAGCCATTAATTTCCGATTTATATAAAATTATTATATTTACCTGTTTTGCAATTCAAAACGAAAACCCCATGAACTACAGGTTTACATGGCAACTGTGTACTCACAAAGCAAGTATATTGACTTGGTGTGAAATGATGCAGAGCTACCTAATGCAAGTGGAAAGCAGTTCCCTGTTAGAGAAGAGCTTAAGCACAAAGCTAGCCATGGTCACGAAAATGAGTTGAGTCATGCAGCTACTTTTCCAGCAATGCCAGCTTCAGGTGTGAAGTGTTTCATACACAAGAAAATTGACTCATCCTGTTCAGGGCAAATCAGTTTCCCTACAGATGACCCTCAGCTCAGCAACACTGTGGGGAAGACTGTACAGGCACAGCAGCAGTCTCCCTACCCAATGACAATGCCACCGTTTGGCTGCTGAGACTGAAGGAGGGAAAGAAACAGAGTTACAAAAAAATTAAAAGGATAATAGATGTTTGAGAGGAACCATGAAGAGATATCGGAATAAGCAACAGCAGTGAAAAAAGGGACATGAAAGGAAGAGAGAAAGAGACGGGAAAAGAAAAATGAAAAAAAACCCCAACCTCTAAAGAGAAGGAAGAATAGTAGAAAAGAAACAGAAAACAGTACAGAAGATATTTTGTGATGCTTTAACTGTTCTATTAGTGAGCCATTAAACCAATGATGATTTCTCTTTCTACTTGATCTTTCTTAAAACTTCTTTATGGTAGTGGTGATCTGACTATGCCTGTCCATCACTTGCTTTCCTAATTCTGAAGGATACATGGGACACCTGTTTCACAGATGCCAGGCCTCAGGTCTTATCTGACAGTAGCAGGAGTTACGAGAGACAGGAGGCTCGAACATCAGTTCTACTCCCAGCTGTGCAGGTTTTAATGCTACCTACACTCATCACTCTGGAGCATTGCTACCAGAGCATCTTCCAGAAGTGGCATCAACAAAGGTGACTCTGCCATGTGTTGTCCTTTCCTCTCTCCCTGCAGCGAGAAAAAGCACAAGGCAGGAACCTGAGGTGCTCACCTCTGCAGGATACACGTGCAATGCAGCACCATGGAACTGAGCTGAGCTGAGCTACCTAGAAGGATATTTACACAGCTTCACCCACTGTAGAACCACTGATGCATCGACACTTTAAACTCATATCAAACTTATTAAATGCACCTCAATCCTCATCTTCTAAGCAGAAGGAAATGCATGAAGGAAACAACAGCAGAAACGCTGAGCAGTAAATGAAGTTTTCCTCATAATTTGATTACTCTGGGATTGGATTCTTGTTTTGAGGCAGGAGCACACAAACTAAGCTGGGCACTTACAGTGCTTTGTTGGCTTCTGCATGTGTCAGAAGATGGAAGAAAGAAGGAAAAGTAGCCATGAATATATAAGCGCCCACAGATGTTCTTTGCCATGTCCCTCTTTCAAAGAGATTTACTGCGTTCTCAGACTGAGCCTCGGGAATTATGAACTGAATTAATGTTTAAATGCTCTGCAGGTCCTATGGAAAAAAGGAGGGTTTTTTCTCCTAAACAAATCCACAGTCCACACAGTGTTGCTTCTAAGAAAAAGATACGGGTTTAAAATCATAATTGAAATACAGTTAACAGGAGGGCGCCCCTTCAAAAAGGAGCAAACATTAGTCATTTTCTTCATGCTACAGTGAGAGCTATATGACAACTCGAGAGGACAGCTGTCCTACTCCTTTGTGTTCACAAGGAGTTGTCCTTCACCCTGCCATCAGATCTTGCTGTATATGGACAGGTGTCAGGTTTACACAGTGGCTCAGCTGTAAACAAAACCTGTCCAGCTGAGCCACATAACATGCTCAATGATGCCTTGACTTCTTCATCCACGCTTCCTGCCTAGCTCTGACACAAGTGGGCCCATGGTAGCCAGGAGGGGTAGGAGATGTCAGATGGGGACTGAAGTCTGTGTCTGGCAAAGATTTCTAAATTAAAAAGACTACCTTGGTATGTCACTGCAACTTTCCACCAACAAATGCCAGATCAGAGGAGACAGATTCCCTCAGATGCTAAATGCTGCAGGGGCCTCTTGATCTATGGACACATTCCTTGTATTTTAAAATCTTCATGCTTGGCTACTATTTCATGCTTTCTTGACTGATGGAGCCAATGAAGAGGCTGGCCAGGGCGAGCTATTTACATTATGACAACTATTGATATTTACCTATTCTTGTTCTGTAGATGCCAGAGGATATAAAGAACTGTCTCTAACTGACCTTAAAGAAAAGCTGCCAGCCACAGAAGAGTGAAATGCTATGATTACCTTACTCTTCCTTCCTGGTAGGGCGTTGATCTCAAAGGGTGTAGGGGAAGGCGTCCCTGCTGATGGAAGGGAGATTGGAACTGGATAATCTTTAAGGTCCCTTCCAACCCAAACCATTCTATGATTCTATGATTATATGAAAATTCTTTAGATTATTAAGAATGAAATATTATTTCAGGCTGCAGTTCTGATAGCACTTTTTAAATTAGGAAAAAAAAATATAGTCAGCCACTGCATCTGGTCCTTCAATAAAAATGATCCCTCAGTATAAATGAGACCACCATAAGGCCTTTGCAGTCCTAATGTGCAACCAAGTCTCTTTGAGTCTCTTTACTGTATATTTTACATGTGAATATCTACCTGGAATGACAATCCATTACCTTCACAGACTCTTTTATGCACAATGTCCCCACTCAGGAAAAGCATGCCTAGGGAACCCAGTGAGGCAAGTGTCACTCCTGGATAGGGGTGCTTTCCTGAATTTGCAGAAGAATTTTTTAACTGCATAGACTCAACTCTACAATACTGTACCTGCCAAGGAGACAGAAGACATGTAGGGAACCATGTGCTGGAAGATTTTATTAAACATATCAGTGATGCTTCTAGACAATATCTCTTTGTTCATTTGCTTTGTTCAAAGCCACCTCTAAAGACATATCTGAGTCCCTAATGAACCATGATGACTTCTAGAGTAACAAACTCAGGATTTCAGTAATGACAGAAAAAAGAAAACTCATAAAAATCCAGATGATTCTAGTCTCATCTATTTTGAGTGTCTTTAATTTTTTTAATTGTAGACACATTGAATTTTTAAGTTTCATGCCAGAGTATTTTGAATAGTTTTTAACAACAGGCATATAAATGAGGAGTGCAAGAAAGTCTTCTTACCTCACAAAACATAGGCAACTTTTTGGCAAAATCCACCACTCTCGTAATCGCTGGTGTGATAATTTTTGTAAACTGGCTGAAGGCTTCTAAATCCACTTTCCCACCTTCTGGGGCATTAACTATTGGTGCCTGCCCAATATCTTCTGGCTAAGGATATAAACAAAGATATTTAAAGGAGCAATCTGTCTTAGAGCAACTATTTTATACTCCAAAAAAGTCCTCTTTGGTGACAGAAGATATGCTAAAATAAAAAGTAACACTATTGGCTTTATAAGTAAAGTCCATTACATCACAAAACATGAATTTATTTGTAAGGCATTTGTGAAAGAGGTGACTGCACAGAGAAATGGGTGACTGTTATGCTGCTACTATCTTTAGTGGGCAGCTGCACTGTTGTGCATACACAGTTTCTTCCTTGTGTCTTTATCTGTGTATTTCATGGGTGCAGTGCATGCATCTTTTGCTTTAAAACATAGGCACATTGTTTCTTACAGGTGCTGAAAACTCTCAAGTTTCTCTAAAAGCAAAGAGAGTTGAGGTGACATGTTACCCTTGTGAAGATGCTGCAAGCTTTGCAGAATTGGGCTCTTTCACCTACTCAAAGCTCTGAAAGTCTCCCCAGAACAGGTTGCCCACACGACTGCCAAGCCTGGTTTCCAAAACAAGGCTAAAACAACTGATGAGCAAGAATGGGCTAACCTAAAGGTGGCTTCGATAGTGTGAGTAGAATTCGAACTCATCTGGGTAAAATTTTGGTTGAAAATTGCCTGTTGCATGACTTCAGCTCAAGGCTTCTCCAAATGAGAAAAATATTTTGAGGATTTCAATAGGGATGAACAATGAAATAGTTTCAAGCAGAATCCATAATGAGCGTTTTTTTGTTCCAACTGCACTTGAACTTGTTCACCTGGTTTTTATGCAGCTGGTCAATGTCACCATGTGTTTTAAAAATAGGCATATCAAAGCTATTTTGTTTGCTAAATGTAGCTTTGCAATTATAAGACCTGGCAACCACCATGCAGAGGTTTCATTATGTTCACATTAAGGTCAAAAACTAGATAAAATCCAGAGAAGTGGACCTTAAAGACTGATGGATCCTGCGACATTTGTATAAGACACTTACACTGGGGAGGTGCTGAAAGTGCTGTCTGTAATAAAAACTTGTGTTCAACCATTTTTTTAAAGAAACACATAATAAAAGATCCTTCCACAGCTCTGTCACCAATCTGAATACAAATCTAACTTCTTACAAGAAAAAACTCAGCAATGTGTTAATAAAGCAAGCACCAGTTGTAAAGGAACAATGATGAGGACTGGGCTCAATTATCTGATGGTTTCTACTAAAAAACTCAAATAAACTCAATTCTAGGCTCCCTCCCTCCCTGAATTTTGGGTAACTAAACCACATTGTCTGTTTGCTCACGATAAACAACCTTCATCACTTCCAAGCAAGACCAAATGCTTAAACCCACGCGAACCATTGTCAAGGAGAAAAAGAAAGAGCTCAGCATATTCTTGGGAAAGGCAAAAGAGGTCAGGATCGCCAGGTAAAGCTAACACACTGGAGGGGAGCCCTTGCCACCTAACTCAACAGGAGGAGAGGTCCAGACCTCAAAGGACCTTCCAGTGTCAAAGAACAAGCCTCAGATGCATAAGCACAGATTCATAGCTCCTGGGGCAGGCAGTCAGCTGCTCTGTTTCTTCAAAAGCTCATTCCCAGCCTCAACCTTGAGCTCCCCATGCTTTATCCCAAACCAGGTGATGTCTAAGGAGAACAGCACTCCTGTCTAAGCAACCAAAAGTGCTATTGCAGCTGCTTCTTGATCTGCTCAAACCAGCACATCAAACCTTGCTCTGCAACACCCCTGGAAAAGTGCGCTCTTGCTTCTTGCCAGCGATGACTGGCTGTGGTATCCTGCCTGTACACTACTACGAACATGAGCCATTCATATAGAAATTTAGATGGTGTCACTGGAATTAAAAAACCCCCAACCCCCATTATAAAAGGGATCAGCTGCTTTGAATACATACTTTCTGTTAGCAATTCAACAGTGAGTTGAAATTCCCATGGTGAATTACGCAGCAGGAGCCTAGGCTTGCAAAAAGATGAGCATGCTCTATCTGATTTGGTATACACAGAGTGCTAAAGACCCCTGTGTATTCCTGAAATGCAGTCTATAATCCCTCTTTTGTGCTGTATAAGGATTCTACACTTATTTCCTTAAATAATCGATTTCGAAAAATCAAATAAATCCCTTTTTAAGGCTGAGCATCACAAATCACCATTTATTTTCTGATCCTTAGTTATAGGATGAAAACGTAGGTTGTTTTGTAGGCTGAAGTCCCAATGGTATAGTGTATGTTCTCACTATAATTAATTTCCTGTTCTCACTGAAATTAATTTCCTTTGCCTAATTTATTTTAATTAATGTATTCACCATTAACAAGAAAAGGCAAAATCCACGAGTTATTAACAAAAAAATCAGCTTTCATCTAGAACTTTATATTGTTTTAACACTTACAATATGTTGTATGGTAGTCCCTAATAAAGACAACTATCCCGAGGTATAATATATTAAAACAGATACAGTATCCATTATAGACTGCTACTGTTCTTAATCAGGAGTGTAACAATTGTCCTACTTTTTCTAATCATAGCACAACAAAAGTATTCAGCTGAGTAAGCCTTAACATAGCAACACAGTGTTTGTCTTTTGAAATACATTGTCTGATCAAACACTGAAGTTCAGGCAAGAAAAAGCAAGTAATAACTGCATAAAAGTATCCTTTTTCCATAAACATCAATACACTGGCAGATAAAATCTCTTTGGGATTGCAATGCTGGGAAGGCACTGCAGAAGAAAGAACTCCAAGAGCAGTGTACAAGGCTACAGCCCTTACCAGAAATTTCCTTTTCTGCTTCCAGTGGCTTCCTTGTGCATTGGTGGCCACATGTGCTTCAGTAACAATTTTGATGAGCTCCCATTCCTCATCTGTTGGCTCTGGTTTGTGCCCAATGGTTTTCTGCAGCTCTTCCCGACGTCTCTTCTCTCGATTTTCTTCTATCAGCTTCCTCTTTGCCAACCTCTTGCTGTCATCCAACACCACTAGCAGGAGAAAAAACATACAAAAATGGCAGGAAGCTCTTAAGGCTGTCTGAACTTTGGTCTTTTCTGTGCCTGAGGTAGCAATTGATTACAAACACCTTAACTAATCAGTAAGGAAGTACCTTGGCAAGACCCACAGTTGAGACAGTTCTCCTACTTCTCCCTTCAAACTTCATTTTCTCAGAAGCCTGGATAGCAAAGAATGACTTATCCTCCTGGTAATGTTTTGTATAATGCCATTGCCTCCAGGGGTTATTCCACCATTAAACTAGTATGTAAAAGCTTTGTGAAGTGTCAAAGTGCTCCTATAACAGACTTGGAGTAATCCAGGTTGGGAAAGATGCACTTCTGTTTTCTTTAAAGTAGTATCAGCACGCTCACACTCACTGCTCTGAAGTGTAGAATGTGTTCTTGGAAGGCAGCAGAAAGTAATATGGATTGAAGAAAGTGAGAGTATTCACAGGAGGCTCAACTGCCTCTTGCATCACACAATCAGAAACAACCTGCCTTTGGTCTTTCCTTAATCCCTACAAGTGGTTGTATGATGTTCCTGTAGAACTCCATTACTTCCAGTGACTACAGATATGCAGGGCCCAGGGCTGCTCACCTCTGACCACCACTTCACTGGTGTCTAGCCCCTCTCCTGAAGGTCTACCTGGCCACAATGAAATTGTCTCATTTATTCTTTTTCTCTCTAGACAGAAGGCAATGTCATACATTACATAACAAATACGAAGTTAAGACTATTTTTCTGTTGTTTACTGGGCCTGTTCTCTTGTCAGTTCCTCTGCAAAGGATTGCGGCGGCAACAACCATGAAGGCACAGGGGCATTTATGTGACTTCTGGGGGTTTTACATGACTTCCTCCCATTTGCACGAATTGAAGTTATTGGTGTAAATCCCTGTGCAATGGCAGGAAAAGAAGACCGCTAAGGGTTAATCTTACAGCCATATTTTCTAGTCCTTTAGAATGAGAGTCGAAATCTTTGCAGCAGATAACTTCTCCAGGGCTAAAAATAAAACAAACAACTGCAGGATGACTCATACAATGACATTCAATTTCACATCCTCCAGAATTTTCTAAACAAGATGTTTTTATCTCAAGCAAAGTGTCCATCCAGATGCATCTCTCCCTCCTCTCCTCCAAAGAGTGAACATTCCTACTGTTACTCAGCTTGGTAAGGCCAGGAGAAGGTGCAGCCTGATGAAGGATAAACAAAAAATTACAGTCTTATGAAAGTGGCTTAATGCAATGAGTGCAATTCCCTGGTACAAGTTATTAAAACCAGAAAAGTGCTGGCAGTTCTACTCTACTCTAACAACCTTCATCAATCAACATACTTTAAGCAAACACAGACATTGAAAAAAAAAGATAAAAGAAAGAAAACCAGAAAAATATACTTACAATCTGTTGCCATGCCAACAAAGATACATTTTTTGAAGCGACATTCCTGGCACTGATTTCTTGTTACTTTGTCTATCACACATTTTCCTTCATATTTACAGGAATAGGTTGGATGGAGGTTCTTCTGAATGGTTCTTCTAAAAAAACCCTAAGTGCAAGAAATAAATACATTGGAAAGCATTAGCACTGAGCAATTTTTTCAAATTGGGAGCCACTTTGGTTTGTTAGGCATGTACCCAAGTATGCAAGAATACCCACTTCATTCCATGAAGTTCTCAAAGGGGAAAAGAACAAACTAGTTTTATAGTGTATGGCATTTCTTTTGATTTTCCTTAAAAATTAAAAACATATAGACATCTTAGGTAAGTAAAGGAGCAAGTAATGCTGTCGTGAGGCACAAATATTGTGTACATGTCTTCTTGTAGTCTTATGTTTTACTGTGTTAAATTTTTTTTGTATATGAAGTAGTTTATTTTGAGCCCCTTTCCAAATTCTGTAGTAATTTTGAACATTAAAAGGCACACACATAGTTTTAATTACAGAGCAGCTTCCGCAAATAGTAAGAATGGTGGTGTGTTTGTGCTACTAAAGGATTAAGGACAAACTGTTCTATTCCTTTCTTTCCATAAAAGCCAAATAACCAACCAATCAAATCTGGGCAAGACTAAGATTTTGCAAATACAGTCTACACAATCTTTGAGTTTGATTCTAAATAGTGGATCCATAATTTATAAAGTATTTGTATTTCTGAGAAGCAGATTAAATTCATATTTGCCACAGAATTAAAAAAAACCCATCATCATTAAAGATTCTGTTCTATATAAATCCATTCTATCTGTCTACCTATTTATCTATCTATCTATCTATCATAATACAGATCTATATTGCCAACTGCAACCCATCCTAAAACCATGTGAACTAATGCAGTTCCACTGAACTCACGCATTTATACACCCCATAAAGCCTGGCCATAGGCAAAGAAATCAGATAAAATTTATCTTTGAACTTTATCGACATAATCCTGGTACTGATTTCAACATGATTTTTCTCACTGACTTTTGCAAGGGCTATATAAACTCCTCAAGACTGCAAGATATGGACAAGATAGGCCRTAAAGCAAGAAATTTAGACTTCACTTTAATTTCAAGTTTCACCATTATCTGTCTACATTCAACAATGCAGCTCAGGATCACCTTGACACAGAGAACACACTGACACCCTGGTCCTATTTGACTGAGGCTGCTGAGGCTTTGGTTTCAGTAAAAACCATGGCAAAATTCAAGTGAGATTTTACCTAATGAATAGTCTCTTCAGCTGGGATTTTATCTAATGAATAGTCTCTTCACTTCAGTAGGCGAAAGGTCTGTTTTTAAATCATGTTAAATAACACCCAGTAAAATCTTACAGCAGTGCGCAATTTCTTTTAACACAGAATGTTGAATTAACATGTACAGATAAGTCTGTATTTCAGCCTCTACTCCTAACTCCTGTGAAGATAATAAAGAGCCTTGTCCTCATTAGAGTTTTATTTTTCAAGATTCAACTTGAGCTAAGAGTACAACTCTTTCTTCCTTAATTATGTTAAGATCTGAAATGTTAATTAAACTGAGTGGCATAAAGCCTTTGCAAGACTGGGACCAATTGTGTTGACATAAAATCCAGGCAAGCTATCCTTATGTGAGGTTTGGAACAAGTCTCAAACTCTCATCTACCAAACAACTTGGTTTTGGTTCAGCTCTCAACCCTGTGATGAATTCCTACAGACAGGATCTGCCCCTCTCCTCCGTGAAGACCTAAGATGGCTATAGACAATCAGGGTCACAGGGTTATCTATAGTTACAGCAAGAGATCGAAAAATCTATAATGAATCTCAGCAAGTGAGCTTCTGTTTTCCAAACCTTGCATGGGATTTAATGTAGCTGCAGCTCTATGATGGCAAAGCTTACCATTGCCTATGTTGGGACCAGCCCATTTCACCTTCTCATTTCTTTGCATTTCTCAGAAACTTTTTCCAAAAACCCTTCTTTGTTCATCTCTAGATACAACGTGCTAAAGAAGCTGCTCTCTACATCTGTCCAAACACTTCATCACAGAAGTGTTATTTTCATCAATTGTATTGTAACATCGTATTGTTAGGCAGCAACTCTTCCTAAACTCCTTTACTACGCACCTATATAGCAGTAGCTGTAATAAAATCTGGAAGAACATTTCAGTGATGTCAGAACTCACTGTTCATTTATTTGTGTTTAAATTCCTCACAATTTACTCTTCAGAAATTATGTGTGAGGATGCTTTGTTCACGAAAGCACTTGCCAAAGCAACTCTTGGCTATCAGCCCTGATTTTTCTTGTTACAAAACTAAAGTGACTTTGAGCTGAAGCAACTAGTAAATGTCAATTTAATTGAAAATGGATTCTATATATATTGTATATTGATATATACATATAACTTTGCTGATAAATCATACAACTTGAAAAGTGTATGCAGCTCCTCCAAAAAAGTCATAATTGTTGAAAACTTTTAGCTCAGTTCCTAGTGCACTAAGCATTATTTAAAATTGTTCATCAGACAGAAAAACTGTATCTGAAGATAAGAGTAGATAAAAGTGTGCTATGTCTCTAAAATAGCTGGTAGGCATAAAAAGAACTACTTCAGTTGAAGTAACGAAAACGTTAGTAGGAAAGCTGGCGAGAGATACAGCTGTTCAGCTGGGAGCTAAGGATACTTCATAATGCCACAGAGCTGCTTATTTCCCGTTATATCTGAATTAAGTTGCATCCATACATACTGTGTATTGCTATCATCTGGTAAACGGGATGCAAATGTAGAAGAATCACTTGCTCAGCTCCACAGTTCTTTTTAAAGATATAAATATATTTTTCATACATTGTATGTATAAAATCATTATGAATATTACCATGAATCTGCTATACATAGGATATTTAGGTCTTTGTGGATTTCAATGTAACTTAGGGCAGTGATGTATAACCAAAGGAACTACTTCAACACAACAGTTACTCGGATGAGGGGCTCTAAAGCCAATCGAAACCCAAAATCTCAGATCCAGATGTTCCAGACTTTGTGGATGAACAGAATGAGACTTTTGTGGCTTAGTCTCATGACACTAGTCCAAGACATGTGTGGTCCCATTTATTTAGAAAAACAATATTTTTTTGATTTTCTGCAGGAAAGAATAGCTTTCTTACAGAATCTCAAGCTATTCAGGCAAACTCATGGCAGTAAAATCATGTAAGATGTGCCTGATCATGTTACTCAATTTTTTTATTTACTTGCCCAAAGCAATCTCTTTTTAAATTTAATTTTGCATGTAGTCTTGGAGATGTAATTTAGGGCTGAAAACACACTTCAATATGCTTAAGTTAAAGAAGTCAAAATCTTTTTGAAACTATTTTAATTGGGTGTCAATGCTTCCCAAATTGATGGATGTTACTGTAGTATGAGCATGTGGAAGGGATTTTGATTTTTGCTTCTTCACAGTGATGATGAGAGGCACTGGAACATTGTTAATCACTACAGACTCTTCACGGCCATAACAGATAGCAGAACCTCAGCTATTGCATAAACAGCTTCAGTGGAGTTGCTGGGAACATGCTGATGTACTCTGGCTGAGAACATGGCTAAAGAAACATTAAAAAATAGAAATTCAAAAGCTAACTGTTAAACAGCAACAACAACAATCTAAATTTCTTGTTTTCTTTTCAGAAGCAAACACGGCAAAAATCAACTATATTCCTTATGCATATGAAGAGCAGCAGCATGGCCAGATAAGGCTTATCATCAGTACTGGATGTTCTTATTAGCTTCTAATCTGTCTTTATTTGATTTGACAGCACAGTTCAGGAAGTCTGTATAATGGAGGAGCTGGAGAGCTATTTCTGATTCCCACTTTCCCACCATGCCATTTACCTTGCAACCTTCGCAAGTGATGCAGCGATAATGATATCCGGTGGCTTTGTCCCCACATACTACACATAGCTCATCCTTGTCTAAGTAACTGGGTATATACCCTGTAAAGAAAGAGAGGATGTGGCATGTAAACTCCATGTAAAATGATATGATACATTTGATATAAAAAGATTGTATTAAAATCCACTGCAGATCTTGTCTACCAGTGTTGTACTTCTGAGCTCACTGAATTTCCCGAATAAAAGTTCAAACTATGTTACAGACTTAATTAAACACGGTCTAAAGGATCTTCTATTCTTCAGACTGATTCAGCATCTACTGGTCAAGAGGCAGAAGTTGGAACATGATTGCTCTCTCCTGAGTGAAATACTCGCTCAGAAAATATTTATCACTGCAAAAGATTTGATGTGAAATAATAAAATAGCAGTTAAGACATACAATATATTTCTGTTCTATATTTCAGAAAAAAACAATATACTTGTACACTGCAGATGAGATCCCAGGTTTCAGCATGACTCAGGGACTTGGTAGTAAGAAATATTTACTGACAGATGGTTTGTTTCAAAGCAGAGAAGTACTAGCAACAGATAGCCAAAGCTGTATTGATCATGCCTGCCCTGGACGTGTTCCACAGGTACATTTAATATAGCCTGAATTTAAGGCAAAATACATGGACATTCAAATGTATGTGTGTACATGTATGCGTTAGAATGAAATTTTCTCTTCTGGAGTGGTTTACCAGATCCAGCAAATGAAAATATTCCTGCTGTGAAAAACATTGGCAATGCTGGGTTCTTTTCCCACAGTAACATTTGTTTTGATAACATAAACATATTTTCAATTTGAGCAAAAACCCAAAACAATTCTGATGGCAACCAAAAAGTAATTGTAAACTAAAGACAACTTTTAAACAGAGCAAAATACAAACCTTTCAAAATCAATGTTCCCATGACTTATAACTAATGGAGTTATGGTTGATAATTTTTCCTTCCACAAAATCTCCCTGTGAAGATGTAACAGAGATCTCGGATTCCCTTTGAGGGGAGGGAGGAAAGTGCACCTATTTGTATAACTGCATAAGATTACTGAAGTGTAGTAAGCATTTCCCAGAATCCCAGAATGGCTGAGGTTGGAAGTCACCTCTGGATGTCATCTGCTCCGACACCACTGCTCAAGCAGGGCCACCTACAGCCAGCTGTCCAGGACCATGCCCAGACGGCCTTTGAGTATCTCCAAGGATGAAGACTCCACAACTTTTCTGGACAATCTGTGCAAGTGCTCTGCTCTGTCACCTTCATAGTGAAAAGAAAATATTATTTTATTTTTCTCAGAGGGAGTTCCCTGCATTTCTACTTGTGCTCATTGCCTCTTGTCCTGTCACTGGGCACTGAGAAGAGTCTGGCCTGGTCTTCTACAGTATGAGGGATCAGATATTTACACACTCTGATAGGCCTCCTCGAGCCTTATCTGCCCCAGGCTGAACAGTCCCAGCTTTCTCAGTTACTGCTCATAGAAGAGATGCTTCAGTTCATCACCTTTGTGGCCCTTTGCTGGGCTTGCTCCAATATGTCCGTGTCTTTCTTGTATTGAGCCCAGAACTGGACCCAACACTGCAGATGTGTTTCACTAGAGCTGAACAGAAGGGAAGGATTGCATCCCTCAAGCTGCTGGTAATGATTTTCCTAATATAGACCAGGATGCCACTGACCTTCCTTGCTTCAAGGACACACTGCTGGCCTATGTTCAACTTGCTGCCCACTGGGAACCCCCAAGTACTTCAGTGCAAGGCACTTTACTGCCAGTTGGGACCCAGCCTGCACTGCTGCATTTGTTATTCCTCCCTTAGTACAAAATTTGGCCTTTCCCTTTGATGAACTTCAAGAGATTCCTCTCATGCCATTTCTCTAGCCTGCCTAGGCTACTGTGAATGGCAGCATACCCATCTGGTGTTCTAGCCACCCCTCCCAGTTTTGCATCCACTGCCAGCTGTCTGAGTGGAATTCATGAGTGCAATGAAGGAGAGCCCTTTGGATGTGGCTGCCTGTAACACTATCCCTTGCCACTGGCTTGCTGAATCCATCTGTACCAACACACATGAGGTCAGACTTGAAGCTTGCTGTCTTTATGAAGCCCCCACGGCAGTATGGGTTGGTATAGCTCGGGGAGTCGGGACACCAGTCACTTGGAGAGGAACCAGCAGCAAGACTCAAGGCAGCAGAAGGCTGTTGGAGAATGCTGCAAGAAGGGTGACCATCATCTTCCTGGAACTAACATGCCAGAGGGTCAACTCAGTAACAGACAGCTTAAATTAAAGTGCCTTCCTAAGGCTATGCTTCCAGAAAGGAAAGCCCAAATCAGAGAGAAAACACTTAAAGTTAACTGAGCTTAAAATGCTTAAACTTTATGGAGGCTGGTGAGCAAATCAGGAGAAAGTAAAGAAGGCAGAAAGTATTTGTATGGCCTAGTTTGAGTGTAATTATGAGAACCTCAAGTTATAGAGGAACATATCCCTATTCTCTAAATCCAGGAAGCAATAGTACTTGGAAGCCATGCCTGGATACAGGCATCTCAGGTCTGCCAATACTCCTGCTGACATCTGAAAGGGAAGTGGGGGAATGAGTTGAGATCCTAATGTATCAAACCAGTCTACAAGACAGCAAAAGATTAGATTTATATTCAGGCTACATTTCTCTGTGATGAACAAGTTATGCTTGGATAGACTGGTTGCCATGTGACATTGAGGGATGAGAGACAACAGGGTTTTGACTCTAGTTACATCACTGACTCCTAATGGACATTATGCCAGTGGGGGATTAGCAGAAGCTATTACCTCCATTCTGCCCCCACTTTGCTCACACCTGCCTCTGCACATGCAACACATACACAACATGGAGCTGATAGAGTGGGCAGAAGACGCAGCAAAGGGATGCAGAATTTTTCTCTAAATTTCTCATAAAGATCAATGGCTTTTTGTTATCAATTTGTTATCAATTTCTGTTATTGCTGGTTACTGGTATTCATGAAACACAGACTTTGCATAGCATAAACTATGTCCTCTAGAATTCAGTATCGCTGGTTTGCTTCCTCAAGAATTGCTTCTGAATTAAATGCCTTGATATTTCATTAATTATATAATCTGGTTAGTGCTGCTCACGTAATGGCAACTTTGTTCTACTGGAGGAACAGAAGACCACTTATCTAAACTGCTTCCTTAAATACATACAGTAGCTCATGCATGTAACTACTGCTGTCCATCTCATTCTTGGAGTTTCATTACTTTATCCAATCCAGGAAACAGTTTCCAGTCTGGCAGAAGAGACAATCTCCTATAGGCACTCCTAGTCAGAAATTAAAAATGGCATCCTTATGTGCAACCACATTCCCAGTTTTCCCGCATCAGAGGCGTTAAGTGCCACCTGCTTAAGCTACCCAAATATTATGTTCAGTACTTTTGCACGACTGAGCCCACGTCACAAGGGAAACACACGCTTGGAACTCTTCTACTGATTTCACAGGAAACATGAATAGAAAAATCTTATCCCAAGAAATGATTGGCAACAAAAGTGTGCAATACACATATCTTTTCTATTATAGTTTGGTATATTTTTAACACTTGTTCCAACAGACAAGGGGGTCAAAACCAGGAAGAGAGTAGGAAAATTGGACCTTCAGTGGTATTTTGAAAGATATAATTCAGACAGACATCACTCCAAAAGCAATAAGGGGACTTGCATTCAGTTCTCACAAACTGTAATGTCCACTCTAAGTAATTTCTAGTAGTTGCAAATATCCTGTATGACCTCTGTATAAAGTCAATACAATTTCATTTGAAAGACGTGCAGATAAACAGATTCAGTACATTTTTGCTGCTTCTCAGAGTTAGAAACCATATCAGCAGGAAGAAATTCAACACTGTTTTTCTAAACATGGTACCAGCATGGAAGAAATGAACAGTGCAATGGAGATCTTTGGGGAAGTCATGGACAACAGCAGAGTTGTCTGCTAGATATTTTGAAGAAGAGGCAGAACAACAGACTTGTCTCACTTTTTGCACCACAAATAGGAACTTGCCTCTCACATCAGCAAGTACTTTTGCTTCACGTGTGTGCAATAACTCTGAACCAAAAATAAAAACCTCTTTGTGGAAAAACAGATGCTGTCTGGACAGAGTAACCCAGTGCCCTCTTTCTAAAGAAGAATGTCTGATAACAAATCTCATGGGAACATTGGGTAGGTTCCTATTTCAGGTAGTCATAATTTATCCTTTATTTCTTGGTCAAAACCTACTAAGTAAATAGCTAAGAGGAACAGTTCAAGAGCAACACCAACCTCACTATACTGAACGGTACAATAACCACCAATACTGTTCCTTGTTGTTTAAAGCCTCTGTCTGCTGTATTCAGCATCCTCATGAACTGTCATTTGTTGCATCCTGTAAGATCCTCCACGTTAACTATCTGACAAGTATAACTTGACATTGTTTATCCCAATGCCCACCTTGGATCTCTGCTTTGGGTGGAGAATAACAATGAATGACCTTGATCTGCCATGTCTGGTGTTTCCCCTGTAGACTAAAGTAACACCTTTTCTCCCCAGACTCCCACCTGCCAGGCTGCCTAATCTTACTGTCTTGGCAAGGCTAAGCACACAGCAGGACCAGTTGCCCCTATCTAGAAGAATATGTCATATAATCCATTATAGCCAATCTTCAGCAATTTACAATACCTTTTAAATCACAACTGCAGCTTTGTAGAGGTATGGCAAGAAACAATTCCCTTTGATAAGAAAATGCACAATGAGTTTTCCCCAAGCAGCCGTAAGGACAGAAGGAGATTTGCTCACCTATGCAGTCATCTGAGATACTTCTTCATTAATACTGAACACATGCACCCTTGAATTACCATTCACAGGAATGATGCCTTAAAGCAGCATATATGACCCTGCACAGTGTAACAGGCTGGAGAGATGCAAATGAGATACTCTGTGGCTAGTCCTCCATGTAACAAGGCAAAAAAAAATTATTTAAATTAAACCCTGAAAAATTATAGTGGGCTTTTTTTTCCCCCCTCTGTGCTTGGCACACATTAAAAAAACCCCAAACATGTTTTGAGAAAAGTAAAGAACCGATTTCAGTTTTGTTAAAATACCATTGCACATACTTTACATCTCCAGGTCTCTGTCTGTACTGATAATGCGATATTGACCCAGGGAATTACTGCACACCTTAAAAAAATTCTAGAACCAAACCTTATTTGACTACCAAACAGGGATATGAGTAACACTGATGCAAACAAATTATGCCTGTCTACCAGATGTTCATTATTAGCTTGTTCCTGATCCATGATAGATTTATAACTTGCAGGCAGAAAATGCCATTTTTTGCTATTGCACAAGGACACTTGCATTTTGAGACCATTATTCAGTATTTTAATTCTCACTGTACACTGGCAGAATCATATATTAAATATATTCCCTGAAATCTTTCTTTCCCCCATCTGGTATGATTTGCATGACTAGAGACCACTCACTAAAATGAGGAGTTAGGACTTACCAGTAAGCTGGTATTCACTTACTAGACACTGCAGTACGAAAATGAAAAAGATGAAATTAATTACTACCTTGAGAATCCCCCACTGTATGAAAACTGAAATGAAAAATTCATACTGCTGTTCTACTGCTTCCATAGTCACCTTGAACTCTTTGCCAATTATAAAAAATTACAAGCATCATCCATATATCATCCTTGACATACTTGTGTAGAAAAAGCTGAAGTGAAGTGTTGGTGAAAGCATAGAGGCGAGAGAGAAAAAGCATACTCCATTTTTGTTTGTGCCATTATCAACATTGATCTGAAAGGCTGGGCTGATACACTGATCCATGTTTCCCACTTTCTTTAAATTACACCCACTGAGAAAAATGGCTTATTTCTCCTTTGAGCTTGGAAGCACTGAGAATGTTGTTGAACAGATTCACACATTTCTTGTTAGCTAACTGGCTTGTTTGTCCTCAATTTTGATCTTTGTTGACATTCTTTGATTTATTAAATTACTAAAATTTGGCAAGAGATTCTGCAAAAATTGAATCTGAAACATTTTATAGTCCCTTTTCTCTCAATGACTTTTCAATGTATTAACCCTGTTTGTTGGGCTGAGTCAGAAACCTTATCAACAACAGTGCTTTTGCAGAGAATGTGCTGAAAACATTTTAGCCCAAACTGTGTTATCACTAAAACTTCTGCAATCAGTACTGTACCTGCAGCCACTACCTACTACAGGTACAAAATAAACCACTTTCAGGGTCAGACCATGCCATTTCCCCACCCCCCAAATTATTTAAATGTTTTTAGAGACAATATCTTCATACTGCACAAAGTTATTGATTTAGAAATCTAAGCCTCATCGAACAAAGCAAAGTATAACTTAGTTCACTTTCTCATCCTTCATCTGGTTGTAGAAAGGTTACCGTAAAGGAGATGAAAACACGTTATTTCCACTGACTTTTTATTGTGAAGGAAACATAACTCCAAATGCATAATGATTTATGCAATGCATTATGCAATTTTATTTATCAGTGCTGTTTCATTAGATGCGTGGTCAAGAGCAAAATTAAGATTTTGAAGCCTTCAATAATTGTTACCGGGAGCTTCTCTGCTGCAAAGGCCAAGACAACAAATTCTCAGTGTTTCTATAAATTGATTATATGCACACATAATCCCTGCACTGATGACATTTTCACACAAGCTTCATGTTGCATTTTCTTAGCTAGTCAGAAGGTACCCTAATGTTTTCACACCGCTGAGAACTCAGTTTGGACTAATTCAGTCGCGTACTTTAGCACTCACACAGTACGTATTCTCAGCTGCACGTTAATTGCCTGAGAAAATATAAAGGGAAATAATTATGGCAAATACAATTATAAAAAATAACAACAATAATAACAACTTTCAAAGCCCCACTCTCCCACCACATCAAGAGCCCTTCAAGAGACCTCACCTGGTATCTGGGAAGCTATCTGTGGAGCTGCAGGGCTGAGGAGCCGACTCTGCTACAGCCCAAATTCAAGAATTCCCCCCTGCAAACCCTTGGTTTGGGGTCAGCCTCTGCTTACTGTTGTCTGCCCCCACAGAATCCAAAGTTAAAGGCTAACCTTATAGACACCTGTGGGCATCTTTCATTAGCCTTGTCCAGGAAATTACTGTGCAAAGGAAAGTGAAAGCCAACTCTCATCCCAGTTTTAACTTTGCAGACTTTTTTCCCATGTTGTCCAAATGTCCAAAACACCGTGCAGACACAAAATGTGGAAAGATTGAGGTTTCCAGACCTCTGTACATATTTCTTTTGTACTTTCCTAACTGCATTATCTCCACCCTGTCACTGGGTACTCCTCCTCACAGCACAGGTGGTGTGTGAGGAGATCCAGGGACATTTTTACCTTTCTGCTCAGCACAAGGACAGGGGGGCACAGGCTCCCTCAGAGCATCACCCATCCAGCGTGCAGCACTGCAAGCTCACCATGGCTGGCAGCGCTGTAAGACGGGAAAAATATTCCAGTTTATGCTCTCTGGGACAAAACTGAGAATAACACCTTGTTCTCAGATGATGAGCCCTGTTCTGCTTATCAGATTTCACAGCATTATGCAGAAAACAAAGTGTATCTGGCTGCCCGTTTCCTAGGGTAGGATCAGGTCCAAAAGGGCTTCCTTAATAAAACAGTAAGCTCTTGCACAAATGTAGTTCTGTCACCTTTTAACAGCGTACACGTTTTAACAGAGCACAAAAGGTAATGGAGCAACAAGTAGATGCAAAGCTAAACCCACATCTCCACCTCTTGATTTTCTGGACTACAATTCTTTTCTTTAAAACTTAATTCTTGCATCAGAATTTGTGACAGATAGTCAGGAAATAATAGTTTTTAATGTACTGAAATAATCGAAGCAGCTTTCTTATATTTTAGAATGACTTTCTAAATGCTTATTTTTTTCACTCAGTGACACATCGCTGGGGTCTTTGGTTCTTGTTTTTCAAGTTATTTTCTGAATTCTTTCAAACTGACTTAAAATAGAGAAATAATTAAATACCTTTTTATAAATTATAAGGTTTTCAGCATATAAAATGTTGAATTTTTTTTCTTCTCAGAGGGAAAACAAAACTTTAACCATTTAGAAGACTTTAACCATTTAGTAACTAGCAAAAGTTCTGATAGCAAAAGAGTCCATGTGCTACTGTAAAGTGCAATCTGAGTTGAACAGCATGTTATTGAGATTATGACAAATTTCAGGGGACTAACAAAAATACCAACTGCAACAATCAAGACTCCTCACGAACACCTGTTTAGGGACTTAATTTTGCTTTAATGGGCTATTACCAAGGCTTCTCTAACAAACTCACTCGCTCCCCCAATCAATTCTGGATCAATACAGACACACATGCCCTGTGAAAAGCCTTCTGTTCTTAGGACAGGATTAAAAGATTCGTTAGTTTTATGATAGCTTGGTTAAAAGATGGAAATTAAAAAAAAAAAAAGACAGAAGATGCACATGTTCCACAGACTTTAGCTCTCTTCTTAACAAACTCAACATTTGCAAAGGTTTGACAGAAGGGAGGCCACTTTTTATTGATTATCACAGTAATAAGGCTCTAAAGAATCCCAAAGCACTTGCTCAGTCTCTGTGAATGATCTATTAAAAGCCTGCTTGAGAGTCGGCTTCCACTGAAATTCACTGCCATTTCTTAGTGAAACTGAGGTGGTCAAAAACAAGGGCAGACAAGCAGTTTTTAAAAACAACTCTCTATTCTTTTAATCAAACAAGTGCAAAAACTTTACATGGGGCTGATGTCAGGTGTCTGAGTACCGAAATAACTTAAAGCTCTGATCTAGGTGTATCAACTATTATTTATAACCTTTAACATTATCAAAAATGTATTCCTTCACTGACTTTGCAACAGCAAGTCTTTATTTTTTCTAAGTTAATACTGAGATAAACTTTTTCTCTAATGAAAAATAAGACATAGGAAAAGTCTGCAAAGGCTATGAATTTATTAATTAAAACCCAAAAGCAGATAAATAGCCTTAAAAAGCATTTAAAATGTTGAACAACACAAAAACATGCATTATCCACGACTACATTTAGCCTACAATTTGATCATGTTGTTACAGCTTCCTAGAAGGATTTTTAAAATAATTTTCTTCATTATGAAATACGATGCTGTTCAAATTATAAAATTAAGATTTTTTCTATTGATCATACAGATTTATTGCACCAAGAGCAAATAAATATTGCCTGCCCAAAGGAAAATATTAATTTTTCCATGTAGTTAATAAAATTAAACAGCCTACTTTTCACTACAAAGATACTTTAAAAGTAGTAAATGGTGTTTTCTCTATCTATCTAGTAATATCAGATTCACGTGGGTTTTGGAAAACTGCATACAGAAAAGCTGGTCTTATCAGAAAAGAACATTATTTTGGTATAACATACTGTTTATATTTATTCTTTAATAATGTGATTTTAAAGAAACACAGAGAATGCATAGTCTGTATGCGTCAGTTTGGTTGTCTGAGCTCAGAACAAACAACACCAAAAACATTTCCAAGTGTTTGTTGGTATTTTGGGCTCTTTTAAAATCTCCTTTGCTTACTTGAAAGCAAAAGAATAAATTCTAAAAACCGGCAATGATTTAACCCTGAGGCAGCCGACATTGCGCTCTGATTGTATCACAAACATATTGATTAGATCAACTTTTTGGATGCAAAGTCATCTTTCTTGCATAGATATATTTTTGAATTTTCAGTCTTTTTTGCTCTGCATAATCAGAAACTCATGGTTTTCACTTAGAAGACAGTAACTCAAACACAATCATTTTCCCATACATATTTACAGTTCTATTTTCAAAATCTTTTGCCTGAGTTGCTGAGTAAACAAGAGTTCACATTTACTGAAAACGAGGACTTACACAGTTTGTATGTAACCAGAAACACAGCTTTAAGATGCAGAATATATAATGACGACATTTCAGAAGAGAAACTTTCTTATCGAGCTCACTGGTGAATAGCAAAGGAACTTAGTAGCCTCCGAAAGCAGAAAAAAAAGCAATGCATTTGCAATTGTCTCTTATAGATTAAGAAAAAGTGCTTGGAAATCCTCATCGCTCACCGAAAACCTTACAATCACCTAGCAACCTATGTTACTGCTGCTTTCAATTTTGAACAGGCAGCCTTCACATTCAAAGATGCATCTGAGCCAACTGATGCAACTGTAAGTTTAAAGCAAAACAAAAACAAAAACAGAGATTATTTTTTTTTGTTATTTAAATAAAATGCCCCTACCTTTCTTCTGAGAGTACGATGGCGACTGCACTTGAGAAAAAGTAGGTTTTTCTTCTGTGAAATATTCAGGTTGGTTGTACTGATTCAGGGCCATGTCCATGTCAGAGTACTCGCTTTTAAACACGTTTCCAGGGTAACTACAGGTATAAGGCTGATTCACCGCCCAGGCCTGTTCCATATATATGTTGTTACTGTGCAGGACCTGAGCATCACAACTGCTGTAACCCTGATTATCTTCGATATATGTGCAATAATCAGTGGACTGCATGTAGCAATTGCTACCAGCAGCTGGGTGCACTTCATATATTTCTTGCATACAGTAGTTCATTTTGTTAGCCTATCTCAGCTTCTACTTTACGTACACACACACATGCATACACACGCAGGCATGCATACACATGGATCGGGAGAGGAGCAATGAATATACACCAACAAAGTCGACTGCAAAACAGCCCGTTTTACTTCAGAGCAGCACCTGATGTGCTAAAATCCTATTTATATTGGGACGGCTTGTGAACTCCCCTGCCAGTCAAACATATTGGGAAGCAGATTTATGACAGTCAAAGGTCTTAATCTGTGACTGTAAGTTAATTCCAAGGGAAGATGGCAGTCAGGTAGCAATGACCACCAGACAAAGAAGCGACATCCTGACAACCCTCCTGTTCCCCTGTTTGTCTGGAATAATAATTTTATAAACCGTTTCCAGCCTTTTCCAATATGATTAGAAAATGATTACTAAGGCGAGGACACAGTTATGTCACTGTAGTTGTCAACTTAAGTGTGAAGAATTATAAAGACTGCTTAAGAACTCCCAGAGGGGATACGCTGAAAATCCTAAAATCAATAATCCTGTTTTTCAGTATTAAACCATAGAAAATCCAATAGTGCTGTGCTGATGACCTGAACAGTAGTCTAGTTTTACAAAATTTAGCAACTTAATCTGTCATCAGCTTTATTGATTTTGTTTTACAGAATTACATGCATGAATCTCCCCAGCCTTCCACACGTACACAATCCTCCCCACTGCCTGGTAACGAATTTATGGGAAAGCGGCTTTTCTAAACTTCAGTGATTTCAAGAAGTAATTTCTATTGAGTTCAACAGGTGGGAAACTTCAAAATAATATAATCAGCAAAAAGAACACTGCTTAAATATTATCAATAAGCTAATTGCTTTGCTATTCTGCTTTGTTATCTTTTCTGTTTCAGTAATGAAGTACTTTTAGAAAAGCTTCTTTTCGGACAACAGAGAGAGGAGAGGAAGGAGGGTTTTTTGTCAGTTGAGCTCACCTATGAACTACGAACATGTAAATGGCACTAGAACAAAAGCTGTATGATATTTTAATTGCTTAATGCACCCCAAACTTCAATACAGTTAATACAACTTCTTTAATCAACCGTTCTTTTTTAATCTAAAAGAAATTATTTTATTTTTAACTTATATTAGCTGCTATTGGTTTTTTTACTAGGCAAAATGTGTTTTTTCATTACAGCACAGCTAAAACTCGATAAAACTTGTGAAGTCGGTAACAAGATGGTATCCCATTCTAATCTATCTGTTCTCATTATTAGGGAGACGCATTATTACTGTTTTGATAATGAGATCTTAGCTTTCTTATTTCACTCATTTTAAACTAAAGGATTGCCAAAATTACCACGTAACTTGGCCCTTTTTCTTCTAGGATCTTAAGCATACATCTAACAATCTCCATGAACATACACCTAAACAGTCTCCCAAATGTCAGTGCAATAAGTGAGAACTGGGCATGACATGTACATATTTCTCCCTATCCGACATTAGTTAATATTTCAGACTAAAAAAAAGAGCCAACAGAGAAACATTTTCTCTTCCAACATACAACTGTAACTAACCTATCTAAATAAGGAGCATTTTCAATTAGTGCCTAATTAGTACCAAATTCAGGACAAGTGCTTCCAAGGATCAGAGAAGTTAAAATTCATGCTTGGAGGTTTTTTCCCCCCTCCAACTCTAAAAGAACGTCTTTAACATGCATTTCTTATTAACTTGCTCATAAAATAATAATACATTTGGTAAGTCAAACCAAACTCTATCAAGATCAATCCTACTGAAGTCAATAAAGTCGCCTTCAAAATGAAGTTATTCTGCTAAAACTCTAATAATTTAAACTAACATTTTATTTCATTAAGAGCACCAACAATTATTGAAATCCAAGAAGCAAAACCCTAATGAACACTCATTCATTTACCATTATCTAACTCAACAAATACCATTGTGAAATACAATGTGAAAAAGCACACAATAAAAGTTAATTTTAATTTTAGTTCAGGCCATCATCTAGATTTTACAAACAGTGACTTTGTCTGTGATAAAAAGCACATCTCATGCAGGATCTGATTTTTCAAGAATGGATGTTCAGCACTTCATAAAAAAAGCATGTGTTTCGTAAGACATTCTGCAATAGCTGTTTACACAGAAACCCCCAAACGATTCCCACGTAGGTGATGGGTTGGTAATACTGTAGTGTATGCAACACATAACAGCATGCCGAGCTTACTTCTCCACACTGCTCAGAAAGAAAACATTTCCAATTACAGTACCGTGGTTGTTCATTTACCACAAAAAAGACCCCCTGTACAGCCAAGAGGAATGAAGTAGAGCTCACATAGAAGTGAGGCCATGTTTTACAGGTTAGCAGAGCAGAATACCTAGATACTTTTATATCATCCAGAAAAACTTTGGAGAATTTGACTTTAAATTCTTAGTGGGAATTTTTCCTTATATGGATTTGTTTTGCCAGCAAAGTCAAAATTCCCACTAATTTCTCTCCTCTTGTTTTTTGTGTCCCTGATTGGATTTAGGTTTGTTACTGAAAAACTAAACAGAATTGAGACCTTGTGTAGATAGAGCTGTTCCAGCCAGGATGACACCTGACGAAGTGGTATTTCAACATGGCACAGCCTGTGACTTACTTTCTGTTCCAAAATAAACCCCTCAAACATTTCTTATTTTCTATTGCTATGTCAATAATGCTTAGACATGTGTCATATGTACTATTCTTGTCAAGAGTTACTGTAATACTGCAAGGAAATTAAATTACATGAAACTGTGAAGGATGAGAAAATGAAAAATGAATGGAAGACTTTTCCAACAAACAAAAAAGAATGATAAACACTGCCAGGGAACGTGGGTTTTCCTTACCTGTGATGTGCTAATATTAAAGAGGTTTATAGCACTGCAGATTGTTGTTCCCTTGGAAACAAATCAGTTCAAAGAACACTGCAAAGATTTAACATCCTTATTAAAACTGAAATTTTCCTAAAGTATTTTCATTTAATATTTTAGGGTCCAATCCTGTAGGTTTGTTTCATGTACACCTTTGAATTAAATTGTCTGATACAAGACAGTCAGACAAGGTCTTTATCAAAAGTCTGAGAATAGAGTAGAATAATATTAACAGTTTGTCTTGTATTCTGATTCGGATATTCAAGTCTTTACATCATGTCATGTTGAGCTTTTGTTGCCTTCAGCAATGTAGTATCACACTTGGAATTTTATTAATTCACAAGTGTCTGATTATGTGAACACATGGAAATTAATCACCATCAGAATAAACCCTTCAATTCAAGCAAACAGGCCAGTGATAAAACAGATACTTTGATACTGGGACAGCAGAGGATCCAAAGCTCAAACCTCTCACAGTCAGAAGTGTTACCTCATTGTACTAAAAAAGGCAGAAATTACTTGTTGAACGTGGGCTTGGAATGCCCCAAAGGTTTTTATATACTCACCGTCGTGTAAATCAGAAGTAAGGGTAGTGCAGTCAGAGATGTTAACTGGGTGGGAAGAAATCAGGCCAAGAATGCCTAACAGGAGGTGTCTGCAGAAGAGACCACCTTACGCTAGACCATTCAGCTCTTCATTGACTCCTGTTTTACAAATTATGACTAAAACTTTTAATTACCAGCAATGAAATACCCCACTAAGCTTCAGTTGTGACTTAACTCGGTTATAAAAAGCCACCAAAATGAATCCACAGAAATGTTAAGGAAAGACAAAAATCCTGTGGATGATCCTCTGGATGCTACAGCCCAACCAACTGAGGTCCCTGACACAGAAAAAAGAAGTATCATTCAGTGCAATCCACTCTGCTGTGGCATATTACCTGCAAGAGTCCTATTCTCCTGACTTTTTCCAAACTCTGCACCCTTGCTCTAGAGTCCTGGGTATCGCAGTGCTGCAATTCTAAAAGATTTGGCAGTGTCAGTACGTGGGAGGTATCGCAGAGCATTCAAATCAGTCAGGGCAGAGTGCCACTTCTAACGGACCAAATGGAAGGATCTTATGTTGGTTGCTATTCAGACTTCACGCATATAGACGAATAAAAATCCAGTATTTGGTAAAAAAAATTTGCACATTTGAACATGTAGTTGCAAGGATTAAACAAACTGTTCTGAATTCCTCACAGTTTTGTATGCTTGTATTATCAGCTCCTAGTCTTGTAATATAAATTTTTACATTTTACAAAATAACTGTTATATTTCCTATTTATAGATTTTCTTGTTGCCTGAAATCTCTCAGTCACCTCTGATGGTTTGGGAAAAAAAAGAGATATTAGATCATTGCTTTTCTGAGAGAACACAAATCTGCGCTTTCATAACATGGGCCACATCCCAGACAGATCTTTTCGTATCATAAAGAAAATTTACTGAAGACTGTAACAACTTTTGAGCAAAACTACTAATGTGCCTTTTGCAACACACATAAGTTGTCAAATACAGCTATCTCCGTGCCCACACAATGAGTTACCATCTCTCTTAAGTGTATGTATTTGCACCACCTTATTCGTTCACTTTATGCACTATGATCAAAGACTCAAAATGGTCCCTCAAAAGTATGACTCTGCAAACTTATTGTTAGAGATTAACCTAAGAAAATCTCAAACATCAGAATCCACAACAACAACAACAAGCATTTACAAGAACAGAACATTAACTCTTTCTGGTGTTTCTCTAATTTTGAAAACTCTACTTGTGACTAAATCATAAAGTACGTAGGATTAYGGAATTCCAGTGCTGAAAAGTGACAACAGCATTTGACATTTCCTGGAGTATGTCTCAGGGGAAAAGACATCAAAAAAATCACAATTTTGTCTATGCTACATTTATTTTAGCAATTGATACAGTTGAAGGAAAAAGAGCTAAATCTTTCTGGCATAAAATAATTTATTTGGGTTTCCAATAGCAAGATTCAAACTAGCTGTGATACAAACCAGAGGAAAATCTTACTTAGACAACAGCACATCTCTTTTCTCCATGTGTACCAAATTAGTTATTTCTCTAAAACTGCTTCTCTCACAAAACCCACTGTACCTCAGCTATGACATGACACTAAATTTGTCTGTGACTCATAAAATGCCAGTGTGATGTGCCTTTTATTGAAATACTTCAGACTCATTAGTCTGCTTGGATAACAAAGAATGTCAGAGTTTATATTTAAATGTTCAGATTCACTACAATTCCAGTTACCCCTCAAAATATTTTCAACACCTTGAATAAATTTGGTTAAAAGAGAATGGAGCTTGCTCTTTCCTGATCAGGACTCCTCCAAGGTTTGTGCTTGCTTTTTCTTGCACTATTCATGACATGGGTAGGTAGCACACAGTCTCATCAGGAAGCGTTTGCTCCTTGAGAGGTCAGCCAATAAATGGGCTAACAAAATTCTTGAATAGTGTTTGACAACTTTTAAGATGGTCTCTGAACAAATATTACTAAGAGTAATTATAGACCTGTGACCCAGACAACCCAATTTGTTAAGCCTCCCCGTATATCATAATTGGAAGACCCTGTCAGCAGACATCAGTTAATTACAGAGCTTATCTCTTGAGAAAGTAATGGCCAATACTTCAAACATGTACCTTTTCTGAGTCATTCCCTACCTCAACTCCACATGAAAATGTCTAGGTAAAAAGTTTCATTTGTTCAAAAATAAAACCAAGCAGAAAGCAGGCTAATTTAGCTTGACATAACATAATTAAAAGGCTCCTGGATGGGACTGTCTGGGTTTGGCAGCCTCCTGACAGCCCTTAGTAAGACGTTAAAGCGATCAACACCTGACATCTGTTAGCAAAGAGGCATTCTGAGGTAAAGCATAACTAAATCTAAAGAAATCAGGTACTTAGACCAGTTTAACTTTTTCATGAGGTGATATCCTGCCTGACACTGTAATCTTTCTTCCTGGAGTGACGCAAGACTTAAGTAGAAGAAAACAACTTGTAATCCCCCCCTCCCAATATGCAGTAATTATTTTTTAGGCAAAGAACAATGAAGAACTATTTATCCAAGTTTAAAAAGGAATAAGAACAACTTAAGCACTAAATTTGTGCTAATACCCAAGCAACTGTGATTCTTAAAAGGAATTCCTTCAATGCTGCGCTGATGTGAACAGAACAACCTACCTAAAAGAAAATGGTTTATTCTCCTAGCTAGTGAGGCAAAGAATATTCCTAACAAGAAGTTCCAATTGAGTTCTGTACATGCACTTACTGAGGCTTTGGGTACGGTTAACAATAAGAAAGAAGGCAAACAACACAATTACAGGTGAGAGATGAACACCCTGAAGGTAGAAAAGAATGCTTGCATTTTTAATGTATCAAAGATACGCTTTATTAAAAAAGGCCAGGTTCAGAAAATACTTTGATCAGCTTATCAAGATCACAAAGAGAGAGAAAAATACTTCTTAAAAGCTCTAAAATAAGAGATATTATTTTGTATTAGGTATCACACAGAAAACCTCAGTAAGTACTCACCACATTGTCATAAGGGCACTTCACAAAGCTATTAAATTAAACAGAAGGGAAAACTAAAAATCACAATTACTCCTTATGAAAAAAAAAATTAAAATAAAAAAGTAGGTAGCAAGAAAACATCCCCACATAATAATGCTTTTACCAATGGCCAAACCCCTGACAATAAACAAAAACATAGCCTGGTTTTGCTTTGTTTTGTTTTTTTCTAAACACAGAATTTGCTGTGCTCTGCATGATAACGTCAGTTACCTTTACACTTTTTTTCTTCTTTTTGGTATTCCTGGGCACTTGACATGACTTGAAAGTTTGCTTTTGTATGGCCTGGCTGTAAAACTGTCCTAGTCCAAGTTGAAGCATGTAGGCATTGCCAAAGCTGCTGTCCATTCCTCTGGATATCATAATTTTTGAAGTGTCTTTTCCTACAGAAACGATTTTCTGTTATGCCCACTACATTCCATTTCTGATTTCTGTCAGGAAGGTGAATCAGTCTGTCCCACAAAAGGAGGCCACGTCCTGGATGTTTGGCAAATACTGCAGGGCTACAAACTGTTGGCTTTGCCAAAATCTTGCTCAGGTGTGGAGTTTTGGAAAGCAAGTGGTTCCCCAGCTCTCCTGATGCTGTGGTATTCCTGTGCATCTCCACTGGACTGCACTGATACGATGCAGAACCTTTTAGCCATGCCCATTCAGCCACCATAGTTCCCCTTCGGTACAAGTAAATATAAAATTTTCCTGTCTGAGAAGCCTGAAAAAGTAGGCACATCTATGTGGACAAGCTAACACAAGATGTAACTTTCACAACATCACAACTACAATATGGGCCCCAGGGCAAGTTACCACCGATTTATTGCCTTGCTCATATGATCATTTGAGGTCTTGTAGGTCGAGGCTGGTCGTGAACAATTTTCAGATACTTAAAACACAAAACATCAAGGATTCAGCCTTGCTTGACTTTGCTCTTATCGTAGGCTGACCTGAGGGACACTCTGTTACCTAAGTGTGACATTCTTATGTGGGCATGCTTAGCAGTTCCGCTTTTGCTACCTACTGCCTTTCTCTGCTTGTGGCCACAGCGGAGTGTCAGAGACGCTAATTTTATCACAGGAGCACGGACACTTGGCTCCGGTGTGGATAATGGACAATACTAAAGCTGCATGATTTTATCTAATTGGTCATTACTTATTCTTTGGTATAGAAGAAACTGAGATATCACTAGTTGATAAATTTGCAAAACTAAATATAGCCCTTTTTCTATTTCTGGGCAGCAAAACTAAATGCTGTAGAAATGACCCATCAAAGATCATATTCTGTATTTAAAGAAATTATTTTATTTTATCTGTAACAAAATTCAAATACAAAATAGCTGTCTAACTTGCATATAGAAAATAGCAAATTCCAGACATTTGATGACTGATGCCCACAGTGGTTTTAATCACAGTAAGATTCTGCTGTTCTAATCAACCGAAGAGTTAATTTTACATACATTTCACTCAGTAAAGTAACATATTAGTAAATAAGTGCACTCTAAGTCATTAATTTCCAGATAAAAATGATTCAAAGTAACTTGAGATTTCAGTTATCAGATCTATCATAATATTGTTGTTTCTGAATGCTTTGTCTTAAGACTTCTCTTAAGTGGAACATTGCTAATACAGGACAAATTCAGGAAACTTAATTATGGTTAGTTTTAAACACTGTTATCCTATGTAAATTCCTGTAGGTATACATAGCTTTCCTCACTATGTTATTTAATTTYAGATGTAAACATCTCTTTTATGCTAGGAATACAAACTCACCTGATATTTGCTGTTACAAGTCCATTCCTTCTACTCACTGTATCTCAGCTGGACATCAATAACACAAATTTGTGTGAGAAACTACCTGGCATCACGGACTTCAATGCACAGGGCAGGTAAGCTACCTAGAAATTTGCCCATATCTACTTACTTCTGGCTTTATAGATCTGCTCTTAGTTCAGACTTGATTTTCTTAGTAAAATTAAAAACTAATTCTAAATTCAGGTAATATGGCAAGAGAATACCATTTGTAGGAGGATTATCAGGTTTAAAATAGAATAGTGAAAGTAACCCAGAAAATACTAGGCAATTAGAAAAAAATTAAAAGAACAGAATATAAAAGTTTTTTCATAATTTGAACGCTTTTATATTCCCTTGACTTTGCAAATTTAAGGTCAGAGGGAGAGATAGGATTGCTCTGATAAAACCCTCTGGGAGTTGCACAGAACTTCCCTGTAAGATCTGAATTGAACTTAGGCACTTCACTCTCCATGGAACAAAGAGGAACTGTGCATTATAACCCACCCTTTCTCTAGACTTTGCATAACCTCAGACAGTGTACGTGGTTCAGTACAAGGCTCCTCTCCCGTGTCTTCCTTCACACCCTAATTATCTCCCTGCATGGATGATATTGGATCTTTACAAAATGAGATATTTAGGCATGTGCAATATATATATTAAAATTATAGGCATTCCTATAATTCACTCATAAATAGATCCATGCTTTGTCAGTTCTTTGAGCAGAACCACTGATGCCACACAATTCTTGACCTTGTTTAGAAAAGTCAGTTATATCCTCAGTTACTCAAGTCTTGCTTTTAGTCCTCAAGATCAGTGATTCATAATCCAGGCTGTTCAGTCTCATTAGGCAAAAATTTCTATACCTTTCCCCCAAATTTATCTTTAATATTAAAGGTCATTTTTGCTGTCTTTTAGCCTATGAGGATTTGTGTTACCTTTGATTTTAATTAAAACCCATACATTCACCACAATGGTAAAACTTCTGTTCCCCAAGGATGCAGAGAGAGTGTCACACAAGGCTCATAGATTTTTAACAGGGAACTCTAAAACCCTTCATAACTTAAAAAATAACATTAAAATATATTTTCCAATTTCTGTGTTTGCAAAGCATCTGTGGGACTTTAAAATATGATTCTAGACACATTTACACTATGGGAAGAAACTGATTCTATTACAGCTTCCATCATTTGGAATTTGCCCAGGCAGAGTTTACCAAGGCTAACCCAACATCAAGAAGCTATGTCCTCTCTTTTCCTTTTAGTTCCCTCTGAAATTTTTCTCACCATTTTGTCTGCCATGTTAGCTACAGTTTATTTAATTTTACAAGTCTCCACTTTATTTCACAAATTCTCTTCAGTCACCAGGGGCATTTCACATTCAAGTTCTGCTAGACAAGGATTAAGTTGTAAGGAGCTACCACTGAGGGGTCTCATACTTTGTCTCCTTTTCTTGTACCTCCTATACTGTGGAACAGCAGATGTTCATGTCATAAATTACCATTCATCTTCTTATAATGTTAAATTAGTTTCATGACAGGACTACATTATTTATTCTACCCCACGGATTTTAACATATCCTGCCTGAATTTCTCAAAGGCTTTTTTTCTTTTTCTTTTTTTTTTTTCTTTTTTGTTTTTAAACAAAAGACACAGTTGAAAACTCCTACATTTGCTCTTGGTCTTGTCAAACCAAAATCTTTGATAAAGGATAATGTAATTTTGTCTGAGCTCCTTACTTGTAAGAGAAGCATCTCTCTCTCCCTCTAGCTCCTGTTAAAATGGCTATAATCAAGGCAGCAAGCAGTACAGCCTACTGGGGTGAACACTGACTAAAACCACAGGACTTATTTCAGAGTTAAGAGGGACTAATAAGCAGGGCCAGAGCTCTTCTCATCAAGGAATCATCAAGCAATTTCAAAATGCACATTGTAGCAATAACTGGCATCTGAGCAGTCAACAGGTCAAAAGACTTCCTCAAGTTTCCTACAGAGGGTCTTTAAAGGTAAGTTTGTTTTATACGAGCAGAAAAGTTTTAGCAGATGAACTGCCCATTGAGATAAACTAAAAGGATAGGCAAGGAGTATCCCTCAGAATGCTTTTACTACAGGCCAAGACTCCTCAGTGGGTGATTGTAAAGGCTGGCCTGTTCTCAGACATGCAGTGTTATCTGAATACCAGTATATAAAGGACTATGGAAAAATGGAACAATTCATTTGTTTTCATCTCAGTTATGCGGTTTTTTTTCCTAATTCTCTACAAGTATGTGCCAACAGTGGTCGAAGAAGGGATACAAAAAAACCTCTCCCTTTTTTAGTACAACTCAAGTGAAGAGATTCATAAGTTATTTTTTCCAGAAAGATGGGAGATGGTAGCCAGCCGGCCAGCAGGACAGTGTTTCCTGATGGAGTGAGCTGTATACTAGTCCTGAACTTTAACCCTGACAAAAACTCAGAGTGCACAAAATAGGACCAAAAACCACACTGAAAGAGTGCCTGTTCCCCGTGCTCACAACAATCCTTGAGGCACTGCATTAAATTCCCTGTGCTATGCCCTGAGAGCTATACTAATTCTTCCTAGCTTGGGATCTGCCCTGTCGCAATCAAGGCTGGATTTGCATTATCATTATTACTATTACTGCTTTATACCACAGTAGCTCCAGTAGACAGCCAGACCATTGGTGATGAAAGCTGCTGTGACCGCACAGGCTCCTCAGAGACTGACTACATTGCTCACACTTTTTTGGGGACTGCAAACATTTATTTTTCACCCTCGGCAACAGGCTGTCACTTAGGCAAAAGGCAAATCAACAGCTCTGGGATGTCAGAGGATTGCTGTTTTTACAAAGACACTTCCTCTCACAACAAAAAGTTATTTTACATTCCAAAACTGCTCACAGCAGAATTCCTACAGAAAATTCTCTCTATACAGTATTTCAATTTGCAGCTGATAAAAATAGTAGCAAGTAGGAGAACAACTTAGCAATCTCTGAATTGTTACTAATTTACACAATTGCAAAATTTATATAATAAAGTTTCACCCTTTCGCATGTTTGAGGTTTGCTGAAAACAGAGCAGCGAGGACAACAGCACTTCACTAGTTCAGTTCTTTTGTTTTGACATTGAAGTATGCAAGCATATAAGGACACTGAAGTGGGCTGGCTTCAGAGAGATCAACTAAGGCAAATGTAATCAGGATTAGGACTGAGGGGTGCACAGTAGATTGGTGAAGCAGCCGAGCTTTGTATGGACCCAGTCCAATAACACTAGATCATTTTTACTTGATGACTTGAGAAAAAAAAAGAAAAAAGCAACCAAGCTACAATCAAAGGAGATCTTCCCAGCGAAATTAACACTTGATTCATATTTTGTTCAAGCACTTTAAACCACACAAAGTAACTATAAGTAAAAGCACATAAAGTTTTCATGCTGGGAAAGATAAAAGCATCAGTGCCAGACAGGGCTAAGGTTTTGTTTCTTCTCATTAATCTTGCTGTCAGTTTACAACATTTTATTTTCTCTCATTTATATTTTGTCTCCTCTCCTTCTCCCCTTTCCTTTCCCATCCTTCTCTTTTCTCCCAAATAACAGCATAGCATTTTGCCCTTTGGTTCCTTACAAAAGACTGAAACATTTCACAACCAAGTTTCTCAACTTTTAAACTAGGCTCGTATGACTGTAGAACAAGAAGAAGGATGGAGCACAGCTCACACAGACTAGCCAGACTCTTCTTCTTAAATATGCAAATCCTGCCTTTGTAAGTGTGCTAAATAAAACCTTTCAGAACATGTGATTTCTTTCCTAAATTTTAAAATATAAAAATTACAGTGCCTATAAGAAAAAAATTGTAGAGTGAAAGGACTGCAGCAGGTAGAACTAGTGATGTATACTGAAATCATTAGGTGATTTACAGTACTTTGGAAATGTGTGTGTACATGTATGCTTGTGGAAGTAAACAGCCAGTTCTTTAATCCAGGACTGTTGTCCTGCTACTTGCTTTAGCAGTGGCAATATTATAAAATATTTAAATATTACCTTTTAGCATATGGACTGCAAGAAAAATTAAATGTCAATATTTTCTATCTTTTGGACAAGTATTACATCACCATGAAAGAAGAGTGCACAGATAGTTACAATAAGCTTTGTAAACAGTTTCTCATGTGTAAGAAAAGGCAATATTAAGAAACTTGTAATAAACAGTGTAATAGCTTTATCCTTGTTCTTGATGTATCATAACGAGCTCCTCTGTGAATGAGAGCAATCACTTTTTAAAAACACACTGTAGTGCTATTAACTGTTACGGTAATACTACACATATACTTATCTCATCAAGAGCTGGGCTTGACATTTATGCTCAAATTTCTAAACATGAGAAAAAATTAATCAGAGAAAAAGAATATCCAGAAGAACATGACAGCTCATCTGTAAGTTAACCAGATGCAAGTTCTGAGCACAGAGAAGCAAATAGTTCAGGACTCAGGGTTTTAGTTTGTAAAGAGCCACCTGAAACCCCGTCGTTTGAGAAATGAACAGGAATTGTGTAGACCAATATGGAATCTTGTAGCAGCTATAGATAAAACAAACATACCAAAAGAAAGGAATAACCAAAGCTATATGGGGAAAAAGCAGTAAGATACCAGGATACAATACCAGGATACACAATGGAACTACAAAGTGGTGCTAACCAATACAGCCACATAGATGCTAAATGCATTTTCCCCTCTCATAGTTCTGTACAACTGTGGGAGGGAGTTTTTCTGAGGAGAAGCTATTAGAGCAGTTCTGTTCAAACCACAGGGCTCACCTGGCTGCTGTCCTCCAACAGGAGCCACAAGCGGATATCCAGGGAAGAGAAAGAACAAAGCAAGCATCCATGAGAGTTCCCACCAAGAGCCTCCCAGCCCCCAGCTACTTGTCAGCCCTGTGGCCTTTCTAAAATGTACCAATACCCAGTGGATCTCTCTTTGAAGGGCAGTCCAGTCTATTCTTGTGTACACTTGCATTCACAACCCCCTCTGGCAAGGAGTCCTAGTGACTGTCTCTCTTTAAGTGCAGAATCACCTCCCTCTGTTTTAAAGCAAGATTGATTTAACATCCAACAGACAGCGATCCACCTCTCCAGGACTCATTTTGCAGACTACCATTTGTGTGAATACAGGAATGTTAATGGATGTTTACTCTCTTCATATTGTTCTAGATAATTCTTGTAATGCCTGGGAACCTACTAAAATAAAAGTGAGAAGCCAAAACACCATTTTTAGAATACGGATCAAAATACATAAAATAGATCTTTAAAAACAAGTAAGTTACAGTAAAACCATTTAGGAAATCACTCAAATCACTCTCACAAATCATGTCAGATCACTGTCACCTTTTTCTAAAATCCTGATTCTGAGTACTACTTTCATCATGAGCTTTCAAATCAGTTCACATGGTCTTTCCCTAATCCCTCATTAGACCTTCCACTTCTTCCCACCGGGGAATGGACAGTATATTTGGCCACTGCTTACTAACAAACTCTAGGGGATACGTGCACATAATTGAAGCTATTTCTTTTTTTCAAGGTGGTGAAACAGTTCAAGTTATTTTTGCGCTAGAATTGCTTAAAGAGATAACCAGTATCTTGAAATAACACCTCCCATTGAAGGACTGAGGTTTGACCAATGGCCAGGTAAAAAAACCAGAGGTAGTGAACTAGCAGTCTTGACAAATATGTAATTTGTTAAAGACAAAAAAGGTAAATAAACAAATAAAGTTTGCCCAAACAATGCAGTCAAAGGCTTCTTCAGTAAGAAAGACAAACTGGGACGTTTGTCCAGGAGAGGAGAGAGGAGAGAATTCTTTTAAACTTGAAATAAACTCAAGCTTGGCACAGGTCCAAATCATTTTCAGTCATACAACAAAGCAGAAGTGAAAATCTGGCCTTTGTGTATTGCAACAGTTACACATTTCCTTAAACATTTGTCTTCGTTTATGATAAGCACTGTAGGAAATCTGATGCTTTTAAAGAACATAATGAGAAGTGTGTTTAGTGAATGTAAAAGGCATTTTGTTTATATGTAGATAAATGGAAAATGCTTGATTGGATTGAACCTATAGTTTACCAACAGCTTTACAATTGGCGCAAAAAAATTACAGTCGTCTCTACATATAGGACTCAATATCTAGGACAAGCATTGTAGGTTCATTGCTCTGACATACAGCTATCAGAAGAACTAAACAGCAGCCTGTGGTCAGGCTTTTGAAGATTATAAAATGGCAGGCTGCAACTCCTGTGGCAAGCACAGCATAGTGTTTTATTTTATAGGCTAGGAGAGAAGACTTAGATAAAACAGGACATTTTAGTCTTTCTAAATAACTACTCTAAAAGGTTCTTGCCTGAGAAATGAACAAGTACATTTTGTACTGACAACACTTTGCAGTCCTCCTAACCTGATGCCAGTACTGAAACACAGCTAGAGTCTAAGAATTACACTCAAAATTTCAAACAAAAGTCTGCTCCCATCAGAAATAAATTCCAGAAAGATGAGTTAACAAAAGAAACAGTCCTGGTTCAAATAAAATTACTACAGAAAGGGACTAAACATACTGATAGATCATTAAGAAAAAAATAGAAAAGGAAAAAAATATCAACATTAACATAATGAGACATACTTAAAATGACTAGCAAATCCTACAAAACTGAAATACATGTTTATTTTCTCTGTTCTTTGTGAAATCTAACCAGATTTTTTTTTTTTTAATGTGTGACCTTTTCTGGAAAAAATAGAAGGTATTTGTAAGTTGGAAATACCAAATTTAAACACCTTTAGAAAGACACAGACGTAGGATCTTCATGTTTCTCCTGAAGAAAAAGCCCCACTCTTTAGAGAATCTTTTCTTCCCCCAAGATGGTAAAGAAAACACCAACATATTAAAGAATTGCATAAAATTTGAAACACTATAAAATGTTTCACAGACTTCTTGGCTTTTGTATTTATATAAAAAGCTTTTTTATATAAATACAAAATACAATACACTTTTAAAAAGCACTTTTAAAGACATCAAATTTTAAAACAAAAAAAAAAGGTAAAATTAAACTGGAGTGTCTGTAACCTAGAACTTACCAAGTGTGATATTTTTAACTGCATATTCAGAAATATGCTTCTAAGTAATAAGAGCCATCATGGAGTGATTCATAGCTTCATGCAAAAACATCCCACAATATAAATCTTGTTAACCTTTTGAAAATCCCCAAAAGCTCGTTACAAAGCTGCTGAATCCTGGCGTAACAAACCCTTATATTAAAGTATTTACTGTCCTTCTAAAAAGTCCATTACTTAAAAGAAATAATACACTTGAGTTAGTCGGATTTTATCATGGTCTGGCAGGCAAAGAAGTGTCAGGCAATGATGTGTGTCAAATTAAATTATCCTAGGAAAATCATTATAGAAATTTGGGAGAAATCATTTCTCAGCTGATGTTAAACAATAAACTGTTCTTCATCTGAATTAATGTCAAGTTTACAGTGTAATGAGGATTACAGTGAAAAGACTCATGAAGAAAATGTGGTACCTTTCCTATTCTATTACTTTTCCCAGTTCTTGGAAACTACATGCAACACCCTTGGAGACACTGGTTTTCAAATGGATTTGTTGCACGAAAGCTGATTAGTTTTCTTCTCCAAATGAGGGACCTGTTTCAAGAAATGTTGCATATTAAATTCTACTTACTGAAAATATGCATTTATGACATTTAAATTATATTCCCCAATGTAAGCACTTAATTTTATTATAATTCCTATCTTGATCTAACTTCACAGTCATTACCAAATAGAACAGTGTGGATATTTGAGAGTAGAAGCACAATGACTGAGTTGATTATGAAACTCCCAAGTAAAAGCAGAGTGAAACCCTGACCTTACTGAAATGAGTGAAAGAACTGCTGCACTTTTCACTGGAATCACTATTACACTCTTTACATTCTCTCTTCATCTGCCATTAAGGTAAAAATAATGAGATTTACTGTATTCTACAGATATTATTTTCTAGGTTTTAGAACCCACTCTTGAATTTCTTCTTCAGTTCTCACTGCAGTAAAGTAATGTGAAGATATGTCTCAGGGTTTGTCTTACATTTTGAGAAAAAATGTATGGAAGGAAGCCTTCAGAGAGAGCTGTTGCCAGTGAATAGTGATGCTAAAACAGAAGCTTCATTACAGTGTTAAAACAGAAGGATCTTTTTAAATTATGTTACATACTTATTTATTCGAAAGTACTACTTTCCCATTGAGAAAATAATACTTTCCAACTTTTTTACTATTCCATTGTGCAAATGCATGCACAAGAAAGACTTACTGTTATTGCTAAGATAGTACTAATTTTTAATATGCTGATAACGTTTTTTTCTCAGATATTACTCTGTGGGAAGTAATTGCTGGTGTCAACTGTAAAGCTACTGATGAACAGCTGTTGTAGCCCAGAAAACCAAACATACCCTGGGCTGCATCCAAAGCAGTGTGGCCAGCAGAGCAAGGAAGGGGATTCTGCCTCTCTATGCACCTCTCATGACACCCCACCTGGAGCACTGCATCCAGCTCTGGAGTAGTCAGCACAGGAAAGACATGGACCTGCTGGAGCAGGTCCAGAGGAGGGCCACCAAGATGATCACAGGAATCAAATACCTCTCTTTTGAGGAAAGCTTGAAAGGGTCGAGGCTGTTGAGCCTTGAGAAGGAAAAGCTCTGGGGAGACTTCATTGTGGCTTTTCAGTACCTAAAGGGGGCCTATAAGAAAGATGGGGACAAACTTTTTAGCCCGTTGCACTAGGACAGCGGGTAATTGTTTTAAACTGAAAGAGCATCAATTTAGATTAGACAGAAGGAAGAAGGTTTTTACAAGGGTGTTAAAACGCTGGAACAGGTTGCCCAGAGAAGTTGTGGACACCCCATCCCTTATATCATTCATGATCAGGTTGGATGGGCATCTGAGAAACCTGATCTAGTTGAAGATGTTCCGGCTCACTGCAGGGGGGTTGGACGAGATGACCTTTTAAAGGTGCTTTTCAACCCAAACCATTCTGTGATTCTAGAAAAGATAACCCACATTTAATAAAAACACTGTTTCGAAACAGGAAAGCTAAACTTTCAGATTTGCTTTGTTACATTTATATGTGTGATGCCTCATCTAAAAACTATTTATTTTACCATGTTTCAGCTAATGAGAACAGAATGCATCTGTCTCAGACACAGTACTCGAAGACATATTATGTCCACCTCTCCCTCTCCTGAAGCATCCCTTTATCTCAATGCCTGGTCATCATCTGTGCTAGGTGTAAATAAAACTGGTTAGGCAAGTCTTGACACCTAGAACTGGCAGAGTTGCAAAAGCAAACTGATAAACGCTGTCTACAAAACTTGTAGGTCCAGATTTTCACTTGTCTGCTTCTTATGACATCAAGTACCCAACATAAGGTGTTCATTAACTTCATCTGTATTGCTGGGTGAACTCCAACTGCATTCTAAGAAAAAGGAAGAGTAGATTGGATTTTGTTAACTCAACATTTGCATTTCAGTCTAATTTTTTGCACGCAAATATTTTACCTAGTACATTTACTTTGCTTTTTATTTTTAATTTTATCCATTTTTAAGTAAGGGCTTCTACATTTCTGACATCCTTCCATGATGCCCATAACTTTGAAATTCCCAAAATAATTTGGGCAAACTAAAACTCTATTAAAAGTTATAAGCACAGAAGATAATCACACCATTATGTGTTTTTAAAGATGAGATGTCAAAATATTCAAAATATTTTTCTTACGGAAGCTGCAAATGTGGTAAAGCCTAGCTTTACTATCAAGGCCAAATTCTACAATCTCCTGTCAGAAAAACTTCTCTAGATTGCACTAGAATCTGAAGGCTTTTGGACAGTGCCTACAAGAGGAAAATACACACTGCAGTAAAAACATAACATATGGGGAGAGAAATTATCTATCAAAAATATAGAATAATACAGCCTGTTATTTTAGCCAACTGGTTTGGGTTTGGATTAGATTCTGCTCCCATATTTCAGTGACTCAGTAACAGAATTTAAACTTCCATTTTCACTCGTTAGGAAAGGACTCTTGTCTGGCTCTGGAGGTGGTATTTATGAAGTTTTTATACAGTTTGAAAGATTTTCATTTCATCCATACTTCTTTTCACATTTACACTCATGTAGAGAATGTCATTCCTATAATCAGAAACAGAAAATATGAACTGCTCATAATGAAAAGTGCTGGACATCTACAGCTGTACAAACAGTCATCTCCATCTCAACCTTTTTTTTTTTTTTTGCTTGATGATTATTTTCTTTGCACATATTTGTTCTGCCCACTTCTGTCAAAACAAATGCAGAAAATGTGGGTCCTTCCAATTAGGCTTTGTGTTTCTCTGAGCTTAGCAGAGCTGCCCTGCCAGGGGCAAGTCCAGGGAGACAGGACTGGTTAGAGTGCTGGCGGAAAATCTCCATAAAACCACTCTCCGCAGGAAGCCACAGACTGAACAGATAAGGTGAGGATGAAGTGGGTGCACTGCATTTCCTTCCTCATCTCTTGCCATCACATAGCAGAAGTTATTAACTGCTCTCTCCAAAACCACAGCAACATCAAGCCCTGTAGTAAAATGCCATTAAACACAGTTTAACATGAGACAGAAGAGAGAATAACAGAGAGGACGAAGAGACCAAGTTACACACCAATGCTTCCAATTCTTCCAAACCAGGTATTTGCCAAATGAAATCACCATGCCTAGAATGCCTGCAGGACAATGCAAAAACACTCTAGCAGACCCTGCCAATGCAGCCTAAGGATACTAACTCCTTCCTGATCCTCATGTGGCAGTGATGCTAATCCAGAGCCTGACATGCCAACCAAGGGTCAGTCTTCCACTTCATTCCACAAAATGCCTCAATGCCCTCTGCCTCCTTCTTATATTCATCTCCACTTCAATGGGCACCAAAGAAACCGTAAAAGGACATACCTTTTCATATTATCAAATAATATGTTTTACTGTGAAAGCATGTATTTAAATAAAACTCTGTTTCTTCCCATGAATTTTACCCTCTACCTCATATCCAAAAAACTAAAGTCAGAAGACCATCTTTGTTGGTGAATGCAGCTGTTACACCTTGCTGGCCAATACAAAAGGATGGGAGACTTCTAGGGAAAAGGAAAGGATATTTGATCTGCACAGTCAGCAAAAAACCCCTGTCACTTGAGCATAACACTGGGTATTCAGTCTTGTTAGTTATGATTTTTCCAGTGTTGCATTTTACAAACATTTTTAAAAGGTCCCACTTACACACTTGGCTCTTGAAATACACATTGACAAACAGTATCAGTAGAACATTTTCTTTGGCAAATTGATGAATACTAAAACAAATTCTGTAAGTCTGAAATCCTGTGGCCTTCTATATAATCTCCACATAATAAGTACATCTTTCTAGACACCCTGTTCTGGGATTAGAGACATAGGGGGTTTGACACAGCTAAGTTATGTGTAGACTTCAGATGCTTTGCAACTGGCAGGAGGGATAAGATGGTTAAGCAGACTTAAAATGGTTAATGGTCATTTCAACTCTGGATCTTCAGCCCACCTGCAGACCTATTCAATAATTCTCTGAACAGTACTTGTTAATCTATGTAAAATGAGTTTGACTGTCTCACTTTGAAGCTCAGGGGATATGTCCATGTTACAAACTAACTTAGGATACTCAGCAGAAACTATTACTGTGCGGGCAGTTTCAGCTGGAATGCAGGTTGGTATGAGCATTTAGAACAAAACACAACCAGGTTCCAGAACGAAAACCAAGGATGATGAGAGTTTCAACATAAAAATGTTGGGGAAGATAGTACTATGTGTCCCACATCTCTGTGCTCTAGGTAGAGGAAAGATTTCCATTCCCATTCAGAACTTGTTAAAGAAGTATTTTTCAGTAAATGTTTAGCAATAATCATTCCAGATAGGCAAGAAATATTGCATGGATGCTTTTATGAAATATGATTACCTGACATACTGCTGGGAGTTATGGATATGTAATCATTCTTGTCCTTCTTCCGTCACCAATGTCACCTGCCAAAAAAAGGAAAAAACTCCATGTAATACGTGCATAAATGCACATCTGCAGAATACCATTAACATTTAAGCAAGATGGAACATTTTGGATGTTGAATACCATGGTCCATGTTTAATGGCTTAACACATTAAATTCAAAGCACCTTGCTTAGCTGCATGAGGCAACAAATGCAAATCAGGTTCAAAACATGGTGGACTGGAGGAGCTGCGGGTAACAGGGATTTGGAAGCACAGTCAAAAAGCTGGCGCCTACTGATGTAGAAAAAAAAGTGCTTCTGCCCACTTCATGGAACACTTTCCACTATTTTTTTACAGAAACTTCCCTAAGTCTAATATGTAACTTTAGGAGCTAACTGGCTTTTACTTTACAGCTTCTAATGATATATGCCCATTACTCTCAGGTTCAGTAAGAACAGAGGATTCAGAAATTAGAATTAAGAGACAGAATTAGAATTTCTCTGTTACAGCTACACCAGTTCTTCCTCAATTATTTGAAACCCAAAAGTCTATTGACTTTTACAAAGTTCTCAGCTGTAAATAGTAATTTCTCTCATTTGGTAGAAAAGTACTTTATATGTAATTACTTAACGTTTGAACAACAATATGTTCTATTTTATTAAGGAGACAACTGCAGGTATGAAGAACTGAATTTGTCATTTCAAAGTCTTGCGTTTAATATTTATATTGTATCTCCCTTTCATATGTCCATATACAGACACTGACATATCAACTATACTCATTTTCTGTTCGGTAGCAAAGATCGAAGCCCTGCAAGCTAATTTAGTGCCAGGAGAGAAAGTCATGGATACCAGTTACGACATCATCCTTCAGCTGTGTCAGTACTTATACCAGCCCCCATGTTTTTCACATGCGGGCATCGCAGGCAGCACGCCCTTGTTCAGCCATCCCTGCCCAAAACACAGTGCCCGGTTGGATGATCCCAGCTCGCTCCCTAGTTTAAGCACCAGCAATCCAATCCGAGGAGAGACAATCCTAAAGGCATTATTCCAGAATAGAGACAAGATCTCATTAGAATTTTTAAGTAAGAAATCCTGGGCCTACAAGTGACCCCACTAATGCCTTTGGAAAACTAGCCTGAGAACAGAGTCATGCTCTCTGGAACATCCCCCTGTACTCAGCAGTGGTGAGACCACACCTCAAATACTGTGTTCAGTTTTGGGTCCCTCACTTTAAAAAGAATATTGAGGTGCTGGAGCGTGTCCAGAGAAGCGCAACAAGGCTCGTGAAAGGTCGAGAAAACGTCCTATGAGAAAGGGCTGAGGGACGTGGGGTGGTTTGGCCTGGAGAAGAGGAGGTTCAGGGGGGACCTCATCACTCTATACAACTCCATGAAAGGAGGGTGTAGTGAGGTGGGGACTGGCCTCTTCTACTGTGACTGCAGTGAGAGGACCAAAGCACATGGCCTCAGCTGAGACAGAAGAGATTCAAGGTAGATATTAGAAAGAAATTTTTCACTGTTAGGGTGGTCAGGCATCAGAATAGGTTGCCCAGGGAGATTGTGGAGTCACCATCCCTGGAGGTGTTTATGAGGTGTCTGGATCTGGCACTGGGTGATGTGGTTTAATGGTTTAGGGATTGCAATGGTAGTTCTGCGTTGATGGTTGGACTCGATTATCTTAAAGGTCTCTTCCAACCTTGCTGATTCTGTCATTAGGAAACACCTTTCTTTTAATGTTAGTATGGAAGTGACATTTTATAGGGGAAATAGCACTTCTCTTAGATTGTCCCAATCACCATTTTATGGTAAGAAACTGTCCTTCGGTCTTTGTTAATGAACTTTCGGATTTTATTTCTCTCCATCCATTCAGTGCCACAGCTCTGTCCGTATTTCCTCATGACCACTGTCTCCTTACAGAGGGAGCCTTTCCCTGCCTTTTCCTTGAAACAAATATCCTCCCCCATCAGCAGGCTGAAAGGACATCGAGCGCATCTGCTCTATTTAGGCAGGGGCCAGAATGAGAAAGCAGGAGAGCGGCAGTACCGGGTAATTAATGCATCTGGGACGCAGCCCTGCCGCTTCACCTCAGCCCATCGGCCTCTCGGCCGCTCGCTCACCTGCGGCTCTGCCCAGGCTACGCACGGAGCCGGCGTGACGCCCCTCGCCCCGGGCGCCTTTTCGCGCCCCGCTACGCGGGCGGGGTGGGAGCCAGGGCCGTGCTCCGCGCCCACCGAACGCCGGCTGCCGGCCCGGGAGGCGCAGGCAAGAGCCGCAGGGAAGCGCCGCAGGGAAAGGGGCGCCGGGAAGCGTCGCAGGGAAGAGCCGCAGGGAAGCGCCGCAGGGAAGCGCGGCGGCCTCCCCGCCCTCAGCAGACGCCCGCGGCGCGGCGCGGCAGCGCCCCCTGGCGGCAGCGCGGGAGCGGCCCGGCGCGGAGCGGCACGGCCCGAAGCGCTGCTCCCGGTCTCTTCCATCTCCCCATGCCTCGTTACCTCAGCCGGGCACGTCCGGATAGATTTTTAAATTAAATTAATTGCCACTCCAAAAGTCGGAACTGTACATGATTAAACAAACAAAAAAAAACCCAACAGAAACAACACACACACAACCCACCCCCACAAAAGCCAAACACATGCTCCCCCTCTTCCAAATACAAAACGAAAAAAAAAAGGAAAAAACCCTCAAACCCACAGTCATAGCATATTCTGAGTTGGAAGGGACCCACAAGGATCATAGAAATCCAGTTCCTGGCCCCGCACAGGACAATCCCAGGCATGTGATCCTGATGGGTCCCTTCCAGCTCAGGATATTCTATGATTCTGTGAATGACACCATGTGCCTGAGAGCATTGCCTCAGGCTCCTGGAGCTCTGGCAGGCTTGGGACTGTGACACTTCCCTGGTTCAGTGCCTGACCACCCTCCAAGTGAGGAACTTGCCCCTGATATCTAACCTAAATCTCTTCATGCCATTCCCTTGTGTCCCCTCACCGGTCATTGGAGAGGAAAAGGAAAAAAATATGCACCAATTTATTTTGTCGTTTCTCTATTTCCTAATCATCTGAAATGACTTCTCTCTACCGTATATTATACTTAATGGAAATTCCTGATTTCAGGATATAATGTTCACTCTATTTGCAAAGCAAGTACAATTCAAAAACTACTGAAAGTTTTACAGCAGGAACCTCAATGTGAGGAAGAACTTCTTTACAGGAGGGAGGCAAAGCACTGGAAAAGGCTGCCCTGGGAGGTCGTGGATTCTCCCTCCTGGAGACATTCAAAACCCACCTGGACACATTCCTGTGTCACCTGTAACCTGCTTGGGGTGACCGTGCCTTGGGTCCCTGCAGCGGGGTTGGACTGGATGATCTCCAGAGGTCCCTTCCAACCCTAATAAGTCTGTGAACTGGTAAAATATCCTTCAGCATACATGCGACAATGTGTTTTTACCACCTTGTCTTTTCTCCCAAGCAAGCCACCAGAGACTCCATCTGGGCTCTTAGAAAAGTCAGAATCTCTTTATTCTCATAAGGGAAGAGCAAATACTCTGCTTGATATTTGCCGTGTACAAACAACACAACCAGACGCGATGGTGCAAGGCCTTTCTTCTTGCTACTGAGATCTTGTGGAACTTCAAAATCCTCCACAGTTTGTCAATCCCGATTTGAGAGGATACAAATTTAGATCAGGCCTCCAATTAAAATCAGACTCTGATCCACCCCATCACGTCATGGGACGTCGTGAACCTCAACAATAAGCCATTTCCCAGAATTTAATTGTGGTTTGGTGGCTCAGTGACACACAAGTGCTCTTGAAGTAAACAATCAAGTGTTTTAAACAAAAATTCTGCCCCTCCTGTAAATAATTAGTTACTAAACCAAAAATTACTAGGTTTGCACCAATCTATTAAAAAGGAGAATAAAAAAAAAGAGAAGTACAGTGTTCTTCAATGAATTCTGCATAAAGAGAAAAATTCTAGTTATCCTGGGAGTTTTGCCATTTTCCCTGATGAGACTAGAGCTTGGCATAACGGCAGCTGTCACTTGTGTAAAAAAACTAATTACGAAATGACTGTAAGAAAAGATAGTCTTTTGTTCAAAGCATTACACTAACATATCTGGCTTTGGCAGTCTTTTTGTGTGCCACAGTTTAAAATGGAGAGCACGCATCCTCTTTTTCTACTCATACCTGCCTAGAGATTAAGTTTCTTGGAGCAGGTCTTGATGTTCCTGTGAATGTACAGCATCTCACCCATCTAGCATCTCCACCAGGTCAATTCAGCAACCGCCGAAAGATGCACAGTAACTGAGCCTGTTTGTAATACCTGCTTTGTGACAATCATTTTATTAATCATTATGATGATTTAGGAAAACCATTAATTAAAAAAAAAATAATAATAGTAGTAATAATCATAAAAAAATAAAATCATTATGATTATGATTAAAATCACCTTATGGTGATTTTAATAATCTTCCCAAATGTACTGGGATCTTTTCAAAAGGATGCTTTCACATTGCACTTTATATCGCCAGAAGTAATTTCCTATTTTTCCTTCCAAGGAATGTCACACATAGATGGAAACATTGTGGAAATACAGAACTATTTATCCATTCTGGCACCCRAAACCTTGACAGTCTTCTGGAGGCACAACATGGTTTCTACTTCACACGAGCAAGAAGATTAAGTGGTGTCTACATTAATTCTAACCAGTTCCTCTCGAAAACATAGTTGTGGAAGATGTTGGAGGAAATCAGGTTCTTTTTCACAGTCCACAGATAAAAAGTACATGAACAGGCACAAATGGGAAGGATGAGGATGAGTCACAGTCGAGGCTCCACGACATCAGGCCAGTAGTGTCTGGGAGTCTTCACGGACATTGCAGAGTAAGTTTCTTTCTTGCCAGAAGTGACACAATTTTTATGGCTAAGATTTGCAAACGTCACAGGGAACAGGGAGCAGGCTTTGTTAGATTATCTTTTGTGTGATAAGCACTTCCTTGCCCACAAAGAGCTACCCAAGGTCTCATGGCTCTGAGTCACAATCCTTGAGCAAGCAGCACTAATTCAGAGGCTGCTATCTCACATCCCGCGTGATCTTCATGCTAGAGACCTGAGGCAGCAGACCGGGCAGTGTGCTCTTTCTCCATCACTGGAGTTATACCCTGCTTTTTCTTTCTTTTTTTTTTTTTTTAAGCAAGGTAGTCCTCACGATCATACTGGATACCTCAAATAAAAGTAGCAAAATGCTTACTTCATCCTGGTATTGAGTTGTGTTTCAGATCTACAGCCCTGCACATGGAAAAGAATATTCTTATATTGCCTGCCCCCCCCCCCCCCCCCCAGAAAAAAGGACATCTTTGGAATCTTCAGCTCCTCTGGCCTAAAAAGGTGATATTTCTAATTAATTCTCCAGCTTTGGTCTCCAATCCAGAAACACTGTCCAGCCATATTGCCAGTTACTGCATGTCCTTACTTTTTCCATAATGAAAGGCGATTAACCAATTAGCATTAATCAATGTGGTTAGGTGTTCTCACACTCTCACCAAGTGAGTCCTCCTTCACACGAACGCATTGGATTGACCAATGACTATATAAAAGGAGTTCACTGTCCAGGGGTGAGGGTGTTTTTGACCTTATTTTGATGCTTCAGGATTAGATGGTGGCTGGCAGTCTCCCCTAGGCCAGGGCCATGATAATTTTGTGGTTTGAGTCCTGGTTCCTGTCCATACCATGAACTGCACACTTTTTGGCAGGCCTCAGGCTTCCCTTCCCACTCATCAAGCAGCTGCACAGGGACAGGCGCTGCTGCCTCCTCTCTGTTCTCAAGGCAGGAACAGGTGGGAAAAGGAATCTTGCACCTTTCAGAAGCATTGACAAGCTGCCCGGCTCCTTGCTGGACTGGTCTTTGACATCCCCTTTTAAAAGCCAGAGGAAGGGTCGTGGGGCAACCTGGCCCACTTGCACAAGTCCCTCCTGTAACCCTACCTGCAGCCCCCGATGTCTCTGCCTTATCCCCGGCACTCTTACACAACACTCTTACACAACGCTCGCCGTTTCACTTCTGGCTCGCTGGGAGCTGGGCTGCCTCCAGCGAGAGGAGCCTTGTGCTGAGAAGAAGGGAGGGCTGCTGGCAGATCTGAGGAGGRGTGGGAGCCTGCCCAGGCCCTGGGACACAGCAGGGAGCTGACGAGGGCACTGAGCAGGATAGCAGAGCACGTAGGTTTTGTAACTGGGAGCAGGGGGAAAGCTCCATCACAGTCAGAGCAAGCGCCCCAGGACACCAGCCCCTCACACACCTCCCTTCCACAAGTTGTGGCACTTCTGTTTTTCTTGGGGCCTACCTTAGCTTGGGGGTGATGAATTACGGGATGTAGCATCTGAACATTTTGTTCCGCAAACTCCCTCCATGAAAATTGCTCTCACTTTTAAGTTCATCTTTAGTGAAAAATCCAGAGTAGCAACTCCGCATCAGGAAAAATTACGAGGTAGCCCATATGTAAGCTGCATTGATGCCTAATCGAACTTTAAAATTTGTTTCAATATTTAACACTTTGATATTTAACAGCAAAGCAAAATTAGTGTTTTGGAGCAAGTTATACAGAGGATTTTGTACTAATACATATTCAGTGAAAAATGTACTAGACTACAGCTTACAGTCCATGGTATCTTTATAGTGAGCCAGCAGTATCTTCCCCCTTGCAAAACACAATGAACAAATGTGCATTGTAGGAGAAATAAAAATCTATCTAGTTTTCCAGATATGTTTAATGAAAAGCCCCCATAAAAACTGGCTTGTAGGCACAAGCTCAGAAGTGGGCTTTGACTCATGCTTTTTATTGCTAGTATAGCTCGACTCACGAGGACACAAAAGCACGTAATAAAGCATAAAACCAAAACCACAGTGCACTATCTGTATAAACATTTGCAGTTTACCCTGAAACATAAGAACAAAAAGGCAAAGAGCTACTGAGCTTTTTAATAGGAACGTCCAGTGGTTCTGCGTAATATCCTCCTCACACAGACTCAACTCGTGCTCAGCTCTGTGTAGGCATCAGCAGATTTTTTACAGCATGAAAGCCAGAAAATTATTATATGCAGACAATAAGTCTCATAAAAGATAAGGGTAACTTTGCTGCTTTACAGGTTTTTGAAACCTCTTGTGTTTCAATAAACAGATCTGCAGGATGAACACTACTAATTTAGACAAACTAATTCTTCCTATAGTCCCATTGTGGTGAGGCTTTGGATCTGGCATATGGTTTGCAGGACAGGCTGAATGATAAAGCTGTTGATTTGAACACATCTACCAAAAAAGAGACTCAGCACCACAAAACGAAGTAATGCAAGACAAAAGCAAGACAGAAGTTGTTTTTATTATTTCATCAAAACGTAATGACTTACTGTATTGAGGTGAATATATCTTGTTATAAGCTAATGGAAATTATAATAATGCATTTCTTCATAGCCAAAAAGAAAAAGAGTTTTAGTGTGTCTGTAGCATGAACAGATTAGAAAGGTAGTTTCATAAGTATCATTGAAGGAGCACAGAGGAAGACTGTAATATTACCTTTAAACCACCTGGGCATCAAGCAGAAAATGGAATATGTAATTCTTCTCTCATCCCATACTTACAGAAATAAGTAATTTTGTCTCATTTACAGAATGAAAATCTCAAATCACTTATTATCACTATCTGGAGCTGCTGACTGGCCCTAAGACGTAAAGGCTCCAAGAAATCTACTTACATTCAGCTTAAAACTCAGCCAGCATAATGGGCTACAGCCTTCTCTTCGCTTTACTTCGTCCCCTAGCAGAAATGTCAGCTCTCTAGCATTTTGCTTTGGCCTGCTACATGTGTACACAGGAGGGCATGAGAGAAGCACAGAACTGGAGACAGCCCTGTTTAGCCACTATTTTGATAACCAGGGTTTTATTGCCTGTGAGTGACTTTCCTAACATGAAGCGTTATGGGGCAAGCTAGCCAGATTTGCCAAAGAATAGCTGATCTGTAACTGTGAATTAAGTCATGTTTATATCATTAAAGATTTAAGCCTTAATTCAGAAAGACCTCTATCGACTTGAATAAATATCCAGTTGAGTAAGGATCCTGGAGGGCCAAGAATGATAGAAGAGCAAAGGGTCTATTATAAAAGATCTCTAATTTGAGTGATTATTCCAGTGCTTTTTAGAAACATTTCATGGCTTATGTGTTCTTTCTCCAGCACAGGGGTGCTCCATTTAGACAACAGCTTTGACATAAAACTTTTCTTGTTTGTCTGTTTTGTTCTGTTGACTCAGGAAACATTAGCTCTCTCTGAAATTTCAACAAGGGACAGTTTATCTTTGATGCTAATTTCTCTTATTACTCACTTAGAAGTGTGTATTAGATGAACGCTGTCTTGAATTACCTACCTACTCTGCAACTGGCTAATGTTAGATAATCCCAAAGATACTAAATTTCAAAGACTTTCCTTGAAACTGGTGGTTTCTGCCCCTTATGATGAAATGGATTAAGAAAAAGAATATTTTCTAAATGTCAGGAGGGAAGCTACCTGGATAAATCTTGTTAACATGAATGCATTTTGTCAATGCATCTTATATATGCTGTGCCTAAAAAATCAGTGAAGCAGAAATGAGTATGTTCTAATCTACAAATGTCACTCTGAATAGGGATAAGTATTACCCTAAAGATTGGTACTGGCATTTGTGGGAGCTATTTTCAGGGATTCAGATATGAACAGCAGAATTAATTCAGCTTTAGGCTTTCTGTTTTTCCTAACCAGAGCTTCAGAAAGTTGCCACTTACTTGAAAAAATAAATTCTAAAATGAAAAAAAAAAATCTAAATGAAAAATTGTTATCTATATTGCAGGCTTTGAGTTACAATGTGCAAATATAAAGAACTTTGCAGAAAACGTTGGAAAAGAAAACAAGAGAGGCTGTTACAGCTATGGATTTAGCCTCATGGGTTTTGACTATTGTGTGACTTGATGAGTTTCCAAACCTGATTCTATTTTTCCTAAAAACTGATAGCTGAATTGCCAAACCACTGAATTCTGAAATGTTCGACACAGACTCCAGACTTGAAATGTATGGTTTAAACTCAATTATAATTGGGGGAAAATTTTGAGGGAGTTGATTTTCAACAAAATTAAAGTAACAGACCAGAAAAAGAAGTTAGTTGTTTTCTGAAATCCATATCCCCAGCCAGCAAAAACTATGGTGGGTGACTAAAGACTAGCTAAAGATCCTTTCCACAAGTCAAACTGGCGGACCTGGAGCCTTCACCTGCCACTGCAGAAGTGGCCGAAGGGAAATGGGCATCAGAGGGTTGATGACAGTGTGATGCACACCAAAAGAGGACCTTCTGGATGTGTAGGTTCAGGCCTTACATTAAACAGAAAGCTTAAGACATCCATGAAGGCACATTGAAAGCACACCAGAGACACAAAAAAGTATGAGTAATGGAAAGGGAGGGACAGACAAGTAAAGCTAAACGATTAAGGGGCTGGACTGACATATATCTGTGGAGAGTTGACTATGGCTTGGTGAAGTGACAAGGAAGTGAGCACAGGATAGCCATGCTCAAAAGAGAGCAAGGAATGATGGAAGAAATGTGACTGCTATGGGAAATTTGGTCAAATTATGCTAACGGTTACTGGTGGACATGTAATTAGGTTAGAGAACAGCTATATTTAAAAAGAAGAACTCGTGCCTGGTTTTAACTGATATTTTGAAATGGAAAACTCCATATTGCTATTTCTGAGGTTCACCCAAAAGCTTATTTTTCAAAATAAAAAATTCAATGACTTCAGTAAAAATTAGGCTCAAATTGGAGAAAGCTTTCTGCAAACATTCCCTCTGAAATTTCAAAATACAAACCACATGTTTTACAGATACATAAATACATTTATAATTATTATAAATAAATAAAGAGTTTCAAGTTACCTGGCAATAAGCTAGTGGTCATAAAATATGACTGTATTAAAACTATCTAAAAGCCCATTTTTTTCTGGTTTTGGGCAGACAGAAGTCATGGAGAGAAGGAATACTACTTGTGAAAGTGAAGCAGAGGCTCTTATTTTGCCTTTTTTAACAGAAAATTGCTTGTACTCTCTGTAATGGCTTTGTCTGTATAACCAGCACTGCATGAAGTTAACTGGATTTCAGCTGAGGATTTTCACAGCTCAGAAGTTACTGTATTCAAAGTCCTATTCTTTTTTAACCTCTTTTTTTTTTTTTGCGAATAAACACATTTTGGCATATTCCCAACTGAATAATTCACTGACTTAATCTTTAAGGCAGGCAGTGTTTCCTAAGAGGTGTGTTCCAATCTCTATCACTTTTTATACCCTTTTTCCTGACCTCACTGGGGCCCAGTGCAGAGAGGAGAGGACAACTACTCCTTCTCAGAAGAAGTACAAACATTATAGATATGTGCCTACTTTTGTGTGCAGACTGGAAATAAATTACATAGCCTAAGTGTTAACAATGGCCTTTCAGTATGTTTGATAAAACAGTGATTTCTTCTTTTTTTTTTTTAGACCTCTCTTCTTGTTTGCTGCCTCATTTACAGCTAACAATACTACAATTAAGCCCAGAAATTAAAAGAAAAAGTTTAATCGCTGATGATTTCGCTATCTCTCCCAAGCAAACAACAAAAGTCCACAACCTTTTAACCTTTTCCATCCTATTTGCTAATTACTTATTTTCTAATTAACCCACTATGCATCTGTCAGTGTGTTTTAAATTAAATCACTTTAATTGCTAGTAAGTAGGGTTTATTTAGTTCCTGGTATTGGCTGTACGGGGTCATGAGTGGGGAGCCGTTCAACCACTCTGAGTTACAGGTGGCTCTGCAAAACTGCTGAAGTTGCTGAAGATAAAGAGGAGTTAAGCTGCTTTCCTTAGGTGATTTGATTTTAATGTCTAGTGGCATATTTCTAATGGATGAAAGTTTACTGCAAATATGGGAGTACATTTTTTATTTCTAGTATATAGATCACACCATGCATTAATTTGTTTCTTGAAATAACTTTTAGTAAAGGAATAATTATGCTAATAGTTCTAGAAAATGCCCACCACCACAATGCTTACTTGGCTGAATAGTAAAACTCTTTGAAATGCAACACAACTAAACATTAACAACTGAACTTAGAAATAAAGAGAATAGAGAAGACCTAACACACGGGAGACAGGGAGTTTCAAGTACGAGGGTAACAGTCAACCCACTTGAAAGTCATCACATAAAACACTATAAAAACTTAAGCATAGACATAATGATTAATGAGGATAGACATAAAAGATTTTGTTCTCTGTAGCACAGCCCCCTTCTACCCCTTGCATGACCTGACTCGCTTCGCTGACCCTGCAGAAAATACCCACTTTTTGGCTGGGTTAGTTTTGTGTTGGGTTAGTGAGTTGAATTATCCCTGCGAGGCGGCCGGTAAGCACCGCAGCTGGCACCAAGTGGCAGGACACCACAGCTGCTCAGAGAGAGGGAAGAAGATGAGGTTCACCCTGTCTCGTAAAATGACACACCAGAGGAACACAGGATGGATTGATGTCTTTTGCAATAAACTAGAGTATTTATGACTCCATGCATTGAAATTACTTTTAATTGTTGAAATTATTTCTGAAGTTTTCTGAAACACTTTTGAAGATTATAAGTCTTGCACTCAGGAAAAAACCCTAAAGACAACACAATTCATTAAAACTTCTTCTGTGTTTAGATCCTTATACACTGAAGAAAGGCACTAAAAAGTGCTTGTTTTATGTTCTGGAGAATGACAATATGAATTGGCAAGGTCAGTGTTCTCCTTAGTACTAAGTAAAGTCATTAATCTAGAACTACTGGGACACGAGAATAAATTTCCAGCAAGAACCCAAGTCCACATCATTGCTAAGTTACCTAAATATAACAGCAGGTCAAATAAATAATAAAGACCACACACATGAAAGCTGACAGATTTAGTAAGCTGAACTTCCCACACAAACTTTGTTAACAACACTGAAATCCAAGATTAGCCAAGATTTTAAATATTTTCTTCCCTGTTCCTACCAGAAAAAAGTAAGCGTATGAAAGTAGGAGTAAAATGAATACATGAATAGAATAAATAAAGTAGTTTATGGAGCACACCTGAATAAGACCTATATAACCTTCCAAAAGACAGTCTTTCTGAGTGAGGAAGCTGTAATTAACCTCTTAATGTCTTGCTTCGTCATCTATGTATTTTACCTTTGGCTACAGGCTACCAAGACACGGCTCACAGCAGGAAGATTCTGGTGCAGCATTTTGTTGCTGCCGGATTTCTACCACTGCATTCATCCTGATGCCTTCCTTGCTGATCTCAGTAGCTCCACACCTCCACAGGCAGCATGCCTGGGAAGCTCACCTCGTCACCCCTCCGTGAAGTGTACTGCACTTCAGCAGAAGAGCCCATCTCTGCATTCGCTGTGATAGCACTTCCACTGTGAGACGTGGCTCACAGGTGTAGAGGAGGAACATGAGAGGCTGCAGAACGATGTAAAGGAAGATGAGAGAATTGTAAATTTTTAACAAGGAGCCTTTGGATGGCATTAGGTACAGCACAGCCTGTCAGAGAGAAGCCATGAAAAGCTCCCTGAATAGACGTGTCTGCTGTACAGAGAGCAAGGATGCAATCAGAAAGATTACATTTGCTTATAAAAGGGAAAGATGCAAAGATGCAGGAATGAAATTGCATTAAGACTCAGAAAGATACTTCTAACAGCTGATTCTGAATATACTTTAATATTATACGACCCATCATAATATGATCCATATGTGACCTGTCCTGAGATGATGAGGTGTTCTAGAAGTTCAGACTGATAAAGAAAGCCAAACCACTGCAAGAAGTAGCTCACAGGTGCACAGAGGCATAGGTTCATGCTGGAGACAACACACAAGGAGTCCAAGTCTCCAGAAGAATGGCATGGAAAAATCAAGCAGGGGAAATTCAATTGTAAGGCCCTGTTCAGCACCACATGCTTCCCCTGAGTTGTGAGTTGAGCATCTGAAGCTCTCTTGCTTTCCCTGGCTTGCCAGTAGTTGGCTCAGATCTTTCCAGTTTCACTATTGCCTGCATTCAACCCTCACAGAGGTATTTAGGACTTAAGGCATGCACTTATCAAAGCAGTAAAATTAGGGGTCTTGAGAGGTCAGATGGAGGTCAGTATGGAAGCAGCATCCTCCCAGTGTCTACAGCAAAATCCTGGTATGAGCAGATACACTTTCCCTAGAAAGCACACCAGTAATCACAAGGAGAAATCTTATCCCTTTTATTAAGTTCATTAAACTCTCAATACTATTGTGTTTCGTGATGGCTATGTGGCTGAGATAACACCAAGGTATCAATTCGAGTTTGTTTGCTCTCCTGAGTTAGTGGGATGGGCCAGGCTTTTCTTTTTATACATAATTTTCTCCTCTCTCCTTTCTCCTCCTTCCCAATTTTCCAATTAATCTTTCTTTCTGTTCTAATTGCTAATCTTATTTGTGTGACTGTACAACAGGAAAACTGGACGTTGCATTTCATTCCTGAGGATCTCAGATCCAGGGATTCCACGCTAAATGCCAAAGCCAGGGGCCTTGGCTCCTGTCCATCCGCTTCCTGACAAACAGATCCTTGAGGAGCGTAGCTGCAAGGAGGGGCAATCACCATTCAAGAAAAACTTTGTTTTAAGACATCCAGCAGAGATTACTTCAAAGGTTAGCAGGAAGACACTGAATCTGACCTGGTATGGAGCCCCAGGGGCAAGACAGTGATAAGGCGTGGTGTATTCCCAGCGGTGCAGATATTGAACAGTTTCAAAGAATAGAAGAGTTTTCTGGTCTAAAGCTCTATGTAAACACACTGCTCTAGTAAGGGATGGGAGACACAAATGTGAGGGTTATCCAAGTCAAGCTGCCAGATGAATTTTCTCTGCTCATCTCAGGAAAGATTGCCGTGAAAATGAAGACAATAAGGAAGCCAAAGAGAGTCAAGGGAGAAGCCACAAGCAAAATGAGTCCTGAACACAAGACAAGATGAAAATTGCTACTTTTTCAGTAGATTTCAATCTTCCATTTAGCACCATTTCTATTTAACTAATATGCAATTTGATTTTAGTCAGACACTCATATCAATCAGGAGAAGCAGAACAGGAAATCATCTTTATATTGCTGATACCAAGGCTTCCCATGATTAATCTCAGCAGCATCACATGGATATTGAAAAGGACACTGGAAATACATGATCTTAGAAGTGATATTCCACGTGCTTCCCACCAGGCTTATCTGGAAACATGCTAAAAAAAGCATCAGAGACATTCTTTTCCTGTTGCTTTCCACAGAGTTTCAAGCAGTAAAATATTAAATGTCAAAAGCAACACACCAATCTAAATTAAGGATATGGGCATTCTCCCATTCAATGATGGGAAGGAGCTAATCTATCAGAGCAATTTTAGAATTAATAAGTTTCGTAAGTATTAATATATGGATCTAATCTACATTCAATGTAATCCAAATTACCTCGTGCTGAAAGAACAAGTTCTGTATAATGAAGAGAAACAAACGAAGCTCACAGAAAAATAATTAAAGTTCAGAGTTGCAACGGGAATTGGAGTCAGCACTGCCTCATGTTCCGTGTTGAAAATTTATTCTTACAGTTACACAGCTTCCTCATCCATAAGGTGGAGATGATAATACCCCCTTCAGTTCCAACAGTATGCCAGTAAGATCTACAGATAAGCCACCAGAACTGCTATTATTAATATTATATATGCTTGGCACGCATTTTTTACTTCAAAACAGTTTTATAGAATGCATTTCTGGTCTACTCTCAGTGTTTAGGGAATCTCTTTTTTAGACTTCAGAAAAGTTATTCTCAATTTATTTACGACACTTGGGCATATTCTTTGCCATTGACTTTAATTCTATTTTACAGCTTATTAGTTTTATGGGATTTTGTTCTCTATACAATGTGGGAACATAGGAGAGCAATGATTCAGCTAACACCACTTTTACCAACCAGCCAGATCTAACAGGCTATTTCTTGTTGTATCCTATAAACACAGTGAGCAGCCAATCTGATATTTAATGATGCAATCCATAAGCAGAGGTAGTGTTTTGTGCCAAGATACAATATGAGGAGATTGCAAAAGCTCATAGTGAAATTCCTGTGGAAAAAAAAATACAGCATGGAGATTTCTGAGTTGTTATTTTGTTCAATTCAAAATGGAATATCTCTACCATGACAAACAGATAAATTAGAAAAAACCCAAAGATATTGACGCAATGAGAGAACACTTTGTATTGTCCATGGAAGGTATCTGCAACCAACTGTGGGAAAAATTTATCAGAATAGGATTCCTAGATTTATTTTCATACTCTGCCATCCACTAAGAGATTTTGGTCTAAATGACAAAGCAGTCTGCTTATATGGGAAGCACAAAATGTACTAGCTTCTAGAGAGGGCTTATTTTTTAGTATCTGTGAAGTTGTTGAAGAATCTTACATAAGAAGCTATTTATAATGACTTAAAAATAGAATTTTCTTTGAGGTATCCTATCCAAATTACAGAAAAAAAAAAAAAGGCTTAAGAAACAGGATGAGATATGTTTTTAAACCAGACATTTGTTATTTTAAAAACATCTTTGTAGGTCCCTCAAAAGGGAGACTGGTATACTATGAACATTTGCTGAACTGGCACAGAAGCTACAGGGTATAGTGGACTATAAAGTCCACTATAAAAGATGACACACAAACAATAAAATGAAAAAAAAAGTCTTAAAAATTCAGAATGAAATAGCAGAGTTGCCAGTAGTGACCTGATTCACTGTTCCTGAGTACTGGAAGTTGACAGTACTGGATCATCAGAAATGCCTTAGTAACACAGACATCTCTTCTCTCCTGGACAAACTGACATCACTACAATCCATCAATTTGCTGGAATTTCATAAGCACACTAGGCTTTATTTCTCAGCTATTGTGGTCAACAGCTATAGCCAAAAATATCTGTCTCTCTTCCAGTTATCTTTTCTCCAACCATATATCCTTTTGCTACATTTTATTAGTATTTCTTCATTTTGGTTTTATTCATCCTTACACCTTTTGTAGAATAATGGGCTACAATTCATGAAAATTCTGCTCTGCTGTAGAAATAAATATTCTGTTCCATCCTCCACGACAGATTTAAGATGTCATTGTCAGCTTTAGGATATCTGTCCGTATTGGTCATCCTACCAGCATTAAGATAGTAAGAGAAAAGATAAGGGTCTGCTGGAAGGCCCATGAAGCCAAGGGAGTCTTTGTATTGACGTCAGCTATTCTGTACCATGTTCCTCTAGCAAGGGATTAGGACAGAAAGAAGAGCTTCTCATGCCAAATTCTGTACTTCTTCATTTGCACTCACTTTTATTGAGCAGGCTCAATAAAGTCTACTGGGACTGTCATTCCTGCACCCTTTACACAACTTTCAATGATATCACTGATGGGTGAAAGCGAGCTTGGCAAGAGACGGCCAAGTGCCACAGACAGGGAAAGGTGAGGGCAGAGGACCTACTAGGGAGGACAACCACACAGGGCCAGCAGGATCCATCATGTCATCCTGCGGCCACGATAACGAAGTTGAGACGGATGTGGAAAAAATAGGATCAAGGTGGGAAAAAAGCAATTAAAGGTGGGTTTTTTATTACGAGGAAGACTGGAGTGGAGAAAAGAGGTACAAGGGCAGCAAAAACGAGGGTCAGGAAATGGCAAAAGTAGTAACAGCAGATGCAAATTACATCGACCAGGGCTGTTGGAGGGTAACTACAAGGTGGGCATGCACTTGAGTACTGCAGCCTGTTGTCCCAAATTGGAACAACCAACCAAGCCTGTTGTTCTGAACACATCATGTGTGCTGACCTGCTGGTGCACTCGGGAGGACTGAGTGGGATGGGCACAGAGGAACATCCAAGGCGAATGGATTGAGCATTCAGTGTTGCCGTGGTGGTGCATGTACCAACCCTGACAGCATCAGCCTCTTCCTGACCTTCTCCTCACATGCACACCAGCAGAAGGAAACCCTCTCCCACCAACACTGCGTCATCTCCCCGAAATGGCATCAGCTAAATTGATAAAGGCAGCGGCACTTTTCTATTGGCATAGCTTCATATGTATTAGGGGCTTTGCCAGGATAATTTCACTAGCTAGGAAGGGATGATTATTTTTAGATGTCTCTACACAACATATGTATGCTGGAAAAATCATCTGAAGTCATTTCACTGCTTGCCTAGTCCCAAAGAAGGAGTTAATGCTTTCAAATTCAGTAAGTGGAAGAGCAGGTAATGAAACTGAATTGCCCATATTCCTTCACAAAAATGGTACATGAAATTATTGCATTCTTACATTGAAAACATTATTTTGGGGACAATAGGTATTAAGTGAAAACGGGGCAAAAGTCTTTTCCTTCCAAATTGTTTTTTTCCACTGGTGCTTTTCTAAAATAACCCTTAGATCTTCTTTCAGCTCATTTCATACAGACAAAATTTTCCTATAAGTATTACTGCCTTTAGATACTGCACAAATTAAAAGGAGTATATAGTGTATTATCCTCACAGATATCAAATCCAAGCACCCCCACTCAGAGTGTAAACTACTGATGTTGACGGGTAAAATAACTAAGGCTTAGTTTTCCAGCAGACAGATGTGCTGTCTTTGGGTGCCAGTTATGCTTCTGAAGTTTGGTTCAAATTATGAAGTGAGATACCACAGAGCAAAAAGGAATCATCTACAAGAGTCAATATCCTCAAAAATAAAAGGGAGTTCTACAACTGTCAGTGAGGGACAGACAAAAAGAAGAAAAAGGGGCTTGTTCATTAAGGAGAAGACTTAATAAAATCCAGAGACCAGCCTGTGGAAAGAAATCTGACTGGCTCCACACTAAGACACCTACAGTAGATATAAACCCAGAAACGTCACTAAATATATTAACCCTTAGTCATTACAAGGTTTTTTTAATTAAAACCAGTTCCATTTTTCAGAGGCAGTGACTGAATGTCCACTGAATAGCACCTCCTGCTTTCACAGCACATTTACAACCGAGCAAAGCACTATTCAATGCTACAAAACACAAACAGTTGCAGAAAGCAAGGTAACACTGGACAATCCAGCCACTCCTAGCAAGAATCTGGGATTTGGGATGTTAAGTCATTGCTAGCGTTTTTCTTGCTTGGTTTAGCTACTAGAATATTTAGAAGTACCATACATTCTTTATTAATATTCCCTCAGGAAGAGGTGTATTTTATACACAGTGTGTTTGTTAACAGGAATAAGATTTTAAGATGCTAAAAAAAAAGTTCTATTTGTCAGGATTTGTGCATCACTGAAATAGACAATAGTTTGGAACTAGATCAACCTACGCGCAGTGTCAAAAATCACATTTACAAGTTAAATAACAAAGTAGCTTGTATGCCTTTTTTGTTGTTACTGCTCGGTGGGAAAACTTTGAACAGGCAGGTTAAACTTTTTTTTCTTAATTACAAAGTATTGAAATTCCCAACAAATTTTAAAATAAGGAAATGAGATGGAAAGAACTTGCACTAATTTTATTTTTAAAAAATCACAATGAATATATGGGTGAGTGGCTTTCCATAATTCTTAGGCAGCAGTAATCACAGTTCTCCAGGCCTCTGATATAACACTCAGATTTTATTTGAGGCCCAGATATAATATTTGGCAGCTGTATACAAGAATGATCCCAAGTGAAACTCCTCTTTATAATGATCATCAGTTCCCTGTTTCAGATGGTTGAATAAATATGACATTCACCTGAAATACTTTGACTTCGCAAAACCAAAAAACCAACAAGCAGTCTGATCTGATCCTGTTCCCATTTAACTCAAGAGAATTTTTCTCTACCCACTGCTTATATTCTTTCACAGAAAAGCAGAGATAGCTCAAGGCAGCAGGCAAGGTAGGCAGCAGCCTGGAGCAGAAAGCTGCCTACACTACCCAGGAGAAGAGGAGCGTGGTGCTCATTTGCAATTCCACAGCCCTCACTGGTTCACTGTCTCACAACTCAAATGCACTGCCTGAGATCAAGGCTTTCAGAGGAAATTTCACCAGGCTATGAGTACCCATCGTTTATAAGTCTCAGCTGTTCTGGAACTGGACAGCTGATTTCTGAAACATTCTTCTGTCTTACAAAATTAGTACTACCATTTAAATCATCTCCTGAAAAAATCTACATTTTTACATACTCACCAAATGAACCCTCACTTGATGCTGGGCAATGTTTGTTTCTCTCAGTACTTTTTCACAGCTGGTGGATATTTCGTTTTGTTTTGTTTTGTTCTGTTTTCTAAATCCATGTACAACAACTCGAGGCTGATTCCAGTTCCACGCTGCATAGATTTCTCCCAGAAGAGACTGACATTTTTCTTTCTGTGTTTTCAGGAATATTTAAATATTTTATATAAAAAGAGGAATAGCTTCAGCAGGGATGCCGAGAGACCCCCACTGTGGCTAATTCTACCTACCTAGCAAGGAAGCTCACAGTCAGAGATCAAATCAGAGAAGATGAGAGATGGGAATAGGAAAGCCTCAGTGCTGCCAACCTGATCTGTTGTGGGTCGGGAATTTCCTTCTGCTTTCTGGAGACAGGGATGGATACGACTTGCCCAGCTTCAGAATTGAGCACTGTCAACCCAAATTCACTAGCTTAGGGGTAAGACTTTGCTCCCACTTCTCTCCAAAGTATCTCTCATTATGGGCAGCTGGAGGGGGTTCATGTGTAAGTGCAATACGGAACACCAAGAATTAAACCTGAAATAACCTTCAGACTCTAAGAAATCGATGTCACAAAGCAACACCCAAAACCTTCATGTATTTACCTACAAAGGAGCCCTGTACTGGACTTGGCTTTTTGATTTCAAATAAAGACACTAGCCTGTTCACTGTGCAGGTGCTCACCTCCTTGAAGGAAGGTAAGTTAAAGCACATACTCAGTTTGTTAGCCTTCTTTCATCCCTCTCCATACAGACTTCTAACATTTCATCTTTCTGGTCTTCCTTAAGAGTCAGGAAATACAAGAAATCAGTGGGTGTTTTTAAGCACTTTAGATGCAAAAGTATGAGTTGAATGGTTCTAATATGTGATTCAATTCAAATGAGTCTCTCTGTGTCCTCACACTTTCAAGATTACTCAAAAGATTACACTTCCTTAGAGCTGTCTGTAGCCAAATCAGAAACTTCAGATGAAAATAAGGTATTTGCAAATTCTTAGTCAGAAACTATTGCAGGTGTTGTTAGCTTTCCAAACTAAAGCATTTAGAAAACAATTTCACCAATACAGAGGAAAACTTACCAGGAATCTATTGATTAGAAAACATCAGAATTAGTATTATTTAGTTCAAGGGGTGTATGTGATAATAATTGCTTATAAGAAATGAGAGAGGTTGTTAAAGATGTCACAAAATTACTGACAGGGACTTCAACAAAGGAAAAATACCCTTTGATGTTGCCAAGAGAACTGGGAACATTTTTGGAGAGGAGCATATTCTGATCTATTTTCCCCCATAGGAATATTTTACCAAAGAAATGGTGGATTCCCCCTTTAGGGCTTCAGTCTCTTAACAGTGGTCAGTCCCCAACCTTTTGCATGAATCCTGATTTGCAAATAGAAACCTGAAGTTTTTTTCATATCTATTCCTGTGGCTGGTTGCAAAAGATTTTCATACCAGTACAATGCTACATTGCAGACTGTGTGCTAATGCTCTCACTCTTTCTCTACGCTGCTATTACAAGGCAGTGTGCTGATAAGGAAATCTGGGCTCGTTAATCTTGCCAATACTCTGCACCGTGTCATGCGCTGCTCATTAGGAACTACAGGCAACCAGACTGTCTCAGCCATCAGTTACAGAAGTTACAGGAGCCTTTCCTATCTTGCTGGTAATAAAGACATGAAGTCTGCCACTATCACAATTGTCTTCAGAAGAAGAAAAGCAGCAAGTGCTAATTAAAAGAGGTGCCACAATAGGCTGTACATTAAATGTCATTCAGAATGAACACTGGAGTGTGAAGGATGGAAAGCTTGCTTCCTTTTTCCATGACACACAGCTGAAAGTTAAGCACCAAATGACCTCTCTGAAATACTACAATCTGCATCTATTTCCCCAATTTCTGTATAGTAATGAAACATCCTTAAGCCTTACTTTAAGAATTTGACTGCAGTGTTCAATGAGCTTTTAGCATTTCAAGAAGTCTAAAGTTTATTCTTTCAATGCAGGATCGGCTGCAGTGCAGCAGTGGATTTACTTCATCTGTCCATACAGACACGCTAGCAGGGTGGGTACTGCTGTAATTTGTGAGCAGGATTTGCAGTAAGTGCAGGGTGAAGTAGTGAAGGACAGCAACAATCGAAAGGGGTTTCATCTTATAGTGGTTTATATAAATTCTGCTGTACTAGAGGCTCCCTATTGGAACTACTATAGCATGTCTCGCCTGAGACAAAGTGAGCACCTCACCAGTTGTGACTAAAGGAGATCTGCCAGTTGGTGTATCTCTCTTGTAAACCCAGCACCATTTATGCTAGCTTCAAACACCACACCTACCCCAGGCAACATCTTATATTGCTCATCTCTTCCTTTCTTTAGAGTTTTTCCCAATACAGAGTTCTCTTACTGTAGATTCAATTCCCAGTATCCTGCTACATCTACAAGCAATGCTGGCTCTTCTTCACAGCTAACTTTTATCCATTTCAGGAGAACTATTGTCATGATCTTCCCAATCACCTTTTTGGAAAATTAAGCAGCTGTGCTTTGGTAAACCCCTACTCGGAACTCGAGCTTCTGATGCCTTTGGTATTTCTTGATACTCCAGTCCAGACTGCCTTCAGCTGCTCATTCTCTCTCCTACAATACTAAACTGCAGTGGGTGCTCCACCAGGGACCTCAGCAGGTCAGCGTAGTTATGCACATATTTTTCAGTCATTACTTAGGGTGATCTACACATTAACTGGTCCAGATTATTTTCTCTGAAGTAAATCTGCTTTCAGGTTATATTAAAGTATGTAGTGATCACACTGGAAGACGGATAAAAGCATCCATTGACGTAGCTCACCTGGAGGAGCTGCTCTGTCTCAAGTTTTGAGATGATATTTTTCCAAATTATTATTGTCAGCATGTGTACACATGCAAATGTATGCATTCCCCCATTTCAGACCTGATACCCACATCCATCCTGCATAAGATTGTTAAACTTTCAGCAGTTCTGCATTTTAGTGACAGCTACCAAAGACAGACAGAACATGTCAGTGAGCATTTCTGAAAATAAAACCTAGCTTTGCAAGACCATCTTTTTCAGCTATCTGGAAGAAATCTAGATTTATTTTTATTATTGTAATGGATTCGATGTCATTATTGTTCACTAAACTATATATTTAAGTGAAATCTTAAACATTATTTTATGGGACTAATCAACACACCACAGCACCAATTTTCATTCACAGTGCAGAAAAGGTCAGTATGCAAATTGCAATATGCTAAAAATGGATCCGCTCTGAGTAATGTCCAATCAAGTTAGTGAAACTACATCCTGAAGACAAAGTTTGGCTTTTGGTTTTACCTCTGATATTTTGAATCTGTTCTACAGACTATTGCAGGATTCAAAATGTCAGAGAGAAAAATGAGAAATTAAGCAATGTAGAAATAACATTTTCTGTCATTATGCACAATCTATTTATATAGTAGAAATCTTTGCATTACTTTTTGCATGAAAAAACACATTTGGTTATCAATCAGTTTATTCTGCTTTCTTCAGTTTCAATCTTTTTCTATTTAAATTTGTGTAAATTGTAAAATTACTTATTACTTCTATAAATGTATTAGATGAACATTAGAACAACATTAGCATAACCTATCTTTTTTTTGTATCAGGGAAGACCAATAAAGATCTTTTAAGCTATTTGAATGCACCTATATAATTCTGAAGAGCAGTCTGGTCAGTATGATCTCAAGCCTTCTGTAAGTGACAAAGAATTTTGCAGATTTTTTTTGTTAGAAATCGGGAAATTTCAACATCATATAAAACCATAAGCAAAATTATCTAAAGACCAAGGACTTTCATGAATGCATGATTAGAATATTTTTCTTCTATAAGTATCTGAGATCTTCAGCTGGATGGGGAGGGAAAAGTAGAAATCATTACATGCAGTATGCATCTCATCGTGCAAATTTGTAACCAAGAGAACCACTGAATTACACAGGAAATATGTAACACTTACTGTACCTGCAAAGTACCTATGGCAAACTGGTTAATTTTGCACATGTACGGCCATGATACTGGTGCTTAGTATCTAACAGGCATAAGTTTTGCTGGGTAAAATTGCTCTGGAATAAATACAGGATTTGATAGGTATAGCAGTTGTATGCAAATACATTTCAATCTACACATTCAAAAGGTCCTTTGAGACTAACCCACTCCGGAATAAAACATTATGGAAGACAGGCATGTTACAGGAAAGTCCTCAGCTGAACTATCTTTATTTATTAAGGAGGGCTTCTGTTCAGCATAAAGCTGCTTACATTTGTAATTTTTCGCAGCTTGAAATTTCATACAGGCTTCACTCCTTTTATTTTTCAGATATGGTCGTCATGTTTTTCTTTCCTAATTACCGGTAAGGAACTGCTAGATGTTTCCATCAAAGTGTTACAACATTAGTAGGCATTAGTCCACCTTCATTTGTTCTTCATTATTACAGGGTTTCTAGATCATGTCAGAAAAAGATGCATCTAAGGATGGAACATACTGTGCTGTTATACATGTTTTAACACTACAGACTTGAAAATCTGACAGGTCAGAACAAGGATCACCTTACTTGGATGCTGTCCTGTGTAGAGTGAAACATGCAGAATATAGCATTTTTCTCTGTTGCCTGCCTAAAAATTCCCAATGTTTGTTTTTGACATATGATGGGCATTCAGCTGTTACCTTTATAAAAAATCTATTTAACACCAGCACTTTTTTCCTAAGTGGCCGCACGTCCACTATGACTGCAATCCTTCTCCTTTTAAAAATACCAACATTTACTGTCACTGAATTCCCTCTGCCATCTTATTATTCGGTCACAGTCAATACTGGCAAATCCTTCTACAATTCTTCCCAGTTGACTCAAGCACCACCATCAGGCTTTATTACCTCAATATTAAACCCTTTTTCCATAAGTCGAAACAACCAGATGCTTGGACTGGTGCCTTACAGGATTCCATTGGTGACTTCCCTGCATTGTAAAACTCAACAATTTACTCCCTGTTGCTTCTTAACTTTTAACCTGCTATTAATTCATGACAACAGTTTCCCTTTCATTGCACAGCAGCTTTAATTCTTCATAAGCCTTCAGGAAAGAATCCTATTGAAAACTTTTGGAAATTCAAGTAGATTATAACTGGATCACAATTTTTACCCAAATCATTGCCTCCCCTGGAGAATCAGGTAGACTTGTGAATTTTGACCTCTTTCTGCTAAGCCAGGCTGTTTAGCCTGCACGATGAACAACATAATCCTAAATTATAATCAACTCCCTGTTTCCATTCATTTCACGGTGAAGCACTAAACAGTAGCTGTGGTTTGAGAGCACTCATCTCGATCAGCTCTCTATGCACATGCGACAGCCTGGCTGTCAGAAAATGAAAAGTTCTGAATTGTGGAAATGTTTTTTACAACATTGTTATTACCCACATCCATTTTTTAATTTATTTTTCCCCTCAATGAAATAAAAATGAATGGAGGTGTGGGAGAGAGGAGAAGGCTCTTGAAATGGACAAGGTAGCTTTCCTAGAGTTCATCGCTAAGGAAACCAAGAAGCTTAATACCAATGGAGTAGCCCAAATTGAGGGCTTCCAAGCTCAGAGGTGACTTCAAAGCTTCAGGGGTCAGAGGAGAAAGACATCTCCAATACAAGTCCCTAAAGAAACAGGAGTGGCTGTTCACCACTATCACCTTCCCTGTACCTTCGACTTGCTAGATGGGTTTTTTACAGAGCAGTCTGCCAGGACGAAAACAAGGTCATCAGGGAACTGTCCCCTGGGTCTAGCACAAGCTTACCTAACCCAAGAGGTTTTGAATTGAACTCTTCATTCAGAAAGCTGAAATTTTCTATTTAAAATACCATTGTGACACCCTACTAACAGAGATGTAATGTATTTCACTTGGTGCTCCGGCATAGCGAAAAAGCAATATTGCCACAGTGTACCTGACACTGGAGCAGTAGGTATGGGCTGATGATTTAATATTGATCTTTTAATGTCATGTCTAAAGAATTTTGGCTGTCTGGTGAAGTGGATAGCAGAAATAGGCCAAAGTACAGTTATTCACACCCTGTTTTATGGTTTGTTTTTTCTCATGTTATGACATGAGACAGAAAGAACATGGCACAAATGTTTCTATCTATTCAGACTGACAAATGAAAGATTCCTAACACAGAAGTAAAACCCACGGTGATATTCCTATAAGTATTACAGTGCTTATCTTTTGATATAACTATTCAAATATATTCGTAGATACAGGTATATGTACACAGAGAGAAAACCAGAAAAAGCTTATGTCTCACTCTAGATAACAATTGCAACATATTGAAAATGGCTCACTTGCAACATCCTATATATCCTTTGAAGTGACTATATAATTAGAGATTCACATTCATACAAATAAATTATAAACAAATGTAGTAGCTAGTGCTACTAGAAGGGGTATTTTTTCCTAGTTTTATGATTATCATTTAAAAATATAATTATTATGGCTCAATCTTGGCAAAAACACCTGAAGGCAGGAATATAAAAGAAAAGCCACCTTTCCTAAAGATGTTTTCCAAGCAAAATCCAGGTTCCAGTTCCCTGGATTCTAATGTTGGCAGCCAGTTACTTTTCCTGTCACAGGCTGAACAAGATCCCAAACCTGAAAAAATAACAAGCTCTAAGAATATTCAGGTCTAGAAATGCACGTACCACGAGAACTTTAAACTAACCTTCTTCAATTGTGTATAGATTTTTAAAGAAAGTAAGAGCAAGGTCTGAGTGAATCAAAGTACAAAACTGGAAGTAGAGGGGGAAGGGAAAAGCTCCCACAAATTAAACTGTTATGCACTACAGAATTTTGCACAGACACCGCAAATAGGTAGATTAGAAAACAAAAGAACATGAAAGAGCTGAAAAGTGAAACAGTGTAGGTTTAAAGAGCCAACATTAATCATCTCTCTTTCCTTTGAAAAAGAACATGCCAAAAAAGCATCACCAAAATGCAGCACCAAAATGCAAGTAAGATACCACAATAAAAAGATGTACTATGTACCAACAAATACTTAGCGTTTGAAGAGACATCACAAAATCTGCATCATAGCCTTGAAATAGATATTTAATTGCACAGACAATCCTTAGATTAACTGGGTACAAAGAAAAGTAGTTTAGATGTCATTTTCTCTGTTTAACTCACAAAAATAGGCATTTGCTTTAAATTTTCTCTGTGGTAACAAATCCAGAAGAAATAGGGTTATGCTTTTTTTGTACATCAATACATACCTTTGTTACATTAACCTGAAAGAATTTTTTATCCTGTATCTTTGAGCAGCATACACAAATATCAGAGAGGCAAATATCATAGATAAAAAGGAACCTGCTTTAGAAACAGACTTTCTGCCACGACGTATCACAAGGAGAATTAACTTTTTACTTTCCAAATAAAAAAAGTATTAAATACTGAAACATTCTTTGAAATGTTAATATTTAATTCTTTAATAGCATCCTCAGAGACTTTCCAACTCTCACCTAATTTGAGGGTAATAGGTTACAGCAATTTTTATTGCTGCACTGGACATAATTCTTTTTTTGTGTGCTTTTATGTTATGCCAAAATTGCCTAAGTGCATATGAGTAAGTTTAGGCGGAGGGAGGGGGTTGGTTTGTTGGTTTGGTATTTTTTTTAAGAACATGTACACATTTAAAGGAATGCGTTTGCTTTCTGCTTTGGTTTTTAACAAGCAGCATTTTTGACCATGGACCATCTCGCTATTGCTTCTCTCTGTACCCACTGCATCTGCTCTGCAGAACTTCCCAATTTCATTTTTTTCCTGTAAATCACATTGTCTTTTGTATGCAAACCTTACACAGAACTGAAAAGAATTTAATGAAATGTCCTCCACAGCCCATCATAGAGCCCTGCTCCGCATGTGAGAAGGTGGCAGTGATCTGACCCTGGCTGGGATCTGCATTTGCCTCTCCCTGCCCTTTTCTGGCAGAGGAGAGCCCAGCAGAAAACTGCTGGCTTCTTTCAAAAAGCTCTCAAAGTGCCACATCTTGAAAAGCATAAAGAGGGAAGTTAATACATTTAGAAACCCATCTACTGGCTGCAGCAGAGCCTGAAAAGCACCAACAGAGAAAAAGAAAAGAGAGGACTCACCAAGAAACATCCTGATGCAGGGGGAAGAGTTTTGGTAGCAACCCTCAATAGTTTCTGCTTCTCTCCTCTTTTCCTTTCTCAGTCCCCCCCACTCCTAATTCCCCCATTTAAGGGAGAAAATAACAAGGCAGAAGAAGCCAAGAGACTTTCATGACATAAACAATAAGGCCTTCCTGTGCCAATATTTCCTTTAAAAACACTTGCCAATAAAGCTCCTGGAGGCCAGCAAGAGAAAGAAACGCCGAAACAGCCATGACATGAACTTGGCATATTTTCTGACTCACTCACTTCCCTTGAGACAATCCCTCTAAGAGAATGTTGAAGGATAATGGGAAAAGAAAATTTCTTCCAGCAAAAAGGACTTCAGCTGCCCGTGCATACAAGAAAACTGCCAATTAACTTTATTTCTGTTTACCTACAGCCTTGCTCACACAGCCACCTCCACTGACATGTTTCCTGACTCACACACTCTTGTTTGCCCATTCATCTTGTAATCATGGTGTCTGAGAAAGATGAGGAGATATTTAAAAAAAAAAAAAGTGAGAATCCTTGACTCCAAATAATTTCTGAACAGCAGAGGGAATGATCAATAAATGATAAAGGGTAGCCAAATACTTGGCTGTTTCACATATTAAATCCATATTTCCCTTTTCCTTATCCCTGTTATTTATACTTTTATAATTTCTTAGAGCTAGACACACTAGTCTATAAAACATTAAGAATGCTCATATTCCTTCAGATGTCTGTAATGAAAGATTGTCAAGATTATTGTGTCTCATCAATCTATCTCATTTTGAGTAATATCGTGTTTTCAAAAATAAATGGCATGTTAAGAACCAGAAATTAAAATCTCCTTGGAAATCAGCATCTTACGCGCACAAACATGCATTCACTCACTCACTCATTCCTGGGGTCCAGCTGACCCCCGCCTGTGTCTCGGGGGCAGGCACACAGAGGTTCAGCTGCCTCCTCTCACCACGCCTTCATCTTCACCTCCACTGCAGGGAACCTTCCCCAGGAGGCTGGAGCCCAGCTCCTGAGGGAGAGCAGGTAGGAGGCAGACCAGCACCGTACTGATGGCAGGGGGCAATGTGGCTTCTCCTCCACCACGGGATCGCAGCGGCTCCCGCTTTTCCAAGTACAGCGGCAGGCAGGCGGAACGTGTCTCTGGCTCTGCGCTCCAGGGCGGCCACCCCGCTGCACACTACTCTAACGCCAGACTGGGCACAAAGCCCCTACCTCACTTCAAGACTGACCAAGCAGAAATTGTTGTTGTTTTGGGGGGGCTGTTTGATTACCAGTCTCAGGTTTTCGATGTGGGGACACCACCTCTTCCTTCCACAAGTACGCGATTCAGGGGGCCATGCCGAGATCCGTCCATGCCTCTCCGCGAACCTTGCACCCTGTCACTGAGTTAGTGAGTGAACTCGTGCTCACTCTCTGTTTCTAGGAAGGCAGCGAGCACTGCCAAGTGCTCCTTGCTCGGCTAAGGGCTCTCATTGTTGCTGGGGTTTCTTTGGTTTTGCATTCAGCTCCTTAGATTAGCATTAGGCTATCATATATCAAAATAACCACCAGCGAGCATTTGCTGGCCTGCTCAGAAGAGAGGGTTTGCCATACCTACAGCTGCATAATTTTCCTGTAATGTAGTCTGATATCATACACCCCTGGTTTCTACTTTCTAATAACCTGCTTGCTGCTTTAGCACTCGGGCTTATGTCACACTCGCCAAGTCCCCAGACTCTCCTCTAAGAGCCTCCATACCCCTGAAGACCCTCAGCAATCACAGCTAAACCAGTGCTCCAGACTGGTCATATATGGGGCTTTTTATAATTTTGTTAAATTTTTGGGCATTCCTAGCTACTATGGCTCTGCTGGTAAAATGTATAAATGGTATAATATGCTATAATAGATACAATCTACATTAGGAGTTCCTACTAGCTCACCTTTACTCCAGCATGACTGCTGGGCACCCTGTCAAGTCACACACACACATATACTGTACGATTCCTTTTTCTTAAGCATCTTTTTCTGCCCACTTACAAAGCTAACACAGGTTTGTTTTTAGGTTTGTTTTCCCCAAAACCTGAGAATATATGTGTTTTTTTGTTAACACCACCAGGGCAAGCCATCTGTGGTTGGCTGGCAAACTCTGAAATTCAGGGCTGGGGCAGAAATATTTAGGAGTCAAAAAAAGCTGACTTGCTCAAGAAATTAAAGCCCTTCTGACAATCTTCCAGAGAGCCCCTGAGGAAAAGGGAGGGAACCAGAGAGATTCAAGGAAAATGGATGGGAGCCCAGTGTTGAGATTCACGCCAGAACGGTTCCTGGCCAAAAAGGAAGGTTGGCAAGTACACAAATACAGGCTTTCATAGGCAGCATTGTAAACAAGACATTAAAAATATTAATCCATTTAGATTTCAAGCACCGAGATGAGATTTACTTAAGAAGCAGAATTATGCTGGTAATGGCTCCTCAAACATTTCAGCTGAATGTCAAAATTTTTGCTCAACTGTATCAAGTGAAAATACAAGGAGCTGTTGACACTACAATATTCAAACATTCACTCGTACGGCTGGGCTGGAAAAACACAGAGAAAGGCAAAGGAATGCAGAAACTCAAGCCCTCTCATGGAAACTGCATTCACAAATTATTTTTACCTTCATTTCTATACCAAAATAATAAATAGAAGGGGTGAAATAATTTTTTAAAACTGAAGTTCCTTTTAGAAATCTCTTCAAATCAAACATAAATTACTTCTACCAAAATACTTTGTTTCCAGGTAGAAATAGTCATGTAGAACAGAATGTCTTTCGTGTTTTTAGACTTTTAAAAAAGTTTCTTCTCTCCTGCACAAATCAGCATGTCTCCCCTTTCCCCTTTAGAAAACGTACACTTATTCTAAATGATTGAATATTTTAATTTTCTTTTAAAATGTATTGGATAAGTAATTTGTCACCAATGCAAACAGGTGTTCAGGAAAACTGAAGTACAGAAATACATGCTTTTTGGTGCACGTGGGAAGTGTCATGTCACTTAAGCCTGACACCGCCAGGAGACTCACAGGTCTTCTACAGACTGGTGAGCAGGGGCAAGCATGTCGGGGAAGCCCACAGGGAAGATCAAGTGCCTTAAACAACAAGAAAAATAGGAGCTGTGATCACTATATGGGATTCAGTAAGTCAGTCAAGAATCAGAAGATTCCTGTATAGGGGTTAAAGGAAAAGACTGATATTGTTGAATTAATGAGGTTGGTCCAGTACAGAAGTCCACGTGCACAGCCTGTGCTCAAGAGAGGTCTTTTTTCCCCTCTCAGTAGCACCAACAACCATTGTAAAATGTCGCGCACAGAGGAACTGAGGTATCTCCATTCAAAGCACTAAAAGCATTCTAAAGAAAAGGTTCATATTCTCCATTATCTTCAGTACCTATAAGAAAAAAACACATTAACTTGCAAAAAAAAGACAGGATAGAAAGCATCCCATCTCTTGCAACCTAGGATATACTGTACACCCTTCAGAATTATATTTCTTATCAGGTTCCTTAAAAAAAGAACAAAAAAAAAAGATTAAAAAAACTGAATAAAACCCCACTAAGTTCCTTCTTGCTTATATCTATAGCCACTCATAAAATTATCTAAAGATTTCCACAGTATCTGAAATGGATGATCTGAGCAAAGGAAAACCTCAAAATAGAGTTAAAGAAGGAACAACTTTGTTCTGCTTAGGAGTGAAAAAAAATAGATTAAAGTTTAAAGAATCTTCAATTTTATAACAGTTTAAACATTTAAATGCAAATTAAAGTAGCAGCATATGAATTATAGAAATTCTGTAGCACTCCTGATATTATGAATTATACTATGAAATTTGCTTTCTGCACTCTCAATGGAACCAGAATGTAATACTGACATCTCAGGTATTTTGAAATTATATACAAGCAGCACATTTAATAGCATCAATTTTAATAAGTTAGCATTCTATCTCAGATGCACGTTTCAAAATGTTCTAGCTAAAGGTATTTTTATGAAAGCTATTTGCCTGTTACATACCACAACTGGTGCAACTTCATCGTCCAGGGAGGCATTTTCATCCCGTGGAAGGAGAAGCCATTAGGGAAACGCTGCTTGGCAAGCAGTAGCTCACACACTGAAGCTGCAACATTATCCTGGCTTTCCTACATATTAAGCATAGGACTATGTTCAAAGTAAACATGTGGTCGTAATTAAATAATAATTATGACTAACATTTGTGTAACACCATTCATCCAAATAGTTTAAAGCATTAGGTAAATCTGTAAACAAAAGGTCTAATCCTGCACCATTTACTCACATAATGCCATGCAGTTCAAACGGGCTATGTAGATCTTGTCTACACACAGACTTAATTGTTCTCAATTAACTCCATGTGTCAACACTTATTCCAGTGCGTCTTGTTCCTGTTTAGCTTAATTCTCTCACTGCTTACTACAGGTAAATGTTCTGTTTCTACACTCTCACTGATTTAATATCACTTCTACGGACACTTTCCTACATGGATCCCACAGGGCTTTTAAAATATTAATGCAGCCTCGCTTCTCCTACGCACTTCTAATAAGACAAATATTCTTTTATAGATGAAGAAGTTCACTTGTTGCTACTATGCTTAAGGGACTGACCCATCACATCTGACTTGCAACAGTAAACCCAGGACCTAGAGTTTCTATTCTCATACCTTAATCACACAAATAGCCTTCTTCATCCGTCATGCTCCAGAGTAAAACCACAGGAAATTGTAAGAACAGGGGAAAAATCTGCAGTTTCTAAAAATAAAATATATTCAGAAGCAGACATGCTCAAACTAATGCATCTGTAGTACAAACGTTGTCTGTTGCACAGAACCAAAGTTTCTAACCGCTAAAAAAAAAAAAAAATCAAGAACAACTTGTAGACCTTGTTGACAATTTTGTGTCAGTCTGCCCTGACAGTCGAAAACCGGAGAACAAGGGGAGAGATCAGGAATACCTGAGTCAGATTTCATTTTGGCTCTGCTAAGGACAGTTACTTAAGTTCTTTACTTCGGCTGCAGTAGCTGCGAGTCAAGCAAAATCATCTCTTCCACTTATGGACCTTTTGAAATTCATGAAAATCCTTATGACTCTCTGAAGAAAAATACTGTTTACCAGCACTAGCTGTTACTTATCTTTTAGCATTTTTCATCTTTTATCTTAAATTTTGCATAGAAGAAAGTCACTGCCACAACCCACTCACACCACAATTTAGTGTATTTTCCTTCCAATTTTAATTCTACTTTGCAAGAGATATACTCAATTTTAGCTCTTATATGTATTCCGTGTAACTTTGGCAAACATCAGAAAACATTTTTTTTTAGCACCAGACAAAAGCACTGTAAAATGTCATTTACTGCTGAATTGTCTGTAAAGATGACAGTGAAATCGGGTGGGATTTCACCCATTAAATTTTGTTCCTTCAAAAATAAATCCAACAAAACAATAATTGTCTCTCCTAAGCACAATGTGGTCAAACCTGAAAAGAATCTAGTGTCACAACAGCAATCCCTATTACAGAAAAAATCGTGCAACTGTTTACACATTGTGGAAGAATTTCTCATGAACTTGGAAAAAGCTGCATGGCTGTTAGCTAGTAAAGGCACAGTTCTCCTACAGTTATGCACTCTTAATTCCATATACAGATAGTGTTTGTGGACCCTATATGAGTGAAAATGTGAATGTTAATGGTTTAACCCACAATACATTAACAGCTTTGTTTTAATAAGCAGTGAAAAGGACAGGTTATATTAAAAGTGCATTGTCTTCATGTGCAAGGGTGGGGATGGAGACGTTTGCTTCTCCCATCAGTTGCACAAGCAGCATCTGTCGACAGCACAAACGGGCAGCAGGCGGGTGAGTTCTCTCACCCTGTCCAGCCAAAAAAGCAGTAGAGGTGCTATGATGTCTCCTGCCAGCACACCCGGAGCAGTGATTCTGCTCAACAGCACTTCCTCATTTATTTCTGCAGTGCCTAGGGCAGGACTGCAGCAGTGTGAGCCAAGCAGTCTCTCCCCCTTCCCATGGACTAGTTCTTGACAGCTGTGCAGAGACCACGGCTAAACATTGAGCCGAGGCACAGAAACCAACAGCAACTCCATTCAAAACTGGGCTGTAGCCTCCTCTGTTCCTTATCTGTTGCCCTTCTTCTGGGGTCAAGCCAAAATGAGCCCATAACCCTGCTGGCAAGAGCACCTCTGGCACTGCTCCGCATCTTCACCTACAACAGGGGCGGACAGCACAGAGCGCAGACAGGGAAAGGATCCTGTGGGAAAATGAGTGTCATGCTGCCGGGCACCACAGGGCTGCCTATAAATACAGAGACTCCCAACACTACCTCTTAGCAAATCTATAATCCTGGAGAATTCGTTCACAGTAAGCTGTAAATCACGCCATGCAGGATACGATTCACTGATGCACCACTAAGCACAGCACTGGAACAATTTGTGCAAGGCTTTGATAGGGGCTTCTTGTGGCACCAAATTTCAGCCAGGAGCGCTAAGGAACTATCTGAAGTGAAAATGAGCAATACATTAAAGGAAAGCACACAGGACAAACAGGCTTGATAGTTTGGATTTCCAGGGCTGCTTATGTGTGAAAAGCAATTATCAGATTTGACACAGTGGCAGGCTAGTCCATGTTTTCAACTCCCTTGCCATTCTGCTTGGAAAGCTTTTATGTTTAATGCTAAAAATGCAGAATCAACACTGCCTGAGATACAAGGTATGATAGTCAAAATAGTCAAAAATTTTAGTTGACATTAGGTAGGTTATAAACTGCAATATCTCAGGCGTGTTCCTATAAGGAAAAGCAGCAGCTCCAGAGGATAATAACAATCTCGGGCATCTTAGCCGAATGCCCATGGGTCACTGTTGGCTGTAAGTGCATCTAGAGAAGATAAGAAAAATGTTCAGGGGCAGAAAGCAAGTCCAAACCTTTTTTGAGTCTAATTAGGACAAATAAAAGCACAAACTTCAATTTTTCATTCGTTTTTAAAACAGTCACTTCTTACTGCTGTAACTGCCTCTCACTATCACTTCCATCACTTATTTATCACATGACTCACTTACAAACACACTCTGGTACTATCCAAGTTTATCATACCACTGATTTTAAAATTTCATACACTGCTATTTTGGGACTCTTGCATCCCTGAAGATGTAATACTCCAAATCTCTGCAAGCACAACATGAACATCCCCACGGTAGATCTTTCTGAGAGGGAAGTAAATACAACACACAGCAAATACGCAACTAATATCAAAACAGTTCTTCAGATCTGACCACAGCACTGGTTGCATTTAACACTGGTAGAAGCCTTTTTTTTTTAAGAGAGATTACATTTCTGACCGTAAAACACAGGACAGATACTAATGAGATCCTTTTGTTAGTCTAATTTCACTAGCTCTGACAGATTTTCTCTAGGCCGAATGGAAAATATACTACAGTGATTTCTACAGATCTCACACCTAAGCAGAGCATATTCCATACTGTTCTCAAAGCGAACTTTGAAACCTTCCTTGTTCTGGGGTGCAGCACCAATAAGAAAAATCCACCAGCATCCTTGGGCAATTTCTACCTCATTAGGGTGCAGCAGAGGCCACTGTCCATAAAGGAATGGCAATTCTTGGCTATTTGTCTTTGAAATGCTGCGTATCATGACACCTCAAACCTTTACACTGAAAACTTTCATGAAGGATAATCTGATCAGCCTTTTTCATTGGATGAGTATATTTCAACTTGAAGATAATAAGCTTACCTTCCATTGAGATATCCCTTTTTAAAAAAAGTGTGTAATCTAAAAAGATAACCTGAAAATTAGTCTAAATGTTAAAATGAAATACAAAATGTGATTTCCTACCTTATACCTGCATCACCTTCTAATAAATGCCATGCAGCTGTGGGAGGGCATTTTCAGAAGGGAGGAAAGTCCTAGGAAACAAAATGCTTTTAGTAGAATTCTGAATGGTTTCATTGAGTATTTTTAGCCTGGCCTCTTGAGAAGCTCTGCAAACATTTGCAAAACTCTAAAACAGAGCCAGGGTTATGTCACTATCTTTGGTACAAATAATTTGTTAGGAACTATTTTGTTCTGGCACAAGGATATATCAAGAGAGGATGCGTGAACTGGCTTGTTTTCTTTTGGATTAATGTTGTTTGTCAACTGAAGGCTGTCTTTATGTGGAAAGAGCAAGGTGCCAAGAAGTACATTTCACCATGCCAAAATTAAAGGGAGGAGCTCAGAAACAGTCTTTTATTACCTAATTAGTTTTATCAAATGACACAGATCAACTAACCAGAGATAACTAATAGGAAAAAGGGGTCTAATGAAAAAATAAGTTAAGTTATCAGCTGGATGCTCTCCAGAAAACAATTATCTCCCTAGGTAAACAAGTACTACTGTTGGGAGGTCAGACACAAAACACAAGGAATGGAGGTCTTCTCAGGATACCAGCCCTCAGTGGAGTTGAAATGGGTGGAAAAAGTACTGGGATAAACTACACCGAGAAGAAGGGACCACTTGTTTTTAAAGAATCTTTAGATAAAATTATTCCTATCTGGCCTATCTATATCCCACCAGTGGGTTTTTTTCAAAACACAAATCAAGTACAGCTTGCCAGCTTAATATCTTTATTCAAAATGAAAATTAGGATTACAACAGGAGCGGCCACCTTCACCTACTCATGAACAAATTACCAGAATAAGTTTTTTACAGCTCATGGGTAAAATAGCTGTTCACAGATCTTATTTTATCTTGATTGCCCTCCTAAGACTGGAGAGGATTATCACAAAAAGGAATATGCAATTTTAGATTATATTCTGCTTTATCCAGAATATCCAAATGTAGTATTTGGAAGGTCACACATACTTATGTTTCCTTTCCATTATTTTCCCAATTGCATGAACTAAACTAGCCAAACAATTCAAACTCATGTGGCTCACATTCAGATTACATCAACTTTTAATTCCTAATATGAACCATACTTTCATGTTTCCCATTATTATTTGCTTATCCAGTATATACCTAAAATATGCAAAATGTATCCAATTAGTTTAGCTAGAAAAGTAACACCAGACACACATAACAGCACAAAGACATTTAAAAAGCCTTGCTAAAATAAAAATATAAAAATGATAATTTAATTGACTAAAGACTTGTGCCTTCCAGCAGCTTGAAGAGAAGCAACATCGATTTTTACGAACATTCCTTGAGTATTTTAAGTGATGCAACAGGGGAGTTTTATTATGCTATTCTTTCTCTTCCTCTTCCCCCTCAACCATCATCAGTTAATTTGGAAACAGACAGGGCAAAGAATTTATGGGAAAATGCCCTGTCTCTTGGGATCTGCAGTTCTACCTTTACTGTGGAGCTGTGGGGACCACAGTAAAGTTTCATATATACTTAACAGCATGGTGTAGCAAGGAATGCTAGATGCAGAACCATGAAAGGAACCTAAAAATCAGTCCCTCTAAAAGGAAATACCAACCACTACCACCCCTGAACTACGTCAAGAGTGGGCATAAGATGTTATTGAGGACTTGGCATGTCCTGGACAGGGCTCACCAGCACTGCTGGGAAAGAGCAGTCCTATCAGCATGCCTTTCCCTGCTTGTAAATGCTGAGTTACAGACACAGTCCTAGCTCAGATAAAACATCTTGATGACCCTGCATCCAGCTGAGAGCACCTGCAGGGACAGAGGCTTCAGCCTAGACTTATATCACTGATCTAGACTGTCACGACCCTTTCCAAGGGATTGCTGACATTCCCATCAGCCTGCACATGGAACGGGTATCACCATTCCTCTGTGTCTCAATGGACTTAATGGGGTATTGGATTGTGGGGACTCTACAGTAAGATAGTCCGAAAAAATAAAAGAAAAAAGAAAGAGCACATTACAGGAATGCAAATCAGTGAGCTCACACAGGTACAAATAGAAACCAGGTTTAGTTGAGGAATGAAATAAGTAGTAGATGAATTTATTTCATCTGCCATCCAYCTTTAAAGCCCTGCAAAGAAAAGACTGTAAGATTCATGGCCTTCACAAGATTCCAAGTGACGCCACGAAGAGTGGGGATTCTCTGCCAAAAACAGTCTACGCTTTCCTCCAGAGAGTCAGTCCTTGGCTGGTGAACATTAACCACTGTGATATCCAGACTTGCATATGGATGAGGTCAGTGACCATGATCAGCACATCAGCATGTGTGGTGCAGATCCCCATACATACACGAGAGCCAGCTCCTCCTCTGGTGTATGATCCCTCATTTCCACAGAACAGTGCAGTACCACTGTACTCTCTTTTCTTCTCTCCCTGCCCCACCACTGCCTTCCACTTGTTATTTTTTCCATTATTTCCATTTACTCTGGAACTGACTGCAAGGCGTGGTGCCATCATACTACCGCAAAATCCTTCTCGGCTCTGCCCACCTTGAAAGGACTGACAGAGAAGGAAAAACTGGCCAAGCCATGACAGTGAGCAGAACCAAAAAAGTAATCACTGCCAGTCTCACCATGATCACCTGGAGGAGATTCAGTCAGCCACCTTCTTCCAAAAGAACTTGCCTGAACAACAAATTATTATTTTAACTGCACATCCTTTCTCTCACAAAATGTTTCTAGCAGGCTTTGATCATATGTCCTGTGCAAAGCTACTGATTTTCCAAATTCTTTGCTCACTTTTTTCTTTTAACCCTTTCCCTCCTGTGTGCCTTAAGCAGCGGGTATCTAGTCTATCTACCACAGAACTAAGTAGCAGAGATTCCTGGACTCAAATTCCCAAATCCAACTTTTTAATGCTGGGCAATGATTTTCTTGGTTCAGTTAGGCCATTAAAATTTATACAGCTCTACTCACAATGTTGTGAGAAGACTCCTCCCACAAATGGCCTTACATCGCAGGGTACAGCCAGAGCAACCTCCTGAGATCATCATTCCTCCACACCTACAGCATTCCTGCACACAGCTTCCCTGAAAATTATAAGCTTTAAGGCAATGTTCTCTGCACACCACCTTCCTTCTCCACGTCTCCCTGGCAAGTTTCAGCTTTCCTGCCCCAGCATCCCTTACATCAGACTTCTTCTGGTGGCACAATGTGAACCCATCAAAACAAACAAGACGAAGGAAAGGTGATCATGCTTACTGCTGTTTTTCCATAACACACTGGCATTTTCCATCTGGTACTAGGAGTACTAAGCCTAGATGCACTGCATCGCCAACCTGTAGTCACAGTAAATACCAAGACTACTCCACAAGAACTGAGTTGCTTTGGGAAGCATACTTGAATATACGAAAAAAATTTATTATAAAGAATGTGGGCAAGAGAGGCCATCCAAACAAAAAAGCGTCACTTGACCAGATCACTGACCTTGCCTAGGAATGCAGGTACTGTACACAGGAAGAAAGTTATCTGTGCTGCTCAAGCTGCAGTTAACACACAGATTCATAAGCTGTTTTCCACCAGGAAAAGCTGTGTGTAAGGTCAGAAGGCAATAAATCATGCAGCATTATGGATCAGCTTATTGTTTAGGACACACACATGCAGAAATATCAAAGGCTTTTTGAAATTAACAGTGAGTGATTATGTGAGGCAAATGTAATGAAAACACAACAGACTCTCTTAGTTAGGGGTAGAGAATATTCAGCCAAAGGCTTCCTCTGACTCGCACTGCGAACAACACAGTATGGAAATAAAAAAAATGATGTATTAGGAGAATGAAGACTGAAGGCTTTGCACTGGCTTATTGTTTTCCTGAACCATTAATTGCTAGACAGCTTTCCATGTCACAATAGCATTTCAATGACTGAGCTTTTATACGATAAATTTACTGTACATTTTTGAGGATGGACAAAAATTTTATAATTATTCAAACATGTCTGAGAGGAACAGTTATAAAGGACAACTGAGCATTTGGTCCTCCATTTGCTGTTATAAAACGCACTCTACGCAAACAGATGATAAGCAATTAACAGGTTTAACAACACATGCGATTAGCTGCAGTCATATTTAGATAGAGTGATTCTTATGCATGTTAAGTGGATTATTTAATTAAGTGATAATGCATTTCAGCAGAATACACTGGATGAGAGTGTGTGCAAGTTGCATGCATGTTGAAAAGAAAGTGTTCTTGTGAATTCAATACACATAGGTGGGAGCTGTGGCATAGACAGCTACTAAGGATTATCCAATACTTTCCATAAATCTGATTTTCACTTGCTTGTAATTTTGCCAGACTAATTGTTTGGGCTGAAACTTTCCATGTTAGATGGGTGCTTCACACTATTTTTTCTTTACGTTAACTGAAATGGTTCAATTATTTCCAAGATAAAAGCCAGGAAATAAAAAAGACATTGTTTTACAATGAAAAAATATTATCTGGTACCTCCTCCTTCAAGAATTTAAATATTATTCTTATTTTAAATAGGCAGAAAGTGCATTTTAGTCAGGAAATTGCTCTTGCCAGGCCATGTAAAACCAGCCCAAAATCCATATAACACTCCAAATGTCTGCAAACTTGTGATACTGGGTTAAATGCTGAGAAGCATCATCCTCACACTAGGAGAGGAAGGTGAGATGCCTCCCTGCCACTGTTCTGCCTGTGCTGCAGCCTGGGATGGAGGTCGGGTAGCCCGGAGAGCAGGACCAGGCTGACACACGCTCCAGCAAGGAAAAACTGCTGGAAAGAGGAGGAGAAAGAAGGTATATCTAGCCCATACAGACCGCTTATGCAGAAGAAGAGAGTAGGATCCCCTGAAGAAGAGATTAAAAAGAAGAGGATTTAGCTGACTGATAATGAGTTTATGATGAAAAGAAACAGGCAGGGTCAAGGGTGGGGTACAGCACTTGACTTCGCATACTCCGTGTTGTGAGTGTACAGCACTTAAGTAAGAATAAAATGCACTTAAAAGGATATAATAACTTGACAACTCAGAAATGTACAACTCAAAGCTAATGTTCTCAGATATTGACTATAATATGCTGCTCCTAAATATTTAGGCCACTCCATACAGGTATGCTGTCACTGAGATTCCAAGCGTCCCCATAACTGCAGGCAGAAATAAACCTCTGTTTATGGGGAGAAAATCCCTCTTTTTAATGCCAATATAAAAATACCCCCATTTCCACGATTAGAAATGTATATGTAAAAAATGGGAAACAGTTTGAAGTATGTCTAACAGCAATCAGGTGGATCGTTCTTACTCAGTTTTTTAAGGAAATATGCCTTTGAAAATCTTTCCTGTTTTCTTACAAATTCAGCTATATACAACTTCATTTCGTCAGTCCTGGGGAGAGGACCCAGGAGCTACTCATCCTGACTGAGAACAAAACACTAAACAAAACCCTCTAGAAGGACAAACCGTGTGTTTACTCTATAGCTACTGTGTAGCCTGGCACACACCTCCTTAACTACCTCTTACCCAGCCATAGTAGCAGCAGAGAGTCCGTGTGGGCAAAATCTCTGTGCCTCTGCCTTTGGAGCAGCCACAGCCCGGAACCTGCTCCGGTGAGTTTGCTCCACCACAGCTGCAACATGCCAGCACACCCAGGGTCACCCTGCCAGAAGGCAGTGGCAAGGACAGGGCAGTCCTGAACTGCTGTCCTCTGCAGGCAGAGAATGGGACGAGTAATCTGCACAGGACAATTTCTGATGTCTTTCACTGATTTCTGTAGTGATTTTTGATCAGTAGCCAAGTCTTGGTTAATTATTGATCTTTCTTGTGCTGGTTGCTCAATACAGAGAGGGCATTGCACGTGCAACTACACGTCAGTCTGGAGTCGAAATGGAACAAAGTAAGGCAGAAAATTTCCTGTGACAGGGGGTTCAAGGTTATACCCAGCGATTAGTCTTAGAAAGATATATTGATGTTTTTCTTTCAATCTTCAGCTCCCTTTCTATCTCATTCACTGGTTCTCCTTTCAACAGTGAATTCCACTTTGCACAACTAATTGGTAATGTGATGAATTAGTTCTAAAGGTAGAGGACGGAGAGGAATGCTGGCTGTGCAGCTGGCTCCTGCTTTTCTTCCTACCCTCTACAGTATTATTTACTCCCACAGATAGAAACTTCAATACCCATTTATGACAATACTATTTTCATGGATTATGTGCTTATAAATGCTAACTTTCCTTCAGTGAGGAAAATCACCTTCTCCCAGGAGAGACGATTTGCAATTTCATAGTAAATGCGGCACCTCTTAAGTAGTTCTAATTTTAACAGGACAAAGTACATCTTATTTTACAAGGACAGTGGAACCATTACACAGCACAGCTCTACAATCTTTTCAGAATGCAAGCATTTCCTTAGATAAGGGGAAAAAAATCTCATTCTCTGCGAATTATTATTTTCTTATTATTTAAGAGCAGAGATATATCAGGACTCTGCATACCATGCACTTAAGGAGACAAATACATAAAAACAAGAGATTCAGAAAAGTTAGAACCTTGAATTTTTCCATCATTTTAATATAAACTATTGGATAACATTTGAAGAATTTTAGTGATGAAAAGGAACACAACTGAAACTTCACGAGAGAGGTTATTAGTCAAAGACAGATGATCTACTTTCCAGTTCTGTTTCTCCATTGCATAAGACTATTTCCGTTAGTGCTGGCTGATGTGGCATATGCTCCCAATAACGTGGCAGAAATATGACCTTGGTGGACACCTAGCTTCTCCTCCCCTCCAATTCTGGATGTGTTCAGTCTTAATACTTGTGACTGTGATTATTCCTTCCCTACAAAATTAACTCTAGACATGGTAAAGGACTTCAAATATAACTAATACAGCAACTTCTTTATTTATATTTAATCTAATTGCTAAACAGCCTACTAGAAACTTGCTGGATCTGGCCCAAAAATTACCATCAACAAACTATGACAAAATGTGTGTTGGTGCACATAAAGAGAAAAGAATTGCCTCAGAAAAGCAACACAAAGCACCAAGTGAATCGGAAAGAGTCTGTGAAAGGCAGAGGGCATGCACTGTAGCTCTTTCATGCTCTGGTTGGTTTTTGTGAGCTTGATTTATGTATAATTAACCATTTTTTCCCCTGCAAACAATTTCATTCGAAGCTGTGCTATCATTTTTACCCTCCATTCTCTTGCCACAGCCACATAAAGCAGTCCAGCTTAACATGATGACAACTGGAACATGCTGCCACAGCAAGAGTCCAAACTTTTATGTTTGCATAAAATCCCACTCTCATCGCCCTCCTGCTCCTCCTATCATCACAAGAATGAAAGAAATTCAGAAACTGTAACTCTCATCTCTAATAGAGCCTTGGCCAAAATTCAAGCTTGATAATTAATTACATTCTGTCTCTCCAAATTCCCACACTAGGCTGACTAAGAGAAATAACTCTTCTCTTCCCCGCCTAGACAACACTGTTTTATATGGCTAATGGACACAGCATTTCACCTCTGAGAGAGCTGGGAAGTTAAATGGAGAGAAATAAGAGATACTTATAATAATACCTAGACAAGACAACAGCAGCAGATGACAGAGTACTGTAGCAAGTTTGAAGTGTATGTCAACCCAAAAGCTAAATCATTGCTCTCTAATTACACTTTCCTTCAGAGAATAAAAGCACAGATGATCATACAGGACAGACAGCTGTGAGGACTTGGTGTCTGAGGGACTATAACACAAGCTGAATGATTTGGGATAGGAGGGTATTTGAGACAATTCAGATATGGTTATGAAAAGCTGATAAATCAGTAAGGTAAAATACATTTATATACAGCACTAGACCTCAATAAAACACAGAAGGCATCCAAACCATTTCAGTCTGAAGAATATGAAGCATTAACACTATACCATGATCTTAGACAGCCATAAAACAAATCACTACCTCATGCCACTATTCAGTAAATTACCAATATATCAAGAGAAGGAAAACTATTATGATACCTGTACTGCACACATAACATAAACCACTCATTGTGTGGGGATTGTAATTGGAATTTTCTTCTGAGGTTGACATATGAACAGTATAACCTTAAGCAGCACTCTTACAAGATTTTATTTATTGTGTATTTCACATGGATTTGTAAAGGACTTAATCAGCTTCTTTCCTTTCTGGTACAAAAGGGTGTGTATCATCACTGAAAATAATCACAAGGCAAGGCTGGCATGAACAGTCTTGGTAGTATTGCATGTACTTCACACTGACAAAAACCGGTGCAATCCTTTCTAAATACTGGAGGTATCATCAATAAAACCTGTGCTGTCCTTCCTTAATCTGATCTGTGTCATATTTGCTGTCCATCTCCATTCACTGTTTTAAAGATGCCATGTAACCTAGAGGTTGTACCCACGCAATAACAAGACATTAATATATAGTGATAAATCTAAATCCTGTTTCTGCTTAGTTTAGGTCTCTAAAAACTCTTCAAGTTCTAAATCAGAAGCAGAGTCATTTCAATCCAGTTACACTTGAAATCTGATGTTGGAATAAGTAATTCAACTTCTATCCAATTCTTCATTCATTCCACTCATATTCAATCTCTAGGGCATAAACCCTCCAATATCCCTACACAAATAAAGTCCAAGATACTACAAGCACAACAGCCACTGCCTACTACACTCATGTACTGATGCACCCTGTGCATGCTCTTGAGATGAAGAGGCTCATGAGGGGAAGAGGAGGGGCAGACACTGATCTTTCATCTCTGGTGACCAGCGACAAGACTCGAGGGAATGGCCTGAAGTTGTGTCAGGGGAGGTTTAAGTTAGATATTAGAAAAAGATTCTTCACCCAGAGGGTGGTTGGGCACTGGAACAGGCTCCCCAGGGAAGTGGTCACAGCACCAAGTCTGACAGAGTTCAAGAAGCCTTTGGACAGTGCTCTCGGGCACATGGTGTGACTCTTGGGGATGGTTCTGCACAGGGCTAAGAGCTGGACTTTGATGATTCTCGTGGGTCCCTTCCAACTCAGCATACTCTGTGATTTTGTGAGATTTACTGCAAGCAGTTCAGGCACCAAAGGCTTGGAACCCTACCCCCACATCACCACCACATGGACTGGGCAGAGACACAAGAAAACCGCTCAGGTAGAATAACTAGTATCATCACTTTTGCACGACAAATCAATCTTCTTCAGCAGCAGAAATGCTGGGTCATTACATATCAGCTGAGAGAGGCAATAAAAACTCAGACCTTTCTGAGCATAGAAATGCTAAGCAGAATGTTTGTATGACTGTTTCATTTATTTTACATATTGATTTGGTAGTAAGTATAGAGTTTAACATCAATTCTGCAAGAAAAAAACATTTCAATAGTTTTATATCTTGGAACTTTAGATTTCACAAAAAAACCCCAACAAACCCAAACCAAGAACATACACAGAAATTTGTAAATCATTATTTGATTTAGAATGGATTATTACACAACACTATTATAAGCATGGTCATCAATATTATGTTATTCTTGCTGTCTCCTTATTACTCTCATCTAGGGGAGATTTGCAGCACACAATAAAAGAGCTCCAATACTGTTTTCAGTGTCAAAATTAATGGAAAGCATCACAAATCTCAACACTGTAAATCACGCTTCCTTCCTCCTCTTGGTCACAAAACGTAATTACAGCTGAATCTAAGCACAACACACAAATTGTTTTCACAGTGCTTTGCATGGACATCAAGTTTTTATCTACAGATCCTATCACTCCTCAGACGTTTGAATTTAGATCTGCAGACTCTCCACAATACACAGCTAAGAGAACTAGATTAACTGACTATCATTGCATCAGGGCACATAAAAGAAGTTCCTTACTTGAAATGATCTTCCTAGTTTGAAGAGCATTCATATGCCTGCTTTTTCAAACAACGTACTGAACAGCTCCCTCACTCTCATCCGGCAGCTCAGACGGATCCTAAAAGGAATTTGTGCTCCTAAACCCATGATGATGAAAATAGTCCCAAAATAAAGTGAAAAAGCTGTTAATTCACCAAAGCTACCCTTAGTTCTAGCTGGGTATCCTGAGCAGGAGGAAGGGAGGCAGCAAGAGCAATATATGCACTTCCTCAAACAAAGGCATTTAGGGATGTCTGCTCAGGATCAGACCTATTCTGAGGGCTTGTGCAAAGACAAACCACCCTAGAGAGTGGAAAAGAGTCTGCTACTATCCCATTTAGCAGCTCTTATCCACGTGGTGTCGTGGGAATGTTGGACTTTTCCAAATAGAGCATTTAAAGGAACGAAGGAGTGGATTATCATTTAACGAGTTAACGCAGGCCACACCCCTTAAATAATCAACTCATAGGTAGATCCTGAATGTACAGATACAATATAGATATACTTTATAGATACAGTTATACTACAGAGATACTCCTCTACTGATCCTGACTGACTGATCCTCAGCTTCAGCACACACCCCAAATCACTGCGGAATCCAGGACTTGCTGAAGCAGCTCTCTCTGCATCTCTGAAATCCTTGGTCACAGGTTCTAGTTCTCCCCGGAGCTGAAGGCAACCCTTGAAATGCCTTGCACACTTCAGGAACAAAGACCAAACTCCTGCACACCCTTTGGGTGATAGAACTTTTGCTAACTAGTACATACCATATAACTGTCTCCTTGCAATGCTTCATTTTTGTAACCCGGTAATTATGGAGGTTATAGCCTTTGAGCTTAATTTTTTTTCATCTTTTATGAGGTCTAAAAAATACTGAAGATCCTCTACCTTTGTCTGGAGGCCATGGGACTCCTAATGAATATGGTGATAATTAGGTCAATACTACAAAAAATTAATCTGAAATGAAGACTCAGACTTCAAAACTTTCCAAGGAAATGTACAAAAAAAGCCCAAAACATCACACTGCTAATGATGAAATTCATTACAGTAAAATGGCCAGTCTGCTTTTCTAGGATTTCCAGAACATCTGAGACATTGCTGAATCTTAGCAACTTAACTAGCAACAGTCTGATGTAAGTGATATGAGCAGGATTAAAAAGCTTTTTTGGTTTCAAAGAATAGACTAGAACATCACCTGGAAAAGTGACTCTTTGGTAATATGAGCCTACTGATAATTTTCATTTACTACATATATTTTTAATGTGTAAGATTCAGTTCCCCACTTCCTCATTAATTTTATATCCTTTGTCATAGATTGTTGCTGGTTAGCCTGAGTGGCTAAAGCAAGAAGAAAATCAGTTTTGCCGATTTCAAGCAAAAGACAGATAGTAATAAAAGAAAATATACGAACATCTGGATTAAGAACATCTTGAACAAGAATTTTAAAATGGCTCACACAATGAAGCCATTAAATTACAGAATTACTGAACATTACACACATTACAGAAATGCTGCTTATATTTTGGTTTACTGACATGGTAAATTACCAGCCTTGTTCACTGTAACACATACTTTTAAATTATCTGTTCCAACTTATCAGCATAACTGGATTTATTACACACATGTAGACACCTGTTTTATTAAACATACCAACTGTGCCAAAACGACCATGCTGGAATCCTCTGGCTCTGATCCAAGAGGAAACGCATTGAAAGTGTTGCTGAACTGCCCTAAGAAGCCTTCAGTTTTATAAGAACCCTTTAGTTTTATAATGAGGATAGCACCAGCCAAAGTGGAAAATAATTTATGATTTGCTAATCTCCATGTCAAAAAGACTAAAGAAAAAATGCTACATTTTGATCATTTGGCAATTATTACACAAGATGAAGACCAAGACTAACAATTCTTCCCTTGTGAGAAGTGGCTGGTATCTTTGCTGTCAATCTAGTCCCCTTTTATATAAACATTTATTTATAACAAAGGAAAAAGTCAAAGGCAAAAGAATGAAAATGGAAAAAACCCCAAGTTCTCACACGAATTTAAGTAACACATGGCATATCACTCCTGACAAAAAGGCTTTTTTTTCAACTGCCTATTTCCAAGTACCACCCCAAAATTAGGGGGTATCTACCACAGAGGCACCCTTACTTCTAAGGCCACTGCTGGAGGCCAAGGGGGACACCCTCTGCGACATCTCAAGTATCACTGGGCATCAGCGTGTTGGCAGCTGAACCAAGGCAATAATTACATTCCCAAACACGAGGCTGCAATCAATCAAAGGCACACTTCATGATTCAGATTTGGTGTTGAAAAGCCTTCTCTGTCAGAAGTCTCGTGGGAGTAGTTATTGACAGTAACCCCTGGGGGATTCCACACACACCACACCACCAGATTAAAGGATGCTTCCAAAAGGTTTCTGTGGCTCTGCCTACCAAGACATCTGTCTTGATCATTGCCCACTTTGGTGCTGTTGTAAATGGGCTGGCCAGTATCTTTCCAAGCACTACAATTCAATAAAATTAATCGAAGTTCAAAACTGCATTCAGTTTGCTTTTACTTGTTCTGAAACCTTCTGACAGGTAAGGTTTTGATTTGGGTCATCTCTCTGGCATACAGATGACAATCTGCCACATAAATTCTGAGGTCTTCCCCAGCTTTGAAGGTCAATTACTCCAGCTCTACAGCCAAGTTCTTACACTAAGCCAAAAATTCCTTAGAAAATTTTCAATGATTAAGAAGGGTGTGAACATGCAGAAGAGTAAATAACGTCTCCTGGACAAACTAGTTAAAACAGCCCCTCTCCACACTTGTAACATTAAATATTTCACCTGTATGGTACCATCACCTGTTCCAAGACAGAATTACTCACATAGGAAAATACAGAGAAATACAGCCTTATTATGGTGTGGTGCATTGGCCTTTACCACATATTCCAAATTCTTCTGGCGATATCAAAAAAACATGCTAAGCATCCAGAAATTGTGTCAACGATCTTGTTACACTGAACACTGAGCAAATGGATTTCTCTGTAGAAGCTAATAAGCACGGAAATACATTTTCATTACTACTAAATATGAAGATGCTTTGTTTACTCAGTGCTGAGCTGAACAACGGACCAGTTCAGTCTCAGGGAAGACTGATTTCCAGAGGTCTTGAGAACAAACACTTCAGTAGACAAGTAGTTTGAGGTCTCTCTGCATGGGAGGAATAACCCCAAACCCAGGAGAAGTTAGGAAGGAAGTGAAGACATCCTTGGGGTATAGTTATTGCAGATATTGACAAAAAATGAGAGAAATTGAAAAAATTCTTTTGGGTAAAATATTGCTAAAAGCACATGTGTAAGAAAGCTCCTCTAAATAATCCTAAAATAGTTTTAGTGGTAGTACTTTTTTCTTTTTTAATTCCACCACATTAAGAAAATAAATTTCTCTTTCCTCCTATTTCCTCAACATTTGTGAAGATCCTAATGAAGAAATTTTGAAACAAATAAACTGATGACTATAAAGAATGATTGTTACATATTAACCACTGAATGATCTACAGATAGCAGTGACATCTATCTAATAATGATATGATTCAACCTTAGGCAAATAATTCCAGATTTTCTTTCTTTTTTTTTTTTCTACAGTGCTCACAGAGGAAATCGTTACTGATCTAGATAAATATTTCAAAGTTCGGTTCAGTTAAGAGCTCTACTTAGATTTCAGACTTCATTTTGCTTTTAAGCTAATTTATCTTTTTCCACTCCTTTCTCTGCCCTAGCAAGGCTGTATATGAAAATTTAATGTTCTTTTTTATACAATAATTAATTAAAAAAAAATAAAGAAGGAAGGAGACTGCTATGGTGGTAAAAGAGAAAATATGAGCAGACTGCCTTTCAATACATAGATTGCTTTGGAAAGTTACAATACAAGAATGGAATAGTACCATTATTGATAAATTTAACAATGAATAATCACAGGTCTAAGAATTATTATTATCTGGTTGTGCTTGAGATAGCAAGTAGGAGTACAAAACATCTCAATTTTGAATGGCGCTGTCAAACAATTTTAAGAAAATATTTTCATATGACTGTTCCTTTTAAGAGTTTTGTGGAAATTGGAAATCAGAGGATTTTCTTGTCAAGATTTTTGCTATGTTGTGTACACACAGTAATGATGTTAGTAGTTCTGCTGAAGAGTTTCAAATCTGGTATTTGCTATAAAACTTCAAATGCAAATCTGTGAACTTCTCAAAATGTAAGAAGAAATGAGGAAACTGAAATCTGATACTTAGCAACTCCAGGGAGATCTTTTCCTATCCCAAAAACTGCACCTTACACATATCATTATAGTCACAGTATAATATTGCTCATTTTGCACTTTTACAAATGGGGGACGATGTCAGATGTCAGTACGCCTCACTCCCAATCTATTTTCTGACATTCATAATGCTTATAACCAACATAAGATCCTTAGAGCTTCCTCAAGCACACCATAGCAAAAATTACACGAATACCTATTAAACTAGGTAACTAAGTTCTGATCACAACAAAGGTTTTATACATGTTCACAGAAAACAAAATTTTTTTACAGAACTGTCAAAAGTTCACTGACAACAGAATTCTACAGTTTATTTTTTTCCTTTCATTCAAAAAAATCATTTGTAGTAAATAATAGGATAACACTCTATTAATCTGCATCACTCAGTTAATTTATTAAGGGCTGTTCAGCAATTTGTTGTGAGCCGTCTGCACCTTCATGGCTATCCAAGAGTCATGCACAATCTTGACACTTAGGAATGGTGAATTCACTCTCCAAGATACTGGAAAAAACAGCAAGAAGTGCCGCATTTCCATTGTGTAGTTGTAGCAAGGTCAAATACACTTATGGTCCAAACCTAAATGAAAACCTGCAATCTAAACAACCCCGATCTAGATGTGTAGAAAAGGCAATCAGTAAACACTGCCCCCTTTAACTGCCTAGGCAAAAAAATATTATTGTGTTCCTGTTTAATCTCATTTGTAATTAAATCAGTATCAAAAAACTGATCTTCGTTTCAGCAAATTCAATTTTATTATCTCCCAAATGACACTGAAAGCATTTTTGTCAGCTGCTACTGAAATGGCTAAAATCCAAATACCTTCAGAGATCACAAAAAACTTCAGTAAAAAATTCAATTTTTATATTCAATTACCTGGCAAGTATCTCAAGAGTAATAGTAGTCCATTTCTTGCTAGAGCTTGCAGAAAATGTAGATCTGTATAACGCTATATAAAATCATATGTGTATAATTATTATACTATATATAGATAGTATATAGTGTATGTATATATCTATATTTATCTATAGACTATAGAGAGATATATATATCTATCACAAAGTGGCTTTCAGATCATTGTAAATTTTTTATAAAACAATGAAATTGCTTGTAGAATTACCCACAGATAATATAATGTAACGTTACCCTACTGATGTATAATTTGAATTCTGTGCAACCAAAAGGAATCTGTCATAACAACCCCACACAATACAGAATAGTCAAATGCTTTATTCTTCCTGTCAATTAACTGCTTCTTTTTTATTTCTAAAGGTGAGTGCATAAATATTATGCAAACCTGCAACAAAATGACCTCGAATTCAAATTTACACTGAGGTTGAAAACTCATAGCTAACATCCATAACATAAACAATCTTCTGCTGTAGAATAATTAATTAGGGGAAAAAATTAAAAATCACATGCCCAAATAGAGGATAGATTCTCTGTAATGCTTGCATTGAATTTATTTTAGCTGTTTGCCTTGCATGAAACAGCAGAGGTTTCAAAAGAAAACATCAGGACATCTCTGAGCTTCCAGGATAAAAGCTGACATCAAATAATTAAAAACAAAAGCAGTATTTTAGTTTCAGATGTGCTTTTCAAGAACCGAGTTTGCTCTGTGTTTTCGTTACAAGTTGCTGACACCCTCCATGGGAAACACAGTTATTTTCAACTCTACTACTGCAGCAGACAGCTCTGCTGATTCCCTCTGAGGTGCTGCCCCTCCGCTGGGATGGCCTCTCCGTTTTCCCAAAAGGATGCAGGAATACCGTGTACAGTCATCATCACTGACTCACCATCATCATCTTTCCAGTGGTGGCAGAGGTTGCCTCCTCTCAGTGCAGCCACCAGGCCTGCCTGTGAGGTTTGTGGGATTCCACAAGAGGAGGAGGACTTGGGTACCCCCTGCTTCCCAGCCTGCCTCACCAGAGACGAGTGCCCCAGCTGCTCTGTGCACCAGGCAGAGAAAGATCACACAACGATCTTCCTTGGTGGGGAAAGATCTGAAGCACAACATGCCTTAGTTTCAGCCCAACCACCCAGGTGTATAGGAGACAAATCGAGCCATATTACAGCACCTAAGCCTAAAACACTCCGGTCATGGCTCCACCACGAAGGGTAAGCACCTTGCAGTGGGAGATAATCACCTCTTACCACAGGGACTTCATAAAAGTTATTTTACGAAGACAAGCATCATTTCATAAAAAAAATATAAGAATACAGGTAACTTTTTAAATTAACTTGACTCCAAACACTAAAAAAATGCTGTGGTTTTCTTCCCTTCCTCAAACAAAACGACTGTGTACATAAAGGACCACAACTATCAAGACAGAACAACTCTTATATGATCATGAGCAACAAAACACTCTTGGCAGTATCTACCCAGTTCTAATCAGGAGATAGTTTCCAAAAACCCACAAAACCAAAAGACAACACACTAAAAATCAAATAAAAAAACCTACCTCAGGACGGACAGGAAATGGTACCATCTCAATGAAAGTCATGGCTACAGCTTTTAACTCAATTATGAACCTTCCCAATTATTTCCAGCACTGAAGTCAGCAGCATTGATCTTCACTTTTGGTTCCCTGCTGCAATGCTGTTTCCTAGCAGAGAAGGAATTTGCAAATCGGAAGTACAGCACATATACAACGCAGACTTCAAACAAAGGACCATTGTCACAATGAGGAGCCTACCATGAATAATCTCGTTATTGCAGTCATGAATGATCTGACTCATGAAGCGTCTGCAGCGATGTTTCAGGCTACAATCACTTGCTTATACACAAAGCACACCTGGCTATTTCACACCCCCCCCGGCAAATAGATGCTTAGTAATGCTACGTGGCTTTATTAAAAGCCTCGAGACAGTACAGCCAGAGTTGAAAGGAAATTAATTCTCCTACCATTATGCGTTTCTCTTTCCCTTCTTTGGGAAAGGGGGAGACATACCTACTCCTCCCTTGCATAGTTTGCTTTTCACATCAGGATAAAACACCTCAAATACTTCAGGATACAACCAGTGCAACTTTACACAGCCATAAGTACCTAATACTCAACTCACACTGAGGAAGCCACCCCGGGTGGGCAGCACACACGGGCCACCTGCATCAGCCCAGCAGACGGGTACCCAGCTGTGCACCTGCCGTCACTGTCCCCGTCACCACCACCGGCACCGCAACTCCCGCCTGCCTGGGCAAGGCACTGGGGGACAGCCACACACACAGGGTGAGGCTGCACCGTGCCAAGGGGTCTCGCAGGCCCTTAGAACAGTCCTGCTTAAAAAAAATGCTGGTGACACAGTGCTGCACAGGTACGAAGCTGGATTGAACCCTGCTGGGGTAACACAGTTTTGATGGTTCTACCAGCTTTAGAGGGAAAACCATCATTGTTAAGCCACTAAGGATTAATACTAGAAAATAAATATCCAGTTACAGAAAATTCACAGAAGGGGGAAAAAAAAAGGTGCAAGCAAGTCAAGCTACATCCTTTATAAACAAGAAACCAACAATTTAACTGTAGAACTCAAGTTACCAAACCTTTGCCAGCCCCGGGCAGCCTGGGCAGGCAGGAGTCCAGAATGTGATAAAATGATTATTTAAAAAAAAATAAATAAAAAAATTGAAACTTATGAGAATACACAAGTGTTTCTTAATAAGGCAAATTAAGTTTCTTTATGAGGATATTCCCAAGCTGAACACACATTTTAACATGAAATAGAGGGAGTGTTTTGTTAAAGCATTATGTAGATGTGAAGCTGCTTTTATGTAACTCAATCTATCGGAGAAACATGTTGTATCATGTTGTTAAAATATTATAGAGATAAAAGGATAATAATTGGAATATTTGCATATTCTGTAGTACAAAGAAATTATGTATGCGAACAGACTATTTGTTGTCATATTAGCTTCAAACAAATAAGTAAATAAGGGTTGATTTATTACTGTGTGTCTGGGGCTGTAAGATGGTAAAATTCCACTGATTGTAGTTGAAATAAAGGTCTAGAAAAGCAATGGAAAAAATCCTATCAAGTTCATAATTCAAGACAAATTAATGGTACGACATGAGGCCTTTAAGTTTATTAAAATAATTAATTAATTTACCTTGTTTATTCATAGTATTTAAAGGACTGACTTCTAAACTGGAATTTCTTACATCTGCACTTTAAAGAATTGTTGAGGGTTGCATACCATACCCTTCATTAATAACAAACCAATTGAATCTGTTGTTCTGCAAAACTTGGCGGCATCTCTGCCTCAGGAGGCTGGGCAGCATCCCATCCTGGGGTCCTGCTGCTATGCCCAGCCACATCTCCTGGTGCTTTTCAGTTTGATTTTTGATCCATCTGTTATCACTGCGACCCCTTCCAGAATCTGACAATTCTAATTGTTGTCTCCCAGCCTCTACATTTTAATAAACTGCAGATGAGTTTGTAGACCCTCTCACTGCAATTTGGGTTCAGTCAGCTAAAACAGTTTTCTTCTCTGCCTTGTGCCTCACTGCAGCAGGCAAGGTGAGGAAAGAGAAGAGGAGGAGAAAGGGGAACATAAACTTCAGCGTGCACATACACACATATTCTTACACACACATGCACACATGTGTATATAAAGACATACTTAGGTGTATACAGTATACCTAAAATCAGGTTTACAAATATGGCAGGTATATGTAACTAGAAATTAAAGGTGGAGCCCTGAATCCACAGTCTCATTACTGCTTTGGCTAATGACTCCAAATTTTGCTGCCTTTATACTGAAGCTCACTGGCAAACCACATCCAACAGCTGTAGTTTGATTCAGCAGGTTGGCTGCACACAAAAGAAAGCCTTCTGGAAATTCTCTCCCTAACACCCATGAAGGGTACCAGGAAGGTGTGTGCTCCCACCACTGCAGGGGTTGGTGTCAGGCAGCAAAAGAAATGATACATAAAAAATCATCATATACCCTTAATCATAGGCAGTAGTAGCATCACATTTGAGAGTACCTAAGAGATTTAAGAAATCACTTTTAAAACAGTTTCAGCTTTTTTTCAGAGATGGCAAGTAGATTAAAAGAGTGCTTATTTCAAGTGGTATAGCTAAGGCCCTACAATTCCATGTGCAGATATCCCTTAGAGAAAGAATTCCCTTCTGTAGTTGAATCCAATCTACTGTAAACAGATCAGATTAAATCAAAATGAGACATTCTCAATGCAGTATTAGACTGTCAGCATATTCCTTCGTAATTCCACAGGTATTTTGGAATGGTACAGACCAATCATAGATAAATAAAATAAAAAGCAATTCTCAACTATGCATTTGTAACTATTTTCTCATTCCTTCCCAATAATAAAGTATTCTCCCATAAATGCCATGGAATTACACCATCTTAGACATCTTAAAAATAACAGGGGTGTTTCTGGGAAGCAATACTTGTGGAAGTATTAGCAAGCTATTGTTCTGTTTATGTTTAACTTGAAAATGAAAAATTGCAAATTTTAAAACTTGTAGAAGCTTTGGACTGAAGTTTCTTAATGTCATGCTACCAAGAAAAAATATATACAGTGGAGGCATAAACCCCAAATAAAATTGCTGACCTAGTCTTAAATCCCAAAAAGCAACAAAAAGTCCTGAATCTAAATTAAATAATAATTTTTTTAAAAAGCAAGTTATGATGAGATTTCCTAACCTATGTCATTAGTTGTGCTAAAATTTGCAGTGTATTATGGTTATTAAGCAGAACACATTTTTATTTGAGTGTAAAAGTTTGGGACTTTCCTCATATGACCTTCCTGGCATACTGCCAAGGCTCAGCTCTTGTTGACATTTAATCTGAACATAATCCCTGAAATCTCTGTGCCATTACTGGGTTGCATGGGAATGAGTCCCTGACAACATACACGGAATTGTGCTGTAAATTTTATTTTCAGCTCATGGCTGTTCCCCTTCCTTACCAGCTGCTGCAAATTATTTGTTTGAATAAAAAGAAATAATCTATACCCTTTATTTGCTATAGAACTGCATAATACATAAAATAGAAAACAAGTCCAGCACTCTCTTATTTCAGTTGGTTTTCTACCGATGGCTACCATATTTTTAAAGGAGTAAACTCCAGAAAACAAATAAAGTTCAGCAGCTGATGAAAAGCCTGGGTAATGAGCTGCAGTGGTGCAAACAACCCCGTTGACTCTAAACAGGAGCAAGACCACACTGCAGCAGAGGGACGAGGGTTCCAGCTGAGGGTACTCACACTTGACTGTGGTCTGAATGAGCAACTGCATTTACAAAGGAAGCATACACTTAAAAGAGCTTTTTTCATATTCAAAGATGCCTCTGATCTCTGAAGCCAACTGCCTTTTTGTCATGAATGCTGTGAAAAATCACAGTGTCCAAGATTTCCACATCTGTGATTTTTGGCACTTGTGCAAGGGTAGGAACTGAATAACTGATGTCTGAACAACACACATAAAAATGAGGCAACACAGCAATTCGTCCCACAGGAAAGCTTAGAAAAGCCTCAAAATCACTGCAATAAGATAAGTTTGGATCTCTCATTGTTTTCTGTGTGCTCAGCATTTCACAAGTATTTTTCCCCTATATTCCCTGCAGGAAGGAGCTAGGTAGCAAAGCAGCACTGTCCTTAATCTTACTAATGCAGATCCTAAAAGCCGTGAATCATACAGCAGTAAGAGCTCCAGCATGGGACACAAAGACCTATCAATTGACCTGCATACTTAGCTCAGCAACAATCTAAGTGTCATTACAGCTCATGCGAGCCAACACCAGTCTACCTACATTTGCTGTGGTCCAATTGCTGCCTGAAGGAAAGACCATTTCTTATTGAAATTTCTTATTTACTTAGTGATCCCAACATTTGCCCTTTCCTATGTAAAGCAAGTAAATAAAATCAACAAGAAAGATTAATTATTCCCTGCAAAAGATGAACTCAGTTTAAGAAAGCCTCAAACAATAACAGATAAAGCAATTTTAGGATTTTTCAACTCTTAATTTTCAGCAGAAAGCTTGCTTTGTACAGTGGGCTCTTCTCTCTGTACATTAACACCTTCCCAGAAAGACTTTTCCTACACAGAGTTGACCAAGTTACCAAGGACCATAATTCTGCACAGAGACAGTTCTCTAAAGCACTCATAAAGGCTTATTTCATTACCTCTAAGTTACTTCTAATGCTAATCTCTTCATACATGTAAACAAGTATCCTATTTCAAAGGTATGGGTTGGGGTTCAGAGGGTTGGGGTGCAGAGGACCTCTTAGTTCTCCTCTTCAAAAAATCTAAACTCCAAGGAAAAATAGGAGCTACTCCTCCAGTCTTCTGTTTCCTACAACAGAGAGGCTTGATCCAATCAAGAACCACTTAAGTCAATAGCGAGCTGTTAATGTTTGGTTTAGGCCATGTAAGAGTGAGAAATTGAGAAACATGTTTTCACCTGGCCTTCAGCCAGGCACAATGCCACCACTAATGAGTGGCTGCTATAACGAGACCTTTTGAAAGGGTCATATGTGAGATGAATTAATGAACACAATGCAAACCTCACATCCATCCCAAAGAGGGGAAAAATCATTGCAGCTTTATCATAAATATGTTTAGGTGTTCTGATGCCAGCCTACTGCCAAAGGAATCCACCGACAGGGAAGGGCAAGGTCTGTTTGCAATGCAGTCCTCCCCTGGGAGATGTATTTCACGGCTTCCAGCCAAAGCCTCCAAAACGCCTCCAGGGTAGCAGTTGGGCTGGAGCTGCCCCATCACGCCCTTCCACTGCAGCCGAATTTGCCTATTTTTGCAGCTGGCACCACCAAAGGCTACAAAAACTTGCCGTCAGCACAATCTCTTCCAGATTGAGTTTTCAGTCTCTTCAGCTAATGAATACTGAGAGCAGTGCATAGATTGGCAACAATTGTAAACAGAGTTTACAGAGGAGACCCTGCACCTCTCTCGGCCTTTCTTTTTCCTAACAATTTATGTGTGATTGTTATCATCATGGCTCTCACTTGCCTCAAAAGAAAACTGCCCACCACACCAGTTTGTAAAAACATCATTTCACCTAGCCCTGACACAACAAAATCCTTTTTGCTCAGTGCTTCTAATCCCCATGATAACAGCACTGAACACAGAGCATCACGATGAAGAAAACTACACTGGTTAGTCCAATGACTCAGCAGTGGTTTCTTCCTCTGCTGCTCCAGAGGCACCAAGAACCGGCTCAGGAGCTTAAATCTTGATGATAAACACATGCTCACTGTGCAGCCTATCCTATCATCTTCAGGACAAAACACTAAGTCTGTGCAGCGCATCGCTACTGTTGATGTACCTCCTACAAACAGTACACCATGTATTACCTAAAAGAAAAAATATTTTCAACAGTGGGTGAGTGAGGAAAACTATGGTTTTAATATCATCTCCATTTGCAACTAAAAACTCAGTAAAAAAAGAAGTCAGAAAGAGAGCAATCAAGGTTTTATAAAGAATATTTCATATAGAGGTGCACCTTATACACACAATTTTTGGAAAAACATTCAGCCAAAGGATCAGCAATCTCAGGAATTCAATGATCCCTTCCAACAGAGAACTGCAGAGCGCTTCCCAAACTAGAGGTCCCATAGGGAAAGGAGACACTACTTTCACGTAAAGTGCTACAAACAAAGCCCAAAGAGTAAATTATAGGTGTGAAGTTCAAAAAAATCCATCTGTGCAAGCAAATGTACAATCTGTGTGTGCAATTATCATGACCCTGTGTGATAAGCAAATACATACATACCAGAACAGTAATTACTTATCTAACTTGCTGTGGGCCTGTGACAACACTGGCTTTGTGAGTACTTCTGTACCTCTGCTTGCAAATACGCTGCATGATGGAAGACCACTCAAGTTCAGAGGGATTGGGTTTGTTGTGTGCTAGCTTGACGTAAAACTTGAGTTGTGCCCCTAAACTGACTCTTATTCAAAGAGAGATCTTATCACTATGGAAGTGGTGCTGTAAGCCTGAGCAGATGGCCCACAAGGAGGAGGAGGTGGCTTGATGTTATGGATAACAGCACCTAGTGATGCAGTGAGGAAGAAAAAGTTTGTATTTCAGTATCCTCCGCAAATGCTAAGCCTGGGAGAGACTGGTCCCAGTGTATAAAATACATCAGAATCCAGAGGCCTGGGGAGAAAGGCAGAGCCAGTTCCAATCCGCATCTCTACGCTGCTTTCCCCTGCAAAACATGGTTACCTCTTCACTAATGCCTGCTGAGAACAGTCCCTCTCCCACGCCATCCTGCCACAGCTGTCATCTGGGAGTGTGCTAGTTGGCACAGACCAAAATCATGTCATGGAATGTGCTAGAAATTAAACAATATGGAAAATCGTAAGATACAAGTCCTGGCCCTGATTAATTTACCAATGCAGACAAAGCAGTGGTGAAGCAAAGTGCAAGTGAAGTCTTTCAAGTCCGTTGCTGCAGTTAAAATACAAACATCAGAAGCAGGGCGGTTCAGCAGGACCAAAAATTAAGACTCCAAAGTTTAGCCCCGTAGCCACAACACGACCACGTTAGTGCCACAAGAAAGTGGGAAGCACAAATAACTTCTAAACACAAAGTCAAACTTCTCTCTGAAAATAAAGAGGCCAGAAGATGAGTGCTACAATAGATATCAGGGCGCTGGCAAAGGCAAAGTGTGAAATGGATCCTTTCCAGCATTCAGTTTAGGAAGACAAACATTGTTTCACAAATTCACTGTAGCCCTGCTTATTTTCCAAGCGCCTTAACTCATGCCAAAGGGCCTGGACTTTCTGAACATCCTGTTCTGTTTCCTCCACTGCTAGTCTTAGTCCTCAGTACTAAATGTCTTTATTTCAGAGCTCCATTTTCTATCATTTTATTCCAAACTCCTCCCTCTGTAGCTTTTGTATTTTACCTCTGGGTAAGAGTAAAGACAAGAAGATTAATGAGAAGTCTGAACAGCACATTAAGTTACACCTATTTTAAGAGCCCTTCTCAGTAGGCATCCCAAGGCACTGCATAAAAATAAAACTACACCAATCACATTTAAAACTAACAAAAAGCTTGCAGATGCTGGCATGCCTTAAAGCATAAAGATGGACGGTTAAACGAGTCCATGATTCCCCAGAGTCTCAGAGCCACACGAACACAGACCATTTTTTCTGTCATTGGCTGGATGCACTAGCAATCTGCTTGGATGTAAAGTTAAGGAATCTTCATGATGGCCTACTGGCAGGCAAAAATATTCCACCTGACAAGGACAGGAAAACAGTTTTAGTCCATGAGTAGCAGCTGGCCATTTCAGGGATTTCCTATCTGATGAGCAGCAATGCCTTCTCCATCTCTCAAAGGTGGCTGCAGAACACATTCATGTGGGAGGAGGCATTTCTCCTGGTACAAGAGGGAACCCCTGCTGCCACAGAAGTGCCAGGAAGCCTTTTGCTGCTGGTGACGTGGACACAAAACAATCCACTTGTTTCCTATTTCTTTGCCATAAGACTTCCTATCTTGCTTCCTTCCTCTTCCTTCCCACGGCATTGTTTCAGGCTAAGACCAAAGCATGCAGTCAGAGTTACAAGGAACCAACCATGATCCCATTTACTTTAAATAACTGCATTTCTACACTTCATCTTGACCTGCCATTTTGAGGAGTGTGCAGACGACCACCTGGTCCTCCTTGCAGASACTTACCACCTTTCTTGAGATCGTTCAGGAGAAAAGAACCATGTGATGCACTTGCAGCCTCTTCAAACAAGTAGTGTTTGGAAGATAGCAATGGCCTGCAAACCTTAACAAACAGTAGTGTGGCTTACACTACATTCAATCCTATTTTAAATTATGTGTTAATTAACACACACACAAAAGAGGAAAAGGATGTAACAGCACAAATTAAAAATGGAAGGAGGCTGCAGTTTCAACAGTGAAGTCAAGCTAAGGCCTGAGGGCCATCAAAACTTAAACCTGTTCCCATTACTTTGTGTGCAGACGTGAACATTCTAAAACTAATTAAATTTGAATTAAAAAAAATTAAGAATTGCTTTGGCTGCCAACATAGCGGCTTTAGTGAAGAGTATTGACTTTAGTAAGTCACCTAAAATCAGAGCTACAAAATTATGAGGGGGACATAGAGTAACATTGATGTAAGAACATCAGGAGGTCCTGAACAATGCCGGAATCACATTTTGAAACCAACTAAGGACTATGTATGAGAAATCAACCAAACAGACTAAGCTGCTGCATCAGTGAAGAAGGTCTGAACAGACAAGACTTCAGGCTCACACTGCTGGAGTAAGAACAGTTTCTTTACCATCTGGCTTAGAAATCACTTAGATTCCACAGTGGCCATCTAATGGCCAACAGGAAAGCAGGGAAACTATTTTAAGTAAGCATCACTAAAAATAAAATGGGAGATGCAATGAAAGGGTGAAAAAAGTGGTCAGTGATAAATAAAGTCTAGAAATTTTTCTATTTATAGTGTAAAAGCTATTTATATTTGAAAGCTTTCATTTAGAGACACTGACAGGCAGGTTTCCACATTCATCAGTCTGGTATTCATTCAACTACATGGTATTTACAGAAACATTTAAAGGCCAAGAGAAATAATAAAAAATATATTAAAATTAACTTCTGTCACAATTTAGGGTTATCAATTCACTTTCAGTCACACATAAACAAAACATTTCCCAGTATTACACTGATATGCATTTTGAATGCTCTCCATGAAATCTTGCTCCTGCAACATGGCACACCGTGACAAAACTAGTGCAACAGTTTGACACAGTCTGACACAACTTAGTGCTCCATAGAGATAAGCTCCTTCAGGTGAACTTGCTGTGTCGGCTTGATTTCCCAAAGAGCTGAACCAGGAAATCAGCACAGCACCCGTGATGGCAGGGCCATGGAGAATCTATACAACATCAACTCACAACAGCAAATCTAAACGGCAGAACTGGAGAAGGCTCTGGGGACACCTTAGAGCACCTTCCAGTACCTAAAGAGGGTCTACGAGAGAGCTGGAGAGGAACTTTTTACAATGACATGCAGTGAAAGGGGTGATGGCTTTAAACTGAAAGAAGTGTTTCGATTCGGAAGAAATTCTTTACTGTGAGGTGGTGAAACACTGGAACAGGTTGTCCAGAGAATTTGTGGATACCCTGTCCCTGGAAGCGTTCAAGGCCAGGTTGGATGCAGTTTTGAGCAACGTGGTCTAGTGAAAGACCCAACCCAAACCATTCTATGATCCTATGATTCTGTAACTGAAGAGGAAAGGATCCATGAGTGTAGGATGACTGCTGAAAGACTGATGATATGCTGGAGGAGAACTGCCAAATACCCTGACAATCCTTTCCAAAAATGTTGCATTTGGCTCTTCAGAAGCTAAGGCATTCGAAAGGTAAGTGCAACTCCTCCTGCTCATCTCTGAAGTTCCTCACAAAACACCAGAGTTGTGCCTGGTTAAGAACAGGTCACATTTATGAACTCATTTAGAAAATATGAGCTAAGATGCATTCTGCTTCTAATAACATGGATGATCTAACTTTAATTTCAGGTCAATTAACTGCTTGCTGCTAAAATTGACAGCTGTTATTAACTTTGTTCATGTGTTGACACTGTTTAGCTTAATTAGCTAGCTTTCCTCTCTACCAGTCCCTTCCCTCATGCATTTATTAAGGAACTATCTTATTGTTCCCAGGTTTTGCTTTGCTATCTTGTTCTGCTAAGATAGAGGCTCCCAGAAACGCTTTTCTTGCTGGGCCTGTTTTAGTTTGAATTGTTCCTGAATTCAAAATCCAGAACAACACATGAAATTTCATTTTGTACATTTTTCTACACATCACAAAGTTTCCATATCTCCATCACCTTCACATTACACCTATTTCATTCTAGATCCATATTTATCTTATCTGTTTAGGTCCTGAGATTTGCCTTGTTTTTATGCAAGTTTCAACAACTTTTAAAAATATTTTCTCTACTTTTAAATGTTTCAGCTTTTTAGTCCAGCCAACTTAACTAGCTACAAACCTCACGATCTTGTTTCCTTAATTTCACAGCCTGTCCTTCTGTGAGATGGAGTGTTATTTATGACCTGTGTTTGCTTATGCTTATATAACATTTAAATGGAAATAAGTAAATGCATGCTTCATACAAACTTACTTTGTATAACCAAATCTTCTATAATGTCATCATGCTCCATGAAAACAAAATCTGAGAGCACATCAACATCTCAGTTCACCAACACTTTAAAGAAGAAATCATATTCACTGCCTGTCACAGCTTGCATCAAAGACTGTCAATGTCCTAAGTTTCCAAGGGTTGCATCTACTGAGCCATTTACAGCTCTATTTCTACAAACAAAATAAACATGTCCAAGAATGTTGAGGCCAACTGGCACAGAAAGGTGCCATGCTAATAAAGTCTATCACCGTCCAAAACAGGGTGGTTGCTTTCAAACTGCCTACTGGGAACAATCCCAAGATAACTTTCAAACCTTACCTGGGAATAGTTCAGGTGAGTTCCAGTAAGTATAAGCCAAAACTAGGCCAAGGACAGTCAACAGTAGATACATTTGATTTGCAGGGCCAGGGACTGCTTCTGAATGTGCAGACTCATTTAATTTACTAGTACAGACATGCCCTTCGCATGAAGACCTCTTCATGCATGCATGACCCTGAGTTCTTCATGACTTTTTGTATATCTTCACTAGCTCGTCATTCTCCCACCTTCCTTCTCAGAGACCAAACTAATTCTACTGAAACCACACAAGCCACAGTTTTTAGGACACTTCTCTCTGGCTGGACATATTAATCTTTGTTTTGTTCCAAAAGGGATGCTGAGATCTCCGTCTCAAGTTTCTTCTCCAGGACTGTTTTCAGCTTTATGTTTGCACAGTGTTTCTTTGGTCCCGGAAAACAAAACACTGCTCTTTCCCCAGATAACCTCTGCTGACAGATGTGTCTTTCCACCTAAAGAAAATGAGTCTTCGGATTCACACACCTGCTTCCTCTTCGTACTGCTAGGAAATGCAGATTTTCATGGTGTCAGGGTTTTTTCCTTTTCCCCCTGGTGCTGCCCAACTATCTTATGTTTTCTGTCCCCAGTTCTTCAATCACATTCTTCTTCCTCCTCAGCCTCAAATCCCTACTTATCTCCATCTTATCCTCGTTTTTAGATGGTGCCACTCTTCTTTGGTGTCATGTGTTTCTCACTTATTCCTCGTGAGTTCTCCATCATAACAAATCAGTCTTTCACTTGATTTCTGCACTGCCAATTAGAGCCAGCCTCTGTGCCGTGTTTATAGCCACATGCAGCTGTGGTCAGCTTCCTCAAAGACATCTCCCTTCCAACTACTATTTTTATATACAGCTGTACATTCAGATCACCTCAAGTGCCTCTTTTATTCCCTTGTGTCTTTAGCTCCCTACTTCTAGCTGCATCTAAACTACTTGGATATTCTCTCTCCTGACTTCTATCAGGTGACATTTCTCTACAAAAATAGATCCTATCAGGTAACATTGAAGAAAGTAAATCTCCTTTTGTTCCTGCATCCAGTCTTGGTGTCTTCTCTGCTATCCTTCATTCAGTGCTGCATCATTGCACATCCTTCCTCATCTCTGCCTTCAAGGAAAAATAAATAGCCCAGACAAAACACATCCAGACTCTAAATTTCCATTAAATGCTGGAGTCCTCTGGCCAGTGACTGAACCTGAACTAAGCTCTCTTAGGGGAAAAGTTTTAGTTGCGATCAAAGGCAGAAAAACTCCCCTATCTCCTTCAGCTACAAGTTTAATCCACTGAAAACTGCAAATTGGTCTTGCAAACACCAGAAAAAGAGAAAAAAAAAGAGAAAGTGTAATTACAATGTAGGGCGGGGGATTCTCGTACACAAAGCTTTACTACAACTTGAAGAAAAATGGATGCCTACCTAAGTAGAAGAGAAGAAAAGAAGGAGTGGGAGGTATTTCATGTCAGAGATCACAAATCCAGTTTGAGTAATCTCAATTTTCTGAAAAGAGGCTAGGTACTAACTTGCCTCATGCTTGTGAAATAGGAATAATACATTTACATGAATCTCACACAGAACATAATTATTGAAGTTTTCTGCAAAATTGTAAATGATTGCAGAAGCACGTGGCTAAAAAGAAAACACAGTTCAAGAATTTAACTGCAAATCAAAGTACAGACTCCAACCCTTGATTATTCCCATCAAAGTATGAAATATTATTAAGGAGTTGGATCACACAATCTAAACTGCACTTTATTGTTTTTTTTCCTCCTTTAAACAACACAGATTTTATAGGACAAATAATAAAGACAGAGCTTCAAAGAAGACGTGGATGTGTAGGAACAGAGTACCAAGCAGAGTGTCATCCCAAGTCTTTTACTATATAATAAAAATAGCCCTTTGTTTTGAGAACTGGGAGCTTATCAGTCTCACTTTCACTGCAAGGCTTTCCTGCATATCCAGACATGCAAGAAAGGACAAGCAACGAACAGCAGGAAAGCCTTGTGCCCTTAATGCTTTAGTTTGTCTCCAGAGCTTAAAATCCAGCAATGCTGCTACATAAATAAGGCATACTGAGACACAAACAAAAAGAGTATGCCAATTGCTTTCCTGTCAGCAAGCAACGAGGCATCAAATTTAATTGTCAATAACTGGGCGGATTTTCAAAGATGCAAATGGACAGTAAATGCAGAGTTCAAAAGGTATTTGGGGTTGGCCTAAGTGATCTAATTGCTGCTGTAAACCTACAGTTCCTGAAAACTATGAAGTCTTCTTCACTGCTGTTAAAGATTTTGGAACATGTATCCACTATAAGCACTATACTAATTGCAATTAATTACACTAATTTTCGCTCATAATTTACGCAGAGATTCTCCTAAAACGAAGCAGGCCAAGAAACACATTCAAAGAGGTACTTCCTCCGCTAGGGCACTGAAGCATGCTGTGGCACCTGGCGTCCCGATTTTGGATCTTGCATACAATGTATTAACACCTTTCTGGAAGATCACAGTTACCTGTGGACTTTCTTACAAAGTACAACGCAGAGTCTGATCCATACACTCTGGCAAAATAAAAAACAAAAAAAAAGAACCCCCAAACCAAATTAACAAACAAAAAACTCCACCAACCCCTCCCCCCGAAATATTTTATCTGGCCTTAAATTAGGGTCATTTTTTCTGTTATTGATGCAGGCAAAGGTGCAGTCTCTGACCAGTGCTGCCATAAATATTTTTTAGAAAGATATATTAGAATAAAACAGACAAGAAGATGTATCAGAGTAGAAGTCTACAACGTTAATTCCATATTTGATATAAAAAGCATGGAGCTAAAACAAAGTACAAGCCTTTCACTGTTCCTCCTAAAACTTTAAAATCTTCCTCTGAATTCCCAATGTTGCTTTGACTTGCTTTGAAGACTAATTCTTCGCCAGAGGTGCTGTATAATTGTTTATGTCTCATCTAACCTGAAGTTGAAGCTGAGATTCAACAAATAAACATGGAAATATCTCCTAGTGATTTGTACTTGCTAAATATAATCCAAATGTTTATTGAGATCCTATTTAACAACTTCCCAATGGACACATTTCTAGCAACTGATTAAATGCCAGTAGGATCAGATTTCCCAAAAGCAAATCGTAAAGGGCTACGAAACCCATGTAAAGAAATATCTGAACAAGATCCCAAAGAGAAATCCTTTTATTATGAAAAATATTGGAAATAGTATGCTTAGCAGGGAAATGTGACTGACCGGCTCAGTATTCAACTATTTGCCACACATTTACATCAAGGAGAAGCATTTTTCCCACCAGTGGAAGAATTTAATTACATGGGGTACAGGGAAAGGAAAAAAAATCCATTGTGAAAGTGCCTTTCACTGCTTTAGTCGAAGTGGATGTCTTAGAATATGTCAGACGGACAAACCAAAAATACAAAAATAAGATTAAAGATAGTGTATCTTCACCTAGCAATTGGTAACTATGTGTTCCAGCCAGAGAAAACACTGGGAAAGCTACTGGAGGAGTTTTCCTTTGGCTCAGGGAACAGATGAGCAAGAGTTCTCCTAAGGCATTACTTACAAAGCCAAAAGCTGTTAAATTCAGCGGCGGCTAAAGCAAGTTACAACACAGTCTGCTCCAGACTGTGTGGACAGAGCCAAGCTGCAGTATAATAACATTTAGGGGAAAAAGAGAGCGACCAGAGAAAACATACCTTATGGTTTTATCCCAAGCCTGAACCAGATTCATGGAGCTGTTTCAAGCAAGTCAGAATACGGAGGCAGAAAAGGTTTTCTGCTTGAAGAGTGCTCACCTACAGAAGCACAGGTTCTACAGTGGTATTTTCTAGTGTTTATTCAACCAAATTTTCGATTCCCAAATAATAGAGACACTTTCTTTGGAAAATTATGCTGCTTCCTGTTGTCAAGGAAGACTTTCCAGTCCAATAAATCACATCTTTCCTGTCATGCATTCTTTCTCAACTAATCAAATTTTTTCTCTAAGTCGCTTTACCATCCCAAACATTTTGATCAAACTCTTCTTAGAGAACTGCTTTCTCCATGCCCCATTCCCACACAAAAACTCTCTCTTCATCTGTCCTTCCACATTTCCCCATGTCCACGGTTCATCTTCCTTTATTTTCTCAGAATTTCAGTTAAACCACATAAAATGGTGCATAAAGACTAGAGGGAAGTTTAAAAAGCCACTGAAGTGAAAAACAGGCTGGAATTCTGAATTAAGGACTGTTTTTTGGTCAGCTGTGCAGTTCTAGCTCATTACATAAGCACGAATGTAAAATCATTCTGCAGCTTCAAATAGCTCCTATTTGTGTAATTTCCACTCCATTTAAGAATTAGATGGAGCAACTGTACTGGCAGTCTAAGGAAGGCAGAAAAAGTTAAGAGGATCTAAAAGGTTTTGATACAATGACTGCAATATTATACCAATCAGAACCAGGATCTAGGAACCTGGTTAGTATTGTTTTCTGTGAGGGTGGTGGGGCACTGGAAAAACTGCTTGCCCAGAAAAACTGTGGATGTCCCATTCCTGAAAATGTTCAAGCCCAGGCTGAACAGGGCCTTAAGCCACCTGGTCTAGTGGAAGGTGTCCCTGCCCAAGGCAGGGGTGTTGGAACTAGATGACCTGTATGGATCCTTCCAACCCAAGCCATTCTATGATTTTATGATCCTATAAGAACAAGAAATTATTTTTTAATCTTCTGTTATTATTTTATGTTCTGTTAATTATTTTATTTCAAGGAAGCAAGGAATAATAAAATTTAAACATAATTATGAATGCTAGTACATTTTTACAGCAGTCTCGTGTTTAACCTCTGTCTCTTCCCATATGTGAAAGCTGCAACTATAATCAACTTTTGGAAACAAAGAACATCAACTCCTCCCACGTAGAACAGGAACACACCAGGGTCAGCCTGCCATTTTCCCACTGAAGACAGAACTTGCAGAAAGAAGTGAGCACTCCCTGTCATTTTCACTTAGCTTTTGCTGCCAGCAGAGCTGGAGCTCCTCCTATAAATCTAAGTATTTTCCAATCAATTTGTTTTCAGAAATGGAATTTCACGAATTTCAGGCCAGAAAAAGCACAACTTCCTGTATCTCAAGAGCTGGTGAACATCTGCACTGTGACTACTTACCTGGAAATCTTGATGGGTTAGTACTGTCACTGTATTTTAAAGCAGCTCTGAATTTTTTACTAATCCTGTATGTCTTAACATTTTACAAACCCACTCTGTATCTGAAAACTAAGGCGCTCTGAATCAGCCCCAGTCAGGGGGTGAGACTAATAATGTCTATGGTTAGCATCTTAATATAAAGGAAATCAAAAATGCCAAAACTTGTCATAACTGCTCAATAGTATTCTCTCTCTGTACTACCTATAAACTATAACTAAAGGACTATGACAAATTTTAACCTGGAATCCTCACAGTCAGCAAAAATTCAGTACTACTTTTCCTTGGTGACAGTCAGACACGGCAGGGAATATTTTCCTTGGTTTCTGGGTGACCTTTGGAGAAACCTGCTGTCTTTCTGTGAGGTGCACATGCATTCAAGTCTCAGTTCAGAACACACAATTTCCCTCCTGAAATTGTATTATTTTACCTTTACCTCTGTTTGTTCTTTTCTGTGATTATTAAATCAAAGAAGGGGTGATTGGTTTTTAAATTAATTTGTGAAAGGACAATGAAAGATGCTGATGGCTAGAAGGATGGGAATGAGTTTCTAATAGATCAAAAGAGAGCACTAATGAGCAGATGTGTCCTGAAAGATTTTCTTAAATGCAAGCATGATGACTGTCTCAAGATGGATCCATTACAAATAGAGGTCTGCCAGTCATGGTACTGGGGAAGAGCTCTTACTGACTGTTGAGCAGGAAGGGAAAACAGGACAAGGAACCTTGTCAGTCAGCAGTTTACATTTGAACCAAAAATAAAGTGGACTCCATGTAGTCCTTGCCCCCTCTGCAGACACAGGAGAAGCAAGAAATTCAAGTGCTTGTCTCCCATCCTCCTGTTTGATGAGGATCGTGGGAGCTACAGCTTTTGCAGGAAGCCCACAGAGAGCTCATGTCCTCCAAGGGCCAAACTGCTGCTGCACTTGACAGAGCAGCTGTCAAGATAAGAAATATTCCCTGTATACAGTATTTTTTTGCACTACAAAGTGAAGCCTCTGGATAAGGAGCGCAGTAGATGACATAAGATCAAGGAATTAGAAACTAACCATTAAGTGCAACGCTATGGAGTCCCTAGTCTGTTCCCTTTAGTCCTTGAGTTGGGCTGGCGTGGTTGAGGCAGCTTTGTGACTGTAAAGCAAAGCATTGCAGGCTGCCTTTCTTTTTCCTTTTTTTTTTTCAATGTAATTTTAACTGATCTAGTTCACCATACAACTCAAATCAATCAAACACAGATTCTTCTTGGGTTCTTTTCCTTTTTTTGAGGATAGGGGCTTTTTAACTTTGAGATAAAGGGTTCTCTGTCAGGAATAAAATCAGTCATCAATCGTGGCTGGCTGAACCTAACATCCATTAAAAAAAATCTTGAGGATATACATGCATGTTACTTTGAACTTCCTGCTAGATCACATTTACACTTACTTGAGTAAAAACTTCTCTCCCTGCCTGAGGGAAACAAAAATATTAGCGCTGATTAAATATTTATTTTGTAGCAACATGAAATCTATCATGCCACAAAAAATTATTTTGAATGATACCTCTTCAGCAAGGCTGCGACTCACAGCTTTTCTTTTTACTAAGTTAAATGTTCAAAAAAAATACAGCTGGTCCAAAAAACTCTGTTTTGCTTTGGCAAACCATCAGACAGCACCTTCTGGTTTGCCAACACAGGCAGAATCTTATCTAACTGTGGGATGTGCTCGGCTTTACTACCTATTAGCAAAACTCTTAAGAAGCACTGAAAGGTTCCAGCCCCTTTTACGTATTCTCAGTCAAATCTCATTAGCTTCATGCTCTCAGTTTGCACACAAAAATACAGCAATCTTTTCCCATCTCTTCAGGAAAAATTAATAGGAGAATGTTAAATCTCACGTTACAAGGACTTCATTACTTTTACAAACTATGCTAAATAATTAAACTGTGCTTGTCGAATAACTGATTAGAGAACATTTTGTGCTGTGGTGTATGTTTTCACTGCCTCTTTACCTCAGTTGACAAAATAAAATCATTCACAGGGTCTTCTGCAAAGCACTGCAAACAACTGACACCCTAAAGTGGAGTGGAGAAGAGCTGTGGGACTCAAAGGACAAGTCTATATAGGATGTGATTAAAGAAAGAGAACTGGATGAAAGCCACAGATGGGGAAACTGAAACAACAGAACCAAAGCTTGCTCTGAGGATGGTGCTGAATGAGAATGACCTAGAAGCAAATCCAGCTAGCACCATCCAGATCTCTAGCAGCTTCTAGACAGGCTTTTGACTCTCAAAGTAAGCAAAAAGGCAGATAATTGATACATATTGCTTAGAGAGATTAGGACTAATAATATCCAGCCAACATTGACTTTTTCAACCTTTAATTTACTTTCTTATCCATATTTTCACAGTAATATATTAGGGGGGTGGGGAGGCTTTGACTAGTGCTAGTAGCAGGGTACAGCCATCTGAAATATTCAGTGGCTGACGAGATCGCTCAGGTCTGAAATAGAAGGGCTATGTGCAAAATGGCAAAGGTCAAAAAATTAGACCAGCAACCTACCCCTCCACCACATCCATAATGCAAGGCCATCTCTGTAATGTCAAAGATGAAGAAAATTTCTGACACAATGCATGTTGTCCTACCTGCCTCTCTTCTCCACAGGCAGGTCTCTGGAGCCCACTCCATCCAGTAGGACAACCCATACAGCCAAATGAAGCAGATGCAGTCAAATGAACAGCTGTCTCTCCTGATGATGGGAATTAATCTGTTTGGCCAACCTGGCAATTTTTCAGATGCACTCTTCTAAAGGTTACTCAAAACCAAAAATTGTACAGCTGCAAATCCCTTCTGGTAGCAGCCAGACATATGCTGTACCAGCCTGCTGCTACCAGAGCCTCATCCACTCTCCCAGGGCTGCAGCAAACAGCAGATCTGCTGTCCTGAACATCACTGTGATGTTCAAGTTGGACTCTGTCAATGAGCGCATACACGCAATCTGCTATTTTTTAAATGTACTAGTCACCAAAAGCCACATTTCCATTAAGCGGGAGAGAACATTCCCGATGCTCCCATTCTCTCACAGCAGCAGAATTTCCCTGAATCGACACTTTTTGCAGAGTTATGTAACAGTGAGCACAGCACGCTTGACTCTCATCTGAGCAGACATTGCGAGCACAGTATAAGCACCAGGGTACTTCTTTACACAGAACTGTGCTCCAACCCAGCAGGTGAATTAAGAAAAAATTAGAAACAGTGTATTTATTTCTTGGAAGAGAGAAGCAAGTTACCCAGGCAAAATAATGGATTCTTGTATAGGGGTTATTAAGTAAACAAAGTGCAGGAAACAAGATTGAATAGCTTTCAAATGCAGTAAAACAGAGCTTTTAAGGCAAGTGCAATTCTTCGATACAAACAATGAATTTGGGACTAGCAGTGCACGGAAGATACGTCAAAGGAACTCCCCAGACCTCAACACAACTCCTCTTTTCTGTCATCTGGAATGCTTTTACAGCATTGCCTGAACAGAAAGAAATGCCAAGGAAACCCTCAGCTGTAACCAAAGTCAATTTTGCAGGCTTGTGTACCACTGTCCAGTAGAGCCGCTTCTGTGGTAGGAAAGACTGCTTTCCTTTACATTAAATGACTTAGCCATGAGCATTCACATAGAAAGGAATAGCAGCAATACGATGTCTAAATACATTTACTAATGGAGAGAGCAATTTTCTTCATGGCACTGCCTCTTCCACTCCTTTTCAGAACTAAAGTATCCATTAAGAGTGACTCAGTGGTTGCAAAAACATGTGAAAAAGAGACATCCTGAAGTTTGTTTTTAAATACTCTCCACAGTCAGTATTATGGCTATCAGGAATTTGTGAAAACCATAGGTATGTAATATATTTTCAAGAGACATGGAGCAGAAGAAACTTCATACTAAAAAATCACCACTATTATTGCATAGCAACAAAGCAAACATGTTTAATTCCTAACTAACCAAAGTCTTCTCTCCTTTCACCACAGCCACGAATCCCTAACCTATTAGCATGGGTAATTAACCATTTTTTATCTTTTCCCAACCTCTTGCCCTCCCTCTCCTTTCTCTCTTTCTTGGATGTCCATGAAAGCAGGTGGAGCCTCCACATGGAGGGACACAGACTGACTTACCCTAAGTACCTTACTTTGGTTTATCAAACACTTTAGTTCTCCTATTGTTTTAGTCTAATATTTTTTCCAATTCAGGTTTAGGCTGCCACGTGTAAACCATAAGTACATGTTAGTCCAGGGAGGGAGAGCAGTAGGGATGGTCAGGTACCAAGTGCCCACTACCTGCTGTCAGGTTGGGTAGCAGGTATTCCGGAAAACAAAATCGTCTGACATGCCTGGGCTCACCCTTGAATTACCCTGGATAATTTTACAGAAAACCTTTTTCATAGGTCTTTCTACAGAGCCAGAATTACATGAAAACTTTCCTGAACAATTTTTCATGCACACATACAGCCAGCACAACTCTTAGCTGTTCCTCCTGTCATGCTGCTGTGGAATTACACTGAACATTCCTGTAACAAAAGCTATGCAACCTAAGTACAGCAGGGTGACATAATTCTGAGCTCAAGTTGATGGATTTTTCCATTTGCAAGATTTTGCACAGTAATTCCTGATTAATTTTGAACGTTGAAATTAATGAGCTTATCAAAGTAACAAGAAGGAGCCAGGGCTATTCTTGTTCATCACAGTGTTTTGTGTTTCTTCCAGTATAAAATTACTTTTTGACCAACCATTTTAATCTATTTTCTATTAAAAGGATCTGCTGCCTCTTACCCACTAAGACAAGAATGCACTTCTCTGTAGCTGAAGAGAACTGAAAGATGAGTGTCCTCCACTCTCTCTCAGTATTCCACGCGGGTCCCAGAGCAAACACACAAGTTATTACTTTTTCAGTTTTGGGGAAAGTGGATTATTTTATCCTAGGAGTTCTACATAATCTGCTAAAGATGTCCCCTGCCCTTTCTATTCATATGGATACTAAGACTGACTATAGAAGACCCTATGTTAAAGACAATGGCATTATGCTCACTGAGCAACTGAAGAAAATTCTTAATTCATTCAGGACTTTATTTGTATCACAGAAGGGATTCAATAAGCATCATAGAATAATAATTATTTTTCATGAATTCAATACAAAATGCCAGCTACTAAGTAAATCAGGTGAAATATTAGAAGATTATGCAGAAGGTTCTGTTTATGGGCTGATCACAAAGAGCAGAAACTGGCTCAGTATTGGTCTGCAGGACGGCAGCACACAAAACACACAAGCTCAGCGGCACTGAGTACCCACCACCGCCTCTCTGCAAGGATCTGCTCAAAGACTTTTCAACCTTTCACCACCGAAACAAGAGTGACCTGCTCCAGCTCAGATTTTGGAAATTCTGTGGCAGCCTGTACCACATAAGAGCCTTTGTTGGTGGAGATGTGGATTTAAAAGGCCTGGAGGAACTCTTATGATAATCTGCTCTGACTTCCTGCCTGGCACAGCCCATAATACCTCATGCAGCAATTTCTTTACAAAGCACAAGAACTTGTAACTCTACTAGAAGATATTTCAGAAGCAGATCTAATCTTGATTTAATTACTCCAAGTGATCTACCACATTCCTTTCTAAGCATTTCCAATGGTTAATTACACCCATGGTATCATAATTCCAACGTGAACTCCTCTTCCTTATCTTGCTATGTTTTTGTCTGTTGGAGCCCTATCCCATCTCCCTACACTGATGTTTTTAGATACTAACCACACCACACCTCAAAATTCTCTTACCTGAGATAAATAGTTTGCCTGCTTGGCAAACCAAAACAGGGATTCCTGAATCAATCTCACAGCATCTGCGGTGGTGTATTAGAGATAGCTTTTGACTAAAGAGACTAAAAGAGAAAAGTCAATTCAAATGTGAGGGGAAGGCACCGAACATCTTCTTTAACAAGCTTTTCCAGCTTCCAAAGCACCCATTTATATGACCTGGAAATTTGGGATAAACAGCACTGCGACCTGCATAGCTTCATTTTTAACTGAACTGATAAATTCTAGCTCAAACTAGATCAGTAGTTACTAAACACTATAGTTAACTTATAAAGAAAAAGGTGGCTGATGGCAGGTGGTGTTCTACTGCCCAGATGTCAAATCACATAAAAATGACCTGGTACTTCTGCAGGCCCTGCCAAGGCACAAATCCAGGAGTGAGCAATATATACTCCAAAGTACTTCCAGCCATGACTCTGGTAAACAAAGTAAGTAAATTTCCACTACTGCTGTCATGCTATATTACTTAGGCATATTACTTAGATATTTGTCTTACTGTAGCATTCAGAGGCTCCACATAAGGCTCCCTTGTGTTAGGTGATCAACTACAGACACAGCAAGTTTAATTCATTCTTGCAACGTTTGCCCAGTGCTTGTATGGCTGAATCCCGGTAAAGAGACTGAAGGAGGACTTGTGTCCTTCCTGGATCATGGATGCTGATGAGATCAGTGTACAAAGACTGCTCAGAACTAGAATTTCTTCTCGCATTTACTAAATCCCTGTACTACCCATGTGGTTCTCAACACATTATAAAGTTCCTTAGCTTCATCAGTCCTATTCCAGAGGGGTTTTCAGTCCTTCACACTGATTTGGTGAAAAAGAGCAGCATCTTGTTGTCTCAGAGATATATTATGCACACACCTTTGTAGCTGGATATACATGCACATACTCTCCATGTACTAATACAAAGTAAGAATTGCAAAGATAGCCTGCTATTTACAGCACCATTTGTTATGAGGTCTCATTACTTTTTCACAACACTACTGTTTTTTCCATTAATACTTCACATTTCTACTCAATTGTGGTTTTAAGCAGTTTATATTTTGCATAGCTTCACTGCTTATCTTTTTTTAGCCTTCCTCTCCCCTATTCCAAGGATGTCCCTCTGCAAATCAGGAACACAATTTATGTAGATGTATCAACTTTGACTGATGTCAACAGGTTTTAAAAAAATTTCTTTTAAACACTCTTCCATTATCAGGGCATTTAACTTGAAATAGGTGTATGAAATCCAGCTAACAACTCTGCAAAATTTTACTTTAACCACTGACAAAAAAACCAAAACAGGCAAATATGGGAGGAAAAGAAAACAGTAACCAACACTTCACTCCCTTGGTATCTTGTGAATGGCTATTAAAATTGAAACCATTACCTGTGACAGAAAAGTAATTATATATTTCTGTAATGCTCTAAACAGGTTCATACTGCAGCTACCTGTCAGAACAACTTGTTATTGTACACCCGGCTTTTGACATAGATGCTCCATTTTCTAGGTAACACACCACATGAATGTCAGCATCCTCACTAGCAATGGAAGAAAGGAAAAGATAAAATCACTTTTTTAACACCCCTTGCAGCTGGCAGTGTATTGAAAGACCTTCTGCCTTTTGCCCATCTAGCAGATGATACAGAATCCATTTTCAGAACGCAGCCTGAGTTATATTATATATAAGTGGAAATATTCACGCCCAGAAGAGTTCATCTCTCCTTTATTTATTTAACTATGTAACCCATAAACTCCCACCACCACATCTCAAAACCCAAAAATCTGTGACCAAGCTACTTATTTTATCAGCATATACCCTAATATTTCATTTTCAAACTGCAAGAAAACAAAAACGTTCATTGACTGAGTAGTGAAAACCATAGCATCTGCTGAAAAAGAATTACCTGTAAATTCCTTACAGGCAAGAGGAAGTTTCCAAATCTATGAAGGTATTTTATTTTTATTAAATAGTGGTTTAGTAACAAAAAAAGTTAAATGTTGTTAGACTCATTCTGCAATACTATATCCTTTCCTTTTTGTGTTTTGACATACTGATCCACACTAGGATCTACTAGTGAAATGCTAAAATCTGTTGGTCTAGGATCTAGCCTGAAATGCTGAGCGTATTTATTCAAATTATCTCAAGTTGAATACCTTACTAAAGTAGAACAAAAAAAAATCTTACCTTATTAGAGCTTCATTTTCTGTTCTTTCACTGAAAAGAGTAAAGAAATCTGTATTAAAGATACATTTGGTAAAAAGTATCTTCTGACATTATTCTTTTAGTTTCACTTCAATTAACTCCAAAACCATGGGGTTCTTTTTATGTAACTGTACTAAGTCTCCATTATTTTGCAGAGTTAATCATTCTCAACACTCTGGAGTGGAGGCCTTTATTTATTTGCCATCTTAATTAGCTGTTCTGAACAAACATTTCAAATGCTTTGGAAATATCAATACAAACAACTGATCTCATCAATTCATCACCTAAACTACAGGCTGATTAGGCTCACTGAACAGGTTTATTTTCACTGCCAGCTGTATTTTATGACCAGTATTTGTGTTTGTATTGCCATTATTTTTATTGGACATTTGGTATTTTCTACTATGGGATTGGTTTGCACTGCAGTATGCTCATTCAAAGAGTTTCCCAGCCTGCAAGGCTTCTTTAAAAGTAGCTATTTCCTGCTTAACCCCCAAACAGGTAGCATCAGTGGCAGTTTAGAAGAATGAAAGCATCAAGCCATTTCATTAAACATCTGCATCAACTAAGCCACTCCTCTGTATGACACATCTGTCAGCAACTCACCAACACACATCACAAAATCAAAAAACAAAAGAGCTTTAAGACTATTCTGAAAAAGTTCAGGCGTAACTCAGAACAATCAATGAATGTTGAGGCCTGCAAAAATGTTAATTAACCTTTCATTTCTTTGTAAGTTTTGTTCAGTTCTTTACAACTGGGGAGAACTATTTGCAGGCATCAGCATTATAATTGGGAATTGGATTCTGGTAACTCTGAAGTAAATGGGTATTTTTTGTCACCAATGCATGCAAGAACAAAATCACGCCTTTTCTTATTTCATTTTCTAAATTAGCATAATATACAGCACAAAATACAAAACAAAAGGCCAAGTCTAATAAAATTTGACAATTATTAACAGTATTTGTTGAAAAGCAGAGAAAATCATGCTGAGTCACAGGCAAAGCATCTCAACCTCTAGCGCTTTCTGTACACTTCATTAGCCATCAGTCAGTATGGTTAGAGATTTACAGATGAAGGGAAAACAAGGAGAAACCTTTTTCATCTTTGCCAAGGACAAATTCGAAGCTTGGCCTCAAAGCATGTAATCAATGCAACAGTTGAAGAGGTGAACTCTTTGCCCTATAGTGAAAATACTGTGATTTGGGGAACAGCAGGGTTAATAAGAGAGTCTTCTAGGAATTAATCTGTCAATCTGAGGGAAGTAAAGTTTAAGTGAACACTAGAAGTGCCTTTTCCCGTCATTTAGGGTATGGTCACCTGATACTTTCGAGAGACCTATAAAATGAGACTATTTCACAAATGGAACAGGTAAGCTCAAAGACAGACATTCCTGGAGTGCAGAAAATCATTCGATTAACCACCCCTTTTGAGAAAAGGCATGAGATGCCATTTTTATGAGTCACCTCATGAGAGCTGACATTTACAATGTCTGACCTCCCACAACAGAGTATCTGAACATGTGTACCTTTGAAGGAAGAAGAAGAACTATAAGGTCATTTAACTACTTAGTCAAACATATAAAACCCTCATAAGTTTAATTTTTCTACATCTCCTCCTGATAATCAGCTATTAAAAACATGCACCAGCACCAGATTAGTTCACATTTACCTGTCTGGCTTTAGGTGTGGGTCACCCACAAAAGGTAATTTAAGAAAGATTTTGCATGCGGGATTCAAGGGACAGAATCAGTAAGTATTTTATCACTGGATGCTATGCAGGATTTCAATAGGATTGAGTGGGATTTATTACAGCACGAGCCAAATCCTTCTTACTTTTCTCATGCAAAACACCCATTGAAGCTAGTCAGAGTGCAACTGAGGACATATTACACATCTGATTCTCTATTACTCACCTGTCACAATACTACTGCGGTCCACAGCACAAAGTTTATGGGACCAGAATGGTTCTTCCTGGGAAGGGAAAGGAGTATCTTACAGGGCAGCCTATTTTAACCCTAAAGCAGGTACAGAGGCAAGTCTGAAGAAGACTAAAAGTCATCCTGGACTTGTGACGAGATCCACATCTTTTAAAGCAAAGTATTTCTATGCTAGAAACACTCACAGTACAAGCTGCTTTGAAGCATATTTAACGCATCCTACATACTTTTAAAAGAAGAATGAAAGCTTACTTTGGCAAGGTTTATGACTCCCAGAAAAAAAAAAACACCCTAGCATGCTTAAAAAACCTATTTGCATAAGTTTTCCTTATCTCATCTAGCTGTTGATAAGAGGACAAGCTATAATGAGGGCCATGAGCACCTCCTATCACAGGTTCTCACGGGGCCTCCTGCCAGTCTAGCTCGGTTGTCTCAGTAGACATTTGTTCAAGAGGACCCACTACTGTCTCCATCAGGTAGCAGGAAGCTTCTAGCCTCAGATGATCTGCTTTCTATCCAAGTGAAGATAACCTCCACTCCAGTGTGCCTGAAACAACACTGGACAAGTGACGTTCAAGCATTCAATGGTCCCTGCAGAAGACTTCTCAGGTATCCTGCCTTATCTGACACCTTGGCAACAAGTTTCAAATAAAAACATATTTCCTGTTAACTGCTTGCACTGCCTTCATGCTTAATGCCTCCTTGCTTAGAAGAAGGGGGAGAGCACTACAAAAAAAAAAGTAAAAAAGTGAGGACATTTACATTGCAATATTCAGATGTGTCATTTTTCTAAGCATATGCCTCTTTACAGTAAAAACTATATTCGTTGCCAGTCACCAAATGTGTTAGCTTTGGACAGACTCTGGAAGGATTCTAGCAGACTGCCTCAAAGGCACATCAGTACCATTAAGTTAAACTAAGCAGACAACTGTCCACACTCAGTGACAAGAGGCTCTGTAAATTCAACAGGGTATTTACCATAATCCTTTCAATTCAGGTTAAAAAAAAAATCATAAATCTTTTTGCAAGTTCCATCTTTTTTAGAATAACTTTTTATGAACCAGTTTTATAAATACCAAAATTAACACTAAAAAAACCTACTGATAGAGATTGTTTTAAGTATGTACTTTGCTACTGATGCTGTTTCTGATTTTTCTTAAAGAAGACTCACCTCTGACTTGTCAAACCACAGAAAAGCGATACTGCCAAAATGATCAGACAGCAGAATAGATGTAGATGAAAATTTCATCCTTTAACACACAAAAAATTCTTGACTGCATGGAGTTGTACACATAAAAATGTTCCTTTTTGTTTCAGTCATTATTATCTCACCTTTTCTGTTGCATGCTGTTTAGTAGAAACTGAAAAATTGAAGATACAGAAACATAACTTGCCCTTGCCATTAACTAAAATATGGGTTTGATCCCTATAAGGAAAACACCCAATTAGCTAAAACAATTAATTTCCGAATGATCCAACATTTATCCAGTACACAGTAGGAGACGAGACATGCAGGTGCACTTCAGAAAATTTAGATATAAAGTACATATTCTGCGTAAGTCTTTGAACAGATATCAGATTACGGATGAGAGCACTACTTTTCTTCTTATACTTCTCTTCTTATCCAACCAAATCCCATTCATCCTATTAAAAGTTACTTTCAGGCTCCTGACACCCATCACAGACATCTTCATTTAGAAAAAAGCAAAGTTACCAAAAGATGAAAATTTATTCAGTTCCCTAGACAGATTCACCACCACCCCAGAATTTTTTTCAGTTTACTTCTGTAGTCCCTGCAGGACGCTCTGATGTTCAGAGGTCCACAAAGAGACTGAGCAAAGTAACTACATTTTCCTTTTTCATGAAAGATCCTAGAAAACCAACCAGGCCTGAAAAAGCCACAGAGTTCTCAGTTCATCAGAGCCAAGAAAGGAAAAAGAAAGGAGCCGGGGACCAACAATCCTGACCAGGAGATAAATTCGTTCTTAAAGCCACTCCAGTAAGTTTGGCTTTCAGTTCTGCTGTTTAGCAGCTCCCAGTAAGAATTAAAAGTATGTCAGTGGAGGGCAGGTAAAAAGGAAAAAAAAAAAGTAGGGGAAAGAAAAAAACAGCAGGGAAAAATCTCACTGACCTCCCTCAGCAAAGCTCTTCCTCAAGATGCAAGGAACTTTGCTGGCACTGAAAGTTAATTTAATTCTTCCTGCCCCACCAGTCTTGACTCAAGGCCATTTGATTTCACAGTTCCAGCACTTGCAGTAGTTAGCAAGTTGTGCCGTGCACTCTGCAAAGTGAAAAGCCATGACTGCAGCATGCCAAAGTCTAATCTGTGACAGGCATTCCCAGTTCTGGAACTCTACGCAGCATGCCTTGGATTGTTTGGTGCTGTGAGGCAGCAGATAGGCTGTGTGCTGTGTGCACAGTCTAAACTCTGGGACCTAGGGATGCATCCTGAGAATGTTTACTCCCAGTACAATGCTAATCCCAATCACCAGGTGGGTATATGCTCTCCGTAGGATAAAAGGGTAGAAGAAAGCCTGTGTTTAGATTGGACAGCAAAGACAAGATCATAGCCGGAAGGCAGAAAACTCATAAAATAATTCAATTTAAAGCATACATACAGATTGAAAATTATGCACTGTTGCCAAAAAAAAAGCACATAACCCCACCCACAGCTATACCTGCCTACATATGACTGCCAAATGCAAGAGGAAGATGTGTTCTGTGCTCCACTGCCTCACCAGCATGACCAGTCACAGAGCCACCAACTCACATCTGTCCCGCTCCCCAAGAAAGTGCCCATGAAAGACTCAACATTTATTATTGCTCTTGACGACTGGCTGTCATAGAAATCAGGGATTTCAACGATTTTTTGGAAGCTAGTCCTCCTCCTGGATCTAAAACATCTTAGGTTTCAGCCAGGTAGCTTGACCCAACTGTTCAGAGGTGGAATAATGAGGAAATAAAAATCACCATTGCTACTGCAGTATGCTGGTTGAGACCACACTAAAGAGCTAAAACTCACAGCTGCTTTACTGAAAATGTTACAAATATACTGTCCAGCAGCTATGATCCTCTCCAGTAAATGATCAGTTCACAAACAGTAATGTTTTGCCAGCATTTCCATTACAATTCTCTGCTTTAATGAAAAATTAACAAGATTAAATACACTTTGGCTAGTAGARCTTCAAGTTCTATTACAGTAAATTGTATTTACATTAGAAATGTTAATGTCACAATTCTTCTTGACTTTAAAAAGTACAACAATAAATTAATTTACTTTTAAAATAAAAACTGTACCAAAAATAATTCTTTAAAATCTTCAAACTTATTTCACTACTCTATTAAAAAAAGACAGTACTTATGCCATTAAAAGGATAAGCTAATGCATTATTGTAATGTAAGAATTCATTGAATTCAGAACTAAGCAGATCCCAGAAAAGGGCAGCTATTCTCTCTGTACATAACAATCATATGCCCTAAACCCAATTATATTCTTCCCCTGAAAGGTGTTTCAGGATGTCATCTCCGTAGGGCCTGGCCCAGTGCCATGGAAAGCACAACGATGCACACTGTAGCCAATGAGAAACCTCGCATTCACCTTAGGCTTGAAAACCTTGCATGGAACCAAAGACTCAATCGTGCAAAGCATCAGGATGTTGAAAACAAGCCTTCATACATATTTTTGAACTACTGATGTTCATCACCTTTCTGACTACTGTCCTAAACTTAAAAAGCCCAACAAACTAATAGTCAAACCTGAGGGGAACCTTCCAGCTTTACATGCAAAGTATGACAGTGGTAAAATTGGAAGTTTTGGGAACTCAAGGGTATTTGTCCTGTATGTTAAACCATATACCACAGTTATTGGTGGAAGTCACCACTTCTGAGATTGATGGTACAAATAGCACTCCAGAATTTTCTCCTCTCCTCCTCTAGCTTACTGAAGAGGAGCAGACAAGCTGAGACAGTCGAAACAAGGTTTCATCATCCATTCAATCATCCTTAGATTCAGACTGCTTTACACCAGATGCCTGATTTTAATCACTGTCCATATGTCTGAGTAAGCATAAAGTACAGCAGAGATGAGACTTGGACCTTCAAATCTTTTATCAGAAAGCATATATTTTTCTGCTTATAATCACCCCACTGACACATGAATGATTATGATTGTCTTAATTGTCCCTGGTTTGTCTTCTATGAGATGGCTGAATTAAAAACCATGCATCTTCAAGGACAAATATACAGCAACTCTTGCTGCATAATATCCCCAGCCGCTAAAGTTCATTATTGAGTCCTGGAATAAAACATGACAGACTTTGTTAGGTTATCTTTTCCAGGGGGTCACTACCAACCCAACACATCCTAGAACTTAATAAAGCCTTGCCGCTTCCAACTGATGACACATCCAGAACGTCGTTTTTTTCCCCCCTCACTGCTTTTTCTAATAACTAAGTTGGTGCTGTTCTTTTCTGCGTGGGATGGTGGATGACAACCATCACACCTGCACGCTGGAATGCAGCTGTCATGTCAATTCCATCCAGAATTAGAGCAAGTTCTATGAAAGCAAAGGTTTAATACGAACATCTAACAGCGGAAAAATATGGTCAATGCAGRCCAATGTCTGCAGTACATTAACTGCTTTGATTTTAGGATCTTTTTTTATTAGACTTCTTTCTTCTACTTTTTCCTACCTGTATGGCACATGCCCTCATATAAGTCCTATGTATAGCACATGCCCCAGTAAATTGTCCCAATGCAGTTCAGAACTGTGGCACAGACTGCATGATTAGAGCAAGAAATGTCCTTAAGCTCTGTATACATTTTGAAAGCTATGAAAAATATTCAAAGAATAAATAAAATGGAAATCTGACATTTGAAAGTCAGTGAAAGCAAGCTTAAAGAGAAGAATAATTTCTTCTTATTTATGTAAGATAAGATGTATGCTGTAAAGATTTTAAGGTGTATTGTACAACAATGCTGTATAATCATCAGGCCAGCAATTCCGATGGGAAGTGTTTTTCAAATGGCAGTTTTGGTTGCCTATATAAGAAACAGACAATGAAACAGAAACAGGTATTTCTAAGAAGAGCTTTGGAAAATGTCTCCTTATGCCCAGTATATAGAGCAAATATAAAGTTTCACTGAAACACAGTTGTATTTCATTAGTCTGCAGCTGCCTAAATTCTCTTCATCTTCTGTGGAGAGGTGGAGGAAAACATTGTTAGTGACAATGACATCATTTGCTAGTGATAACCAACTACGACTAAATTCAAAATACTGTTGAATCAAGGTTTTCTGGCTAAGCTAACAGGATAAAAGCCTTAAGAAACTATATTTGCTTTATTTTCTGGAGCTCAGGTCAAGCATGCTGAAGCTCCAGGGGGTTTTTGAAAGGTGGAATAGGGCTAAGCTCCAATTAAGAGACAAACTGACAGAGTAAGATATTTGTTTAGGAGCTATGTAGTAATGTATCAAAGCCAATCCATTGGAATTGCCTTTTGTGTTTATTTCTACCAAAGGAAAACAGAAAAAAAAGAATCTATCAAAGTATTCAAGTTCAAAACTGGATTCACGCACATTGAAAACCTTTGAATGCACAACTAGCAGGAAAGGGGAAAGTGGTATTTTCCCCACTTTGGATGCTCCATAAAAAAGGCTTCATTTACACTTCTGTATTTCTAGAAAGATGGTTGTATTTGCTTGTTTCTTCCCTCCAGTATATCACAGATAATACTCAGCTGCTGGATTTATGACGTATTTGCAATTGTAACTCAACAGACAAATCCTTTGTTATAAAGAGAGAACAAATAATGGGGATTTACAAAGCTATAATTATACTGAGAGGGTTTATGTGTAAGGATATATTAAAAGAAATACTATAAGCAAAATAACTTTTTTTTTAAGAAATCTTCTGAGCATTATCACCACTTATAGTAAGGGGCCTTTTACTAAAGAAGGGATTTTAAATGCATGTCATGCCTAAAGGATGCCTGCAGACTCTGCCAAGCTCTCCTACGTAGGCTGAAGTTGGTAGCATATACCTGTTTCATGGTTAGCAAATGATGATGAATAAGCAGAGCAAACCTTGAGCCCAAGACAAATCACACTAAAGGGAGATGATGTACCCCAGCAATCAGCCAAAGCATGGCAGCTGCTGCAAGCCTTGGCAGTGAAAGGGGAGCAGAGACCAAAACGTGGTGCATGCCATCCGCAGCAGCCAGCACCAAGCAGCTGCATGGTTGGTTGCATGACAGCCACGAGCAGAACCACCGAGAGATGAGTCCACTCTGGCCACAGATCAGGCTGTTGCGAGGACACCGGCATGAGAGTGACAATGCATCCGTCAAGTAACACACCACCAAGGACAAAGACCATATTCTCGCCTTTGCAGCGGTCCATCTGGTCATGAAAGGCACTTCGACACACAGGAGCAGTTTGCCCTGAACCAGTCAGTATTTTGGATCTCCTGTTTCACCAGTAGCTTCCTGAGGTCAGGTGTTCCCTGTGCACCAGAGACCTGTGGCTGGTTGCACAGCATTCCCCAGGAGACCCACTCCAGTTACAGCTGTGCCCTGAGGACGCTTTGGAGCTGGCTGCCAGCCAGCTTGTCCCAACAGTGAGGAAACACAAAAGCAAAGATGACTTCAAGCATCCCACTGTCTGAATTAAAGATGATGTTAGGTTTCACTTCAATGTATCCCACCAGCAGAACGTAGCTGAGAAGTTATTTTACAATATAATGTACAGCTTTTTATTTAGTTATCAATGGCCACCACACTTTCTACTCTTGTTAAGTCAGGATGATTTCTACATCTCCTCACAGTAAAACATTGATCTGGGAATCACAAAGTCAAAACATTTTGTATAAATTTATTCGGAGGTCCTTTTGATCCTAGAGGCTTATTGGTAAACTAAAATGGGAGAATCTGACTGTTATTCAAGAAAATACAGTAAATAAACCTGGAATTACTTTCCCAAACCTCTAAGATCAGTGACTCATTATCATAGCTTAGATTTTTTAAATAACTGATTATTGGTGTCAGTAACATGCAATTCTGTATTGGATTTTTCAGGTTACACTTGAAAACATTGAAACAGTTGCTAGTGCAATATATGACCAAAAAAAATTTGGTCATATATTTTATTATTCATTGCTTTTATGGAGACAGGCACTATGATTAATTAGATGGTCAAGGGAATTCCAGATCCCATGCAAAASACATCAATTCCAGCAATAATATGTTTCCCATGTATAACCATTTTTTAATATACTAATTWCCATGTTTGGACTTCTGGCATGGATCCCTGAACCAGTCAGGGCTGCAGGAAGGCAGTGCAACAGGAATGCACAGGGAGGAATAAAGTGGTAGGAGGCACTTGGAGGAAACCCAAGGAGCAAGGGGTCCAAGTGGTCCCAATTTGTCAGGAGGGAGGAATGGGTAGCATCGCCTCTACTACCCTTCCACATCAGAATAGAGCTGGTGGCGAAAGGAGGTGCTCAAAGCCCACTGCAGAGGAGAAGGACAGGGAAGCAATCCGGGGAAAATAGGGGGCAGAGGCAGAGGTTCACAGTCTTCCAGCCTGATCCCTCTGATGCATGATTCCATGTCCACAGGCAATATTAAGACATAAAATCTTCTACTTTCTCTCTTTTCCATCTCATTCAGGAAAGGTTTTCATACTTGTTTAGTTTCCTGCTTAAAAAGAAGGAGTTCAAGTAGTGTTTGAACAATGCTCTCAGGCCCATTGTGTGATTCCTGGGGCTATCCTGTGCAGGGCCAGGAGCTGGACTCCATGATCCCTGTGGGTCCCTTCCAGCTCAGGATACTATGTGATTCTATGACAAAGCAAGTGAATATTACAGCTAAGCTACAATGGATTAGAAATCTGCATTTTTAATTTTACAAACCAGAAGAGCTTTTGTTATGTATAATACTTCAACTTTGGTGTTTGATCCTGAAATCAAAAAAAAACAATCTATGACTTTTGTATTTGGGATCGGTCATATGGACTACGTAATGGAAAAGCTCCATAATTTATCTGAATCATTATTTTATTTTGTTCTCCCGTGGTTCCAATTGTTCATTGTTAATTAGATCCAGCCACAACAACTCATTGTGCAAAAGGCATGCTCTATTTTAATCAAAACCTTGGACGGCATTTTGGATGGCATCTTTAAAACTTGGACAGAACACTCTGTGGTTTCCTCACCGATGAAGAATCAAAATGATTAACTATGAACACATCTTCCACTGAATGCTGACAGTTATTATCAGGTTATTTTGATGAGCAGCTGCCTCTTTCACGGACCTTTTTAGATTTCCTTCTGTTTTGTTCCTGCTTTCTTCACTCAAAATAGTAATGAACCGAAAACCTGACCCACAGGACACATCCATGGTGAACTCCTAAATAACTTTTTGCTTTCCATTTTTTGCTATCCTGAAAGTGATGCTGTAAACACAAAATATGACTGTGATAGTCTCATCTATTTGAAATCAGGTATTTTTATTTATGACGTTCAAATTATTTTTCCCATAGTTTTAGCAGTTAAGAGAAATGGCCAGTGTTTGGGAATGAAACATACCAACAAGCTCATGCTTATGAACTGTCTTTGATGTATTTTGGTGATAAGGTACTGGTTCAGATTATCCTCACAGGTAGTTGCTGATGACAAAAATCTGAAAAATGTTTCCTTGGCAGGAATAAACACAGCACTCCACTTTTTTCTATCAATATATAAATTGTCATTCGATAAAACTTTTGGTTTTGGTGCTGCTGTTTTGAGAACCCTTGCTAGGTTTTACATTTTGCTCCATAAGATTTAGTTATTTCTTTTATGTCAGGCCACTTAGCAACTTCTTTCCTGCTGTCTCGCCCCACTGCAGCCCCAAGGAATCACAGACTGACAAACTGATCAGTTTGCTCTTCCCTAATCACTTTCGTAGGATTTTGTAGCAGCTCCATCACCAAGCAAAAGGAAAAAAGGGGAAAGCAGCATTGTTTATCATGTTTGTTGGCACATGGACAATGGGATTGAGCGCACCCTCAACAAGTCTGCTGACAATATGAAGCTGTGTGGTGTGGTTGACACACTAGAGGGAAGGGATGCCATGCAGAGGGACCTGACAGGCTTGAGAGGTGGGTCCGTGCAAAACTCACCAAGTTCAACGAGGCCATGTGCAAGGTCCTGCACCTGTGTCGGGGCAACCCCAAGCTCAAATACAGGCTGGGTGGAGAAAGGATTGAGAGAACCCCTGAGGAGAAAGACTTGGAGGTGTTGGTGGATGAAGAACTGGACATGAGCCAGCAATGTGCATTTGCAGCCCAGAAAGTCAACCACATCCTGGGCTGCATCCAAAGGAGCGTGGCCAGCAGGGTGAGGGAGGGGATTCTCTCTCTCTCTACTCTGCTCTTGTGAGACCCCACCTGGAACACTGCATCCAGCTCTGAGGCCCCCAACATAAGAAGGATGTGGACCTGTTGGATTGAGTCCAGAGGAGGTCATGAAGACAATAAGAGGGCTGGAGCACCTCTCCAATGAAGACAGACCGAGAGAGTTGAGGTTGTTCCGTCTGGAGAAGGCTCTGGGGTGACCTTAGAGCTCCTTCCAGCACCTAAAGGGAGCCTACAGGGGAGCTGGAGAGGGACTGTTTTCAAGAATATGCACTGAGAGGATAAGGGAGAATGGCTTAAAACTGAGAGTAGGCTTAGATTAAATATTAGGAGGAAATTCTTTACTGTGAGGATGGTAAGGCACTGGAACAGGTTTCCCAGAGAAGGATGCCCCAGCCACGGACATATTCAAGGCAAGGCTGGATGAGGCTTTGAGCAACCTGGTCTAGTGGAAGGTGTCTCTGTCCATGGCAGGTCTCTTCCAACCCAAACCATTCTATGATTCTGTGATTCAATGAAATAGCCACAAAATCAGTGTTGTAAGGGCTGTAAAGAGAAAATTACAGAGGATTCTATACTACAGTATACAAAACAGCGAAATCTAACACGCTGTCTACCCGTCAGTTATTCCTGCTTGCTTTCCCCATGCAGTAATACAGGCAATAATACAATTGTTTTATAATAAATTACACTATATCATAAATTATAATATCATCACATTGCATTACGTAATTACAGATAGATGCAAAAATTGGTTTGATTTTAATCCTAACCTTTTCAGACTGTGAAAAGCTTTCAAACACAGTCTGAAAGGAAATGTAATAAGCTCAGTATGCACATACGAGTGGTGATTTTGGATGCCTGGGCATTTCTCTGACCAACTGAAATGTCTTTAATGGAACCTTGTTTCCAGTTAGAACTGAATACCATCTTTCAAATGTTTTAGGTTTTGCACTCTAAAATGGCCTTATACCAAATCATGAGTCACTTCTGAAAATTTAAGATCCTGTATCTCGTATCAAAACCCAGCAAAAAATAAATTCCTTAACTATTAGCAGAGTAGCACCATAATTTGGATAAAATGAAAAGCTCATTTTGGCTGGTTTCTTCCCTAAAACAAAACAAAACAAAACAAAACACCACAGCCAAGGTTTTCAACTGGCAAGTCAAAAACAAAGAAATAAATAAACACAAAAATAAACCTCTTTCTTAAATGGAGGAAAAAATATATCTTAGATTTCTCACAAATTAGACAACTTCTGCCTATATTTTAGAAGAAAAATCACAATAGCAATAACAAAAGCTTTTTTGACACAGTGGTATGTATGCTACATCAGCCCATTTCAAGCACTGCACCCCTAAGAGTTTAAACTAAATATATATTTCTACCACTGAATATAAATGCTACGGATCAAAATCCCTCAAAATTTACCTAGTATAACTACCATAAGTAGCAGTTTGCCTGAAGAACACTTGAATTGACATTTCAAAACTCTTAAAATTCCGCTTTGCCCTGAGAAAAGACACTGAAAAGCAGAGACCAATTGAACAGCAGCCTGCTTTCTTGTCACACAACTTTTATATACATAATTCCAAGCAAGTTCTGCAAAGTGACTGACAGACATAGAGTTTCAGGGGGAAAAAAATCGACATAGCTGAAATTGTGTTGGTTGAATGCTACAGTAAAGCAGACAGCAGCTCTATATGCCAGCACAGCAGGAAAAAAACTCAATTGCTTTTAATAGACAAGCATTTAGTGCAACTAGTATAATCTGAAGTGACATTTTCCCCTGTCTATTATGTAAGCTGAAAGCTAAACTTGTGCTTTTATACAGTATATTGCCTATCTTCAACACACTGCCTTATCAGCTTTCTCTCCATTTTTCCAGTATTTTAGTACCAAAACAGGGGGACTTATCACATCTTTGACATTCCTTCTTAATATCCTATTTTCTTCCATTCTACGTTCATGTTGCCACAAAGACAGGATTCAATAGGAACTGTTCTTTGTTTAGTTTGCATGATTCATATTCTATGTCTAACAATCTCTCTGAGAATTTTAACTCTCCACAGAATATAATTTAAAAGGTAAAGAAAAATCCAGGAAATGCAAAGAAAAGAAGGAATCAAAAGAAGAAACAAAGAAAAGACGGAATTTCAAAAATCAAGGACAGTCAATCCGTTTTACCAGCATCATTCCCTATCACCTCTTTTTCAAAATTCTGGGGGAAAAACGTGAAAAAGCAAGGAAATGGGTAGTTAGAGACATCACCATTTTTTATAGCCCTGGCATCTTCCAGAAAGTGCGAACATCTACCTTCGCAACAGCAATTATCCTTGACAAGATTTTCAAAACGGCACTCAGCACCAGACTTAGAGGGATCAGGAACTGCCCGCAGAAAAAGCATAACAGATCATGACAGACTTGCTCTGCTAAAAACCTTTTAATTCCAAGATCCTTAAATTAATAATTCTTTCCCAAACTTTCTGTCCATCTATCTACTGTTACCTCTGTGCTGCCACAGGATAAAGCTGATCTCATAATCGTAACCCTTTCAAGATAGCCAGCTCCGATAGACTGACTTGTTTTTAATGTATTTTGATAGACAAATAAAGCTGTCTAAGTGCCAAGGAGTCTGCATATTTAAGATTCAGTACTCAAAGAAGCAAGCGATTAAAATCTAGGGATTTTGCAAGACAAGTTCATAAGGGCTATAAATACAACACATAGCATCAAAAGGCCTCACCAGCCAGACATCTGAATACCAGAAGGAGACACAAGGCATAAAAGAAATCAAACCTTCAAAACCAGCGTACCAAATTGATTAGGCAACACTGGTAGAATGAGTCTTACAGGAGACACCTTATTGTGTATATATGCCAAATATGTTTATGATTTCTCTTAAAAGACTTATCTTGCGCTATCCTGTCAGTACCAGATAATTCATGTCCCACCTGCCTTCCCAAACCGTGCATCCCACATTAAACAATGCTGCCTGCACTAGAAGAACGTCCCTTACAGGTACATATCACCTTCTGAAAACGTACTAAAAATGTCCTACCCCAATGTTTTCTGAGCCGGATCATGAGCAGGCATCTCTGACTTTCCCAATTTGAAGCAGAAGCATTCAGCATATATGCACAGAAAACACTGCAGAGCTTATTGGACTACCTACGGGTGCAGGAGAGATCCTGACCATTCACCCAGCTCTACAGACCATGATACAGTCTGTAAATCTCCTCCTGTCTCTCAGAACTGCCTGCCTGCTGAACCATGCCACTGATGCTACCCTGTGCATCTGATGGAAAGCCTCCTCCACGTGAAGCCTTCTGCTGGGAGCACCGAGGGGGATGTAAGTGAGCGGCAGGCAGCGCACTCCCACACTGAGCACCTCGGGCTGCCGTGCCTAGCGGGTAGCAATGCTCAGGTCTCCCCTGATACAAAGCCTTCCTGCAGACAGCACCCCTGTGAGCCATCCAGAGGCAGGATTGGAAAAAAAGTTTGGAAAAGCCTTACAAGAGGACAGAAATCTATGAAACCGCTAACAAACTCACTCGGAAACTTCAAGGTGCTCATGCAGGGAGCAGTGTCTGGCATTTCAAATATAAAATATACCATCTACCCTATACCAGACAATGCTCTTTGTTTTCTATTGAAATTTAGTACAGGGGCCAAGAATACTTCCTTTGCCCAATAGCTGGAGAGGGCTGTGAAACCAGCAATGGCCCATGCTCTGCCCTTTTTTCAGAAAATAGATGCTGAATGAGACAAGCAATGGGAAAAAACAACCTTAAGCACAAAGGGATTTTTTTCCTCATTACAGCACAAAACACAGGTGGCAGGGGCATATTTCCATTTAGTTTTCTTTGTGTTGGTTGCTTCTTTTATGTCAGACAGGTGTCGAGCTAGTGAGGCTGACAGCTATCTTCATTTACCTGACAGACCCCAGCTGCAGGTAAAGTCTTCACATCACAACAGTGCTGCTAACATTTTTCCTGTAATTATTTTTGCTCAGTATTCTATTCCCCAGGTCAAAAAGGAAGGAAGAGCTTCAAAAACTTAACAGCCTCCTCCTAAAGAGAATTATCCAGAAAAACTGCAATTCAGAATTAATAAAGCCTCACATCTTTTCTACAGAGGTTTTTTGAGTCTTATATGCAGAGGAGAGTTTTTCATTTATCAGGCAGCAGAAGGGGAAGGGCTTTCTACCAGGTGATTTTGAAATTCTTGGTCAAAGGTTAACTTGGTTTTTAACTTCAAAGTACAGAAAAACTTGAAGGTTGAAAGAATACAGTAAAACTGCAGAGCGATGTTACCAACCCAAAAACAGGCTATGAAGGCACGTAAAGCTGCCTTCTGTGCTACACCTTTCCTTGCTCTTGGTTTCACAGACAGTTCCTAAGAAGTGAAAAGGCAAAGTCCGTTTGGGAAAGTTTAAAATATAATCAGATTTTTCTGGCTGGCAGCACCAAAGGAGGAAAGGCAGTTTCACTAATTAAGATCTGAACTTCTGCTTTGACTTCAGTTCTTCATAATGTTACTAGATATTTTAAAATATGGTACTCATTCATTGCAGGGTGCAGCACCCGCAGGGCAGTGAGTAATTGTTTTACTCTTGCTTCAGTACTGGCAGCAGCATGTTGGACTGGAAAACGAACCTCTATTTCCCATCTATTTTTATAATCAGTTTATCTATCATCTCCTTAATTCTTACCCCCATATGCACACTAGAAACAAAACGTTTAAGTCTCAGTACCGTGCTGAAATACATTCACAATCCTGCCATTGACAGCTCACCAGCGACACTGACTTGTAACTGAGGACAGCATTTGGCCCCAACCAGTACATCTGTAGTCTGTATTAAAAATTCATGAGCTAAATCTTTTCACTTCTTTTATAAATAGGAGACAAAACGAGAGAGTCATCACTTAGTCAGCTAGGGAATGATTCAAACGCTAAACCTAGGATATCATGTTAAGGAAAGTAACTGGTAATAGATACAAAGTATATTTGCCTCTCTTAACAGGAAAAAGAACAAGATCAAGTTATTCTATTTTATGCCTTTTTTTCTTGCTTTCATTAACTGAAAAAGTATAAAATATCAACTAGATATCAGATGCAAAATAGAAATCTGTAGTATTATATGCCCAGATATATTTGCTGCAGCCCTGAAGTCATACATATTACTTAGTTCTGGTTGCAAGTTTTCCTGTTTCTCTAAACACAAACATTACTTCTGTATTTTGTAACTAACTCCGTATTATGAGGTGATATTACATGAGGGGGTGACAGCTAGCAGGAACTTTTGAATCGAAGGGTCTCTTTCTAACTGATACACACAAAGCTCTGTATTAGCTCTCACAAGATGCACTATTTACTAAAGATGATTACCCATGAGCAAATAATGAGTCATGATATCCTTAAAAAAGCAAACACACAGAGTTAAAGAATAATTTCTAACATGGGTAAACTGACAGCACTGAAAATTGAATCACTTATGTACTTTTGTCCTAATAAAGTGTTAAAAACCAGAAAAGCCATAGAAAATAGGCATAATTACATAAAAATACGTTAGAAGATCTTGAAAAGACTGTATCTCTTTTCATATGACTGTAAAACACCATTTACAGACATACAAATAGGTAAATGCAGTCTTAAATATATGCAGGTACAAATGGAAAACAGATTTTTATTTGGACAGCACAACACAAACAAACCATGGGAATTTTGTCATTCTTCATGGATTACTACTCTGTCCTTACAAACAATTCAGACCAAATGCTTTGTATTGGAATTCAGGCAAGAAAGCAGCACTGCAAACTTAACACTAAATATAATAGGGACACAGACTGCTCATTTTTATTGTACATTATCGATGACTTCCTAGCACTTTGGGAATTTAATGTCAGGAAATTCACTTCCAGATGAGCACCAACAGTGGTGAAATAGTCTCTCCTTCATTATTGCTACTTCCATATGCATCTTATTTCTAATGCTACCTTATACATTTCTAAAATCACCACTAGGCTCCAGAAGCTCCTCAGGGGAGTACGCTGGCAGAATGAAGATTATGAAAAATATGCTTACATCATGTCCATTATTCATCTGCAAGAATTTTGCCTAAAACAGTTTGCTCCCAGCCATTCTGCAGAGCCTCCCAGACACCTGTAAAGCTCATCAGCACTTGTCAAAGAAAAATCATACAGAATCTAGTGATCCTTATGACTTTTCAGTTTCTGAGAGTAGCAGCTCTGCAGTGACAAAAAGAGTTAAAGACTGCAAATATATTCTACTGGAACTGTGACTTTTTATATAACCTTCTGAAATGTTTCCTTGTAAGGACTAAAGTAGAACAAGCTGGACTTCTAAAAAAAAAATATATTTATATATTTAAGAACAATAAGGAATTATGTGAAGATAGGAAAAACCAAGCGCCTAACTTGCTTTCTTTGTGAACACTGCTGTATTAGAAAAAGGTCCAGACTGAAAGTTGAAATGGGTGTTGTCCAAATGTTAGGACTAATGCTCTTGATATGCTACATTCTGAAATTAAAGATGCCAGGATATATTTGAAAATTTCATCAGGATGAAATAGTCACATTAGACTTCTTTGCATTGAAAAGCACTGAAGTTCTACCTGACACCCCAGTTCAAATCCAAGTATGACCACCACATTTTGGGGAATGCTGCCCAGCTGAGGTACCAACCAACCAGGGGAACAAAATCTGGTAATTCTGACATGGAGACAGGGGTGCTTTTCCCCCTTTCTTCCTGTGTACTTCTCCTAGGATATTGGTCTTGAAATGTAATCTCTCGCACATTGACCAATCTACAATCTCCATATTAGTCACAGTACGGTTTTTTTGAGATTATGTGATTTTAAAACACAAGTTTCTCAAAAGTTGTCATAACATCTTGAATAGCACTTTTTTTTAGAAGAACCAGACAGCCAGTGAGATGGCCAACCACAGCATGGATCTCACAACCTGTCCTGCAACTCTTTTAAATTACAGACACACTTCTGAATCAGGGTCGCACATAACCTGCAATTCTACAAGGTCCTCCTCCTTTTTTGGCTGACTGGTGGTTGTTAAGATCACTGAAAAAGCACGAAGTRGCTTCAGCTGACAGTGGTCATAATAGGAAAGATGGCACTTGTTCCCCAACATTCCACAAACCTTAAAATACTACCAAAAAGAAAAGGAAAAGGAAGAAAAGATCAGTGCAATCAGAGCACTTCAACTAGAATAAAGACTCCTTTAGGGCACTTTAACTTCCAGTCTGAAGCTTAAAGGGAAAATTAAATAAAATCTAAAATGTCACACAGCACTTACAAGATTACATACGCTTACATTAGGCAAATACAACTGAATCCTATTTTTTCTGTATCTTACTTTATATTATTGCATATGTTTAACTAAGGAAAAATACTACAGTAAAAATAGCAAATATTTTAATGTATTTTCCTTTTTCCTTTCCATGATGTACATGGCCCATATTCTCAATGTTGTTCTACTAGAGTTAAATTAGGCCAAAGGCATTTAGTGTTCAGAACCAGGACATGTCACTACTACCAAAAATGATCACACAAGAGGGGACTTCAGTAGCTGTCTATCACTTACTCTACCAAATTCATATCATTCTATAACATAYAGCTGCTGGTGTTTTACACAACTTAGATTTCTACCAATCACTTCCACGGTGATAACACCATCACATATGGACCAAAGTCTTAGATCCACCCCTTCTAGTAAGTAGATCGCTCTATTAAAATTTAAAAAACCCATCACTTTTTGCAGTTACCTTTCACCACTACTTTCAGACAATTCAGACATGGTCACTAACCAACGCATGCAGACACTCTGCAGTCTTTGTTAATCTCATTTTCATTTCACATTCTCTATTATTTTTCCAAATCCTGACTGAATTCTCTCCTGCTTAATCTTTTCTGGTTAGGAAAAAAGAATAAATAATGAGCAGTACACAAAAGGGAATGCAGTGTTCTAGGACTGGGCTTGTATGAGGAAGAAAATGGTACAAAAGTGAGAAGAGCTGGGATAGCCGTAGCATGACGTCATGACCTCTGTTTACAGCCATAAATTACATCAGCGAAGTGACAGTGTTCTGTGTGACTCTGCATTGCTGAATTTTCTGTCTCTTTTTTTATTACTACTGTGCTTGTCTTCACTTTACCGATTCTAGTTACTTCCCCCCATTCGATAATGGTCTAACCAAACACATACTTCTCCTACACGTCCAAGCAGAAGACCCAATTTTACTGTCAACACAGCCAGATCAAAGCAGCTAACCTGTTATGGAAACAGCCAGGCCAACACCCTAATAATGCCCCAATTTCTTCTGTTAATCAAAGAGAGAAAATTTTTCTTAATTAACAATGGGTAATTCAGCAGAAACATAACTTGAACATAAGTGTTGACAGAAAGTGAAATTAATTGACTCAAAAATACAATGCATTTACTCCCAGAAATTCAGCTTGTGATCTTCAAAGTGTTCAAAAGATACAAAAATACGTGCTATGCTGCACATCCAGAGATAACAGAAGAGTACAGTATCTTAATTCAGCAGGTTTTGCTCTATTTGTTGAATTACATAATGTTGATTAAGGACATTAGCTTGGATTAAAAAGGGAAGAGCATTAAGTGCTTTCAGTATCAATACCACTGGCTAACTGACATCTAAGAGTATAAGGACTCTTGAGTTTTCACAAACTTTCACCAAGTTTTTCATTAAGATATCAGTAAACAAGAAATGCAATAATATTCAACAATGAGATTCCACATTACAACAGAAAAAACCCAAACAAAAACAAAAACAAAACCTAAGGTAAAAGTCTGAAGAAAAACAAACAAGAGCATGGTATAAATTTAATTCCCAAATCAAAATATTAGACTTGCCATATACACAGATGCAGATGGCTGGGTATACTGATTCCAAATTTAGCACTGTAGATAAAATTACTTCCATCTTAAAAACACACTGTAAGCAGATAACTTTGCTCACAAAACTGATGAGCTTTGAAAAATAGTAAGCTTGTATCACCTACCTTTATTTTTGCCTTTCTCAGTTCTCCAGCAGTAATAACCACTGAAGTCAATCTCCCTAAGTTTCATTCTGGAGACCTGACCCCTGATTTCAAACATTGCAGGAAGACGTGCATTTATTAAACATACATAATGTTGACTGAATTTCAAAAATCATTGTTGGGATCATAACTTTTTCTTTCTGACATATCACTTCTGGGCACTATTTAGGTTCATAATCTGCCTGTGACTGGCACCAAGACTTTTTCACATGGAAATGAGACAGCAATTCCACACCTTTGATATTATTAAAAAGATAGTTCATCACTAGGAACACCATTGCAGAAAACACATCCAAGTAAACTAACAGTATAGTACCACAAAGGCTGCTGGCTTCTGCTGGCTATAACTTAGTAGCTCAGATTTGCTATGCTGAGACAGTACAGAAAAGGTGTGACACCAGACATCAGTTTTTCCGACTCAAAATGCATCCACCCAAAAACGCAAATAGCATGCAACAAATACGAATCCCCAAAGATTATCCTCAATACAGATAAGCTCAGCAAAAGTCAAGCATTTAAACTGTAACTTCTGATCTGCCCATCTGCTTTCCCCACTTTGCCCTGTTCTCCAGATGGGAAAACAGGTGAGGTCTTGAATTACTCATATGTAGCTCTGTAGTTTTGCCCACACCCTTCTTCCTGTTACACCATCACCCAAGTGTTGTGAAATTTGGAGCTCCTAACAGAGATTGCAGATCTTAACTTCACACAGCAATAGGTAAAGCTCAGCCCTATTCTATCACATGCCTTGCAACATCTGCCAGGTTAAATCTCTCAAATTCTTCCTGCCTAACGCTCTTTCTGACTTTAAATAGCTGTTCTCTTAAAGAAGAAAAAAACTGACATTGAGGTTTCCACAATCCTAATTTGCAAATTGTTTCAAGCTCTTTTGGATTAGATTACCTTCCAAAGCAAACACAATAATGCCATACTACTCTCATTTCCCAAACACAGACCGCCTTAAGACTGTGCAGGGCTCACAATGCCTTTGCTTCTATTAGCTGCCCATGTTCACACAAATGGCTATCATTGACTACAGGAGATCTTTGAAAAAGTATGGGATGTTCCACTCACTCAAAGCTATTTAAATGAGCAAAGAAGAAAGAAATATTGACAAGATTAGGCATGATGTATCAGGAAACACTTAGCAACAAAACATTAAAAAAGAAAATCAGACTGTACATTTGATCTTGTAGATCTGGGCTTCAGTGGTAAAGGTCTCCCTTTACATATCTTTTTTGCACCATCAAATAATTAATTCAGCTACAGACTTGTGATCATCAAAATGGACTACAGCTATATTTACACAGACATGTTTCGAAGAGGCTGAGCTCAAGTTATAACTTGGCTTCCAGTTGACTTCACAAAGAGAAGTCCAACCTTATTGTCTTACTACACACTATGCTTGCCCAGACAGCAAGCAATATCCCGTCAGCAATCCGATTCCCCTTTTCCTTCTATCTCCAATGCAAATTGCTGATAAATCCTCCTGCTAGTCCTAAGCTGAGAAAATAAAGTGTGTTAAAAATATTGAGAAATAGAATTTTTTCAGAAAAAAGGCAGCCTGCACTGTTGTTGCAAAACACAAGTTAAACTGATGTGAACTTGTATTATGGGCATGAATTTCCATCTGCCATTTGTGGATGAGATCCATGTACAAGCAAAGGTAAGGAGACATCTGGTACACGCCTGGCTGCCAGCCMGTGTCCACTCTGGTCCCCACAGGGCTGCCTCATGAGTAGGTGTAGCAGTAATGGGAGAGGGAAGATTGCTTGAGTTCAGGTTTTGTGGCTGTGATTCCACCACTTTCTTGCTTTCGGAACTCGGGTTTCTTGTTGAAGAGACATGTAACCCTAGAAAGAGATCTGAAAAAGCACTGGGAGGCAAACTGGACAGCAAAGGTCAAGGGAGAGGGGAGGGCAAAGGTTCATAGAGTAGTCTGCTTATGCAAATTTGGCTTTTTACATTTACATTCCTAAAASCAAAGCATAATCAGAAAATTACTACTAAACAGCAGGCAAGTTCTGGCTCCTTTTTATGCCTATGATTCTTCTATGGGATCAAAGGCAATGATCCTGAGAATTGGCCTCTTAAGTGCAAAGGTGAGACCATGAATTCTCTAAGTTTTAAGTAAGCTCACAACTCTGATATGTGCATGGAAAATGCATTTAGAGCACCTTTTAAAGTTACAGAGACACTTCAGTTGTTTGTGTAAACGGATGCAATATGATTTGCTCTGTTAATTGGTATGAGTTAGTAATATTTTTATGTACTACCCTGAATTTGTTATGGGCAAGCCTGGCAAACCAGCTTAATTTGAAAGTGTGCTCTACACTTTTCATTAAGTGAATCTACCTTACGTTATTTTTTTATTTCACTCAGCTCTAAGAAAGCGAACCGCAATTCTTTTTTAGAACCTTTATAGAAAGTTTTAGTCAAGGAATGGCTGAGGAAGGAGAGGACCYCTGCAGACTGTCCAATCCACCACCCTGCTCAAGCAGGGTCACCTGGAGCAAGTTGCTTCTTTAGTATCTCCAAGGATGGAGATGCCACAATGTCTCTGGGCAACCCGCACAGTGTCTTGCTATTTCTGCAGAAGTAGCAAAGGAAATGTTTGGGGTTGGTCTTTTTTCTATAGGCAAAATTTTAAATTCTTTTTCTTTCAACTACTTGAATTCTATTCCTTGCAACAGAACCTGTAACTTGGCAAGAAAGGACCTTACGACAAGGATAAATCCCATTGTCCCTCTGAAAATCTAGCCAGAAAGGGAAAACGGGGGTGAGGGGCTCACCTAAGTTTATATGTACTCCACAAACATTTGTTGTAATGTTTGGAAAAACGTGCTTCATTCAGATTCTTGAATTTACCAACTATCAGGTATTTCAGAAGATGTGAAGACATCTGAAAACAGATGGAAGCATGCTCTGTATACATGCGGTTTTCCATGTACATGGCTCTATGCAAGGAAACAGGCACTGCATAGAAGCCAGTGCAGAGCCAAAGCAAGGAGTCTTATCCATGTCACTGCAGGTAGGATGGAGAGATGAAGATGGCTAGCCCAGGGAACAGTTCTACAGAGACAATATGACCAGAGCCCTCCCTCCCTCCCTCCCTCGGGAATTATAGAATCCAGCACTTTCCTTTCCCCCAGTCGTGCTATTCCCACTCACGCCTAACCTGCAAGTACAGAAAGCACTTCTACCTTCACAAAACTAAGACTGTTTTGATATGAGGCCACTTAAAGAGATAACAGTAGAAGATCCTTCTGCCTCATAAAACACACTCCCACCATCCACCCACTGGAAAGTCATGGCCAGAATGGCTGCAAGCACATTCCCTGCATCCTACCGTGAGAGTGACAGCCACAAGATTCATCTTCCCTGGGCAGAGGATGAAAGCAAACAGGCTTCCTAGGAGGCCTGACTATCAGAGCAGTCTCTGGGTTCTCCCAGAGTTCAATGCAAATGAAGACAGCTGCCATCAAGATGGTATCTTGTGCAACAACCTACTCGGCAAGAATGAAGGCTTCATGCATTACAGAGGCTATCACCATTTTTGTACAAGTCTCACAGCACGTGTCAGTAGTCACACACACAGTGGAATTGCCAAGTAGGGGGAGCAAGGGGCGGAGATGCCAAATGGCAGTGGAACTGGGGACAATAAAATCTCCCAAAGAACTCAACACTCAGTAATGCAGAAAGACACGAAGGCAAAAGCATAGGCTSTGGCCAACACAAGGGCAAGCGGGACTCCTGTCATTGGCTTATCCCTTCTGGTGGCAAGCAGATCCTGTCAGAAGGAACCAGGCAGCAGACGACCCCAAGTGCAAGCCAACCTGCCAACATCAAGAGCATGGCAGCTGCCTTCAACATCAGCCAGATTCAGAAACTACAGAAACTGACAGGACATTCTAAGGGGAAAGAAGGTCAAGGATGGTATCTCCATGCATAAGACTCTTCAAAAAAACAAAGTGTCTCTAGCATCCTTGTCCCTTTTCTGGTGAAGGAGAAAAGTGTCAAGTATCTGACGCATGGGACTTACTTCACTAAGTCACATCAGTGAATGAGGCACAACATAAAATACATGCAGTTCAACACTGCATAGGAAGTACTCTGTGTTCCAGATACAATTTTCTCTGTATTTGTAGAAATAAAATTATACTTTAATATTTAATGGAAGTAATTACTTTGCTTTAAAAATTAAATTTCTCACGAATACTCTACAGGGGAATATTCTTTTAATGCATACGTGCATGGGCATGTACATTCTGGATTTACACAGATACAACTCAGTACAGCCTCTTCCCCTGCTTATCTAACTGGATAATGCATTTCACCTTATCTTTTTTTTAAGAAAAAAAATGCAACCCAGAAAGTAAGACATCTAACTTATAAAAGAAGGCTTTTGGGTTCTTTTATACCATTTCCTGAAGTGAGGAACAAAGTCTTTTAAGCCTTTACAAAAATGCTACAGCTCTTAATTACACTTTGAAGCACCTTGCACACAAACACACCACATTTCTTAGAAAGATGTACGAAATATTAGAAAAAACAGCCAGGGACAAGTTAATAAATCATGAAAATAAAATTATTTTAATGTAAATCTAGAAAACAGTATGAAGTCACATGAAGGCAATCCTATCCATCAAGAGTTGCAAGGAGATAGGCAAATGGACCAGGAATGACAAAATTGTGCTTAAGGTCAGAGAAAAAAAACAATGTTAAAAGAAGAAATAGCTTCAATTTATTAGTGCTCATTCTTTCTACTGAAACCAAGCAGCAGCAGCACTCTATACCTGCTGAAGTACAGCTGGGCTGGAGCACATGGCAAGGAGCTGGCATAGCTGAGTCAAGAGAAACAATGCAAAGTCATGAGTTGGAGGTGTGGAGTTAACAGGATACTAAAGGAGGCCAAGGTGCAAGACCAAGTCGGTGGAAAAAAGATGTGAAGGTCTACAAATGAAAACATAAGAAAGGAAAAGGCCCATAGTTCGAGAACATTGTACAGATGTAGACAACGAGAGAAAACATCACACATGACTCAAGGAAGGCAACTTGCAATGGTGATGACAACAGCTCTTCTTACCCAAAGAACTAGAATTTTCTTGTGAATGTTTTGAAAATGGTTCATCCATATGGATGTCACCAAGATATTGGTCAGTGAGCAATTGTTCAAGGATCCAACTACTTATGTAGTTGACAGATACTTCTAATTTTCTTCAAAGAGCTCCTTTATTTTCCTACACCACAGCTGTTGCAAAGCACATCCTACTGTCAAGTAATATTGGTGCTGTACCTGTGGCATACAGTTCATGTCAACCAACTTCCCTGAAGTAATCCAGAAGACACTCAAACATTAGCATCAAAACACGTAAAAAAATTCAGCAGGTGAGCAGAATTAATGAACTTCTACCCAAGATAAAACAGTAAGCAATGTGTACGCTTACATAGAAGCAATTTGGTTCTACGCGTACCAACCTCACTCCATTCAGTAAAAGAAAGACTTACATTTTGTTTGACTTTAAATTCACTTGATGAGACATTGATYTTCTTGCTCTGCTTTCTACCTTACTATTAGGCAGCTAGACAATCAGTCCTTTTATTTCTTCCAATGGAAAAACAGAACCCTAATTTATTGGTTTAGGTTCACCAGGGGACACAGAACAGTTCTGTAGTCTAGAATGATCACACTGCTTTCATGCGTATAATCTAATTATAACATAAGAGTATTTGCCCTTTTAGTTCATCAGTAAAAATTATTACAGCTTCTGTATATTTAAGATACTTGAGGATATACAGGGGTTTTTTTAATTGCAGTTTAACCCTTTATTCTTTGACCAGTTCACTAGTTTCACAGGATATTTCATTTCTAATAAACTGCTATGGGTTAGAGTAAAACAAGAATTTTTATGACCAAAAGCATTCAGAATGGAATACTCAAGTTAATTTTTGTATTTCAATATGGCATTTTATTTGCTTTCAATTTCTTCCTCTCTAGTTGCAGGCTGTTATACGCACTTTGGCAGTGTGACCATACACTGAAAAGGTTAACAACAAAACCAACTTTTCCAACCAATCTTTTTACTTGCATTGTCCCCCTACCACAACCATGTTTAAAGTAGTTGTGATGAATAATGGAAACAATCTCATTCACGTGTTGTGAATTAAATGAGAGAAACAACTTATGCAAGACTCAATTACTTTATTCAAAATGTCCTCTTGGACCACATACAACCGATGAAATAACAGAATTGAAGGAATACAATTCTTTAATTTTTACACAGAAATTTATAGTCTGCCCTTGATTTTAATTACAAAGGTTCTCATAACACATGCATTGTTTGTTTAGTTATTCCTGTACAATATGTAAAATCCTAGCTCATCCCTGAGAAGGGAGATTATTTCTCCACTGCACAACGAGTTCAAAAAACGCCAGCAGCAGTAATGCCACACTAGTGGCCATGTGAGTTATTATGCTAACTTTTTTGATGGGAGAAATTAAGCCAAGCAGACCCCCAGATTAACATACCTATACTGCACTTTCCAGTAGACTTCCTCACCTACCCAGAGGCCTTATTCAAGTGAAGCAGAGAGAAGAAGAAAAGCACCTTTGTGACTTGGCAGAATTGTGCTGTCACGCACCTGAAGAGCTACCAAACAGCATTTATGTATTTAAATGGGACCATGCAGGAGAGAATATAGGACTACATACATAGCCATTTCTGATATCTGGAAAGAAGAGAACAAATTGTGGAAATATTAGGAAAACTTTTCCTGATCGATCCTCTGATCCTGTCTGACAGAAAATTCACAAATTTACACCCTGACCATACTCTCTGGTCAAACCTATGGCATGGATGGCATGGATGTGCTGCCTCAGCCCTGCAGGCAGGTGGAGAGTGCCCCAGCACTATCTCCACCCTTCCTCCAGAGGCCAGATTCTCACGTTTTGGAAATTCCACAGGAAGAATGACAACACTGAGAAAATACGCAGCTCTGCATTGCCACCCTACACCCCGCAGTACAGCTCTGCTTTCTGCCATGACATCCATCTCTCATTAATGAGCAAATTAGTTTGGCTGGAAAAATTAGCACTTCCCAAGTCCTAGAAGGAAATCCAAGACATGAGGGCTCACTGTAATTGTGTTTCTCCTGCCTTCCCTCATCTCAGCCTATTTACCTGAGCTTCTTTCACATGCATGCCTCTTTTGCCTTCTTCAACTTCTAGTAATAAGCAAACCCCAAATCAGTAAACCAGAATATGATGGAGGAGAGATAATGAGCTCCAGAATTTCCTTTTCCAAGGAGCCAAAATTCCTGGTCTCACCCTTCCGGTGGCAAATGAGATTCTTGCTGGAGGACGTCCTGCCTCAAATCAGGTGGGTTTTTTTGAGGTTTCATCTCTTGATTCCCTTCCAAATGGAATCAAATTTCAAGACAGGCTATACTAGACAATAAACTCTGACAAACTTCCATGACTTAAGTTTAGCAGTCCTTCTCCTCCCTACTTTCTCTTGGCTGGGTTTTTAACATATAGCCAAGAGGAAAAATCCTGCTCTTCATCAACAACAGGGAAGCCAGGAGAGGATATATACCTACCACAGGTATGTGTTGTCCTGCAAGCTTCTTTACAGAACACGGTATCTGCTATCACTAATAACTTTCTCCCTTTCGCCTTCAAAAAAAAAAAAAAGGCAGCAAACAACCATATACTGAACAAGGGAAGTACAACACGCACATCAGAGAAAGCACGTCTTAACAACTTCAGATGTCCACTACTGCAAGCTCTTTGAAAAATACCTGAAGAAACCTGTCTTAAGGGTAAGCAACCTTCAGCAAAAGCACTTTCACTTTTTCCAAAATCCCCCATGTCATCCTCACTTAACAGGAAAAGATCAGATAATAAAATTAATCCTGTAGCATATAAAAGAGTGAACAAAAACATCACCACCACTTGCTACTAAGCGAAAGAACATTCTCACACAGAAGGAGGCAGCACACAAAAAAATTGACTTTATATAATGACTCAGACATGCAAACAATTTCAAAAGCATTGAACAATTTCGAGTAGCCATGATGTACCCAACACCATCTCATACAAGACTTTATCCAAAACCAGTAAAAATCAATGGAAGATTTTCCATCAACTCTAACAGACTTTAGTTTGAGCCCTTTCAGCTCTGAAAGTCAGAGTCCACATAGTTAAAAGGAGATGAAAACCACAGCTAAATCCTGCCTTTTCCAACATGGAGCCATAAGACATTTAAATTTCCATCCAGCAGCAGCACCCTCGGTTTCACAACTGGTACGTCAGGACTAGATTATTCCATCATTAGCAAGTAACAATGGAACACACCAGCTCATCCAAAGGTCACCAATTCAAATAAACTGGAAGAAGGCTGAGACTAATTTAAGGGTCCTGGGACTAATATGAAGGGTGATTTCATGCCAGTTAGTGGAAAAGAAAAAAAAGCCTTGTCAGGAAGGAGGTAGGCATACACAGTTTCACAAAACTTTCGTTATTATCGTGCCTTTAACAGCTGTCCTACGAGAAAGTGAAGGGCTATACTTTACAGTGATTTAGTTTAGCTTCTTCTCCTTAAAAAAGGCTATATATTCATATAGCTGTATTATTTAGAGTTCAAAGTAAGACAGAGAACTCWAGCTTCTCTGTAAGGCAATACAACTAACCAATTGAACTGCATTGATTATGGTAAAGTCTCCTGAAAATTACCTTGTTACTACAGAAATTTCTTATAAAGAGCAAACCCTTTGCTCTGTTGTTTTGGTTTTTCTTCTCAAAAGTTTATTCAGAAGTTGGAGCTGGGAAAACAGGAACCAGAAAATCTAGTAAATTGTCTCAACACACAAGTAGTACTGAACTGTAGAAGGAAAACAAACCATTTTTTATAAAAATATCCAGAGTCTATCAATTATGCAAACATATATTTACGACAGACTAAGTTTTGTAAATAAATGCTAAATATGTTACTATAACTAGCAGATGGCTCAGTTTGAACGCATGAATTTTGTGTCAAGTTAAAATAAAAAAGGGAACACGGCTTATCCTGTAGAAAAAAAGTCCTGTTTGCCTTCCTGGTCAGACCTGGTATTTATTACAGCATTTTTAACCTGTGTTTCGCCTTCCTCCATCCGGATCACAGGAGGGCAAACAAGGTTTCTGGGGACGACAGGGCTATGGGGCTACTACCACTCACCAGAACAGGTGCGATTCTTCCTACCGGCAACTGGCTTCATAGGGCTGACAATTTTCCCTTTCCCTTTTTACCCGCACGCTGCCTGATCAATCCAYCCACTACAGCTTCCAAGCCGTCCTCGTCTATATTTAGTTAACAATTAACACATTCGGCTTTTTAACTTCGCGGATTTCTGTTGTTGTTGTCGTCGCCGCCGCTTTAGAAAGTCAAATAGAAAACTTCAATGGATAAACTCTTAACGGGGAAATACCACCTATGCTGCAAACATAAATAAATCAGGAAGCGCCGGCAGCCGCGCACGCCGCCGCTCCCCCCGCCCGGCCCCGCCGCCCCCCGCGGTGATGAATACCGGCGGTGCCGCGGCTCCCTCCCTGCCCTCCCCGCCGGGCCGCGCCGCCGCTCGCCCCCCGCCGCCCCCGGATGCTGCAGCGGGCGGGCGGGCGGCGCCCCGACGGGCCGGCGGAGCTCTGTCCCCGACCGCGTTTGCGCGCCGCTGCCGCCGCTCTCCCCACCGGTGACGGCTAAATATAGTGAGCGGCCGGGGAGCGCGGCTCGACTCCCCCGCGCCCGCCCCGCAGTGCCGGCAGGACGGCGGGCACCGCGGCGTTCCCCGGGGGCGCTCCGGGACGCCAACCTGCGGAGCCGGCAGCCCCTGCTCGCCCACGCCCGCGGTCGGGCGCGCCGCCCGCCGAGCGGGAGCGCGGGTGACTTACCGGCGGAGCGGAGCGGAGTGGCCCGCCTGCCCCGCGCCGTCCGCCCGGGCGCGGTGCGGTGCGGTGCGGTGCCTCTCGCCGCGTCCCTCCCGCCAGCCGCCGTCTGGCTGCGGACGTGACCTGGATTCCCCCCGCCTGCGCCGCCGCCTCCCGCGGGGCCGCGCACACGCCGCGCCGCGCTGCGCCCCCCCGGCCCGGCCCGGCCCCGCCCGCCCCGCCGCCGCCGCCGCCGCTCACCTCCGGCCGCGGCGACCCGACCCGCCTCGCCTCGCCGCGCCTCCCGCCGCCCCGAGCGACGCGCGGCGGAGCGGAGCCCAGCGCCGCGTTACGCAACGCGCCCCGCGGCCCCTCCGCGCCGCGGAGAGGGTCGCCGGGAGGCGGGCGCGGGGCGGAGGGAAACCGCGGCAGAGCCGGAGCCGAAACCGCCCCCGGCGGCCACTTGTAGCGCCGCTGGAGCCGGGATCCCCCCGGCTGCGCTGCGGCCCCGCGGGCGGCGCCCGGCAGGGCGGGCCCCGGGGCGCCGCCGAGTGACCGCTTCGCCCCAGGGGCTGGGGCGGTGGGGTGCGGGCACGGGGCGCGGCTGCGGACGGCAGGGGAGTCGCTGCGCGGGGACCGCGGCGCTTTTCTGCTTCGGATATTAAAATCCCGCGGCCGCGGGTCGCGCTGTCAGAGGGACACGGGCACGGGAAAGGAGGAGGATCCCCCGTGGTCTGAGGCCAGAGGCAGCGGCCCCCGCTAACAAATGTGCCGCGCCTCAGCCYCTGGAGTGGGCACCCAGGGCAGCCGCGGCTCTGCGCAAACACGCAGTCAAGGGACTTGTTGATGGTACCTCCTGCATCTGGCTGGATTGTCCCGCTGTTGACTCGCGTGCTTTTCCCGAGGGCTTTGACAGGCACGCCCCTTTACGAGGCCTCTATCCCAAGGGCGCGGGCAGCCCCGTGAATGCTGGCGGTTGGCAGTCCCCTCTCTGCACATATGCCCCCAGATCTCTGAGTCTGGGGAACCAAGGGGTCAGGGTGTGAGGGTGGGTGGGCAGCCTACCCGCCTTGCTTGATGGCTGACCCATGCAGGAGTCAGCAGGAATGAGGTGGGGCGTAACCAGCACACCACCTCTGACAGGAAAATAAGGACTGATGGGCCTCTGGGCTACAAAACAGGGGTAAATTGGGTCTCAGAAACATGATCACCCCGCCTCAGCCCAGCACCAATGCTGTTCCTTGCTCTTGGCAAGACAGGTGTGTTTGGGAGGCCATAGGTTTCCTGGCCTTCAGTCACGCTCAGAAGACCGTGCTCAGAAAAGGATGACAGTATATCCCCACCACCCATTTCTAATTCATGAGGCAGGGAAAGCAAGGAAGAAGTACCCAGAGTCTCATTAGCAGCTATCATCTTGAGCGAGTAAGATGGCGTCTGAAGTAACAGGCGTGAAAGCAATAGCTACTTGAAAGAATAAGATCAGTTTGTTTTTCCTTAAGGAATTACAGGAATATTAAACCCTTCTTGCAGTTATAAATCATTTAATGCAAATCATTTAATCCAAACAGAATTTTTACAGGCTCATGAGGCTCACTCATTTTGCCAAGAGTGAGTCATGTACAAATAAAATGAAACCAACAAAGAAAAGAGCTCTCATACCATGTGTATGTGGGTGATCCTTTGAAAAACTTGTAATTATTTTTTTAACTCTACCACAGCCAGGAAGACAGGTTTGTGAAGCAAGAGCAAACCTTGATAGCTGTAGCCCATCCACATGTATGTTTTCCTTCACCCAGAAAGTAACACAACAGGTCCCTTGTCAGGCCGACGGCAGCAATGGCGTGACTAATATATCAGCAGTCCCTCAAACGCCACAATTTCAAACCCAGTTGTGTGCTGACATACTAAGGAAGCAAAAGACTTTCCAAAAAAATGAAAATAATGTTAAGTGATTAATACTTAGTAAAAGAATGCAGTAGGCAGTTAATCCCTCACTTACGGGTTAGTTAAGGACTTGAGTTAAACTTCATTCTTCACTCCCCATGTCATAAATATGTGCTGCTAAACACAGAGCACAGCATGAGCCAGTGGGGTGGTGATGCACTGCTCTGAAATGACTAAAATGCAGGGACACAAAGCCATGTGACGATGAGAATGGGAGCCTTAAAATGTGTCATCATCCCCGTCCAGTGAAACTGACACAGAACGCCATTCACTGATGAGAACAGCAAATATTTCTGGATACTGGAGAGGTACGGCTTCCTGGTATACTCTGATGTCAACTGCTTGCATCATTTCGGACAGATATGTCGAAGTATCTCAAAGTGTTCCTCTAGCCACCTGCTTTGCATTCTGACATGAGGACASATGCTCCTGAGTCCTCACATGACCAGTTTCCCTTCCATCTGCTTAGCCAGAAGATGATACTTGCATACGAACTCTAAGTCCCCAGATTTGGGCAGTTCAGGACCCTAAGCCCTCTGCGACTTTCACTATCAATGGCCCTCCCAGTGCCTGAAACACCACTCCTGTTTGGCAAAAAGAGAAGTCCTGTTGTTCTCTTCGAGTTTCAGGGATGTGCTATGGCTACCATGAGTTCACATAAATGCTTTTCTTAGCAACCATGAAATGAGGGTTCAGTACAACTCCAGGACATGTCAAAGAGCCTCTGACACCCTGCACTGCTTGTGCTGCCTGACCCGGAGCAGGCACTAAAGAGAGAGGGAGGAGCAGAGAGAGGCAGCACATAGTTTGTACAGCCAGGCAAGTAATGATATTTTCCTCCTCTCTGAGAGCAGTTCGGGTCATGCACAGGCATAATTTCCCGCTGCATCAGTTATCTACAGGCTGTGACTTTGTTCATAAATGCAAGAGGCAGGAACTTCCCTTCAATTAAAAAGCAACCCAACGCTGACCTCGTCAAACGCCCGATAGCTGGACCAGGAGTGCATAGGATGTAATCCAGATCTGAGATGAGSTGGAAGAGAATCTGTACGCCTTTCAGGGCATAAGGCTCTTGTCAATGAAACAGTATTCTTTCGTTCGCATTTTAAAACAACGACTTAACTTGGTACCTTGATGGATTTCAGCTTTTTAACCTTTATTGCTCTCAATTTACTTTTCCTCTTAAGTGATTTTTGTCTGGCTTTCACACCTCAGGGCTGGGCAGGCAGGGGAGAACTTCAGTTTATTTGGGCTTTCTGATGGTAATGAACATTGTACATCTGACATCAACTGCCAGATTTCCTTGTTACTGGTTGGTTTGTTTTGCCCTATGGATCTTTGATTTTAGAATGGTTGTTTGGCTCATCAGTTCTGATACAAATGACTGTGTTTTTCTCAGAAGTGCTACACACCTCATCTGTTCCTTTTTGAATTTTTTTATACACAAGCAGGCAGAGAGCACAGGCAGTGAAACATGAGCTAAGCTGAATCACTTGACCACCTAGCACACATTATCTGGTGGACAGAGGAGCCTCTAATAACTTTCTGGTTTTATTTGTAATTTCCTGGGTGTCTTACTTCCTCAGTACTACAGTACAAGGGGAAATGGTGATTAAAGATGAAAAGAGTCRTGGTAAAGCAGCAATTTAAAAATTACTCTAGTCTGCTGATTAAATGAAAACTTTACCTTTTGGCAGACAAAGAGAATCCAAAACATTTTGTTTTAAAAGTGTTAAAAGGAATGTGGAAATCAGGAAGCATACATGCCCCCTTTCATTTTTAGACTACCAGGAGTGAGTCAGCACAGCAGGAAAGCATCCTGTGTAGGTCTCTCTTTAAACCATGGATAAGCAGTGCTTATACACACAACAAAACTGCTGGACAGTACGTGACTACAATGACTTTAGATTAATTTCCATTTATTATTAATGCTACCTGAGGCCAATCTTCTATAAATGCGACTAAACACTTCAAAACATTTTGGTGTTAACTGAAGGTATTTGGCCAACATCCTCTAGTCTTTGTCTGGGGCAAACATCCATTTCCTGAAAAAAAAAGTGGAAAATAAACCACTAGTACTATGTGCTGTTTCTTTTCCTCTTCAATTTCCATTTTCCAATACAGTCTAATATATGTCTGTTTTAAGATTTCTGGGGAACATAAAAATAACCTAATGTAATAATACTTTGGTTTTGTACAGAGATCCAATTTCATCCTACCACCAGAATTCGTGGGGAACAAGAGCAGATGTGTGAGAACAGAAGAGAAATGAATGAAAATTGAGACAAATAGGAAAGAAACATAAATAACAAGAAGGAAAGCAAAAGAGAAAGAAAAAAATCTGGAGGCACAATCTAACCTCCAATGCACAGTTCATATCCATTTTTGATCTGTCATGAAAAAACACAGCAGGGAATTTTTTTCAAGTTATGCAGGGATGCACATGGCACAGGAAATTAGTGCTTGCTCCACAAAACCAAATGAACATGGGCAAAAAAATCTGAACTGAAGGAAAACCAGCAAGATTAAATTATTATCAAAAATTATTTTTAAGATCTGTGTTTCCAAATTGCAGCAAGAAAGGATTGGCAAAAACAGTCTCAGTTCTCCTACACTGAAGCCAGCTTCCAGACTAAACAGGAATTTGTGTATATTCTCCTTTTTATTGCAAAAGCTGTTTTACTAAAAAAGGCTATTTGGACTGTTATCAAAGGATGATGTGGAGGTTCAAGAAAGTTCAAAACAGATCAGACAATTTACAGTCGACAAGTCCATCAATGKCTAGTAAACACGATGATGCAATCCAGTGAAATTTCTGGTTTAGGAAATTCCCATAACCTCTGACTGCCAGAAGTTAGGAAATCCTACACTTGTTCTATTTATTCATCGTTCTGCAAGCTTCCTCTGCTCATCAGTCAAAGGCAACCAGGCTAGAATGGGCTACTGCAGGAAACAAACCCAGTAGTTCATTCTTATTCTCTGAAMAGGTCATCAAGCCCATTCTTGTCATGGTGCCATCTGTGCTGAATTTTTTAATGAGTCATGGCTCCAAATTTCTTGATAGTGGGCACCCAGTTTGGATTTTCCAAAAATACATAGCAGAGGAAACTTCACATTAATAAATTCATACTAATGCCAAAAGTAGATGACAAATGACAGGCTTCATTAGCTTAGATCCATAGCTTTTCCTTTGTACTGAATGGGATGGACAAGGAGCACACTAGCAAGGACAGCCCGTCAGGCAGGAAGAAATAGCGTTTAACTGGAATGCAGAAAAGCCTCTAGTTTGAAGAGGCTGTGATAGCACCAAAGGCTTTCCACACAGTTCCCTTTCAGTGGYGGGTAAGGGACATCTCTTTTGAGAACCAAATGAACAGTGAGTGCAGATGTGAGAGAAGGTAGAGTGGGAAGAAGTCTAGAGGTCCTATTGAAACCAGATCCCTTGTCCCAAACCACAGTGGTTTCAGTTAAAAGATTAGGGCTTGGAAAGGCTCTTGAAGTTGGAATAGTTGTAACTGGGTTACTCTGAGGCAAAGCTAAAACCCACTGGGTAGAGTCTTGATTTTGGAGGCCTGACAGAAGCAAGAGTTTTGCAAGTTCTCTCATTTCTAATCCAAGACCATATGGAGCTCAACTGCCAGGTGGGTGGGTGTATTAATTGAGGGATCGTGCAGCTCGTCCTATTCTAAATCAACTTGTTCTTCATAAGCGATCATTACTATGGAAAACAGAGCAAGAAACAGTGAGATGCTGGGAAACAACCTCCACCTCTAAGTAAAAATAACAAAATCTAGGAATTGAGATTCCACCTTTCTCCTAAGCTCAGAACAGAAGGTAGAAACCTGATATCACTTCTCTTGCAAAGATGAGGTCATCTACTCATTTCGGTAAGTAAAAACATGTAAAATAATGCACTATAATCTTCCCGTTCATCATCTATCTCTTGCCTTAGCAGCATTTTGCTAAGCTTTATTTTAGCAGGCCTAACACATGCAACAAATGAGATCACTTTACCACCTTCATCCTGAATTCATTCATAGCTGAATTTCTGGAAGAATTCAGAGACAGGCACAGAGTTTTCATGGAAGTATTTTGGTTCCTATGTTCTCTTGAGAGGCATGGAAGAGAAGTATTACCATGGTGCTAGCAGAAATGCTGTAATGGATAGTGCTATAATTCTATTAGTTTAGAATGGGTTGCCATTTTTTGTCCCAAATGTAGCACATAGTGTAGTATATATGTATATACCTGCTCAGTGTAATATGCAGTGCTGGTAGAGTTTCAGCAATCATATTTCAATAAATGCCAATTTAAACACGATTTGCCTGACATACAAGAGGAAAGGGTCCTTCGAGTGTGATTATGGGCTTCATGTTGTGATATTTATGCTAATAGTGTCTGCAAAAGAACCAGTTCCTTTACCTAGAAAACATGAACTGCCGGCAATCCCAGAAGGCGCTTTGGAGGCCAGCTTGAAAAATATCTCTGTAGGAAGGAAGGAGGAAGGAAGAGTCCTACTTTAGTCAAAACTCTGGCTTTTGAAGTGACYTTCAAGGGCTGCTGCAGAGTGGCAGTGTCACCCAGTGTGCATAGGTCTTTGTAGAGGCAAGTGCTTCAGTAAAAGCTCTTGCTTGCCTTCTAAAGGATAAGTATAGCAAGTCATAGCATAGCTACGCATAGCATAACCTAGCAGTGCTATACTTTTTTTTTAGATACCTGGTCAGCTGAAACCAAATAACGTTAAGATTAAAAACTTACTTATGACCCAAATACAATGAGAAGTAGTATGGAAACACCTACAGGTCCTTCCTGATGCACTCAGACCCATGGCTATGAACTTCTGGAACAAATTAGAAACTGGCACTGCTGGGTATCTCATGTCTTTGGGATGCATCTGAATGAGCAAAACATGAACAAACAAGCAATGGATGAGACAGATAAGTTGCTAATTCCAACATGTAGGAACCTCCTGCTTGTTAACTTATCCACCCTTGTCAGTCCTCTGACTGTAGAAAAAACAATCCACCAAGTCTATACTTGGGTACCGGGGCAATAAACAAATTATAAATGCACAGAGACTGGCTGAACCACTTGCATGTTGTTTTTAAATTATCTTTATGAAAACGAGAACTTGGGGAGGAGCTGGGATGATTAGAAACTGATGATGGCATATACTACTGGCTTTTCCTTCTTCCGAACATATCACTCAATTTCTTTGTATTCACTAGGTCTCCAGACACACCAAGAGCAGCTACTTACTCTTCCTAAAGACTTTAGAAAGCTAGCACTTAAACTTTTAGCACTGTGAAGGGGAAATAAACATTTGAGGAAATCTTACCTGTTGAAACCACTTTTTAATAGTCTAATGATTTTTTAAAAACAACAACTTGAATTTTGCCAAAAATATCATAACAAACCAGAATGAAAGTGCTTCTCCACCCTGACTATAGAATTCCTGAAATAACAATAATAACCTAAAGGGAGGAAATTCTCTAGAAAAAAATGTGCATTTACTGTTCACTATAGCACTGTTTCATCATTCAACATTGAAAATGTCCATTAATAAAACAGAATTCATTGGTTTTATAACAATTCCAGTTCAAAATCTTCTTTTTGGAACTCTAATTGATCCTCCAAATGAGCTTTATTAATCATTGACGGAAAACTGGCAAAATCCTACCCCGTACTTTGGCAACCTTTCAAAATGTCCAATTAGGTCAAATCAAGAAAGCCCCAGAAACCAATTACAGCAGCACTTCTAAGCCAAAAAATCTCATTGTATTCTGAAACAACAGCAAAATTATAGAAAAAAACAAAACAAAACAACAAACAAAACCCCTCAATGTTGCTCTGGCTATGCACCTGAAATACCACCTCCATAGAAACATGCCAAATAACCACTCCTTGAACTACATCAATTAATGATATTTGCTCACAGATTTTATTATCAGTGCCATAAATGTCACCAAGCAGTTCACCACAAGGAACAGTGCCAGCCAGTTCCTTAATCTGTCAAGCAAACACTTGCTCGCCTTCAGCATTTTTATGTACATCTCATTTCCAGTGCTCTAATTGCACGTGTATACAAAGTCTCCACCTTTTTTATGAGTTTCATGTGTTCTGTATCTCACCTGCATGTTTATACATCAACAACTGTGTTGACAATGTGATAAAAATAATCTTGGCGGCAGGAACAATAGCGACCTTTATCTAACTTCTCAAGAATGTGATCTTTGCTTCAGCAGAACTTCTGCACGTACAGCCCTATGGTGCTGGTGGGCTGTTTGAGGTGTGTTTTGCTGCCAATCCTAATCCCACCACCCACAGTTAAGAATTAATTAGGACTTGAAGATGCCAGAGGGCGGCAAAACAAACAAAAATAGCATTTTAATTAACTGCAAACAATAATTAAAATTCTGCATTATGTTTAGCATCTGCACATTTCTGGACTTACTGCAGACTCTGAATCTAATGAGATCATCTATCTAAATCCCAGAGGACTGGACAGATCTCGTATCCTAAGTACATCTCCTATGATATCAAAACAGTAAATAACTCATTCATCCTTATTGTGAAGACCAGTAATTAAAATTTTTTTAAAATATCACTGTAAATGAACTGAAATCAGTATAATCTGGCCAGACTAAAGGAGGACAAAATGTGCATACATATAGTAAGTAGGTTTCGAGTTTCCACTCCAGATGCATACCTGTTCTTCCATTTCATAACACAATAGTCCCTACTTTACCATACATAGTTATTTAGTTGGTTACTTTTTTATTTATTTATTTACAGTTTCCTTTTACATTTTTATTAATCTGTCATTATCCTAACAAAATTAGGAAGGTGGTGTTATCCAACATATTTTTGCCAAAGTCACGGAAGTTATTTGCAACATTTTCCACTCCAATGCTCTTTTAATTATAATGTTGAGACAGAGAACCCTCTGAGTGTCTTCCTATCTATTTTAGTTACTCAGTTTTCTCTGTCATTTGATCTTCAGCTGGCTCGTTTACAAACTGGATTTCCGCAGCTCATCCCAACACAAAGTATTACATACCCTCAACTTGTGCCTGACACAGTTACCTGTCATTCAGAAGTCAAACCTCTTAACAAAAATCTCCTTACCTTCACCAGGAGGACAGGTAAACTTCCTGAAGTTTTACTTTACCATGATCTTGATCAAGGATAACCACCAGGACCTAGTCATACAGAAGAAAGTCAAGAGTTTCTCAAGTCAAGGGTTTCTCTTGTGTCTGTCTCTAGAAACCTAAAGGAAAACACCTGTCTGAAGTAACCACGTGGCTTTTGTGTTCTGTCATTTCCCAAAACCTGCTAGACCAAACCTCTTAACATAAATTTACTATAGCTAAAAACCATAATTCACCAAAGAAAGTAACAGAACTCATAGTACCATTTATATAATGCAGCCCCAATATCTCATTTGAATTATAGCCACTATATGTCAGACAAGTGCAACGTTTTAGCTAATATGTTGAAAGCTTTGTGTGGATCCTTTTCTTCCTCCCATTATTTGTTATTAATCCATTGATATAAAAATCAGGAAATGTTTGGAAGATCTTGCATATCTCTAGTTGTCTTTCAGCTTGAGTTCCATATGTTCCTCAGGTTTCATAGGTTCCATATGTTCTCCCTTACATGTTGCTGAATTCATAGGTACAGAACTGATTATAAATGATATTATAGTTTTAAACCTCCATAGCACATTTTTTGAAATGCAAATGGAGTAATTGTAATGGAAGTATTAAGAACTTCATAAAAGCAGTAAAAATAGACTAGTCCGTGTTCAGGAAGCCAAGGTCAGACCTAAGTGTAAGGTTTATGTCAGGATGTATCCTAATGTAGATATCTTTTGTTAGAACAACTGCCAATATTTATGACTGACTGCAAATGGGGCTGAATTGCTTTGTTGACCTGGAAAGGCCAAGAATTTTATTCTGTTTTTTTCTCTAGTTTTATTTATGTCATGCCTGTCTCTACTCTTATAACTGCACCACTTCGTTACATTTGTCCTTCTACAAAAGCTTTCCTTCCTTTTTAGTATTTTAACTTTTTTTTTCTGTTATGGTGTCAAACATCCCATTAAAAATGCTACATTTCCTTTGGGTGGATGAAGAAACCAGTAGTTGTCCCCTTTCTTTACATAAAATGCTGGTTTGTCATGGCCTGGAAAGCCCAGCTTGGTACAGGATAGCTATTAGGCTGCTCCCTGGTCTGCAGGACATCCTGTAACACAACATACCCCGTAGTCATGTACGTGCTGCTGCACAAGAGGGGCTGAAGCTCAGCCCTTATCACAGTTGCTCCTTCTAGTTGGTAATACTTTCCAGGAAATCGCCTCACCATTTTTTATCTTTCTTTCAGGTGTATATAAAATCCGTATTTTCTGTAAGTACCTTTGGTTTTCAGTGCCCCATAAGGGAGTTTCAGTTTTTCCTCCTTAACTTTCTTGGTCTTCCTTCTGACACCCCCCAGTCAGGGCAGATATATCATCCTATATCGACTGTTTTCCTGCTTAGTCCTTTTCCTTTTCCTGGAAATGCAGGCCTTAGCACATTCAAGAATTTCTCAGGGTTCTCCAGAGCATCTTCATTTTCCGAGAAAATAACACAGTAAGGTCTCAGGGTCTGGGGTTCTAGTTTTGTCTACCATCCACATAGAAAAATGGGCTCACAGTTCCCTAGGACCGCAGTTTTGCACTCCTCCTTCCCAGATGAAAATCTCCAGGAATGCCTGTAGCTGTTCAGCTATCTACTTATCCTCTGTTTTCCACTCTCTATTCCTAATCCTTTTCCATAACTTTTCTACAAGCTACCTCTGATTTTGTTTACTCAGGTTGATCTCCAGATTGTGACAATTTGTGTGATGAAAATTAATATAATTTATCTCCTGCATTACAGCTCCTTTCTGAGTTATACTATCCCATGTCCTTTTCATTTGATTCTCTTAAGCTGGTCAACTAACTCCAATATTGCATTCTGAAAACGTTTGTGTTACCTGGAGCACTTCAACTTCTTTTTAATAAGATGTTTCCATCCTTATCAAAGACATTTCTTTTTATTTCACTTTTTTCCTGGCTTTTCTCAAAATTTCTTCATTGCAGCTTTTTCCATGAAAACAAAGCATTGTTGTATTAGCAGGTTCCCTTTCTTTCTTTCTGCTAGGCCTCGTTTTTAAAGAGATTTCCTTTTTAAATCTGAGACAATGTCTTTCTTCATTTCCCTAATAAATCCTGATACCATTTCCCAAGCCTTTTTTACTAACAATGCCTTCTCATTTATCCTGTTCAAGTTTTATCTCAACCGCTCAGTATAAGTTTATATTAGACGCTGTATATTTTCAGTTTATGTTTATTGATTCAATGAAAAAGGCCAAGACCTTAAACTTTTGCAGCCAAACATGCCGTTGTACTTTAAATTCTTAACCAAGTCTTAGTCCCTTTGGCAACCTTGCTTGTGTAGATTGACTCTACTAACTTCTTTTAATGATACACAGTATCTCTCTGTTTTCCTTTGCCACTGGTTTACCGTAGCAGTACTCTGCAGTATTTTCTTTCAGGCATGGTTTCTGGGGCAAAAAAAATCTTTAACGTGGGAAAGAACTGTGATTTGATCATTGTATTTGTTCTGCAAGTGCTTGCTTTTCATCGAGGTTCTTTCTGCTTTTCACTGCCTCCTGATTTCTCAAGGGCATGATTGCTGCCTCCCTCATGATCTAGCAGAGCATCCTCATGTGACAGCAGTGGTCACCTCACCATGTATTTTGCCACTGTTTTGGAGAGTAAGTTCTACCCCTAATGGAGGAAGATTGTGCTATGACAGTGACGCAAAACAGAGAGCAGGGGCATGCACTTTCTTCTCCTCAGCTCTGCCACCTGTTGCTGCAGAATTTAGTTATTCCATATTCCTGTGTCTTGCATTTTTCACATGATATTCTGTGTTAGTTTGTTTACGTCTCTCCCACAAAAGCATCCCACAGAACACCCTATGCAACTCTACGTCTTTTTTCCATGAGGTATTGGCTTCATTCGACTATGAGGCCAGTGGCATTCATTTTTTAAAAAATATTGGTTCATGATCCTTTGTAGTCACAAGTACAACTAACAGACAGCCTTACTACATTCGCAGTGAGATTCTTACAACTTGTCTCAATTTGTCAGCTGGTCACAGAGTGCAGTCTGGAATGATAACACACGGCCACTGCCATCTGTGACCCAAACTCCCCAGGGTTTCCCAGCCATCTCCCATGCTGCAATCCCAGCTGAGCTCAGCGCTCCCACAAGCGCCGCTCAGGGAAAGCGCCTGAATTCCCTGTGGAGCAGCCTGGCCTCTCCTGCGAGGTCTGTGCAGTTCCCAGCGGGGATGAACTCTGCAGAAGCAGCAAACACGACGTAGCCCTTCCTGGAGCCTATTTTCTTCCCGTGTAACCAGTAAATACGTCTGGCAAAATGCAAGGCCGGGGGACACTCAGCAGCTGACGCTGCCCTTGCGGCTCCAGCCCGGTCCTCGCCGGCGCGGGGAGCCTGGGACCGGGAGGGGAGCCCCGGCAGGGCTGGAAAGGGGAGGGAGCGGCATTCCCCGGGCGGCGGCACACCGGGGCCTCCCCGCCCCGGCGGCAGGCCGGGCCCGGGGCTGCGGGAGTGGCCGGCGGCGCCGCTCCCGCCCGGCGTCTCCCCATCCCCGCCGGTGCGCGGCCGCCCCGGCCCAGCGCCGGCACCGGAGCGCGGCCCCGGACCCCAGCCCGGCCCCCCTGCGGAACCCCCGCTCGGGATTCCCGCCCCACACGCCGGCCCGGGGGAGCTCTCCCCGGCCCCGTCCCTTCGGCCGGGGACCGGCCGGGAGAGCGTGCGGGGCGGCCACCGGGGGAGCGGGGAGGGACGCGGCGAGTCTCACCTGCCACAGGCGAGCGCCGAGCGGGAGGCGCCGGAGCGGCTGCGGCGCTTCCTGCGGCGAGAGGCGGGCGCTGTCCCCGAGTGACCCCGCGGGGGGGCGGCTGCGGGACGCGGGGCCGGGGGGGCCGGAGGGCCGGGCAGGCGGGCGGGCGGCTCTCCCTGCGGAGAGAGGCGGCCGGGAGCGGGGCGGGCGCGGACAGCGCCGGGGCCGGGCGGCTGGCGGGGAGCGCTGCGGAGCGGAGCGCTGGGATGGCGCGGAGCGCTGGGCACAGCGGCGGGGACAGCGGAGGGTCCCGGAGCTTCCCACGCCCCTCCTGAGCACTACTGCCGGCTTGGCCGAGGACGGGACCCGCAGCGTCCCCGTCGCTCGGCAGAGAGAGGCCCCACCGCACCGCGCCGCGCCAGCTCTCCGCGGGAATGTTCGCTTTCTGCACCGCCAAAACTGCCGGCGGATGAACTGTGGTAATTCCAGCGGGCTGGAGAGGAGCAGGCAGTGCTGTGGTTAACGGGGAAGTGCCAAGGCAGCGCTCAGGACTATCGCCGCTCGACGCCGAGCCCCGCTCCGCAGAGCCGCCCAGCAGGACAGCAGCGGGTTGCGTAAGAGCGGCCGCTGCGCCCGCGCTCGTGGAGGTGGTTTTGCAAACACCTCGTGGACACTGGGCACCGTGTTTCTTCCAGATTGCAAAAAAGTTTGTTTGTTGTGGGGATTTTTTATTATTTTTATTTTGGTTTGGTTTTTTTTTTCCTTCGCACCACTGTTCGTCAGTGGCCAGGTGTGGAGGCTGAACTACGGAGCTGCCAAAACAGACGCCAATTTGGCTTACGGGTTTTAAATGTCTTGCTTCTTTCTGTTTCCACCTCTCTACCAGCAATTTTTACACGTGATAAAGTGTAAAAAGAAAGAAAAAGCATAGTTTAGCTGCCTGCACTAGAAATGTAGAAATAAGATAAGCACCTACATGACTCCTACTAGGGGATGCAATTAATTTGACTAGACAGCTTCATAATATCACAGCTGAGACAGTGTGAGGAGTGCGGTTCAAAGGCAGTAAAAGGATTAAAGCTCCATCCCAGTTAGCATTTAAGCTTCTTGAACGCAGTTACTCTATAACGTGATTCTGCTCTGAAAAGGGGAGAGCACGTGCTGATTATGTCTCAGTGCTTTCTGCATCATGTTTCTGCTCAGATTACATGTAGAAGCTGTTGCCAGTGAATTACAATCCTGCAAAACCAGCGGGGCTTTTCTTTTCAAGTAATAGAATAATTAATTAAGTACAATGCACTGAAGTAGATTAAAAATCTTAATTTCCGCACACAGTTCAACATCTTCAAGTGTTCACTAAAATTACTCAGAAAAAAAGTATAACTCCTCATTAAGTAGGTGAAACCTGCTATGTATTTAAATTAATTCAGTCACATAGCTTAACAAATGATAGCAAAACTCAACAAACATGAATTGGCCTGGGCAGGAAATCATGCAGGTGGGCAAACAAGCTTCTCTATTCAGATCATCTGCTAATTTGGCCCTGAATCCTGGCAGCACACTGCAGAGGGTCTACCCATACCATGCTTGTGGATCTATCAAATTCTGAACTCGCTGCAATGTTGTCTAGAAAAGTTTCAGTGTATTCTAGAGACTTAAAGAAGGACCATTCTTACTCTAGAGGGGAAAGAAAAGTAGGTACTTTAAAATATCTAGGGTCAATGAACTGAATTACATTTATTCATTTTTGTACAAACGTAGAGATTTTCAGCTAGCACTGATACAAAAGGTGTCCCATAAGTCCAGTTGCTCTGTACAGAAGGAGACCTGTATCCTAGGACTATAATAAGCCAGCAAAAGATGCTGTTACAGGCATTGTTAATGAGAGAAGGTGAGGGGGGTGATGACAACAACATCAAAAACCAATGGCAAAGGAGCAAGGAGAAGGCAAGTAAGAACATAGACTTCACCTTAACATAGCAGGTCAAGGGAAGCAAGTTGGATGTTCAATAGGGGTGTGGCAGACAGGAGCGCAAGGAGGGACAGTGACCATCAGGAAAGAAGAACATCTTCAAGACCTTTCCTGAGATACATTTTAAGTTTGGGGTTTTTTTTTTATATGGAATCTCTGTAGTTCCATCGAGCAGCAAAAGAATGGATCTAAACTATACAGGATTTTACTATTGATGCAGTTTTATTTTTTTCTTTGCTAAAAGACTAGATGGGAAGACACAAGTGTCTGTAACTGAGAAAAACTGGGAAGTATGTTAGAGTAGACAAGGCCCCGTGTAATGAAAAACAGTGTCTGGAGTACGGTCTGCAGCTCTACTATTCATGCTTCCTACTGGACTGTCACACTATTTTCTATAATGGTTTTTTTTAAAGTACAGAAATAAGAATTACCAGAATTGTCTTTCTGTATTTGCTTACAAAAAAGGTATATCTTCTCCTGCAGATTTTGAGTGGAGTGAATCTACTGGAAAATTCCCAAGCAGAGAGTGCAACCAGATGAAGCAGCTGCTTGATGCATGCAGCCACTGTTTGAGTTTATTTGAGCCACTGCAGAGCTTTTACCCTTCCATCCAGACAGCGCAGGTCGGTAGCACCTGTTTTGCTGTGTCGTACAAACTCAAAGGAATTCACAAACACCCTCAGTTTTCATGACTTGGATTTCAGAGAAGTTAATATAAAAGAGAAATAATTATTGTCTGAGATGGTGGTTGTTCCTCAGTTCGGAAGCAGCCACCCAGAGCTTCCTCTGCTGTGGGAGGGGCGCAAGGATAGGTTGGCCAGAGCTCTCCTTGGTGGGGGCCACCAGGAGCCTCCTGGCAGTGGCCAGGTGAGCTCCACACAGAGCAACTTTTATGATCTTCATGGTAGGGAGTCCTTCAGAGTGTTCAGCAGAAGGTGTCCTTTTAGCTCTCCCTTTTTGCTTACACTTCTGTAGGTACTTTTACCCTGTACCTTGTTCATGTTTATTACCAACACATATCCCAGATACAGCTATCTCCTTTTTTTTTGGTTGATATCTGATAATAGATACTGTTACATTTTGGAAAATTTGTTAGAAATTCACTTATTTAAAAAATACAATTTTTCTAAGTTTAAGTTCTCTGAGTGTTTTATCAGGCTTCTTAGATGACTGCCTATACTTCTGGTAGATTTCCAGCTTTCCCATCCATCTGTTCAGTTGAAAATAACATGGATTGAATATTCAGCTTGTTCTATAAGTTGTAGATTTTCAAGGACTGAATCTTATTTAAGCAGATAAATGCAGCTGCTGCCTTGCCAATTTGTGACATGATTTCATTCTGGATATCCCCACTGGCTTGCCTATCACTGCCAAGGTATTGAGACTGACTCATCTCTTGCACTCCTTTGCATTCTAAAGCAATGCTTGAATTTTAGGTTTCTTGTTGGAATTATTTTTTGCATATTTTTGTTGTTAACTCTATGTTTACTATCATGTTCTATAGTCTTTCAGTTCACCTTTCCAGATGGTCTTACATATCTGAGTGGACACTAAAGATCTAAGTCACTAGTCAAATAAAATTTCATCATATTGCTATTGAGCCATTTAATGTTTAGCAGTCTGGCTGCCTAAACCTTTCTGTTAGTGAATCAGTAGCAGCCCCAAAACTTTTAATACTTTACACTGTCATTTTTTGTTGATGTGCATTCATATTAAAAGCTTTGGCATCTCTTTTTTCAATACAACCTTGTTCAATGTTAAGCATCAAGCAGAATATTTTATCTCATTTCACTTAGGCTTTATCTGTCCATGCTGCACCTGTATATAAAGCTGTGTTGATATTAATTTCTATCCTTGACATAACACATTTCATCAAGATACAACAAAATAAATCAGGGTAGAGAATGTCAAATGCTTTTGTGAAATGCGTGTGATTTATATTAATATCTTTTTACTATTCAGTTTTCCTCTGATGATTGTTTTTAGACTATGCTGATACACACTCTGAGAAGTTAAAGTAGCAACAAGTGATAGAAAAATTATGCGTGACAGAAAAAATTATGCATGAACAAGGTAAATGGCCTTTCTACAGTAGCAAAAAATTGAAACCAGTGTTTGTACGGAAAAAGATGCATTCTAGCTTGATAGGTCATGTGCTGACCAGTCACTGCTGAGACCATCACACAGCATATACTGGAGCTAGGTTTAAACTAGTTCTAGCTCTAAGCCAGCAATGATCCTGTGAGGGAAATATCTAGTAAAGTTCTGGACCTGGACCAAAGTTTCTGCCATGAGCTTTGCCTCAGCCAGCTCACCATAAGAAAAGATTTATCCACCAAGAAGAAATAAAATAACAGACAAATTTTACACAGGTCACTTAATGGACTCTCCTGGAATTGTTAGTCAAAGAATGTAGGCTTTAGAGTTGAAAAAATTTGGAAAGGGAAAAGCCCTTAGGTGTGCAGTGGTTCTCATCCAGTGAAGTAAATGTGGGTTTCCTGGACAACTCCTGTCCTCACACAGCTCTTCCTTGGCCATCTGTCTTCACCCTAATGTCTCCCCCTCACCTTTCTAGTTACCTCTTTCTCTTCATGTGACCCTCAACGAAATCTGCAAGAAATTATATAAAGAGACTAACAAAGGCCCTAAGTGATCTTTGGGGGTTTTGCACCTATAGGAAAGCATGGCTGTTCATGTGTCAAAATATGGACTTCAGATAGTAAAGAAATGTGGGTTTGTGATGTTTCCAGTATGAATATATAAAGCAATTTCATTACTTCTTTCTGATCCAAAGCACACTGAAAATTTCCATTGCTATCCTTTTGTTAGGGGGCCTCATTGGTTTAAAATCAATATTAGGCATGTGGTAGTTGAAATGGCAGTTTTATTCAAGAATTCTTCTGTAGTAATATGCTGTCATACATGTTCTGAGTGCCCACATGGCAGACATCCATATGCTGTCTCCTTTTAAGCAAATTATATATAGATATATTTCTTCTTATAAAACCCTGCAGGAACAGTAAGGAGGAAAGCCTTTCAACAGAAACTAATTCTAAGCTCCACAGTTTTGCTAGTGGGTAAGGAATCCATTTCCCTTAAGAGAAGACATCATTTGTTCATTCACACTGGGACCCAGTAGGGAACAGAATCCTCTGTAATGGGAAGACAGAGGGAAAGCACAGCCACTCCTTGTGTTTGACTCTATTTTCTGCCCATGTTAAATGACCCATGTAACAAGTAAAGAATTGTTTACATTGATTACTACACAAGCAGGTTAGGTCAATAACTAATCTACTGGTAGCTGGCGATAAACAAAATTGGTGCTGCCATTTCCCCACTTTTTTAAACCAATGGAGCTACAAAAGTACTTCCTAGACCAGATAAATTCCTTTGCTACAGGATGATTAACACCAAGACCTTAAAGATCCAGAGACACTCAATGTGGTTTTTTTAAGAGCCCAAATGCCCCTTGGGTTGGCCAATGGATAACTGACAGCAATATAAGATTCTAGCAGTAGCACTTCAAGATAATTTAAAAAAAACTGAAACAAAAAAATAACCAACTATTGAGGCTCTTTGAGATGTACTTTTGACCAACCTAGTTTTACATGAGTGTATTTTTTTGTCCTGCCTCTCCTACTTACTTCACTAATTTGCTATGAGCTTTTAAATTACCTAGCAGTTCCACAGGGTGAGAGCTATGACTGAGTTTGCATCACACCTAGCTCAGAAGAGATACACTTAAAACTGGAAAACTATGTTTTTACAGAGAGTGAAAAAGAAATTGAAAAAAAAGAAAGTGAGAAAGGAGACTACTCAAATCTTTCAAGCTATGAAGGAGAATGGATGGCTGTCCTGACTTCTGATTGCAGTCACAGTCCTGCAGACCCTATGTTTTGAAAGACGTCTTGTAAACAGACATCAAGGGACATGGTGACCCCACTCTTGTTCAATGGGAATGTGGTCTCATTAGGGAAGACACCAAGGTGGTCTCAGTGTGCAAGAGAGAATCAGGAGAAGAAAAGGCTTTGCTGTACCACAACGTCTTTTCAGAATCTTCTGGTTCAGGTCACCTCTCACAAAGTGTCATTTCTTGACAAATCTTACCTTTTTTTGTTGCTATTTTTATAGGCTACATGGACAATGAGTAAGTGTTTCCATGGCAATCATCGACAGCTTCTCATGGATTAAGATAGATTTTAGCATTCATAGACAAAGACTCCATTCTTCCCTTTTGGTTTAAAAGTATTTTTAAGGCTAACCAAGGAGGATCATGTAGGAGTGCGCTGTTACAGTAACAATACCACTGTGAGGATATTTAGGGAGGTCCAAGTTAAAAGTAGTCTATTAATATCTTAAACATCCTTGTTAAAACCACATTCAGATGAGATCAGAGTGTATGCAAATCACTGGGTTTTCTGCTGTAGAGAGGGAAATGTCTTATGTTCTTTCCTCAACTGAGACTGCAACCAGAATAAAGTCAAAGGCTCCCCTGCCCTTGCAGAGCACTCGATTCTCACTGTACCCTGATGTCTCCTGGAACCAAATAAAATCTATGGCAAGGTAACCTAMTAAGGGGATAAAACTGCAGCAGCAAATTAGCTTAGGGTCAGGGACACTGTGAAACTATAAATTTAGTTGGCTCAGTTGGTCCAGAATAAAACATAAACTGTTCATATTCTGGAATAGGAAGGCTGACGCTGGTCTAACAAGAAAAACTAACATCTCACGGGTAGTATCTTTTTGTCTGTGCCAAGATCAGTGCTCTACTGGGAAAGAGATCTGGGATGTGGGAAAAAAAACCACCTCAGCCTTCCAAAACAGGGTTAAATTTTGGAGCTTCAAAGAGGACTAACAGTGTGAACCCTGGTATGGTTATGGATGGACTAAATTAGTTTAAGAGTCAGTCATTTCATGTATTTATTTCTTTTCARACAGACAACATGCAGTGAGACACCATACAGATATACTTAGTTCTCACTTTTGAAGTGCACTTGAACAGTCCACAGGATATATCTCGGAAATGAGAACTGCAGAAACAAACAAACAAAGGAAAAGCATGTCAAGTTACCTAAAAAGTGTCAAAAAGAAAAAGCCTGGTCATTCCTCTTCCACAGGAAAACCACTTGATAAGAGATCCATTTGTGAGGAAAAGGAGGAGTTGCTGACACTCACTCCAAAGTGGAATTCTGACTGCCTAACCATAATAAACCATCCCAAACTCAGAATTTTAACTGAAGTGTCAATCATATTTGTAACTTATTTGAATATTGATGTCTAAAAGTATAAGGTTAGTTTATCAACTTACTTTTCTAACCATCTTATTACCTAAGCTTTATTTTTTTTTCATTTCTTATAAATAAGAGATAATTTTTTGCAACTGCTGTATATTATAAATAGTCCTCCTTGACTGCCCTGCCACTATTCAACATATAATCAGAAGGGAAATGTAAATTATTTCTGAACTCGTGGTATGGTGTGTTTTCCAGAATGACTACATTTTTTATGATTCAGCAGGCTCTGCAAACATCCAGGAGAGTTATTTTGTCTCCCGTGTCATGGGTGAGTTACACCTTTATGTAAGATCAGTTCATACTGGTTCCATAGGCCCCAGTGTTTTCTGCTTGGGGAAGCTGAAGCATCACAGTACAGTGTATCTTACCCGGAGCTACGTGGCAGACACTGGTGTTCTTAATACACTAGTTCTGTTTATTCTTAAAAGTGACTAAAACACAGATGAACTGTGCCATGCTTTTTAAAAACAGGATTTTCTTTTTCTGTGTGACAGAATGACTTTTTATTAAGGTTGCAAAACTGGTGAAACCACTTCTTCTTATAGGAGCTGCTGCAGCACAGAGATTGCTGTGTAATCATGAGCAGCCACCTGAAGCTTCACAACAAAAAACTGAAGAGTCTTAAATTTGGTTGCACAGGCTGTTTGGCTTCCTAGACCAGTTTACTTCCTTGCTCAGAGCGGAGTACTAGAACTAAGTCTCTATATACAAGTATATATATGTATATTCCTCTAAAATAGCATGTAAAACTCCCTAAAATATACCAAATATACACATATATACATGTATTTGTCTTTTTCATGAAAAGCAAATATGTTCCATCTTCTTCCCAAAGCAGTTTACATATTTTACAAGTGGACCTCTATATTGAGAGGGAGTTAGTGTTCTAGAAATAGAAGTGAATGAATGTTGTAGGAAATTTACCGTTGAGCAGAATATGAGCTCTCTACCAGCATGTTAAAATAAAACGGTGTATCTACTGTCCAGCCTGCTCCCAGGTGTGTACTGGAAAGTTTCCCTTGAAAGACAAGTCTTCAAACCTGCATCACTGCTAGTCCAGCTTGAAGTAGGAGGTATCTATGATTCTCTCGAGGTGATGCCAAATGGCAGCACAGTGAAGGACAGTGGCATGAGACTGAACACCATGGGACTTCACTAATATTACTAGGACTGCCACCACCTTCCTCTGTGTTCATACACAGGCTTGTAACTCCCTCTGTTTTTTGTTTTCCCTGAGAAAGAAAGGGAAACCGTATAAAAGCAACATACAAAACCCAATAAATACCAATTTAATAAATGTAGGTGCATTTTCAGTCTGGTGCTAAAATCTAATAAGCAGATAAATCAGTGAATTTCAAGAGCAAGCGAATGCACTGCATAATTTGTACAGCAAAGACCACTGAAACAATTTGAATTTTTGGAAGTTCAAACCTATTTATAATACTACATGGTGGTGAGGAACCGAGGTAAAGTCAGCTCTGGCATCCAGCACCTCACTAGACAATAAACAAACAAAACCTTGCGAACAGTCTCATAAACACTTTAAAACAAAATACACATAAACAGTCATAGAACATCTGAAAAGGGTGGAAACAAATGAAATTACGTAATAATTTCAACACATAATTCTCAAATTAGATCTGCATTACATGCTACTCTGGTTTTTTCACAGTAATAAACAAAGGTTGATACTGACAGCAAATGCTTTTCCTCCATACTCAAAATAGTATTACAATGCACTGTTGTTGCATTTCCAAATGTTTTAGAGTATTACTGAGAAAACTGCTATAGAAAAAAGAGAAAAAGACCAAAGGAATAATATTTTTTCCATGCTATGCCATTCTGACGGCAGCTTTTATGATTGTGACCAAGGATACAAACAATTTAGCAGTTTCCACCATTCAATTCCTTCAACTGATGTTTATTCTAAATAAATGATTCTTCAGTGTCTGTGTGTGTTTTCTTCTCAAGTGTGGGCTAAACAGAGGCGTAGTGAAAAAAATAGCTACCACATTGCCTGCAACAGGCTTGAATTTCACCCAAGTGATCTTAACCCAAGTGTGCATCTCTCTGTTTGTAAAAGCACTGCTGAAATTCCAGTTCTTTCACTTAATATTAGAAGGAGAAATGTAGATAGTGGGTTAAATTTCAATCCCACTGAAGTTAGCAGCAAGCCTCCCGCTAGCTTTACTTACATGTACAAAACACAAACATATGGCTGAATTAGGAATAGAGGAAAATAAGGAGGAACAGAGGAAATGCTGTCACTGACTGAAAGCAGAGTGGGTGGGCAGCACCAAACCCTGTCCATACAGGTTTCCATTGTAATTTTCTAATGGACTGGAAGAGCTATTCCTTCATCTACCAAAAGCAATGGTTTGTACCTAACAAAGCTAGCAATTGCTAGCTGTCAATATGTCAAGAGAGTAAGGAGTTGGAACAGCTGAAGGATACTCAGGCATGTACTGAAGGCTGTGAGAGATCATAAGAAGGTGAGGTGGAGAAAACCAGCATGGTTCCTGCCTGGAATGAGACAAACTCAGAATGACAAAGCTCAGCTGATTTCCATGTAGCTGTATCTGCCCACTGCAGCAATGGCATTAACTATAAACCTGCCCACAGCTTTGACAGCTATGAGAGGAGCAGCCTCTTCTTCTTCTGCAGGCTTGTAAGACACACAAATAAGCTAGAAGAAGTCCCGTTAGAGAAATGGGCAGATAGTTTTTGAATATTGCTATTTTTAGATTATATAAAAACTAGGGCTTCTGGAGAGTCTGTTATTTTAAACAAATTGTAGATTGCTTCTTTCTCTTGCATGCATAAAGCTGTGTCATGATGGAAAAATAAACACATGGTTGAGAGATTTCTTGAACTCCTGTATGGTTGTTAATTTTTCAACAGTTCTTTTAATGGCTTTGAGAGCATAATACAGCAGAATCCACAAAGAGTCAACTCTCACTGTCAGTTCTTCGTCACACCGTTGAAGAAAATCCCATCTGTCTTCCAATGTTTTAATTTTTAGCTATGTTATTTCCTCATCTCTCTCTGGTCAGCTTTTTAATGAATAGCAAATTTTGAATCTGTTTTTTGAAACAGTCTACAAAAGCATGGCTTTTTAAACCATGTTTGCATAACTCTCCATCTGACTAACCTGCTAAATTCCTTGTCCCAAAAGACATGCAGAAATGACCCATTTTCAGTGGTGTGCTGGCTGTATACTTAAGGACTGTATGAGTTTGCCTGACAAACCACAAACAATCCCTTAACTGCCTCTTGATAACACCTGGATTTTTTTATTGTGCTGAAGTGAAGCTTTTTCTTTTTCTCTCCCAGATTAATGAAAGGAAAAAATAGAATTGAAATAGATTGGAAGGCTTGATGCTTAGGATTTAAAATCCAAAACCAGCTCAGTTACATGTGGCGAATCATTTTTGGTTTATGATGGGCTATGGATGACAATAAAGTTCTCATACTGTTCCCAGTGGCCAGCTATTCATATCCCAGACCCACCAGTGTATCTGAATTACTAGCATGCTTTTTGGCAACTGGGGAAGAAAGACTGCAGGCTGAATGGGTGCCAAGATGGATGTACAATGTGGGCCAGTTCTCCAGGAAAAGTCTGATCCAACCTTGCTGAGTGGACCAGACATTCAGCAGTGCAATTTGAGGAGCTGCAAGGGGGTGAGGGGGAGACTGCCTGTGCCTTAGGCAGAGCTTCCCATTGCTTTCAGAGGCTGGGCAGCTTCCTATAGGATGCTGCAAAAGTTTGGCCATTGTTGCTGCAGCCTTGGTCCGTATGTGTTCGTATTATTTTTTTGCCTGAAGGTTTGGCAGTTTATTTTTGACTCCTGTTAGCTCAGCATAGAGCAGGGGAAGTGAAATGGTTTCTGTTATTTCTCTTCTACAGTGTCAGAATCATTGTATGTGTGCGAAGCTACGGAAGACAATCTGATTGCCAAATGTTTCTGGTGGCAGAACTGGCCTGCTCATTGCAACACACTGGAAAAACAAGAGAAAGTTTCCAAAATGACATTCAGCTTCTTAGCAAGCTGATAGAGCCAAGTATTGGCTAGTTAATACATCAGGACTGAGAAGGGAGATAGCTTTCCTTTCCACTTGTAAATTTGATATGTTTTGTCTGGAAAAAATTAAAACAATATAAAAATACAACTTGGCTGTATCATTTTTCTAGCATCATTTTTTTTTGAAAATAGATTTGTAATTTAAGCTGCTGTGTAGTGTCTGGGAGCACCAGGATCTTGCCAGTTCACCATAGTTCATCATTGGGTTGCTTCACCACAACCAAAAGCTGAGGAATAAAAAGTCTTGTTGATCGGGTTACATTTTAAAGCTTTATTTATTAATCTCATTATGCAGACTTGTGAGAACATGGTGGGAGAAGATTTAGATGGGGAGGAAGCTTTTATCTGTGTAGTAAATACAAATAAGAAGATAACATTAAGCYTTTCAATGGGTCCTGCTGGGAGGGAGGGACGCTGCACCACCCCTCAATAACAGAGCAGGCTATCATTCTTGTGAATAGAAGCTTTGTGTCCAAAGAAAAACTGTCTTTAAAACCAAGTAGTCAGACCCAAACAAATTATTTTAGTAAACTGAGTTGTTTTGTCCTTTGTATTCTGAGAGAAATGCATCTACAGTGACCGGTTTTCATAAAACGGTTTCTCAATTAGAAAAAAAAGTGTAATTCTAAAAATGTTATGATTTCATCATCTTCCCTGCTGGAGTACTCTTCCGGACACTGGATCCTTCAGTCTGCCAGCAGCTCGGTGAGCTGGACAAACTACTGGACAATGACCCAAAGGAGAAATTTAACTGAATTAATAAAGAGAGTGACGGAGAAGTTCTGGCAATAATTTATCTGGCAAGAATGAATTAATGGAAATACAAACTACATCATCAAGGTCTCCTGACACTAATTTTCCAATAAGAAGATATCATAATGATATTAGACAGAAGACAAACAAAAAGTAAATTAAAACTTCAGAACTTTAAATTTCTTTGAAATTAATATTTCCTACACAGAGTAAGTCTCCTGGGTTTAATGAATTTAACAGTAAAGAAGGAAGGGTCATTCTTTTTAATGAATTTTAAAACATAACAGACTCAGGAACAGACAATGTAAGGGTAGTTATTACAATAGGGAACATCAGAGGACATTTTGTAGCAGAAAGAAATTTACTGGTCAGAGTCAAGCTGGGAAAAAAAAAACCCACACAAAATCCAAGTCAGTTTCTGTTCTGGAATGGGAATAAAATTAAAGAGAGGAAATGCTCTAATGTATCGCATGTCCTCCTTCAAAACTCTTGTGCAGCCAATACTGGGCATCTAGGAAAAAAACACTTTAGTTGCCTGTTAAATCTTTTAGGAGGGCTTTTCATTGTTTTACCTTTTCATTTGTTGCGGCTTGTGAGGTTTCTTGCTTTTGCTTTAAAAGCTTTGGGAAGTTTGGGGTTGGATGGAGATTTTCCCTACAGGAGCAGGCTGATGGCTGCACACAATGGCCACACCTGCACTGATTTCAGCAGCTGGATGCACTTCCTGACCCAGCTCTGCAGTGCGGCCTGTTACCCACGGGACACTGGTAGCCAGGACTACTAAATTCTGTTCCTGTGTGTATCAGACAGCGCAGGGAAGGGATGAAAGATTCCCTGGTAGCTTGATGTCATCTCCTTAGCAGATTAACTGACATGGTGCCATTGTATCAGGATTGTGGGCAGCTACCTGCTTATCCTTGGAACACAGACCTCTCTGGTCTGTACAGAGAGAGTATGGGCACACAGCTTCCAGCAGGGCTGTGCATAAGAGCCCTTGCTCCAGAGAGATATTTCTAAAATAAGGTACCACTTAAAATTATCAAAAGTAGCAGATTATGGACTTCTGTCACTTCCCTCAATAATCTAGGGCGGGTTTGGCCAGCATATTCTATATGACATATGCTGTGAGAAATGAGAGCTCTCACATGCTTGAATTGCAATGTGGCTGTTGAATTAGACAGTAGGTACCACCAAAGGGCTAAACACTTCCAGTACTCCCCAGTTTTTTGCAGGAGAAGGCCTCAAAATTGGATTAGAGTCAGAGTGTGTTCCTCACTCTCATCTGAAGCTTTGCTGTACAAGGGATTCTTGCAATGGGCTTTATCTCCTAAAAAGTAGTACAAATAGGATCTGCCTCTGTCTTTTTCAGAGCTAGTACTATATTTGCAATTAAGAGAAATACAGTGGTAATTGCTGACAATTCTCTTAATTTAATTATACTGTTTATATTTGCTCAGTCATATATTTATTTGTGTTTTGCATATCAGAGCAGATGAAAAGAAAATCCATGAATGAACCAACAATCAAAGGAACTGTAGGAAAATATTTTAATACATGCTTTTTTCCTTTGTGAATTCTACAAAATGAATCTGTCCTAAGCTTAAAATCAAGTGCTTTAAAATTGTTTTTTACATTATTTTATCCTTCCTTTTCTGAAGCAAGAAATCTTTGTGACACTCTGCAGTGATTCTGTGCCTAGGGACATAAAGAATGAGTTGGAAACTATCCAAAACAGGACCTCCTTCCACAAGAGATGTGGTCACTATTAATTATAAATTGCATTTGTCATATAATGACTTAGCATGGGCTATGATAGTTATTATCTATGTCATGCTACATTTTTGTTATTCCTACATTTTATAAAAGGACAGGTTGCAGAAATCATGTGCTCAAATTCATTAAACAGCAAACTTTTATTCTGATGTTTTTCTGCATTTACAGCTATGTGTGTTTAAACTGTAACAACATTTGATTCCCCAGAAGCATGATTCATTTGACAGATCTAATAACCAAGAAGTGTAAGATTTCACCAGACCTTGTAATTTTGTTTGTGGGACTTGGCAGGGAAACTTCACGCACTGAATTTGGAGTGTATTGGTTATTCCACTTTAATATCTAAGTCCTAATAGGACAGAGGAGAAATAAAAAGTGTTGTAAGGAAAAAATGCAAGTCAAGGCACTGACCAAGGAAGACCATAGTGGATTTGTCAGGGGGATTATTGTCTTCTTTGTACTGCCCCACACAAAAATCCATCTTGGATAGTTTATGGAGGGACCAGCCCTCACAACTTCCTTGTGTGCTAGATTGCAGCCAGCCTTAACCAAAATCTCACAGGCAGCAGCTTGGGCCTCTTCCCATCTATCCTACTGCCCTAAGGGATAACCCTTGGGCACTAAGTTATTCACATGAGGAGCTGAGGAAAATCGCTGACTGTTTTTCTCTAATAGAAAAGAAAAATATGTCAGGGCTTTGTTTGATTTTGGGTTTYTTTTCTTCCTTTATTAAAAGAGCCAGTAGGACTTATACTGACAACCATTGCCATGGGAGCTTTGCCTAAACAAAGTTTAAATATTGGCAAGTGCTTCAGTCTTACAGAAGGATAGCAAGACACATACTTTGCTAGAGAAAAAAAGTAAAACAAACTTTTCTCAGTATCATGATGAGTTCATCTATGTCCGAGGGGAATTAAAAGTTGTTCTATTGATTTAAACAGAAGCAGGATCAGGTCCTTTTTATCAGAGCCTGATTCACAGCCTAGGAAAAAAAACAACTAGAGAATCTTATGAATATTTCAAGATTTCTGCTGATCTATGTACCTATGAATAAAATGAGATGCTTCGGTATAGAAGGAACTCATTACCTAAATTAAAAATAGATGGATCATTTATAAATGCAAAAGTAAATATAAGGCAATCAAATTATTACATAAGAAAATCCTGCAAGGAATATTTGAGCACCAATGAACATATTTCATACAACTTGACTTGGCAGCAGCATGAGAATTTAAATAAGCTGGGGAAAGGAGAGCGATGCATTTCTCACACAGCATTGTGCCTGAAACCCCGAATTCAGGTTCTCCAGTCACCCAAATCAGAGGTGGGACTCAGGAGCCGAGCAACGTTTTTCTATTTGGTGAACCTCCATTCTGCTTCCACAGAAACCTAGGCTCTGAGGCCAGGAACCACGTGCCTGCACATCAGCAGCTTTCTAAAAACCAGTCATGGATTCATCTACCCAACCCCAGGAGACTGAAAACTTTAAGCCAGTACATAGCCAAAGAAGAGAAGATCCTAAAATTCTTTTTTGATTCACTGACTACTGTGAATCATCCTCTGTGGATGCAAATGCCTGATTCAGCTCTCCACATTATGGAAAAAGTAAAATGAGACTCTAGCAAAACAGACAAATTCAGAGTGGATGTTCAAGCTTGGACTCAGCTGAACTTGATGATCTCAAGGGTCTTCTTCAACCTAAATGATTCTATCATTCTATGGTTTTGTTCTAAGTGATTTCCCCAATAACATAGTCTTAGACTGCTTTATAAACACCAACATCAAACCACCATCAAATGAAATTTGTGAGATTTCATTTCAGATGTTCCTACGGAGCAAGCACAAAATTTCTCTCAGGTGAAAAAATACCAGTTTGATTCAGGGATTCTGAATACAGAGACACATGTATTAGTAGATGGTTCAATCACACAGACAGCAACCCATCATTTCAATATTTACAAACTCTTCTTGCAAAACTGAGTAATATGACATTTAAAATACTTCCTACATAAATTGACAAGGGCATTATTATTTCTGTTTGATTATGGGTAATAATATAGTCCCCATTGGAATTGGTAGAAATTACTCCATAGAACTTCATTTGCAGCTACATGTTTAAAGCTGAGGATGAACAGTAACTGCTGAGAAATTCTGAGAGCTGGCAGTGATCCAGTGCTCCACAAAGTCTGACCTCATGCTCACCAAAGGGAATTCTCTCTGGGTTATTTCTTCACATGTGATGTGGTGGAAGGAGCTGCCATTTCTGAGTCTGCTTCAAACTCCTTCCAGCATAACTCTCTTTCAAGCATATGAAATGACCTAAATGATTTTATGAAACAAAGCTTCTTTTTATTCCAACTGTCCAAAGCATTCATTGCAAGCAACTAAAATGATGAAATTCTAAATTATAATGAGAAAGCCTGAGAAAAGACTAAGCTAGGTGTAATGGTATTAGAAGGATCTTCTCAAGAATTGGCACAATATGTATACATTTTACAGGCTGGAACGGGAACTGTTAGAATCCAGTAAGTTTAGTATAGGACAGTGTCATTGTGGATTGTTTAAATCAACTTCAAAAGCTGTTAACACCTTAGTCATTCTGAAAAGGACACTTATTTTTCATTTTTGAAGGTTTAATCATATTATGTGTCAAGAATTTCCTATATAATGCACCCAGAGATATTGTTTCTGGCTTCCACCTTTTCCAGTTTTAATTCTGAAAGGGAAATAGCAATAAATGTAGCTTGCAATTATGCACTGTTCAAATACATGAAATTTCACTAGAAGAGTGGTAAAGAAAGCAATCTTTCTACACCCCTTCACAATCCTTCAGAAATACCATGCATTTATTCAATTATGGGCTATCACATAAAACAATCTGGAGCTGTAACTGGGTAGCAAATCTTACTACATCTTCATTGGGCTGCATTTGCAGATGATAAATTAAAGGCTGAATTCAGAAAATCTTACTGATGCAAGTAATTCTTATTTTTGCATGGCTTCTCACTGATTTCAAACCTTTATTTATATAAATATTTCCATTGYCCTCAGTAGTGCTAACTGGGAGAGTAAGAGTTTCCAGCACCAGGTTTTAAATTATTAGTGGGGGTTTTTTTCATTAACAGATGTCATAAATTCTACTGAGTAAGTTAGCAGTTAGAGATTGCTTAAAGGATATGTGTTAAATGATTGCTTGTTGGCACCAGAATTATTTTTTATTGTTCTTTGGTGGGGGGGGGGGGGGGGGGGGGGGGGRGAGTGGGACTTCTTCGTGTCCCTTCTCCAAAGAGCTTGAAATTTATGTGTTGGAGAAAAGAAAAATCAAAACCAGAACATATGTCTACAATAAACAAGATTATATATAGTTACCATAGACAAGATAAAATAGACAAAGAAACAACAGAACTGTTTCAATCAAGACAGGAAATCCAATGTGAACGCCAGAAGTGGGATTTAGCTCACCTAACTTTAGCTGTATAAAACTAAGGCATTTGCTCTTAGACACCTGGGCTGTTGCCATAGTCCATGGGGAGTGACAGATCCATGAAATGGGCCATTCATCCAACGTATTTTAGGATGTGATGAATCACTTTCTGCATGTGGTTGTGTCCATTGACTGCAGTAGGCACCTAGGTAACTAATCTATATTTAGTGCTTAAATCCCCTTTAGATGACTAAATTAGATAAGAGAACCCAATCCAGCTGCCTTTCAAAGGTCAGGGTATACATCAGGGTGGAGGTGAGTTTTAAGGAAGGATTTACGGACAATAAATTCACTTAGATCATCAGCACAAGAAACAAGTCATGAAATGGGAATGTTCTATCTTGGGTCAATAGATCAGAGATTAAATATATCAAGTATTTATTCCCATACTACCTGCTTCCCCTTCCATTCTTGCCATTTCAAACATATATTTAGGCTTTTAAAACTCTTTTGCTTCTCCTTGCTGCCATGTACAAGGGAATAGAAATTGGGCTTTATACTGAGAGTGAAACGAGTGTGAAGGTGCTGCCAAACGATTAGAGCAGAAAGCTGAAAAATGCTTATTTTCTTTTTAGACACAGTTTCATGGAAGACAATGCACAACAACCGTAGGAAGATAACTTTCAAAAATACTTCAAGTTGAAGTGAAAATCAGATAGTGGGAAAACAGTGAAAGGCAGAAAATAGCAGAACTGTGCTAGATAAACATTATGTCTGACAGGCAACAATTTTCTGAAACGGCCTTTGATTTCACAGTCTCCACGCAGCTAACAAAATAATCACCAGATGTTTGTGAAATTTTTGATCAAAAATAATTCTTGCATGAGGTTTTTGAGTCCTTCTAGTCATAAGTTTTATGGAAGAAAAGTCTAGATAAACATGGGAAAGGTATGTGATATCTGTTTTATATCACAGGAAGAGAAAATAATACCCTAAGTTATATGTTGTTTTGTCAGCTGAGATTTATTTGTATTTTCATTATTTTGTTTTGTCTTTTTGTAGTTGGTGCAATTCAGAAATCTCTAGAAAAGGTAATTTTAAAAAAGAAATTAAAGATTTTATGTAGTTTAAAGGAAATTGTTATTAATAACTACTGTTATAATTTTATTATATAAACAATAATTTAATAATAAAATAATGTTTTATGAAAATATTATATAAATAGTCCTCCCATTTACGGCAAGTGAAATCCATAATTCTACAATAATCAGCAAGGAGCCAGTCTTAGAGACTGTGGACTCAGCAAGACAGCAGATAAATCAAAGGAAAGAGGACTGTCAAACTTGTATGTGACATTAAAAGGAGCCTGGATACCCTTTGGGTCTTAAATCTATTTTTGTGTTTGCAGAAGCATCTTGATATTAGAGCAGTTCCAATAAATCTCTGTCTCTGTGTCTACCTGTTAATATTGCTAAACAATATCAAACCTCATGTCAATCCATAAAACGCTCCAGACACAAGCCTCATAATTTTTTCCACTTTGACTTTTCCCCCAGTGCTGATAAAAACATTTATCACACAAGCACTAAAGCCTGAATCCCTGGTAACAAACTTTCAGACAAAAGTTGGTGAGGAAAAAGCTTTGGTAGTCTGTACTTTCTTGATCTAGGGACACATTCAATTCAATTTCTAGATCTGACTTCAAGTTAGACATAACTGAATCTAATGTTCACAGCATTTATTTCGTCTCTGAAAATGTATGGGCTAGTATTACAGTCAAGTTTGACTAAGTTAGTATTGAAGAACTTCATCGTTAAGTCCTTTTGTAGTTTCATAAGACTGCTGGCACAGCTTAGAAAAATTTACTATAATGGTCCTTGAAAAACAACTTATTTTTGTGCAGTTTAATTCTAGTCCATGTGCTTGTGGCATGAATGAGAAATCTGGACTCCTTCTCTATACAAGCAGTGTTGCAAAACTAAAGAAGAGAATGGATGCCTTGGTCAGTTATGTATACTGTCACCTACAAGATTAAACTGGGAATAAGGCAAAGTCTATCCTTTATCTCTGCAAATTCATCAATCCAGGGAAAGAATAATCTTTGTTGTCATTCTTGTTCAGATAAAACATACTTGGAAAGAAAGAACTAATTTCACAAGTAGCACTCTGATTTTAGCTCATCTTGTAGTAGCCTTGGACGCAGTCTCTTCAAGGAATGGGCTAGAACACCTTGGTCCAAGCCCAGCTCTGCTGAATGCTGTAATTTGTAATGATCTGTCCAAAGATTGGAGAGTTCAGTTGAGATACTCAAGGTAGCTTCACAGAAGCTAGAGCAGATATCAGATATAGTCTGGGCTAATGCAGAGCCRGTCAGTAGAGGCTGATTTCACATGACAGTGGCTCTCATTGTGTGGCACCACACCCATGACACTGGAGCCTGCCTGCCTTTTTGTCACCTTCAACACAGCTGGTTCTCACCATGTCGTGACATCAGCAGCCTTTTCGTCACCTTCAACACAGCCGGTTCTCACCATGTCGTGACATCAGCAGCCTTCTCTATGTCTTGATTTGCTCTTCAGATAGCAGGCAAAAATCTTTTGCTGAGGTGAGAGGGCATCTACATAATGCTCACAAAAGCTGCGGCAGGAGAAGATCGAGTCGACCCTCTGCATGGGATGAGCCACACGGCAGCTGCACAAGGAGACAGGAGCAGGACATAGAGAGAAAGAGGAAAAGGGAGAGGGAAAAGAAAGGCAAAACAGTTCCTCAAACACCACCAGAAGATCAGTGTAGATGAGAGGACGTAGCAAAAGAGCAGTTCCTTTCTAGCCTTGGGGTCACTCACTTCGGCCAATTGGCACATGAGCTACAACCTGAAAATTCATATTGAAAAATCCAGAGGAAAGAGGAAAGAATCCTGTGCACACCAGAACCTCCATGTGTGGTTTCACTGTTGACAAGCAGATAAAGTCTGCAATGGCTTTTCAAAGCGCAGTTTGGACTCATGTTTGCTAGTACTTTGTTTTGACTGTGCTATATATTGCTATGTAAACACATGAGAAAGAGTGAAGAGTAATGAAATTGCACACAAAGTTGTTAACATTATCAAAATCTTGTCATTACATAAAAGCAACAGGAAATAAAGCAATACAGACACTGCAAAAGTGCACATTATCATTTCTTTCCCCTAATGGTGACAGTATATTTCCTCAAGGTCATCTTTCTGCATGATGCAATGATATGAGTATGGAAGACATGCCTTATTTCCTTTTCCTTACCTGAGTTCATCTTTAGAGCTGAGTGATATATTTTCTAGGTGCTACCTAGAAGTATGTCCACTGAGGCAGCAATTCCATGTCCCAGATCTCTCAGTTCATTAGCATTTCAGCAAGATTGCTAACCTCCTCTTTCCTCTCTTCCCTTTCATCCCGGACCTTTGGTATAAAGTCTCTACAGATCTCTAGCACCAAAGCACGGGCAGATGATGGATCAATGCCAGATGGTCTAGCCATAAATTTGCTGGCTGGAAGAAAAGCTGTTCCTTTTTGGGTTTCACTCAGCTTCAGGTTCCTTGGTAACCCTGAAGAAAGGGGCTGAAATGCAACAGGGCTTCACAAACTCATCCTGTGTAACAAGGAAAAGTAGAGTCAAACTGATTGGGACCCTAGGATCAGAGAGGTTTCTTCATGCCTATTCAGCCTCACCAGGAGGTAGGCTCTGTATCACAGAGCTGATCTCTAAGTTTTACATCCTTGCCATGTTAGATATTTTTAAGGGCCTTCTTTATCTTGAGGTTGCTATAGGGACCTGCACACACAGTCTGAGAGGCTCTTCAGGGGCAGACCTTGGTACCCTGTGTGCTGGTGGCATCACCAAGTATCAAAGAAATGTCCCAACCATAGCAGCAGCTAAAGCAATCGTGCCAAAACTTGGGCTCCGTTCACACCACACAGTTTACATTAGCATCCAAGTAAAAAAGAAGAAAAGAGCTTCTTCTTTAGGAGGTTCATGACTTGCTAACTCATCCATAAGTTATTACAAAGCCATACTTTATTGAGATTCATGAGAAGAAATGAAATCCAAGTCTTAACATATGCCAAACACGCTAGTTCCTCCCTACGTATAGATAATGAATAAAAATGTAGTTTGCTTTATTCAATTTCTTTTCAGTTGACTCCCAGAGATTTCCTAGAATATTTTCTATACACTTAATCAGATTTGTCTTAAACAGCAATACAGGACTGAGTCATCCAGTCCAGTTCTCTGTTATCACAGGCAACTACATTTTGCATGGCCAGTCAATCTTCATTGTTCAAAATGGTTTGAAGTTTTTGCTCCTTTTCCTCCTAAGAAAAACACTCTTCATATACATATATTGATTTCCCTGCATAAGCAAAGTTCTATTTTTTGTGTGTGGGCTTGTTGCCACAATATCTGACTGCTCTGGAATACTGTGGGTTAGGTACAAGTGTTCAGAGAAAACATGAGGAAAAACCATATGTACTCATTAGTGAAAAAGATCATCATGACAGATTGTTCTCCATATGTGGAATTTCTGTATTGTAACCTTGCTATTTACATGACACATGAAAAATGTGTCATTTTCTAATGAAAAATTTCACTTTATATAATACCTTACTAGTCACATGATGTGAAAATGTTATTTCCTTTATATCTATTTCATTAGAAGGGACCTGCCATAAATTTAAAGCTTTAGCATTAGTGTATTTGTTGATATAATTGCAAAACATGTACATTGCAATACTGGTGGAACCAACAGAAATTAAACAGGTGAGAATAATTAGCCTATAATTGATGTCATGAAGCTCAGACAATTCTCCATACTTCAGAAGTTCACCTCCAGCAATTTTCTAATCTACTGTATGTGAGAAAAGGGAAGTATTTATTAGTCAAAGAAGTAAATTAAATCTTGCAATGCAAATGACAGAATTTACTTATACTTAATTAAACCTTACTGAATAATTTTAATTAAATTAATAATTTGCAAAATATCAGCAATATTGAAATATTAGTCAAATAATTTCATCAGTTTTCTTCCTTGACATTTGAATATTTTTAGATGTTAAATATTTATGAAGAAAAGTGTCATTTAGAATAAAATAAGAAGATAGAGCAGAAGAGATTGCCATCCATTAGGCAGATTACTCTTCCTTTAGATCCATTTTTTTTTTTCAGTTTTGTTTAAGTACTCGGTCGTCCAGCAAAAAAATGTTAAATGGAAATCTCTCAAGATAKGCCTTTTCTTAAATTCTCAAAATAGAATCATATTCCTGTAATTTTTCCTTAGGCAGAACCTTAACTGGCTTGAACACAATCTGTCCCAAAACTCATGTAATCAGTGGAAACATTTCCACTCACTTCAGTGAATTTTGGAAAAGGGAATATCACAAAAAGTAGTAGGCTGCTATTTCTTGTTTCCAGACAGTAAGTACATGACATTTTTGTAACTATGTCTGAACTATTTTAAACTCCAGCACAGACTGTTGCACATGATTTTCAGAGACCTAAACTTTCTTTTCACGAAGAAACTGAGATAGACTTAAAAATCAAGATTTTTCTTTTTTGGATACTTTTTTTAATGAAAAAAGGCAAAGTGAAGTTTCATTGCTTTGCGGAACTGCCATGTAAAAGTGCTTATCTTCTGGTGGTGATTTTCCTTCATGGGGAATTGAAATACACCAGAGGGACATGGAGTAATACATCTGTTTCCACAGTGAAACTGTTGGCAGTGATAAAACATTAAGTATTTTTGGGAAAAACACAGAATATAATGGACATATTACAGTATTTTTCCACGATGCTGAAATCAAAAATGTAACTGGCCTATATATTTGATTATCAGTTCAAGTCTTTTAAAGACTAAACCTAGCTTTCTTTAAATGGACAGCAATTTTGCAAACTTTGCACCTTTTTAGTTTTCTATTCTTTGTATTTATTGTCCCCAGATAATAAAAAAGATATTAAAAAGCAATTGCACTGAGAGTTGATTTCATGTAACTTTCATTGAGATTCTCAGATAAACATCTAAAGAGTATCAAGGATAATTGTGCCACATTACTTTATCTAACACAATGTGCATCCAATGCAAGACTTTTTTTTGTTTTCTGAATGAATGCATATATCTGCAGTAATAAATCATTTTCTGATATTAGAGAATAAGATTTTATGGTGCCATTAATTATGTAGTTCAGCTGGAGGCACTTCTGCATGAGTTCTAGAGAGATCTGTGACAACAGTGAGTAATTCTATTAATCATATGCAGATATTTTTTGTAAGGAACATGCTAGCAATTCCAAATTTTATATGTAACACTCCAAGAGGACGTGATATGTACTTTTACTTTCAGCCTCTTCTTCCTTTTTTTTTTTTTTTAAATTAAAATTCCCTCACAGTAGCAAGAGTTCACTGCATGAAACAAAGCCAAAGGAACTTTGGGAATTACTACATCCCATTTGTCAGTTCTATCAATGTAGCTTAACTGGTATGTACTGATTTAGAAATAGGGATGGTTCTTAGTAAAAACATCTTTGTTGAGCCTAGTGATGGCAACAACTATAGCAGCAGAAAAAAAAAGCCATATCATAGTTCACTTGCAGAAGACTCACAAAACCTTATCAAATCTTTTAAATTAGAATACTCAGGTCTTGGGAGTTTTTGTTTGTTTGTTTTTAAATTTTACTTCTGAGCTGTTAATACTTTAAGGCTATGAAGACCCCCTATCTGCCATGCTTGCTTATCTGATTCTGCCCCTAAGCTGGCCTTGAGAAGCTATTGGTATCTTAGCAGGTGCTATTGATATCTTACCATTTGCTAATAACAAATTACCAACTAAACATATTCAAAAGACTTTTTGATCTTATTAGTTATGAAATAATATTTAAGTTCTTTAAGCAGCTTCATGACAATTTATTGGGGTTTTATTTGAATATGGAGTGATCCTACGTTGATTTCTCTGATAAAGAAAGAAATAGGTTGGGGTGTCAGATGGAATTTAATCTGTATTGGCCTAAGAACTGCACTTCTTTTAAGAGGACAACACTGAAAACACACTCAGAAAGGCTTTTTGGCACAGAAATCAGATGAAACAATTAAAAAAAAAACCAAACAAAAAAACCCCCTGAAATAAAATAACTTGTAGATGAATCCTTTTCTATACACATCAAAGAAAGGCAAAGAATTAAGTATGAGAGAGTCCATCCAGAGTTTCTACTTCTGCTACTATTTGAAGGACGGAGTGGAAGCTTGGATGAGAGGTGACCGAAACAGTGGTTCTGCCCAGAGTGTCACCACCGCTCCTCACTGTGACTGGTATTGCTCTATAACACGGGCAGCCTGGGCGATATTACCCTGGGAAAGCAGGCAGGCAGGAAGGGTAAGAGTATTTCACATAAGCTGGCTGCTTTTGTTTTTTTATCTTGTCCACAATCAGCTCTCAAGTGTCTGATATGTATGTGTGGTTTCTTTAACACCCTCTTTTGTAGGTAGTACTAATTCGGTCTTAGTAATGTTTTGTTTGGCTCTAATTCTCTTTGAAAAACGACTTTCAGGAAACCCCTCCAAGCAGCTGCTGTGCTCTAAGACCTTCTGCTAACAGACTCAGAATCCCAGACAAAGTCCTTTTATTTAATTATTTAAAAATAATTATGAAAAACTGGTAACTGACAAAGTTGGATATAGTATGGGCTTGAGATAAGAACATGACTCAGTGTGTCTGATGATGTTCAACAGTTGAATTTTTGCTGAGAAGTTAATTCCTTGGGTAATTCCAAGGTTGTAAAATACAAGGATTCTGTCTATCATCTTTTTTGCTTGGTACCACTGAAGTTTAGAGAAAAAATTGTGACCTTACTTGGCTCTACATGTTACAAAGAAGAGCCATGTGATACTTTGTTTCTCACATATTTCCCTGCATTTGAAGGATCCAGGGCTCAAAGTTTCTATTCTTCCTCTGAGTTACTAGGTCTTATCTTTTCAGTCTAGATCCCTGAGAGTACTTGGACTTTCTGAAGGAACCCATTATTTCAAAGCAGTTTGTTATCCCATAATAAATCCGTATATTAATCTAAACAAATTTAAATACTGATGAATATGTGCCAGCGCATAACACAGGCAGTACAGTGGGTGCCACTTAGTGATAAGATTCAGTATAGACAATATTTTTCACACAGACACCCAGACAAAAGAAAGGGTCTGTGTAACAGTGTCAAGCTTATATGAACTAGAGGAGATACATGGGTTTAGATCTGCATTAAGAACAATCACAAAAAATCAATTTTTAAAGCCAGAAGGTATGCATTACAAAAACAAGATGTTGGCATATAGGCATTAGAAAATGCCCCTTGAATGCTAAGAACGTCTTTTTCTGGGGAATGGCATCCTCCAGCTTGTACAGTTACCACAGCAACTTTTTAGTTTTGCTCAGAGACTCTCAGCAGAGTATCATCAGGGGAAAAAAAAAATCGACTTTTCCCCATGTTGTTTTTTTTTCATGAAAAATAGACCTTTTAGACCCCAACTAGATTTCTCAAAATTCAGTTGAATTATTTTTCGAAAACCAGAAGGATTTTTTCATTGCTTTCAGACAAGAGGCAGACAAGAAATATTTTCTTATTAATATCAACCAATTTGTATATTTGTAGTGAAAACTTTAAATTCTTTTGAAAACACAAGACATTGCACAAAACCTGTGCATTGACAGCAGACAATCATATCAACTGCCATCAATTACACCTATGATTGAATTAATTTACCATCTCTATGTGACCATTATGGAGAAGCACAAGTTATTCCTCCAGACTAGATTGAAGCAACTTTTCACTATTGGCTTGAATTTGAAATTCCCCCCATATCCCTCTCCCTAATTTTTGAATTTTTGGCTGCTTAGTTTTATTGAAGGAATAGGGCTAGTATTTGAGGGCAAGAGTAATAGCTGTCTGCCTGGAAAAATTCAGACAAGGACCAGATCTTCATCTGGTGTTAATGAATCTAGAGGTTTCAGTTCCATAGGAAAAAAAGTTATATTAGCCAGATGAGGATTTGGCTCATGGAATTTTGTATATTAACTTGTCATCCATTTTCTGAAACTTCCCCAAATGTTTCTGTCAATCCACAATCTCCACAATTGGCTTCTTTTAGCCTATTTGAATTTGTTTACTCCTTTGGCTCTACTTAAGAGACGGATCTGTAATAAGCTGGGAACATTACCCCTAGATCTAACAGTACCATGAACTTAAGAATCATGAAAAGCATCAACAAACAACTTTGTGGGAGAGGACCCTCCACTCTTAACAACCCACACTTAATGCTATGCAGAAGGAAAGGGAAAAAAATAGATGTGCAGCAACTTTGTTCCTTTTCGTTTTCCTCTGACTCTGTTGAAGGCTCTCTCCCCAAAGCCAGAACTGTTACAGACTTCCAATGTGTTTTGACTGCAGCAATTCCCAGCAGATTTCATGCAGCCAAGGCATATGTAGAGCCCAGTAATGCTCCAACCTCATCTGTTTGCCCCATGTTCCAAAATGAGGAGGTAGAAGAGATGCCGCAAACCCGTTAAGCCGCTCTGTTCCTCTATGGATCTCTCTGAAGTCAAGCAAAGTCCCCATTACCATTGCATTAAAAACCTTGTGCTTCTGAAGTAACATGAAGAGTATGGACCACAGAGGATCCAGCTCACAAAGGCTACAGTGATGACAAATGTTAAACATCGGCAAAGAATCATGACTCTAACCATCAATTCACGAGGTATTTATGAAACAACTGCTCCTTAGTGACTTTACCTCTGACTTACAAGCTCAAGATCAAAGTTTTCAAGCTAGTGGCACAGGACTGGATGACAGTGACGAATTAAAGAAATTTGTCACTGTGAGATTTTGTGCAGTTTAGCACAATAGTCATTCAGATAATTTAAAAAGTAGATAGAGTCTTAAAATAATTGTAGAAATCAAAACCAGTAAGTGTATAATTTTCCTTCTGTTAGATTCTAAAAAGCAAATTAGTCAGAGTTTAAAAGGTCCTTATTGATTTTCTGTATTACATATTTTTATATCTTTATTAAATATCTTTAGGACCATATTTTTCATGTTTCTGGAGGAATATGCTGTGTCTGCATAGTTTCTGTGCAAAGCACATGATTAGGTAAACTTCTTAAGTACTGACATTAATAATGCTATAAATGATTTGTAACCCATGCCAAAGCATAATGTCACTTAGAAGAAGGTGGAGAGTAGTCTGGATTTCTACATTTCATATAGACACAGATAATTAATTTTAATCTTTTAACAACAGTGGTCAAAGAAAAAAAAATTTGCTGGCAGTTACGTTTTGGCAGGAAAGTACTGAAGAATTAGGAGAAAGAAAGCAAAATGTAAATGTCTGGAAAATGGGGGGAAAAAAGCCTTCCATCTTCCTACTGAAAAATAGAATAGCCACAGACAAGAACCATCTGAGAGGATGTAGGCATTTTCCTTTAAATGGCAAAAGAAAATCAGATTGTTGAATAAAACAAACTGGCAAGATGTTGCATTCATGCCTTCCGCTGGAGGCTTGTGTCAAACACAACAAAGCCCTTTCCCAGGGATCATTTGTATGAGTACAAACAGATTTCCACAGCACACATTGAAAAATCTGGTGATCTACTGCTTTGTAACGTCGACTACAGCAGCAGAGCTGGCAGAGTAGCTTCCACATGAGGGTGGTGATCCGGACCACAGCGGGGATTCCTCTGCCATCTGCAAGGGAGGACACGGCTCTGTGCTCCTTCTCATCAGCAGTGGGCATTGCAGCCTCACAGGCACCACTTCCAGCCCATGGGGTTGCCAAACTCACAACAGATACCTCAGCACCTCATGGTCGTCCACATACCTACCTGTAGCCTGAGCAGCTTAATAAAATAAACAACTAGGGTAACAAAACAGTTGCAAGCACAACACACAACAAYGCCTTTCTATTATACTCAACAGCATTATTTTAACCATGGGGTTTTTTGGTATCTCTCACCTACAGTTCTTCTGAGTGCCCTGTTTATACAAGTCAGAGACCCAGATCTCACAGCAAAATCAGATGTTCTCCACCTGTCCTGTACTTTGTGTTACTTCCCTTTTCATTGACTTCCATTTATATTCCCTTGGACACAGTCTTTGACACACCAATGCAGATTGTTCTCTCTGGACAGCATCTTGAGCACATTAGTGATATTCCACTTTCCTGCACCAAAACCAGCAGTGGCTATGTGAACCATCTATGTGGTGATCTAATTGCTATTGCCTGCTTCTCCTAGGGCTGAGTCCTTGCATTGTGTGAAAGCAACTCCCTCTCTTCCTCTTAGACCAACTAACTGCTGGGTGGCTCCCCACACATTTTTTACCACTGGGGAACACTCAGGGCTGCTAGTACACTGAAAAGATTGCATAAAGCAACTGTTATAAAACATATTTTCTTTGGAATGCTTTCTGGTGTCTCTTTCAGTGGAAAACATGGCACTAAGGCAGATGACAGACTTGGTCAGAAGGGCCAGTTCAAGCTCAAAGAGTCCAGTACCTCTCCAGTCACTGCTTATCTGGGGAGGCAGCTACAGCCCCAACACACCCGTGGTGGCTGAGCACCTGCAGTAAGACTGGATGACTTCAGGCCTTGCTGCTCAGCCTACATAAGTCTACGACAGCAACTTCTTCATCTCCATCTTTTACCAGTGTTTCTGTTGGACCACAGAGATCTCAAAACACATTGAAAAAGTTTTTATAGCAGGAACACTATTTTAGAGAGAAAACTGAAGCAAAAGGAGGACTAGGAAAATGTGCAAAGGGTCTCTGTCCCAGTCCTATGTCCTACACCGAGGTCCTGCCGTCTTTGCTTCATCCAACAAGCACGTGGGGCCCCAAAGGAGGTGACCCTTCCTCTCCCACAGGGGCTATCCAGAGTGGGGAACAGGCACATTACAGTCTGTGTGGGGCTTTTCTCCTCCTCCCTCGGGGAAAGCGCACCTTCTCTTTAATCTTTACTTTGTCTAGAGCACAGATGCCACACAAATGGCATCCCAGCCTATCTGCCTAAAAATGCTACATCATCCAGGAGGGCACTCGCATGGAGAGATAGGAGATGGCAAAGGCGTTTTGGGTCTGTTAGGTGAAGGGCTGGCTTACTTCTGGCAACAGCAGATATTACAGTCTGTGTCTTATTCTGACCACTAAACATCATTGCTTTTGGCCAAGTGCTTAAAGCAGCCAGAATCTTTAACCAAATCTCTTATTTCTTCCCAAAGTTTCCATGAAAGGGGTTTACACGTCTTTTGCTCATTTCAAAGGGTGGGGTAAATTCCTCACTGCACTCAGCGATCCTGCTAGCACAGACTGGTGCCATTTGCATGCTGTATTGCCAACAGCAAGCCCTGAGAGTGATGAATAAGTATCCAAACATCACAAGACTGCCTAAAAAAATTTAAAATAACAATAAAATTTAAAATAACATTTTAAAATAACAAAGAGAAGCTCTTTTTATTACAGTTCAGATGCTGGAAATTTAGGTTCTTTTTTTTCCACTCCTTTTCCACTGTCTTGCAGCCTGGAAATATTTTGTAGGCATGAAAGCTGAGATTTACACACTTCTTAGTGCCAGTACATTGCAGTTTCTACCAAATTTCATGATAAGACCCTGGGAGCTGCTAACATCGTGCAAATTTCACTCAAAAAATTACTTTGAATTGGCAAATAAAGCTAAGCTAATTAACTCAACAGAGCATTTCTTACTATTTTTAAATAATTTAAGTATTTTACATACATAATAGACCATGTTTTAAGTGATGCAAGGCTTAACATGATTGCTACAGTGTCTGCACATGAAAACATGGTTGATTTGATCCTGAATCTCTTGCCATGTGTGTGTTCACAAGTGACTAATAGATATCCAAACCCTGTTTTCATGTGAAAAATAAATTCTATGCCCATAAAAATGCAGTAGCAAATCACGAGACTGTTTTAGAAAATGAGGTTGGTTTCCTCAGTGTTGTCAAAGCAGCAACCGGACCTTTTTCACTTCCTAGTCAATGTATTCACATTTGTAAACAGTATTACATACAGAAAAGTTTTCTTTTTCTATATAATTCCATAACTGGAAAGTGCTGTTCATATCAGCAACAGTACTTTTTGTGCCTACATTTGTTTATGTGTTTTTTCTTTTCTCTTTATTCACACCTTCCACAAACACAGATTTCCCATCACTACTTCAAATTTGCTTTATTTTGGACCATGTTTTGGACCATTCCAAAAAACCTCAACAAAATACTCCATTTTTTTCAACTCTGTTGTGGAAAAGTCCCAGAAAATCTTGTTATCACCTTCTTAATTTTGAACAATCTGTTTCAGGGTCGGTCCAAATCAAACAAGATTCCATTAAGTGGCACCAGCTTCTATTAAAATGCCATTAACAGCTCTGAATCTTCATGCCTTTTCCACTGGAAGACTCGTCAGTTTTGAAAAATATCTCTGAATTTCAAGTTTCCAGTTCTAAATGGTCTCAATGGGGTTCTCGTTTGAATCTTTGTCACCCTCTAGTGTCAYGACAATAGAAGCCATAAGCAAAAAAGGCAAGATAGAGTGTATTGCGCATCTGAAAGCTCTCCGCACAGACCGAGGGTTACAGAAACAACCAGTGTGCAGACAATGGGTGCCGCGAGTGCAGTCATGCGATTGCACGATGCATAACAAAGAATCGAGAGTCAGCTGTTGGTGCGGATTAGGAGGCGATAATCATCTGTCCCCACCGAGGCCACAGGGACGTAGCTGCAAGCTTTGTGCAGCTGTGTCACGACACGGGTGTGCTGTTGCCAAGCGTGAGCGGCTGTGACACTCCGCAAAGTGCCCGTCAAATCTCTTTGCCTAGGCTTATCCCAAAGACGATTTTGAAAAGCAAATGGTTTTTTGTTTGAAAGGCAGTGGCATCACATCCAGCAGACTCCTGTGCTGGTGTCCAACACGAGATCTGCTGGATGCCACAGATTGCAACTTTTGCCAGTGGTCGAACATTCCCCTTGCAGCACCTGATAATGCTGTTTAGTCTATTTTAGGTGAAAGCAAATAAAACATGACTCCTGCTATCCATCCCTCACAGTTTTCCACAATTACGAGAATGAAACAACCTTCCTGATGTGCATTTTGTTTCTTTCCCTCCATTCCTTACCTTCCTTTCTGTCCTCATCAAAATCACCTGAACTCTGAGTCTTTGATACCACCACTATCTTCTCTTGGGTACTGAAAATCCATCTCTCCCCTGTCCATGCTGACTAGACCCATGTTCTTCGTGTTGGTTTGGGTTTTTTTCCACACTGTTCTTTTTCACAATTCCTCCTGCCTTCTTTTATGTTGCACTGGGGTTACTTATATGCCTTTTTTGTTTCCAGAATACATCTTCTAATACTACCTTCAGAGAGGGCTCCCAGGAAGCACATCTAGAACCTGCACTTGTGAAATGCTATCAGAAGAAAGGCTAAGTCTTCCTTGGTGGGCAAGAAGGAGGAAATAGGCAGGCATGGCATAGATAGATACCATCCACAGGTGGCCATGGCAAGCAAGAAGAGGGCAAGGAAGTGTAGTAGGTGGGGGAGTAGCAGCAGCTGGATGGGCAGAGCAGGAGAAGTGGCAGCCTAGGGTGGGAGTTCTGGCAGGAGATTTAGGAAGGGATAGGTTAAAGGCTATACCGAGCAGGGGACTCCTCCCTGGAGGCCCTGTGGCTATTGGAGGGCTTCAGGATGAGAGTTGTGAAGCAAGAAGGAATGGGAAACTTGTTAGTGGAAAATAGAGTTGTGTGTAAAAACATTTGGACGAAAGGAGCAGAGGGTTTTGTTGTGTTTGCAGGCTTTGGCAGTGGGATCCAGAGGAAAGGAAAGCTCAGGAGTCTTGATCAGGAAGCAAAGAGGTTGGTGTCAGCATTATTCCCTGCGAGCTCACCTAGACAGGCCCTTAGTTTAGAAGCAGAGATATGCACAAGGTTGTCTCCAGCAAAACTGCCAGGTGCCACCAGAAATGTGGTAGACCTGCTGCACTGCTGTGTTAGGAGCCATTCCAGTGTCTTGCCCATAGCACCACTCTTTCCTCCCCGAAAACCTTTCTCAAAGCAGATGACAGACAGATGCCAGCCCCATAAAGGGACAGATTCTGTTTTCATCACAGTTAGATCCATTCGATTTTGAGAGCTTGCATGGCAGTGAACTTATTTCAATTTGTATTTTGTAAAGCTCCATTAAACCAAGAATAATCATTAATCAGAGAGAATAATAACTCTTTTTTCTGCAGGGTTATTGTGCACATTTTCAAAACCACCCAGAACTGAGCTCACCTAGCCATAAATAAAGTCAGGAAGCAGGAGCACAAGTAGAGCTTATAGGGAATCTGGATCTGCCAGTGCAAATCTGTCCATTTTGTAATCAAATTTAGTTCTTCAATTAAAATATTAGAATGGTACAAGGTGTATCAAAGATTCACATCCAGGGAGATAACCATCCCAATAGTTTCAACCTGATCCTGGGTTGGAGTGTGTGTGGGGTTTGTTGTTGATGTTTAAATCTGCTTTAAATGGCACACAGATTTCCTGTTTGTCACTATTTGCCACATTTCATCATAGAAATGTTCTACTGCTCAATGCCATAGTTTATTTCGCACTTTGTGATACTCCAGATGAAAGAAAAAAATCGAAAAATCTTCTGCCATTTAGAATAAGCACCTTGGGAAATCTGAAAAATACAGATTATCTCACACAGACTAATTTGCCATATAAAAGCTATGTTTCTCTGGTCTGGAAAATGGTTGATTAAATAGATCCCATGGTTAAATGGTTTAATGGTTGATTAAATAGATATTTAATGATTATGCACAAGTACATTTTTGGATCTTGATTTCTAGGAACACAAGCACCATTTAGTTAATCCACATCTGGTATGCAGTACAAAATGCTGCATGTTTTATTCGGAGTCATGCCAAAGTTTTAAGCGATCAACAGAAACAGTGTCTGCAAACTAAATACGCAAGAACGCAAATTATAATCACAAAAGACAGGAGTTTTAAGAGACCAAACACAGCATCCAGATAAAATTGATACATTGAAGCTCAGTGGTCCAGGGACTGAGTAGCTGATTCACAAGGGTTTGACAGATTTGGGGCTTTCATAGAAGGCAATTGATACTTAGCAGACTCAGGCCCACAGAGAAAGACGTGTCAGTTATTCTAAAGATGTAGCTGAAGCTCCTGCCTTTAGCAACCTGATGAAACCTTGGCACATGAATGGGTTAGAATTTCCCACAGTATTATATTAATCCCTCTGTCGTTTACATGGCACTAATTTTAAAATGGTAAACTGATATGTAAATCGCAAGGATCAACAGCAAGATTTTTTTGGCCATAAGCATTCAAGAAAAATATCACCCTACTATGTGTTTCAGAAACATAAAATCTAACTATGACAGAAAAAGTATGAGTTTACTATGTGTGAATTGCAGTAAGAGGTGGTGCTGATAGCATCAGCTATGAGTAAGTTTGTCTGGCACTTTCTGGGATAATACCCTATATTGTCTTGCTATAACTTAGCAGTGCTTTAACACTTTGCTCTTTTACCATTACCATGGGTTTGTGTCTGTTCACAACCTTTTCTCTGAACAGCTGCAGCACTTCACGCCTTGGAAAAGTGATCTGGAATTTGTAAGGGGACAATTTCTGTGCAATGAATATGTCTGTTCTCATGTTCAACGAAAAGCCTACCAAGCTTGACCAGGGTCCAAGCCTTTGGAAAATCTCTTCATCAGTGCTCAGAAGGGACTCGCAATTTGCACCTGAAATTCCAAAGGGTGCAACAATACTCTCAGCTTTTTCTAACTGCAGTTGATGCTTTGGGATTTTACCTATCAAGGCCAAGAGATTGTTTTTCCTAGGGTTTTATCCTTTTCTTTTTTTTCCCCTTTTTGTTACAGGGAGAGGACAAAGCTACCTGATAGAAATGCAAGGTACAAATGGGTGTGAAGCCAATGCATAAGGAAACTGATGAGAAAACCTGGTAGAAAAAGAAACTGTAAGCTTGTGGAAAGAGAAAAACTGGGTCAAGAATTTATAATGGGCAGACAGTAGGATTTAGGGGTTAGGGAGGAGAGATGGAAGAAGGAATGACTAGACAAGGAACTTAGTGGGGATATCAGGACTGGAGACAGGGATTGTGATGCGATGTGCCATGACAATCACTGAAAAAATTATAAGCCTCTGGAAAGCAATTATTTGTAAGTGCATAGCAGTACTTGTTAGTCACTTCCTAATTTTTCAGAATGTATCAGTACTCATCACATTCTCCCACATTCTCCTGCATCTCTGGAGTCACGTCTATGCTAGGTCACGTATTCAGCTCTGAAATTCAAGTAACCATGGACATGTTTAAACTTTTTATTTCTGTTCTATGCTCAAATTTACCCTTTGGCCAAAGGAAAAGTACACTGGGTTGGAGTCCAGGAACTGTTAGTTCTAGCTTCATATGTGACTAATGCATGACTTTTTACACTTCACTGCCTTTGTTATTGTGTCTTTTCATCAGCAACTGAACCATGGTACAGCTAATATTGTTTTGTATATTCATCACGTGCAAACACACCCTGCAGAGATGTGTCACAGGATTTATGTTACTGCAGCATATATTACCACTCGAAAAAGGCAATACAACAATGCATCTTATTGGAACCAGATTCTCAAGCAATTACTTTTAAAACTTTTTGTCTGCATACATAATGCTTTTAACCTAGAAACAATGACACAGCAAAAACCCTAGCTTGCAAGACAGGAGCATTTTGAACTGTACTTGTAGTCCAAGTGTTTAGCTAAAGCAGGTGAATGTGGAAAGGCTATGCAGCAATATCCTGAACAGACAAGAGCCAAAGTGAGAAGACATTTAGTACATAGCAAGACTATGTTCTCAGTGTGTAACTTGGACAACACTGGAAATCACAGCATTCTGGTTCCCATCCCTCTGCTTTAATAACTAATTACATCACATTGCCCTCTCAATTTTTTTTATGATGCATCTCCTTAAGAGTGTTGGCTAAACTAATTTCTGGTTTATGCAAGCAGAGTTGCCAGCTTCACTTGGCTTTCCATCATCTTTGCATCACAGCCAAGTATTTCCCTCCAACACCAAGCATCACAGTACTGCATGAGGCAGACATGGCTGTCCTGCTTGGTCTTCCAGCTTTCTCCACTCTAGGCAGAAAATGAGTGTGTTTAAAATCTAACATGTTTAAAATCCCGCTAGCATTGCTTGAATTCTTTTTTTTGATAGCAGAGTAAGTTTGGAATAAGACAAGTAAGCTCATTTTTACTAGTTAAATTAAAAATAGTGGCTATGCTGTGACAATAGCAGCAGGGGAAATCCCAGTTGGTCTCCTGGATTATTTCAGGCTTCCTGCTTCACTGTCTCTGCTGCAGTATCCCCCTTTACATAATCCAGCAAGCAGCACTAACACACTCAGGCACATTGCCAAAAATATTTGGTCTATTGAATACTTGTGGTACACAGACTGAAGACTTTTGTGACTCTCCTCTACATGAACTTCAGCTTTAAATGGTGAAGAAGTATCTGCACACTTCTCCCTTGAGAAACCCAAATTTACTTTTATGAGGCCGTCAATATTAATGTTCATGCAGCATTCCAGAAAGCTATTTTTCCCTTCCTCTTCCACTGCCAAACATGAACAATGAAACAAGTTTGTAATCAATGTCATATTTAAACTACTTATTGTTTCTTTMTCCTCCTTGCCCCTTCTCTTTTCTTGTGTCTTTGAGGGGTGTATCTTTTTTTTTTTTTGGCTGCTGAACCCTATCTTTACTTTTCTTTCTAATGTTTGTCTTGTTTATATGGCCCTCTTTGCTCTGGGCTTTCAAGTTCCTCTGTAGCATGCAATCACATAGTTAGTTATACAATGTCCCCATAATGCTGAAATTGTTACATACATGCCAGATGTCAAATCCAAAATGCTTTGGGTTTTGAAAAGAAAGACAGTGAAGGAGTAGAACAGACTGAAGCATATGCACTCAAGAACTGGGGATTTGGGAAGGTGCACATTCCCTGTAACACCTTCCAGTAACTCAATACTTACTGAGCACAACACAGCCACTCACCAGAGCAGAGTTCCTGCTGGATGGTCCTTCTCTTCTGAACTTCTTCTCAGACAAATTTGTGTTTTTCAGAGAAGAGTCCCTAAATTTTATCCAAGCGCAGTTTATATTTCAGTGGAGATTGACTGACCTGTAGGCCTAATGGCAGAAACTTCTGCCTGTTTTCCCTCTTCAGTTTTAACTGCAATTGTTTTCCAGACAATCCTTATTTTAAGGCAGTAAGTAAGTAGAGAGAGCTGTTTGCTTTCACACAACACTTTTTAAGGAACGTACAAAATTCAGAAACTAAGCTCTGTGTTCTTGAGTGCTCATCTAATGCCCATCTAATGACTTTCATGTAAATATAGATATCGAACTCACCTTGCCGCAACTGCCTCACATCAATTGGGAAGTAAGAGTAGCTGACAGCCAACTTACCAGTGCCAGCAAGCTGGGGAAGGGCCGTGGTCCAAGCTATATTATGAAGGCATGTCTACATAGTCAGGTGGAGACAGTTGTGGAATAGCTTAGCTCATTTTCTAAGGTGCAAAATGGAAGATACATTCAATCCAAAAGCTGTTTGGACATGCTGTTGTGGAACTGTGCCCAAGCTCATAAGTTCTGCTCAGGGGCAGGTTATTCTTTTACATAAGTTGGCTGGTCCCTTATTTGGTGACGTATATATGCTAAAGCTTGAAATAACACAGTTCAGCCTTTAATATGAATGTTGGTTTCCAAACAAAGGCTGCTTAGAAAGACAGTTTTTCTTTTTCTTTTTCATGTTCATCCTTTTGAAGCTCCCAGGAAACTAGTATGGGATATAGTATGCTTGCATTGCAGAGTAAAGTAGAAGTTAAGAGGCTAAACCTTTTAGTGGTTTATTTCTCTTTCACATTCGTAGCATCTTTCACTCTGCAGGAACAAGTGAAAGGAGACAGAACTACTGCCATTCCATTCATCAAAAATTGCACCTTTTTCTTTTGTAATTATGTAATGTATACATTAATTTTAATTTATAGTGGTAATATATGTCACAATACATTTGGAGTTTATAATTTTTAAGGTTAAATATTACAGTTAAATATTTTTTCCACTGAAAACCTCATTATAGCTATCAAATGTATTATTATAAGATCTTAACCTAAAATTAAAATGCTTGGTGTCAGCATATTATGACCTTATTAAAGTCTTTTTAGAGAATTTGATGATATTGCACTTCTATTTCCCATTCTACACAGACTACAATGTAATAAGGTTTATTGCTTTACTATGTCACTAACAAAACCAGATGACCTCTCTGTGTCAGGGGCAAGCCATTTCACATACCACCCTACTCTTACTTCTGCTATCATAACTAAGTACTTAATTAGCTAGAAGTCTCAGCAATAACTTACTAATCCTTTACCTGAAATTGCTAAAGATCTATAAAAGTATAAGTAACCACCAGGACTTAGCTTGGACATATGCCTGAACTACTGTATCTAAAATGGTTTCTGGACTGCCCAGAACGTCACAATCACCTGCACTGATTGTGCACACATTTCTCTTAATTAGTCATGCAGGCTGTATGTTATAATGCCTAGTATATTTTTTTTCCAGAGTAGATGTTTCCTCTGATAAAGAGGAAATGCTATGCAGAGATACACATCGGGAAAACACTGATGCTTAGGTTGTAGAAGCCGTTTTCACTGAAGAGTTAAATTGTAATCTACACTAACTCCTTTCATGCTGTCTTGAACAAAAGCATCTGCACAAAAAATGCATAGAGATATCACTCTAACTCAAGTTAACTCTGTAGCAAAGACAGCAGGACTGTGGCGCTGGCAAGGCCTGAATGCTCCCTGTCTAGTGGGACTCCCATGCAAGGAGACAGGTACCATTGGAAGCTGATAAGTCACACATCTGGCTTGCAGTTCAGGATGGGAGAAATCCTGTGGCAGGACCTATTTGTGCCTGCTGCATTTAGAAGGAATGCTGTTCTGTCTGTTGGGTATTGAAGCTACCCTAGGCCAGATCTACTGACTTAAAAATCACAAAACTGAGCTGGGATGCATCCCATCCAGTAGTAATGGTCAACATTTTGGTGAAAAAATTCTCCGTGTTTTCTTAGGATAACGGCAACTTTTGACTAAGATTTGACTATTGTAAAAGAGAGGTGTAAAACCGAACAGGGCAACCAATAGACCTCTTTCTTAGATGAACACCAAACACAATTTCCTCAGGCCTGTGGATTTCAGTCCCCTCTCACAACAGAGCTCCCTGAGCTGGTGTCTATCTTTCATAAACAGTTGACAACCACATTTGTTTATACTTGACTGAGGTACAGTTTAGCTGTTTATCTAATGTCCTTTTGTCTCTTTGGGCTTTTTCCAATCTCTGTAGAGCAGGAGCTGCTGCTGAGACAGCGGCTACTGTTCCATGGCAACTAAAAATAAAAAAACTACTCCCTTCTTTTGGTCTTGAATGTATATCCGTAAGCGGCATTTTAGGAAGCCCAGTTCTTACACTGTGACAGAAAGAAGAGAATCCCTCTCTATTTATATTTTTCCATGCCACTAATGGTTTTATAACCTCTGTTATTTCACATCCCAAAAAGCTGTTTCTCATCCACGTTAAAGTACGCCTTCTTTACTAAGTTTCATCTTTTGTAGTAGACATACCTTATCTTTAGTCACACTTACTTCCATCATTACTATCTTTTCTAGTTCTACAATATTTTTTTTAATGAGCACAACCAGAACAATGTACAGTCTTCAAAATGTGGGTCAGATTTATAACTCTGGATCTGCAAATTGTATCATGCTTATAATTGCATCCTGATTTCTGTTTTATTCACCATTTCCTTCTTCTAATACTTTGGGGTTTGTTTGCTTGCCATTGCTGAATATTAATCTGACATTTGCATACAGTATCTCCCGAAGAACCCAGACACCTCCTCCTGTAGTTGTTATAACTTATTTAAAGCTGCACTTGCATAAGTACAATGAAGCTTTTTCCTTCCTATGGGTATTACTCTGTATTTAACACTGAGTTTCTTCCATCATTTATTGCCAAATTGCTCCGTCTTGAGAGAACATTCTACATCCCATCACAAGTAGCTCTTGGTTTGCATCATCTGTTGCTCTTATGACCTCACCGTTTACTTCTTTTCCAAAACATTCAAAATGTCAAGTAGCCCAGGACTGAGCATCAAACCCTGGAGATCACCTACAAATAAACCCCTGCCACTGTGAAAATCAGATGCCACCCTTTTATTCCCTACCCTGATTTCTGAAGATTTTCTTTCAATGGCATATGGACACCTGAGAAAACCTGCTTTATCTCGTGTTTGCTTTCTTCAGCATGCTTTTATGAAGGATCTTTGCTCAAAGGTTTAGGAAATCCATCTATTCTGTATTATTCATAATGTATCATCCAAATCATCCTCATTCTCTTGCATGCTGAATCTTCCAATAAACTCTAATAATTTCTGCCTTATACCCTTCTTTTGAAAAAGCTTTATCAACTTGGTGCAGGAGGTCAGGCTTATTGGTCTGTAATTCCTGAGGTCTCCCTGAATTTAAAAACAAAAGGAACATCACATTTGCCACATTCCAGTCCTTTGGAAAAGAGGCCAATCTACATGTCAAGTTACATGGCAGTTAATAATTTGTGACGTATATCAGACTTCCTTCAGAAGTGTTTTGAAAACCTGATATAATCTAGTTGATTTGTTACCATTTGGTTCTATCTAATGTGAAATTTCTTCTCTGACACTTCAAGTTGAGATAATTACTTTGACTTGGACCCAATAAAATGTTCTGCTGTCGAAACCTGCCTAAGCTTGTCAATGGAGAACATTAATGTCAAAAATTAATTTAGCATTTCAGCTCTGGGCTTATCTCTTTTAAATACTCCTTTTATAGACCAAACATTATAGAGTGCCTATAAACTGTCTGGCACAATTCATGCTTCTGATGTGTTTAGAGCAAGTTTCATTATTCACTCTTATGCTTATCACAAGTTATTCGTCAAAATATTTTTGGCCAACTTTATAAAGGGTTTATAGTAAGAGTATAAGAGTTTATGTTCTTTTCTGTTTTCCTCATTTCAACACAATTTCCACTTTTTGAAGACTGACTGTTACTTTTAACAACTGCTTTCACATTTCTGTTTTGTCATGCCAGCTTTCTGTGTGCGTGTGGTCCTTTGAAAGTCTTTTTTGATAAGCAGTAAATGTTTGCTGTTAGTCTCTGGTATAGCATCTTTAAACAATCAGCATACCACCTGCAAGCTTTTTACTCCTTTGGCTGCTTCTTTGAATTTCTCCTTAATAGCCATGATTTGCATATTTCAATAATACATAATAGCCTAATAATATACAGAAGAGACATATGCTTTGATACTGCCTTTTGGTTCCTAGGCAAATCCTCATAACACAGGAATTTCTTTTTAATTACAATTTCTAATAACATCTAAAACATTGTTAGTTTCTGCCAGAATCTTGCTTTGTTTCTTGGGGAATTTGACCAACTTGTCAATGAAATGAGAATCAATCAGACTTCAGCTAAGACAGCACAGAGTGAGTGAATCTCTCTCCAGCTGGTCTGAACGGTGCTGAGCAGGTCAGCAGCGCTAGGACTGACGGGCTCCCCCTCCTCGTCTGCTTGCATTCACGGTTCACAGAGTTACCTGCAAACTATTTGGAGAATATGTGGAAAAATGTAAAAATGTTAGGAGAATCAGTAGTGCAGACAGGTGCAATTTAGAGAGGTTCGTTTTGAAAGCAAACAAACTAAAAGAACATGAGATCAGAACTGATGATAGATTTAACTATGACAGAATTGCATAGTGGAGTTTTGTGGATTTTCTAAGCAAATGAAATAATTTCAGTCCATTGACTGTTGCATTGCCTTTCTGCTGAATGTGAGTCACACACAGATTTTGAGACGTTATTTGCTCTCCCCAATAACTTTCAAGAGCAGTAAAATTAATAACTCATGATATAGAATTTTGATACGAGAAAACTGCATGTGTACTAGGAGGGAAAAGACTATTTCAGCAAGACGCGAGTGCGGAATCGTGAAAATTAATATTTCCTTGGCCAAGGGCCGGGAAAACACTTCCTTTCTCTCTCCTGCAGCGGCACCCGGTGGCACGATTTGGAAAGAGCCGGGGCTGGCGAGAGCGCTGGCAGCCGCTCTCACGCCATGAAGAATTTTTTAAACTTCGTTCTCTCTCTCACAAGCTCACCGTGGCCGCGTTTCCTGAGTAACTTGCTTGCTGTTGCTATAGACATAGATGGTTTTAATTTTAGTGCACACTATGTCTTACTTACGTTTGTTTTCAAAATCTTGCGGTCCCGTGGCTTAGTCTTTAAACATTCGCAATTACAACATTAAATAATTGACTTACTTTACGAGAACATGTGAAACCTTTTTTTCCCCCGGTAGTAACTAATTTTTTTTTTCATCCAATAAAAGAAAGATGCGTATTTCAATCTACAGGAGGAAATCCCAATCATGTTGGAACTTCTGGGAAAAATAATTTGGCTTTTGGGGGAAAAGGCACTGCCCAAAGTTTTTTTTAATCTTCTGGTGGAAACAGGAAAGGAAGTGTTTGTCCTGCACACTGTGTAGGAAAACGTATTACATCTCCACGAGCAACTTACACCTGCCATCTTGTCTCTGGCTGACTCTCACTCCAGATCTACAGCAGCAAACAAGAAGAGAGCCTGAAGAAGTCTCATGAGACCTATAAAGTCAAGAAAATGGCTTATGACCTCCTTTTTGTTCAATATTTCATGACGCATAAAAAAACCTTAAGCGCTGAGGTTTTCCATTTGATTTTCCATTTAAAAGACAGATCTTGTAAGAGTGTAAGGTTTATCACATCAGGGAAATGGGAAAAGTGTAATTCAGTTGAGCTGTTTTTTCAGCTCAGGCTGTTTCCAGCTGTTTACTTTGTTACTTTAGTTTTAAAGCACTAATTCCCACACCTGGAAAGGAAAATTTGATATCCATATCTCTCTCAAACACAAGAATACTGTCACCTCAGATTTTATTGAATACTCTCGCTTCAGATTTCTGAGTAATCCAGATACGCAAATAATGCAAAACAAGCCTTGAAATTTCTGGTATTCAGTGTAAACAATTAGATAGGTGAGAGCATTCAAATACAATGACACTACGTAAATCAAAGCTTTTGTTGTTTTGGTGCAAATCTGAGTGATCAGACTAAYCACATATTATCTCTTATCATTCTCACATTTAGAGTCCCTGTTTTATTATCAGTCAAAATGCTGCAGGGAAATAAGGGCTTTGTATAGCCTCAGCCTAAATCAACTTCTCTTTCAGATTAAGAATTACCCAGGAGGTGAGCTGCTTCATCCTCTTTTTAGCTTAATTCCTTTCATTTCCATTCCATTCAACATATACTCTGAACAGGATGTTCTGCTTCTGCCTCTTGTATTCGTAATGCTTTTGTATTCCTAATCCTTTTGTGGGCACTGCTCTGTGTGTCTCTTCAGCCTAATTTAACCATAGTTTATATGGCTATAAGATAAAGATGTTTTATACCTCACTAGTCAAGTGTAAACTATTACAGTAAATCGTGTTATTTTCACAAGTTTGGTAACAAGTGCTAGCTGGCATTATAAGTGTGGAAGTAACACTTTTATTTCCACATTCCTGCTTTCATCATTCACATTTATTTCTTCAGGGGAAGAACGATACTTGATGTCACATTGAGGAGTGTCTCTCTGTACTATATTTAATTTCTGGGCTGGGAAAAAATATTGCCTAAATACAAAAGGTCACAATTAAACTCTGTACCACTCCCGATTTCTCTGTTTTCTTAAACCCTTACAGCATCTGACCATAACAGAAGAGTGTTCTGAGGCCACAGGGAACATTTTCTCAAGCTCTGCTTAACTCTGTTCTTTGTTTTTCGTCAGTTGTTTTCTGAGCTGCTACAGCAACCAGGAGAGGAGCTGTTGTGCCTGTGCTTAGCTCTCACTTGCACTGAGGCACTGTTCTACTTCTGCAATGATTTAGGTGGAAGTTGTGTAATTGCTACACACATTTAGACCTAGCTGTGTTTCCAGGCCAGAGAGGCATCTTTAAGTACACAAAAATCATTAAAATGCAGATTTTAATAAGGAAGAGAAACAGAAGAGACTCTGTACAAGAAAAAGGATTGCTTTTCTATCAGCTTTCTTTCAAATTCATGATATAATTTCTTCAGCAAAGATCCGCAACATTTACTGTAACACAAAAGGGACAAATCATATTTGTTATGTAAAACGTGCTTCCCCAAACATCAATGAGCTTTTTCCTATCTGTTTGCTCACCTCCTTGTTCTATCGGAAACCAACAGATGATCACTCTTCAAATGGCATATTCCCTCACTTTTGGGATGTTCCCGTATTGCTCAGCACAAAAGTTCTGTGTATATTTCCAGAAATATATGAAAATGAATAAACAGTGCCAATGGGATTTGTTTCAGTGGAATATGGAGCACGCATGCTGTAGTCAGAGTGGAGGGTAAATAGAATACAGACTGTTGTCTCACAACACTGTTTTTGTTCTTGAAATATCCTTTTAAGTTTCAGACTTTGCTGTATAAATATCATTCAGAAAAGTATCTTCTTAAATACATTTTAGGACAACCATTCATTAGATTAATATCCTTCTATTACTAAATTTCAAACAGTATGCTCCATCTTTTCAAAAGCTCCACAGCTCTGTTGTTCTCCAAACACAAAGAGAACGCAGTGACTGAAAACCTATCAGACCGAAGCACAGACAGTGAATGCAACATATTTGTGGAGTGCTTGGAGACAAATGAGATTTTGGCGTAGTGGTGACTCATTTAATTGCACAGCTATCACAAGATAATGTGATAGTATTAACATAAGTAACTATGTGCTGCAATTATTCCTCTCAGAGTGTTACGTGCTAGCATTTATAACAGTGTTCACCGCTTCTAGCTCATAAAAAAAATCCAGAAAGTATTCTCATCGAGATTACTGTGCAAGCATTCTGAATAAGATATTAGATTAAGTGTGTCTACGGCACTGTTACTGCCCCTACCCAGCACAAGTTGCACTGGATGGGACAATTACTCTCAGAGGCAGGAGTGGGCAGGTCGGTGCTTGGAGCTGAAGAGCTGTCACTGAAGGCAGCCACCAGCCCAGCAAGAGGGAAGCCTTTAACCAGGCATTCCCCAACTACAGCACACACCACTAGTGATGCACAAACACTGCCAGAATGGCAAAATGTCTCCCTCTATGCACACAGCCCTGAAAACCAAGGGAAGACCACTGAAAAATAAATTTAGGAACACTCTTCATAGACCCATTAAGTGAAGACAAGTGGCCAAACTGAACTAAGCAGCACTACTTGATATTGGAGAGAAAATGGGTAAGAGAAATGGGTGCATATAATGACATTTGCCTAAATGCTAATTCTCTGCCAAGGTTTATTTCTGACCCTAAAATTGTCAAGGGCCCATCAAAAGAGGCAGAGTAAAGAACACACAGGCAAATAATTCCTAAGCCAAAGCAGTAGGGAAAGGACTCTGGAAATTGATTTATTATAAAAGTGATCATGGTAGGGGTCAGCCTTATTTTGACAATGTACACTTTCAAATAATGTTTATTAAACTATGTTCATTCACTCTTTGAATTATGGTAGGCCCTAAACCAGGTCTTCACCTTTCCAAAATGCCACCTGAATGGTGATATTACAAATTTAAACAATCAGTCATATGTAAATCAGAGTTAATAGAGCATCCCCTTTGGTAGTTGGACATGCATTATTCAGCTCTGGGTATCTTCTTTTTCCCCTGCAGGCTGAAGCCATGATTAAGATGTTACTTTAAAATAAATGTCTCCACAGAGACAAAGACAGATTTAAAACATAATGGATTCTCTCCCACCATGCTATTAAGGAAGAAAGTTACCTCAGCATGAAGATTTCATTACACCTCACCAAAGACTTCAGATACTCCACTGCAATCTCAAAGATTTCACAAGGCCAAGATGGATTAAAGCACAGGATCTCTTTTAAGAATATTTTCTTTTCTTCCTTTTTTTTTAATACAAAGCTGTAATATTTCCTGTGAAGATGGCTGTCAATGTACATGCATGCCAATTATTTTTTTAAAAACACAGACTATTATCTTTATAAAAGTGGTCTGGCATGGTATAAAGTCTGCAAGTCCATTATACATGGCACAGTTCAACACTGATTTTTCTACCATATTGTTAATTTAGGAGGTCATTAGGGTTCACTGGGAACAGAGACAGATTCCCTTTAGGAGCATGAGATGATTCAAAGCCTTTGTGGTCACCACCACACAATATTTGGAAGAAGCAGAATTCCAAGCAGATGGCTTTGGAGCAGAACTTTTATTTCAGTACCTTCTGTACAAACAATAAAGTATGTTCCAGCAGTGCTCCCCATGGACACTGCCTAGAGAGGTGGTCCAAACAGACCGTGATATAATTAACTGAGATCCAAGCAGTGGGAGTCTGAGGTTAAACAGAAATGACATCTCCATACGTATAGACTCTTTCAGGTTTATGCACACCTATTTTCCTAAACTAAAAAGGGAAAAGTAAGGCCATGGCTATGTTCCTTCCATCTTTCATAGAGCTTAGCTGCCCTTATATACTGCTAGACAACCAAAAATAGATCAGCCTGCAAGCCTCAGGAATTGCCTGTCCCAAATGGCAGGCACTCCTTGTCTCTTTCCTCTCTGAAGAACTTCACGCCTGCCCTACCACTTGAGTCTGCACTTTATAAACACTGATTTTTCCTCAGTACAAGGAGGAGTCAAAGCCTTTCTCTCCAGATATTATCACATCAAAAAGGCCTAGATTAGAGCAAGGAAATGTGAGTATGACTCTGCTTAAATTTAATTCCTTGAAATCCTGGCTGCTGCCTGACTCTTCAAGTAGTTCCTGCTGCAGTGCAATCATAGCAAATTCACACTGTCTGCAGTTTTGACATGAAATTGTAGCACAGCTGATTACTTAAGAATACATATTTTTCTGTGCAGTGGTCACACAGAAATTCCGTAGGACTGATCTTTAAAAACTCTAGTCTGTGTCAGGATTGCTGGAGTCTGTACAGATCATATGTAAGTTATCAAAAATTACACAAAACCAAAGCAGTATTAAAATAACTTACTTGCATTTGTCTTCACATCTTGAAACATGAAAACTCTGAAGAACAATCTTGAATTATTGGAGAAGTTCTCATTTTGTGCTTATAGCATATGGGCTCAGAGGATTTTATTATGTTTTTGTTGAGCTGAAAGCTATGTAAGGAAAATTATCAGCCTCCAAAATAGCAAAGTTTAATAATAAAAGGTGTAGGATATTTTGCAACTGTAAATAATTCAGTCAAATAAAGACGTGGAATACAGCTGTGTTTGTTTTGTGTTTTCAGTCTATATTAAATATGAGACTTTCCCATTTGAAGTTAAAAGGATGTGAGTGGAGCCAAGCTAACACTTGAGACAATTTTTCTTAACTACTGAATATTTTCAGCTTTTATCTGGGTTTGCTTTCTATTGGCTTCTGCCACTGGCCTGAGGAACAAATGTACTGGCAAAGCACAGAGGAGCATTCTGATCTCAGAGGGTAGAATTTGCACTTGTGTCTCAGTTCCACTTAGAAGACACAATACAAAACCACATGAATGATGCTGCCAGTCAAAATAAGCAAATCTGACTTCAAATATGTAAAACTTGCACTGATCTGCAGATGAGGAAGCAATGAGAGCACCAGTGCATGGCTCTGCTCTATAGCCACCAACTTATATGCAGCAAATGTGTATGGGAATGAAGACAAGAGCAATGTTCAGCATATTACAGTTGTAGAAATAGACCTGCAAAGAAAATGCATTAGTCAAAAAAGTTAAGCTTCTCATGAAACACAGCTCAGTCATTTGCCCACAGTTATACTGCAAGGGATGTTGCAGTGGCCTGTGAACACAGCAGACCAAAAGTGGCCCTCCCCCCCCAAATGAGTGAGAGACCCAGATTAGTTAGCCACCATGCAATTAGCAAACAGCATGCATGACATGACTGAAAGATGAGCAACGCGTGAGACCAGAACAAATGGCCTGTGGGACAATATGGGGCAGCTGTGGGGAAGTAAGCCAGGACTTCAGGGCTGAGGCAGGTTGTGAGATCCCTCCTTTTAGGAGGGAAAAATGGATGAAACATAAAGGAAGGTCTGATATATAGGAGAACTGTGGTGAATACGCATAGCTGTCTAAATATGAATACACTCCTTATTCATTTTATTTGGCTGTAAAAGAAGAGTATGTAAAAAAAAAGAGAGTATTGTTGTTATAAATTTTTTCTGATGCACATTCTCTACCACAACCAGACAGAAAATGGATCAATAACCTTAAGTACTGATTTCCGGAGCTCCAACAATATGGTCCTTTTGGAGCAGCAAAAAAAAGCAACCAGGGTTCTTGCACACTACCTAGAAATAATTTGCACTAGTTTGATGCCTTCTAAAAATGATTTAGTTCTGTTTCCACTTACAAAACAGGAATTCTGCATGTTTTAGGTAATGTGATTGACCAGCAATACACTAATTTTCATCACATTTTGTTTTGCTGTAAATGTTGCTAAAAAAAAAAAAAAAGTAATCTTTATCTGAAATCATATTAAAAACAAAATCTTCCATGTGTCAAAATTACTAACACCACCAGCAGCCCAGCTGGATTCCTTCTGCTCCCAGAGGAAGATCAGAATTAGGATGAATTAGATCCCTTCCATACCATTATACCACTTTGCTTGTCTGAAAATGTGGGAGGAAAACTGTTAACGCTGAGGCCAATTTGTTGTTTATGTCATCTATTTGCATACTTAATTAATGTAAATTACCAGCCGCTACAGAAGTTTCAGACAATGACAACAGTTACGCTCCAGTTTTTCAAGTTAAAACCTCCAGGAGGAAAACATGGCTGGTTTATATTTTCCCTACATCAGTGACAGCAATTTCCAGGTTTTATTATTTGATTCTTCTTTTGGAATTAAGAGCCAGAGAATAATTACTTAAGGAGAGGAAAAGAGATTATAATGAGGTTTAGGACTGGGCAGAGGAGAATTACCAAAGAGAAACAGTCCTTTTTCCCATAGAGCAAAATAAGTAGTAGCTCTGGGCATGACTTGGAAAACAATATTGTACCGTGCAAAGAAGCTGTTTCTGTGGTGTCGGCTTTTTCTGCCTTTTTTTTTGTTCTCCACTCCTTTTCTGAAAACAATATGATGTGAAAGAATTTCATAGTACTAAAACGATAATGGAAGTCGTGAGAGGGCTTTGCAAAACAAGCTCAGTGTGAGCGCTGCTAGAGTGAAGCCTACAATGATTAGACTTCTGAATAATCAGGCAAACAGCCCACATTGTAACAAGCACTGTTTATGGGGCTGAGGCAAACATAGACAAGTTTGATTCACATGCCTCAGTAAGCGCAAAAACACTTGTAACAAGGAGTCTTGCAAACTGAGCAATTAGGGCTATGGAAACAGTCCCTGCCCTACCAAGATCACAAGCTCAGCGAGAGGTGGGAAGTACTCAGCTAAGCTGGGATATTCTAGAGAGACGGGCTCTCAGCTCCCAGATAGGCAACAATGGCAAAACCAGCTCCTGACTGGGGCTGTGTTCGCTATACAGCTGCATCAGCAAAATATTGCCAAAAAATGTCTGAGCAGAATTACATAAAAATCAAGCAAAAGAAATCCCTACAAAAAGCAGCTCCAAATTTTTGGGTATTTCTAAAACCTATGCAAAAGGTATAATTTTGGTAAGCATCGCTATAAACAATTCCAGCTGCAGCAGCTGAGACACAGTTTTCTGCTTCCCATAAATGTGGATGCCCAGCATTTTCTCAATCAGAACTACCTCACAGATATATTTACTGTACATAAATATGATATTCCAAATGGATGGGTCTTCTCCAAAGATCCCCAGGGTTTTCATGCCATGATTTGGGCCAGCTGTGATTGCTGCCCTGATTCTCCAAGGGAGAGACTCACCCTGGTTCTAGTATGGATCACCAGGTTTTTGTGCAGTCCTGTAACATAACACATGTAGGGGTAGGAGTGCCCTACTGTCAGAGATGACAGTTTCCTATCCAGAAATGCACCCTACTTCTGGGTGCAACTAGAGGTGTTCCTTTAACCACTACTGCTTCTGTATTTGACTGCTACTTCCATGGCTGACCACAGCAAAAAGCTCCTTTTCTAGGTCATGGAATTCATGGGCTGCAAGTGACATAGGATCCTCTTTCAGCATCAACATTTTTTGATCACCTGCTTTCTTATCGTTTAACAGAAGAAACAATAGCAATGTTTTGCATTAAATACACTGGAGAAGCTTCAGCAAGATTAAACTCACTGTACTAAAATATGTGCAGCTGTTAGTTTTTTCCTTGTCTACACTGTAGTAATGTTGATCTGGTGCACAGTGTCAGCTTTTTCCTGCCAGTTCCTTCTTTTCCTGAAGCCCCAGTGGCCCGGACATCTTAAGACCCCTTTGCAGCTTGTTTCTGACCTCCTTACTTTTATCATTTTGGTGTCTTGTGTGAATCTGGCTGTACTAGAAATCACAAAACACAGGATGGTAGAGATACCTGCTCGTAACTCCTTACTTTAACATCACTAAGTCCAAGAGGACTTGGAAATACAAAATGAACACAGATCACAGTTAGCAGGAAGAATCACCACTATTGTTTTTGCTTCAGCTTTGTGAAAGCAGCAGTGCCACAGACCCTGTGGAGATGCTCTGCTGAACGCCAGGCAATCTGTTGATGTAATAAAGCAGATCACTGCATGTCAGAACCTCATTTCCATCAGCTTATTGTGTGGCCTCGTCATACTTGTGTGCCACTTAGGGGTGATACTGAAAGTCGATAATTATTTGTGAAACACAATAAAATACTCTAAATACAACCAAGTCAAATCAAACTGGTTTGCATTTTATCCACCTTAATTCTGTTATTTTTCCAAGTTATTGTACTAGATTTCTCTGCTAGTCAAGAACGTGTCTCTTAAAAATCATTACACTTTGACTTCTGTTTCTTCTGTGTATAAGTACACAAGTATTTGAAGATAGTTTGCAAACCCCCTTGTGAGTCCCAAAGCTTGTTCTCTTTTTCCAACTGTATCAGGTAATCCAAGAAAATAAAATAACCCCTACCTGTAAACTTTGTCATTTTAAGAACCTTAAAATATTTTAAATATGTATTTAAATATGTATTTAATATGTGTTTAAACTTTTAACATACAGTTCTTTACTACAAGACTATTAGGAACTGTCAAGTGAAAAGCAGAACATTTAACAAATGTCTCTGAACTGTTAATGCTTTCTATTAAACTCCAAGGACATAACAGCTTTCTTTCACATAAAGCATATTTCAAAAATAGTTAAAAATCAGTTCCTGCATGTAAGCTGTGTAAGATTAGTACTAATTTCCAAAAATGATATTGCCAGGAGATGGCATCTGCTATACGTATTTGATTCTGCTGAAGAAACAAAGATGTACAGGCTGCTCTAGAAGATATCGGATACACAATTGATTTCACCCACTCTGTGTTCCAGGGTCTAGACACTGCAGGATATATTTGTTGTATAATGACGCTCAGTTACTTCAATAAAAGATGAATGTAGCCTCAATCTTAAATATAATCACAAGTAAAAAACTCACTGCTTATTGCATAGTAAGTGTGTGTTACGGAACTATCATTTCCTTTAACCCATGGTTATTTAGAATCGACATGGCTCCACTTACAATTTTATGTTTGCAGCCTCTTTCCCACAAATTGAAATTATGTGTTTGTTCTCAACACAAAAAGCTTCAACAGGAATATTTTACCTTCTTAGTTAAAGTAGATGGTTTGTTTAAAATGGCAACTTTGAATTCTTAAATATTAAGATTTTGCCTTTTCCTCTTTTGTTCTCTTTCTGCCCAGTCTATAAGACAGAAAATCTTTAGTTTTCCCCTTCTCTCTAGCATTTTGAAGCATTTTTTGCTTCATAGCAATCATGGTGACAAAAGGAGATGGAAATTATTAAAGATGTCAGAAACCCGGGCACTATTTGTTTTACTTCTCTAAGTCACACAAAAGGAAGAAGTGGAGCATTCTGTAGAATGGATCTTTTTGTTGATCCCTAGTGCCCATAGATTCAGTTATTCTCACAGGCTGATGGTGATTTTGGAACTTTGTAAAAACATTCCCACCCTAGCACTCATTTTTAACAAATGTTCAGGATATCCTCAAACTTTGAGACAGAAGCTTTTATTGTAAAGCAGGGCAAATTGCCTGTGTCTGGATGACTTTGAGTTAGCAGTGGGGCAGAAGTTCCAGGACATCAGCATCTGCGAAACGTGAAGTGAAGCTACAGAAATTAACAATGTCTCTGTTTGCTTGCATAGGTCCTGCATACTGGCAAGAGCTTTCAGTAGAACAGAGGGCTGTGGGCAGGTCAGAAGGCTTTGGAAAATATGATTCTTGCTAAGTGCTATCAGGAGGAAAAGAGGAACTATAAGTAAGTCCTTTGGAAATGCCTTGAGAGCTGTGAGGTTTTTCTTGCAGAGATTCAAACACTTGAATGACTAAGTCTGTCCCTTTCTGGGAAGCAGACACTGTCCACCTCTAATATTTTTTAACCTGTTATTTTCTCGATGTGTTTTATACATTATTGTATTCAGAGAAAGATAACAAAGTACTGGTGGGAAGCAACAAAGACTTTTAGGGCCCTCTTTGGACAGTATGATTTCATTTATGCACCAAGATGTGCAAGGTCTGGAAGGACTTGTTGAACTGATGGCTCCGGAATACAGGGAAGGCAAACTCTCTTTGCCACATGTGAATTCTTTAAAACGAGAAGAACCTACAAGAAACACTTGTTCACTGTTTCCTGCTGCTGCTATCCAAAATCAGTAACTCCATCTCCCCACTTCTAAACCATTGCTCTCCCAAATCCGGGCACTAGGTTTTGCGCTTTAAATTACTGCTCTCTCCAGGATGCTGAAATCTCTACATATATTCTTGATTTCTGTCTACAGTCTAAGATTTGATATGACTTCTTAGGTTTGCTCGGGTTTTGCACTACTGTTTCAAAAAGTTCCGTAAAATCAGAATTAGTATTCTGTCTTATTTTCATTCAAATAGTAATTCATTCCTTTTAAGTCACTACTCCTAGATGCTGGCATTTTCTCACCATATTAGGGCAATGACTTCAATGGAAAGAACCTCAGGGTCTTTTTAATGCAAGGAAAATCTGTGAACTAACAGTCAAAAGAGTTTTCATTAAAATCCATGTAGATTAAAAGGCTAAAACATTCAAATTAGTAGATAAGGCAATCTTCCTAGGGGGAAAACAACAAGGCAAACGTTGATGCTCTGAACAGCACACAAAAATGAGAAAACATTGGAGGTTTAATTCTGACAATGTACTGAAAATAAACTAGCTCAAAATGTCAAATGGTGAACATACTTCACTTCTAAGCACTTCACTAAAACATGCTATTAGATACAGGATGAGAAGAGTATAGAGCACTGAGCAGTGCAGTTTAACACCATATTAAGAAGGTCTCATATGCAATTCCTACCTGACACTACCCAAGATCACCAGCCAATTAGCAATAAGGCCAGAAAAATAGTTTAGCTATTTTGATTTCCTGTCCCCCAAGCTATTTATTCAATCACAGTTATGTCTCAGCCTAGTGGTATTTTGTGTTTATCTCTTCCATTTGCATGCCTTCAAGCATCTTTTTACAATATCTATGGGTAGTACCTGTCTGTTATTTCCACTTTGCCCATGGAGAAATCGAAGAAATTTGTCTCAAACAATGGAACTGCTCATGAACAGTTCAAAAAGTAACACTGAATCCCCGTTTACAGTTGACTACCAGGTGCAGATTAAATGATCATTGATACAGGTAGGAATCTTGACACAGACCTGCAATTTTTTATTGTGGCAACAAGCGCAAATATTGGAGCAAATGCCTTTATCTTTTTAAGTATAGATCTGCATCCAGATATGCTTTCTTTGGGTTTGAGGTTCAATCTCCTTAAGAAAACCAGTTTCTGAAGCTCCCATATAAGGGGATATTTAATCAGTCACTTAATCTCAAGTACTAATCAGGATACTTACTTGATAATTGATTATTAAAACTATAACTACATCTTTATTGTCATTATAATTGAGAGTTTAATTCTATACCAAACAGACATACAATTTGCATATGCATAAAACTCAGTGGGTGCTCCTTTAAAAGTCAACCAAATTTAATAAACTTAACAAAAACTAGCTTATTAAATACAAATTAAAGCCGGAGACACATGAACTGTAATGCCCCCCTGTTTTATATTCTTGGTTACTGCATCAAGGATCATTTTTCAAAACAAGTTTCCAAGACTTTTAAACAACCATCCCAGCATGTGATGGGGGAATAGGAATACCAGAGTGATAATCACTGTGCAACTTATTAGTAAAGTGGATTAGCTCACTTATATCTATAATAAGCCAAATTTGCTTCTTGAAGACACTGGTACAACTAAGTCCATATTTCAGGAATTCCTTATAGAAATAACAGATTTTTAAATATAGAAAATCTATATATATTTGGAGTATTACAGTTTATTACTTGATAAGAGGGAAGATCCTCTCATGGATTAATGTCAAATTAAATATTAATATCTAAAAAATACCAGGAATAAATTACAGATGCCCAGTGGAAGAAGTCTACATGTGCGATCTGTACTATACATAAATTATCTGCAAAGCATTGTAAATCTGGAATGAATAAAGTTGCAGGTGATACTACTTTATTCAAAGCAGCTAAACATAAAGGTGAGCATGAAAGTTATAGAAAAGGTGCTGCAGTCCTGAGTGACTGGAGAACAACAGTGCTGAAGAACATAAATTTCTGACAAGACCAGAACAAGCAGGCATGGAATGAAATTATCAAGTAACAAACAGAAAACAAAGTGAAGTACTTATGTACAAAGGATGGAAGAAAAATACGGAATCCCATGCTACAGTAAAATACAGACAGCAAAAATAGAAAAGGTGTTGAAGAGGAGGTTTTTAAATTATAGAGGAGAAGCACCTTAGTAAATAATAGATGTGATGGTCCAACACAATCCTGAATTGTTTATGTGAGTAGGAAGTAGCAGGATTTTTATGAAATACTAGATTATGAAATAAACTGAATAAGCCGCAGATACAGACTCAAGGCATCCATCACTACTTTGCTGAAGGTGTTTGAGCCAGGCGCCATATCTACCCTGGGACTGGGCCAAATTCTCCACAAAATTACATGATGGACATGGCTTTTGCTTATAATGCCAAATGAATCCATACTTCTCCTAGTCATTATTGGCTTAGACTGTAAAAAGGCAAAGAACAGCCATGCATTTCCTACCTCCTAAAATGCCCATATTCCTCTTACACCTTGCAGATAAAGTGAAGGTTGATGCTCTAGAATACAACACTGCAATGTAGAGGCTGCAACAACACATTCTATTTAACATCCTAGGTTAGATACCAAGCTGCACAGGAGCTAAAGCAGATTAACTCACATCAGAGTCTTAAATCCTAGGAGCCTAAAAATAACATTCTGTATGTTTGCTTTTCACAGTCACATAAAATACCCATTGGCTTTCATTTATTGACTAGAACTGGGGTAGGATTTTATGCTAAAAGGTTGCTCACTTCCTGGAGCTGCTTCTGGTTTAAATCACAGGGGCCTTTTTCTTTCCTTCAGTTGATGTGTTTGGGGTCTCCATTATTGTTTCCATTCCACTCTCAGATGTACTACAGAAAGGTGGGTTGCAGCATACTCTCTGTTATATGGAGCAGTCTCTGCAGTAGAGGTGTCCCATGAGCTCATCCCCTGAGAGGAGCTTCTTGCCTGTCCTGGGACCATGACCTGGAGCCTCTCCCTGTCGCATAGCTGCACATATGCCACACTGTCCTCTGAGCCATCGCACTGGCCTGTGGGGCAGCTTTTAAAGCAAGAGCATTGCACAAGCTTGGCATGTGACACACTCAGAAAGCAATAATTTTCATATTGTATCTCCTTACCAATTGTAAATCAGTCATTTTAAGGATGCTTTCCATTCTTGCTTCCCTTCAGGCATCTCTTATTTCTCTCTGGAAAAAGAAAAGATGTAGTTTATAGCTAACTGCAGGACTGAAATGACATATATAATAGCAACAGCAGGCAACAAATGTGTCCCTAAAGTGGCAATATGGTGCCTTTTGTTTTGTTTTAAGACTTCAGAGTGATAGACAATTTGTCTTTTTGAGCTGCTATTTGAATAGTTACAGGGAATTTAGAAGACAATGCTATGCATGTTCAGTAATAAGGACTCCATAGTCTGACCCAGGCCCTTCAAAAATCGAATAGGAAAAGACAATCAGGAGGACAAAATACTGATTATTATGCATAAGGTTGTTAGCAATAAAGCTTAATAGTAGTGGGTATTTTTAAATTTCCCTTTAGTCTTTGTTTATTTTCAGTTAAAAAAGACAAAACAAACACATTCTGATCACTAGATATTTTTACGGAAAACTAAACTCTGGCACATTTGTAGGAACAAACAAAGCCTGCATGGAACCCTTTTGCTACTAGAAAAAATGATGTTTTATATCTAAATACAACAGTTTGCATGTATGAGAAACTCAAACTCCCCCACGTAACTATTTAAAGGACTGATATGGCCACTCTATCCACATGAGTAATCCAGCTTGCATCTCTCTGAAGGGATGCCAAGGACAGAGTATGTCCCTGACCACGTCCCAGTGCCCAGATACAGACAGGTACAGCACAATCCCCTCGCCACACACAGGACAAACCCCATTCCAGGCGCAGGAATGCAGCAAGACAGGAGATATGGAGGCCACAAGGTGTTTGGAGCTTTCCGGTTCTCCTTCCTTTCCCCCAGACTGAACTCTGAGACCACCTCACAGGGGCAGGTGAATGGAAAAGGAAGGGGATAGGGGATGAGACAGCTGAGCACCTGCAGCACTCACTGACTTCAGCTGCAGCAGTATGAACTCACATTTCTAAAACTGCTGTGCCAAGAAAACTGATGCCACGGTGCAGATCTTGGTGTCAGCTGATCTGAAGAAGGGATCTCTGTCTGAATATCTCCTTCTTAAGAATTTAAGGGCGAGACATAACAGACACCTGCCGGAGACCCCCTGGCATGGGGATGGGGCAAGAGGTGTTCTGAGCAGAATCAATAGCTGCTAGCTGAGAGCCACCCACCCATGTCTTTGTGGCTCTAGCTCATTACTCACTTGGCAGCCCCTCTACTTCTTACTTCACTTCTCTCAATGACTTCAATTTCACTTTTCTCTCTGTATCATTTCCTTGCGCGCTCTCTCTCTCTCTCTCTCCCTCCCCCCTTTTAAAACTTATTCTATAATGTCTCCTTGCACTTCCCCTTGCTTATTGAAAGGAAAAGCTGAGGCGATCATGCTGGTATATTAGTTGATCTTTTGAAACATCCACCAAAATTTCAGCAGTGTCGTGGGTGACATTTTATCAAAATTATTTAGTAAGCTGATTTGTTTCTATCTGTAAATGTGTTCTTAAGGGGACAACTCTCATTAACCAAAATGCAAAAATAAAAATTAAAGCAATAAAATAAATATTAAAACCTCATTAAAATTAATCCCTGAATACAATATTTTCAATATAAGATCATTTCAACATTTGTCATTATTCCAGGCTCTACATGTTTTCCCAAACCAAAATACACTAAGATGTGGTTGATGTTAAGAATACAGATCTGTATTATTAGATTAAGATGATTTAGGTAGATTACATGTTTTCCTTGTAGTGAGTGTCCTAAATGAGAAAAATTTAGGTTAAAGATCACAACGATGCATTTTAAGGATGAAAATGCCTGAATAGGACATTTAAACAACCTTATTTCTGTCCTCCTTTGATTGCACAAAGCCATTCAACGTCTGCCATAAAAATACTTCTGTATGCAGTCCTAAATTAGACTAAACTGTCTTTTCCAAGCAGATTACGCTCTAATTCTTTATGATTATTATGTCAATATTAAAAGCTGGGTTTATCTCCTGAATTTTCCTATTCTCACTTGCTAGTGGGGAGCTGAAAATCCGCCACAGATCAGTTTCTCTCTCCCAGATCTCCATTCTTTTCAGATAGGTGGGGTGACGGTCTGGCTGTCACAGTGCCACAGGCGACAAGGCAGCAGGGGACCAAGTGTCTCCAGCTGAGGGCAAAGAGCGGGAGCTCCTCTCGTGGTTGCCATGGCAGCCAGAGCCATCCCCACACCAGGCTCCGGTAACGGGCAGCATCTCACCCTGAATCCATACTCGATGCCTTCCACTTGCCCCTCATCCAGCAATGCACTCTTCGCTTAAGGTGCAACTGCTGGAAATCAGTCTCCCCTTAAAGCTACTGTGGGACTTACACTTCCATTCAAATTCCACAATGTGTACCACGGTGTGTGATATATTCAGTATTTACTTCTGGAATGAGGTTCAAGCATTTCTATACAAGCGTTTCAATACAAATTGTGCTGCCAGAGGTTTTACAAGGCTTTGCTAAGCAAGGTTTTTTTACTTAAAACTACTTCACTAGATTCCATCACTATCCCTTATTTTACTGAAGCTTTCTCACAGGCTCAGGGAGATGATAATGACATTCTGGCATAAATACATTGATAATGTACTAATCCTTTGCTGTAATTTCACACAGGAGTGTAAACTGATTTTACTGACCTTTGTGACACAAATAAATGACTGCAAAATATGGTAGCATTGGAATTCTTGGAATTGTTCTGCTTTCTGTGTAGATACACCAGCATTCACTTGCTTAGTTTGTAGACTGTGCACTGCCTCTTGCATAAGAAATCACAGAAATATTAATGTAAAACTACCGCTGTCTCTTAGTGCATTATCATCACATTATGAACCTTTCAATTGATGATCTTTCTCATGTTCTTAGACAACCTTGACCTTCAGTTTTTAGTGGGGTGAATAATATTACATCACATCTAAAGAGAACAGTGTAATCATCTTTTCTATTTGCAGCCAAAGACAGTCAACACTATTTGATACAATCAGCATGTGTCTTGATACTGAAGGCACATGGTGACAAGTCTAACTGAATGTAGTTATTTGGCTGTCATGAAATGCACCTTATGGTGATAAACTTCAGCCATAAAATTGGAAGACTATCACATAAACATGTTTCATGAAGAAATACACTAACAGCATTCACTGCTAGTTTATAGTTGGAAAACTGTGTTCTATTTATTATGCTGCATTTTTTACAGTAAGTCAGGTTCCAAAGCTCATTACATTTTACAATGAAGTAATTACGGGGAGTTGATTCTTCTCCTTCAACCAACAGGTCTATCTAATTAGTGTACAATAAACTGAAATACCGCAATTAAGGATGTATGAAAGGATACTAAGAGTGAATGCAGCTTCAGTGTACTTAGAAGCAGGGTGAACTGCACAGCTAGTCCCCCACCATGTGCCTGGGTAAGGTACCTCAGAGGGCATTGCTCAGGGGGAAACCTCCTCCGCCTTTGCACCCTCTCCTCTGGGAACGTCTTAGTGCAGACACTACAATAAGCATATCAAGGCAGTCAAGGCAGTTCACATTTGTACGCATTAAATCTTGAACTTGATACAAACCCAGCATTTTCTTTTCATTACTTATCAGGCATTTTATCTTTTAGATAAATTTCTTCTCCCTGTAACCTTAAAGGATATGGTGTTCATAACACTTACTGAAGGTTAAGCTATAAAACTACCCAAAACAATAGCTTCAATAAACTCAGAGACGTTGTCTTATCTTCAGCATAAGTCAGTCGCACCGTGGTCAATGTTTCTAGCTTGGCATTTTATTGGTTATAGGAGATGTTCTGAGCCACAAGGAGTCTCAGTCCTGCTGGAACTCAAAGAGAATTTGAGGCTTACCCTCCACTTGTGCTTTTGACGATTTCCACTGTGAGTTTGAATGGTTGCCTGTGAACAAGATTTGAAATATGGGGTCACTCCTCTACTGAATTAACCTGCAATTAGCAGTAGCAGGATGTGGGTATTACTGTGCTTATAAAACACTTCCCCAAAGAAATGTGACTTTATCTAAGAGAGGCTGTGATCATGGGGTGTTCTTAGGCTGCCCAGGTAAACAGTGGAGCACAAATGGTATTTCAGGAGTATTCTCAAAGCAAAGGGTTTCTTGGTTAAGATTTTCCCTGCTCCATCTTGAAATGTGTAAATTGGACAACAAGCAGAGGTGCCCTGGAATGGCAGAAGGAGAAAAAGATTGATGAAAGCTGTGCTTTAACTATTCAAGAAGAAAAGCAGCCCCCTTTGGGCCATTGCAACTCAGAAAAAAATGTAAACTACATAAATCTTGGCTGCACTTCCCATATCTGCTAGAAGAAGAGGAAATAATTAAAATAGTCCTAACTTTTTTTTTTTAGATCGGAAAGGTTAGCCTTCTCTCAAAATTATTTAATCTTTTCAGACCTCTTGCAGCCATTCATGATATTAGACAGCTTTATGATGATAAAGATAAAATTAATGCCTCACTTTTATGTAAGACTTATCAAGTCAACATTAATCATTACTTGGTTAATTCAATAGACAAAGAAAAATAATCACCAAGTCTCAAAGAAACACGGAATGTTTTTACAGGCCCATTACATTTACACATTTGCTAACCTTGCTAGAGCTACTTAAGCTCAGCAGAGGCGATTAATACAACTAAAATCATATTATTCTTTGCTAAAAAGCAGGTTTTATTAGATGAAATAAAGTTTCTGATTTCAGAGAGGCCAAGCAGGGGTTTTTGTGGTCAAGTTAGGAGAAAACTGAATCTTCATGTTAGCAATAAATTGGAAAATTTAAAGAATTCTGATGAAGAACAGATTAAAAGAAAGTTATTTCGAGATTTCTAGGAAGATTATTTTTCTTCTCTTTTCCTTTCCTTTCTTTTTTTATTGATTCATATCCTGATATTCATAGAATCATAAAACAGTTTGGGTTAGAAGGGATCTTTTAAAGGTCATCTAGTCCAATCCTTCTGCAATGAACAGGGACATCTCTTCAACTAGATCAGGTTGCTCAGAGCTCCGTGCAACCTGACCATGAAGGTTTCCAGGGATGGGGCATCCATCATCTGTCTGGGAAACCTGCTYCAGTATTTTACCACACTCATTGTAAAAAATGTCTTCCTTATATCCCATCTAAATACACCCTCTTTTAGTTTAAAACCATTGCCTTTTGTCCTATTGCAACATGCCCTGATAAAAAGTTTTTCACCCATCTTTCTTACAGGCCCCTTTGGGTACTGAGTGGCTGCAATAAGGTCTGCTTGGAGCCTTCTCCATGCTGAATAAGCCYAACTCTCTTGGCCTGTCTTCCAAGGATAGGTGTTCCCTTGTCCTTGAGGGCAGTTTCTCAGGGGGCCTTATTGACTAACTCCTTGAAGAGCTGGGAGTCTGCTTTCCTAAAATTCACTGTCCTGATGTCCCTCAGGACTGCAAACTCCACCAGTGCATGAAGAAGAATAACTAGAGTATGCATCCATGCTGAGATGCTGTTTTGCCTTTTGTATTTGAAAAGTTTGTATCAGTCCACATTTAAAACAATAGAAAATCAGAAATGCCATTGTTCACAAAGTAGGCCAAAACTGCAGTTTCATTTTTATCCTATAATGTACAACAATGAAAAAAATTGGATGGTAAAATCGTATGAAAAATTATGGTACAAGACAGTCTGACAATAGATAAGAGTTTTAGAAATATGAGATTGCCCTCATAGAACTGGGTATATTCACATGAAGAAAGTCATTAGAAAATGACAGATAAACATCAGGGCAGAGATCACTGGGGAATTATGATAAATTTCTTGTTTCTCTGATCATTAATCAAGAGATATAGGTGTTGTTGATCTCCTGAGATAGGGGAATCCTAGATTTCTGTCTCTGCTCCACAAATTATTTATGATCTCATGTTATCCACATTCCTGTTTTACTGTAGGTTTGAAGTATCCCATACAGTTACTTAGAATAAGTGAAATGCTAAGAGATCAAAAAAATCTGCAGAGATTAGAACAGTAGATGGACAAGGCAACATAAGACCACACATCTGGTAAGGGAACATGTTAAGCATCACAAAGTATTTTTTGTACATTTCCTATCAAACTAATGTAAAAGGTTTAAGCAGGTAATAACACAGCAGGTTGGTCATTCGGTGATTTTTTTTTTTTAAAGTGGGCTTTAGAATTTTAGACAGATTTTTGAATTTTCGCTTTCAATTATACTTAGTCCTAGGGGACTTAATTATAAATATGAAATAAATGTACACTAACAGATAGGTCAGGACACAGTTTGAACCTTTTAAATATGAGATTTTAAGATCGCTGGAGTCTAAACCCGATTAGAGACGAGAAACAAGTAAGATTAAATGACCAAATCCCATCATGATGGTAGATTAATTGCCCCAGGTGTTCTTTACTACGTGCCATGATGTTTAATGAGTTAATTAATGACTTGGAAAAGTGAAAGGATAGCATTGCAACGAAGTCTGTTGAGGAGACTAAGTTGTATACATGTACACCTGAGGTGACTGCAGACAATATTAAAGAAACTTAAATAAGATAGGTGAAAAGTCAGYGTGATAACAAAGAGTTTCAAAATCCAGCTGCAAAGAAAAATAATCTGTTCAACCTGGAAAGCTCTAAGCTGATTATATAATCTAAAGGAAACCTGTGACTTCACTGTACACAGATCAATGTGCAACTGGAGCTGAAAAAGGAAATCAGCTACGAGACTGTGCAATGGGTTGTGGCAATCGCGGATGTGGAGAGCAGTGGAGTGGCACCACAGAAACAGAGACGTAACACGGTGGGCTCTGTGGCACCCAGTCTCCAAATGGATGCTGGGGGGAAAGAAAAGAATTTTTCTGGAGATGATAGAAGTTACTCTACACATAGGAGTCTGTACAGGCTGTTAGAGACTCACAGCTTGATCTCGTTTGTAAAGCAAAGGAGCCATTTGGTGCAACTAAGCAGCAGAAAGCTCAACACTTTCTCAGTATTTCAGGTATGAAATTAATTTCAGGTGTGAAATTCACTGCCATTAGAAATCATTGAGACTAGGAATTCAATAAGACAAAAAAGGAATAATCATGTAGATATCAAGACTATATAGACCTATCATAATTAATAATTTTTAAAAATGGTAAATAACTACCATGTAACACTCACTGGCTATAAAGTTTTTATAACTTCCTCTGAAGCTTAGGGTGGATTTGGATTATTATGTATTATTTGGACAGCAGAAGTTGAGGATAACTCATATTTTTGAGCCCAAAACAGAAAAAATATTTATAGTCCTACCATAACATATTAATAAAGACAACAAATACATACCAAACAATATTTAAAGTTACTGACCTGATCCTTAAAAATCCGCTTATTTGCTTATGCTTATCTAAACACAATCACAAACAGAACACCTTTTCTCAGCAGAAATCCCCGTCAACTGTCAGTTCAGTTGGAAGCCAAGATATGTAATGTTTTCTTTTCTGACTTCATATTTTCTATATTTACGGTTTTGGTCAAGGACAATCCCTTTCCCCATATCAATGTCAACATTTGACAAAAAACAAAAAACTGCTTTTGAATAATAAAAAAAACCCCAAACCTGTACTGATTTGAGTAGACATTTACATGACTTCCAGCCTCATAACATCCTACTTGAACACTCATCACTACTTCCAGCAGCCGCCCAGCCACAAGGTCTCCTCACAAAACTTACAGCTCGGTCAGAGACAAACTGACAGGGTGTCGGGGTGTTCAGCATTAACCAACAAACACTTTCATGTCCATGAAAGCAGGGGACTCTTGGCTTTGAGAGAGGCAGAGGAGCGGTGGCTCCTGGGGAGGAAGGCACAAACGAAAAAAGACCTCTCCTCCCAGCCACAGCCTGCATTGTCACACTTCCAAATCTGGATAAAGGTTTCCAGTGCCACTCTGCTGAAGGTATGTCCCATGAACGCTGAGATGGGGAGAGAAAGTAGTGTTGGAGGGAGTAATATTTCCTCAGAATTGTACTTTATTGTGTTTTTTGCCATAGGTACTTCCCTGAGCTGCTCCAACCTGTCAGAATGCAGAAAATGTCTTCTGTTTGCATCTCAGGAAAAGAAGCACAGCTAAATCAAGGAATGGCTGCGTAAGTGATGTTGGATTCTATGATTTGAGCCCCAAAAGGTCTTARACAGTCAGATTTATTGTCTATCCAGTTTTATGACTCTTAGTTGTATTTATTCTCTGATGTTTACCATCAAATGTCTCTACGTGAGCTTTGGTTTGTAGGCTTTCATATTGCTAAATCATTTTTTAAGCTTGAGATGTAGCTTCTGTTCAACATCAATCCCTTGAGATACACCATTAACATGAATCATTTCTGAAAGTATGTCGTGCAATATGAACTTCATGTTGAGTCAATCATTCACTGTGATTGAAAGAAGAGATGACCTTCACAGAAGCAACATATCACAGCTGAATATCCCAGGACCCTCTTGTCTACTGTCACTCGTGGCTGCTTTTGGAGCTCATGCAGACTTAATCATCACACAAAAATAGGTTGAAGATTATTTTCCTTTATGTGGTTAGATCAGCAGAGCTTTAAATAAAGGATTGACAAAAACTGAGGCCTTTACTGAGTCACAGAGACCACTTTGTCACTTCAATGCAGGTTTCACAGTGGACTTAAAGATAAATGTTAAGTTGTACTTTGGTTAGTTTGTTTCATTTTCCTCAATGCCCATCAAGTAAAATCTTTTGTGGAAGTCCTGGCAGGAGATTTTATTTTTTTTTTTTCCTCATTAAACAGGCCTAGATTTGCAGAGGTACTGGGGCATCTCTCTCTGCCAGTTGTGAATCCGGACCTGAGGCCTGGATCCTGCACACCTGAACTTGTGACGGGGGATGAAAGCATAAACTTGATCACCCTACTAATTTGATGAGTGCTTATAGTTGGCCAGTGCTTTAGCACAACTCCCTTTGAAAGAGGAGATGCTATTTTACACTAGCACCTATTCCTGTACAACTACTGCAAAAGTGGATTGGGAACAAAACATATTTGCTGTTAAAAAGCATAGGTCTTATAACTGATTCTGGTTTGGGTATCCTTTGGGATCTTGGATTTGTCACTCATCCTTCCAGTACATCAGCTCTTTCTTCTGTAAATTAGCCTAATTATATGTTCTTGCTTTATAAAATCAGTGGGAGGCCTGGATCAGCCTGGTTCAGCCTGGTTCATTCATTAATGATTTAAAAGAGCTTGGAGATTACTGGGTGTAAAGGGGCATAAAAGAGAAGTTAAATTCAAAAGAGAGATTTGAAAGAAAAAAGAATACAAAACTGTGTCAGTTCCACACACTGTCACAAAATTAGCCTTCTCCACTCCTCATGTGCTACATTCTGCAATATAAAATATTATAGATATTATCTTTTTCTTTTGGCAAGCAGCCAGAGTTTGGGGACACTCTTCTCATTTCTGAATGTCATTTTATCCTGAAGATAATCTGATTTATAAGAGTAATTATCTGCTTCCTGAGCAGTATTTCTGCTGCTGAAATACCATATTTCAACAAACATAAATACCTCAACAAGACTAAATATGCAGCTTGTATTTGTCTAAGTTCACATCTGCTCTTTATTTTAAAATTAATCAGTAACTGTAATTACTTCCTAGGTCTTCGAATGAAAAAAATCAACATTTGCATACAAGATTTGGCCAATACATACAGGATAGTCTCAACAGTAGTAAGACTTATTGACCTCACATTAATCTCTTCAATGAATTATGGCCAGCATCAAATATTGATCACGTAATTTGAAATAATTCAAAAGAAGACACAAAAAACTCTAAAAAGTCAATTACTGAGTACCTTCCCCATACAAAAAGTTTCATCTCAGCTCGTTCTGTTGAATAATGTGACATAACATAAGAATTTTGCAGCTCTAAATTTGAAAAAATATATTATTAATGTGATTCTGAATAATCCTATTAGTTTCATAGCCAGATAGAAGAGTAATATTCATGCAAAATCTTGCTGCTGACAATTAGACAAACTCTAATTTGCTAGGACTGCATTTGGGAAAATATTTTTGTATAGTATGTTTGATGTACTAGTGAGAAAAAAGTGAGATGAATGATACATAAAGCCTTGACATAGTATGTAAAGAGCAATGAATTGAGGGTTGTTTGCAGCAAGAAGTGCCATGCCCAAAGGTGGTGATTTCAAATTCAGAATGTTATCCTGTTCATTTCTCACTGTGCAAGGTGAGACAAGGTATAGATATGTCCCACTACCATACATATGGCTTAGACCCAAAAGCAATCTAATTTTTTCCTAGTAGATATTTAAATAAAGGAATATTCTTTCTATATCATCACTTAGGACAGTGGCATTTAAAGGTCATCATGAAAAGCATCTTCCAAACAACCACTACCAGCAGCTGAGTATTGACTGATAATGATTATGTATTGCTGAAAGTATTTTCTGTCAAATAGAAATAAATGTTTTTCATATTGTTTCCGCTTCTTGGAGAAATAGAAAAAGATAAGATTTTCAGTATTTATTCCACTGTCTGCTCATGGATGTGAACAACCGTTCAGAGTTTAATCTTTATAGCAGTATTTTCTTTATAGATATTACAACCTTGAGTTGAGATTTTAACATCAAATACAGTAAATTTTAGTGTTCAGAACTGACAACAGCGATAATAACAAAACATCCCTAAGGCTGTGTGCCAGCAAAGAAGAGTTCTTAAAGTAACAAAATACACAGCATATCATCAAAGACAATTGTCCCCTTTCATTTCTTGAGCCTCTGCCATCATATTTTCAGATTGCCCCTAGAAACTAAGAGGAAAGGTGGAGTAGCTAATTGATAGCAGCTAGTTTTAGGTGCAAGCGAAAACTGAAACATAGTCCAATGCAGCGAGATGCAGGTCTCTTGGAGGTTGGCTGGTTCCCAGAGAACATCTTTGATCTTTTGGCCATCACAAACCTTGTGGAACCTATAAGCATAATCACTACTTTCAAGTCAGGTTAAACCAGGTAACAGTCACATTCCTTTTTATTTTGGAACAATATCAGACTGCGTCCCAATCACAAACCATTACACAAGGCTGGGACAAACACTGAGCTTCGAGGGCTGTGGGCATATTTTGGTATTGCTTTTTTTTTTTCAGCAGACAAAATAACCCTTTGCTCCTGTTTGTTTCGTCTCCTCCTCATCTTTGATCATCCCAAATTGGGCAGTAAGGTTTTGTGCTAAGGCAGATCTATGAAACAACCCACTTGTGGTGCTTTTAAAGGTTCTTAAAGATTTCCAAAAAAAAGAAAAGGGATGATTACCTCGGAGCATGTCAGTGATCAAGGATACACTGTAGTCCCCTAAACATTTGCACTGGTACTTCAGAGAGGACTAAATGCAGTGTAGAGGGGCTAAAACACGGGACAGAAACAAGTAAAAAGGTGCAGACAATGGAAGGATCCTTTTAAACGATATTTGTTCCTGGAGAAAATATATGTACACACTTACGAGTTTTCCCAGGGGTCTGAATTGAAATATAGAGACTGAGTGTTGTTCTGATCTATTTATAAATATATTTGAGTCAGATACCATCATGAAGGTGGCAGGAAAGCTCAGAAGATAGCAAAGGAGTCATGGTAGTGTGGCTAAGGGACAGTGTTTCAGGACTAGGTAGTGGGGAGAAAAATCTGAAATTGTGATTAGGGATTACAAGCAGTCTTCTTTTGACTGGTTCCTAATGTGTTCAGGCAAGCAAGAACTGATGATGAATTCTCTGAGGATAAATAGAAATATGAGGCAAATTTCTAATTATATTTGATTTTTTCTGCTGCTGGAAACAACACACCAAACTCGAAGAATTTAATAGCTACTTAACCTAAAAGATCAGCACTATTAGAAGCAGCAGCACTGACAAAGAAAGCACCAGTAGCCCAAGGAAGTAGCTTCATTATTAATTACAGTAATTATTCATGATGTATTTGTTAAGAAGTGGCAGTGCACTTAGGACTGTATACAGCCAAACCAATGCCTGAAGCAAGCAGGTGCTGACCATCTGCATCTTGTGTCTTTGGTGGATACTGAAAGTGTTGACAAGGGACTGTAAGCTGAAGAGGAAACTATTCACATACTCATAGAAGATGTTTAATCTCTTGAAATACTTATATTGTTATAATACTTGTTACAAAGTTTGAATGCTTTCTAATCATTTATTCTTACAAAGAAGTAGCAAATAATAGCTGTATTAATAAATGGGACACTGAGATTAGCATGACTAGGGCAGTGATCATCCCCTTACACTCAGCAGGGGTGAGGCTGCACATCGAATCCTATTCAGTTCTGGGACCTTCAACACAATAAAGACATCGAGTTGCTGGAGCGAGTCCAGAGAAGGGCAATGAAGCTGGTGAAGGGTCTGGAGCACAAGTCTGATGAGGAGTGGCTGAGGGAGCTGGGGTTTATTGCTCTCTACACTTGCCTGAAAGAAGGTTGTAGCAAGGTGAGGGTTGGTCTCTAAGGTAACAAGAGACAGGACAAGAGASAATGGCCCCAAATTGGCCTCCCCAAGTTGCACTAGGGGAGATTTCGTCTGGATATAAGGAAAAGTTTCTTGACTGGAAGGRTTGTCAAGCATTGTAACAGGCTGCCCAGGGAAGTGGTTGAATCACCATCCCTGCCTGCAGGTATTTAAAAGATATGCAGACATGGCTTAGGGACATGGTTTAGCAGTGGACTTGGCAGTGTTAGGTCAATGGTTGGAGTTCATAATTTTAAAGGCCTCTTCTGAACTTAATGATTCTAAGATTCAAAGGAATGAGATATCTATGGTTTAAACCCAACTCCCCACAGTTTTAATAGGTTCAGTCCTGTCGCAAGTGTTCCAAGAAATACGACAGAGTCCAGGGAGAACAAAGCGATGTGGAGTTTTACTATTATTTTACAGAGTGGCTTATATCCCTTAGCTTGCTTGAAGTTTATAGAAATGTCAAGAGTCTATTGGACCCTTRGTCAGCCACCTACCAACTTCATTGGTCAATTCTAACACCACCTATTCAAAAATATTTATCTAAGCAAAAATGATAGCAAAGCACAGCTGCATGAAACTTAATTAATTTACAAAAACTCCTAGGATTGTTTATAATAGTTTTGCCTGGGAAAAGAGAGAAAGAGAGAAGTCTCACGAAAATGCTGGGAGAGTTAGAAGGCCTCTCTGCCGACAGCTTTTCAGCAGTCACACAGTCCAGTTTGGTTCTTTCAGGTGAGACCTACTCATTCTTGTTCCCTTCCCTTCCAATCTTGCTCCTTTTCCACAGTCCCTTTCAATGAGCTGTCCATGTGCTTGCTCAGGACTGTTATTGTTGCTGTACTGTAAGTCACCTCTGGCACTGATCTGTAAGGAATTGCTCTTCATTTACTGGAAACCAGTGGTACACCCAATAAATTTACTGACCTCCTCCTCATTTGGGGTACTCCTCAGGTACTAGGGTACACGTATTTTTCTAAACACTAGGGTCATGACAACTTTTCTTATCTTAATGGATTAACATAGGTAAGCTTTTTGGAAGGCTTGATACTGAAGGAGGGATTTTAAAGACCAGAGGATCAGAACTGGAAGGAAATTCCACACTTATGTGTATCAGCAAGAGAAATGAAGTACGATTATRGATGATGTAAGAGTGTAAAAGTGGTATTTAGACAGATCTGGGAAGCATAAAGATAAGAAGACTGTATTGATTCTCAACTGGCAATGAATGAATGGCACAGTAGAACAAATAATATGGTAATAAAATAAATGTCTTGTTCACAGGCTCAGAGGTACAGCTGAATTATCCAAGCTGTTTGAGATATCTCAGTCGAGCCATGGCAACCAACTATCCACAAACTTTTTGCTCATGGAAACCATGAAGTAAAATGTGCTGGCTTCAACCTCTGCTAGAGATTTTCAGCAGGCTCAGGAGATGCATAGAGTCAGGGTATTCAGCAGTGTTTTAAGTCATCATAACTCAGTTGTTCTTCGTAGTCCTTAGATACACAGGTATGGGCACACCAAATTCTGCTGTTTGCTATCTTCAGGAACATGGGAGTTTGCAGATTCMCTGTTCTTCTGCACAAATGCTTAAAAAGAAACATTTTTGATCAATGATTTATTAAAAAACAAACATAGTTCAGACATCCCGAGACAAATATGTGGAGCAGAAGCAAATGTAGTGAGTACTAAACAGAGAGCTCGCTGGTGTGTCAGACCCGTAAGTGCCCTGGAGAGGCAAAATGCCTCAGAGTTCTTCTGTTCAGTTGTCTGTGACGGTTTCACACCATCAAACTGATCCAGGGAGGAGCAAGCCCCAACATTTTCATTGGCACCAGTACATTCCACATGCTTGTTTACTCTGACTGTCATCAAACTAAAGATAAATCCGGCATCAATATTGCTTTTTTGAAAAGCCTACCAGACAAGATAAATTAAATACAAGCTGCAGCATTCTTTCTGAGTTCACATAATGGGAGAATTTCAAAAACTCTAACACTGCCTCTCTTACCAAGGATTTGTAACCCGTAATTACATTGATACATGTGCCATGTCAGCAACAGCAGTGAAATTCATAGTATTTTTTATGTGAAATGTACTGTTTTATTGCATTAATTCACATTTAATGTGTACACAGTAATAACCATAAAATATGATAACCAAAGTTATGTATTTTCTTCAGAACCTTCATTTAGAGAGCTTTCAAAAGAGTCCAAGGAAATTAAAGTATCAGTCAATTTACCTGCAGGATATAGAGCCAAAGCAGTGTGCACTATAATTTCTTTTACAAGCAGCCCCTTCCTCATGTAATATCCTACCTCTGCTAAAATACAGTAGTCATAATACATGTATATTTTGTTAAAACTGTTGTGCACAAACCTAAGATTTTAGAACAAGAGGAGAATGCATCACTAGAGAGAAACTGTGTCACATATAGTGGGACAAGGAAAGGAGGACTGTAATGAAGGTATGAAATGCAAGGATTTCTTGTCAATAGCACCCATAAAGCAAAGATGTCGTGCTTAGTTAGGAAACAGTTCTTCTTGATAAGGAGCATAAACAAATGAATAAGGACGAAATGGAGCCAAACTCTTCAAGACCCCTCTCTTGAAAAGAGAAACAGCAATAATAGCAGCTACAGAAGATTAAAATGAGCCAACACGATATTTTTATCTTTTTTTGTGTAATTTTACTAGCTGCCAGGGCTACATTATACTAATGTAATGTCATGTAATGATCTAAATTGTACACAAACTCCTTCTTCATTATAAAAAGTGAAAAAAATTAAAGAAATGGGACACAATACAGTCCAAGAAATGTAACCTCATTAAAGAAAACAGTAAAAATAGTTATAGCTTTTCCTGGTACTGGACAAAACTTTTGGTAGACATAACAAATTAACTCTTCTTTACAGAAATGAAATTGAAATTTCAGGAACATTTTTATTGGTTAATCATTTAAATTTAAGTACACATTTGAAAACTAAGGCAGCAATTGAGTAGTTAAGTAATAATTGCATGTAAGATTTATACTAGGTGTTAAGAGCAGGAACCAGAGGTATAGAATAGATATCACCGGAATCTGAAAGATAAAAGCCACCTCTGGTAGATTATGATTCATGAGTTGGATGGATTTACTTAGAATGACAGAAGCATGCAACATTTGATGGCAAGAAACAGGCATAATCAGAGCTGACTTTTATCAGCTTTGGCTTGCCAGAACTTTGTGCCAGTATCTGTCACACATCAGAAAGAATTTCTCTCGATTGCAACAAAATATTCAGTAAGAAAACCACGTTCTTGCCTTCTAACTCCTGAACATTTAAGACTGGTGTAAAGAGACAAGTTGACTTGGCACAGAAACACAAGAGTTGCCCCCCTGACTCTGAACAATACCAATTCTGGTACAGGAAGGAGGTTCCACAGCAACCTCTTCTTAAGTTTTTAGATATCATGTAGCTAAATATTCTTAGCTCTACAAGAAAATCACATTACACAAGAAACTAAATTACAGGAACAGTACCAGAATTAAATATGCATTTAATTTGGAGAAAAGTTGCATTTTTTACTACAGTTCTCAACTTTTAACTCTACAGAATTATTATTAATAATTATTTATTTATTATTATTATTATTTATTATTACAACCACTCCTTAAAATTGTTTTAATTTGAAATTTCTCTGGTAACTCCACAAGGTTCAAAACTATTCTTGGGCAGAAATCCACAGTACTGTGATACCTGTCATGACTAAATGGGATTCTTAGTAAAACATGCAGGTGGGGATTCATGTCCACTGGTGCAAAATATCAGAAGAAAGCACTTAGTGCAAGACTGCAGGGCAGTGACACAGATAAACTCCAAAGCAAAGCGCTGAGATCTCTTCTGCTTCCAGAGAAGACTTTTGATTCTCTTTGGAATTTGTTAGTCACCCTTGTGTTCAGCTGATTAAATTTCTTTGTAGATGTCCTGAAGATCATATTGACAGCTATTCCTGCTTACATTTTAAGTGGCAAGAAGTTGAAGAGTATGAGTTGACATGATATGACAAATGGAAAAACTAAATGCACTGTTGTGCAGCACTTACACTCATCTCCTGATCACTCCATGGCATTTTGCCTGTGTTGAGACTGGTGGTCAAATGAATGGATGACATTTGGTTTTGCTAAAATAGCGGTATTATTGGTGATTTATGGCTCAAATTCCTTCATAAGTACACAGATTAGCAGGGAAGGTGAAAGTTAGCTCGTCAGAAGATTTGTAGAGAGTCTCAGTGGTAATTTCATCGCAAAATAAATCATGTAAGCCATAAATTTAAAACAATTATGAAGAAAGAAAGCAGATGGAATAAAAGCCTGATTGAAAATGACTACACAGTGCATATGTCTGTAACTATTACAAATTATAGTATCTCTTTTAGGTATATCTGCAGGTTTAAGACCTGATCTTACTTCTACTTCAGTATAGATCTGAAAAGTAGATCCACTGAAATTATCAAAGTTATACTGGGTTAAGAAAAAAATAAAATTTGCAGAGTAAAATCAAGCTAAGAATTGGACTGTTGATACTTACATAGTAGGTAGTAAAATCCACATCATATAARTTTATTGTAATATTAGCTAGAAAGGGTCTAAATCTGGGTAGCTTCTTTTTTTTTCCCAGTAACTGTTTTTCTATTGCAAATGAAAGTAAGTAGACCTCCTGAAAATATATTAAATTACCTAAAAAATGTTAGTTCTAGGCACACTTGTTTCTGAGAGAAAGTTTTTAGGCATCRGAAATGACTGGTTTATGGAGCAGCTACCCAGGGAACAGATACATACCCATACGGAGTCCCCTAATAGTGGCCACATTGATTATCCTTACAGGAGGGGGAAAGGTCCCAAATGTGCCACAATAACAAAATCTTTAAAAACAGAAACAATACGAAACAGTGAAATAGTGAAACAAAAATGGACAGCAGCCATCAGTGGGGTAAAATATTTGTAGGAAGACTATTTAGAGAATTTCTATACTAGAGATACAGAGAAAATATATACTATCATTAAAAATATAAATTAGAACCAAGAAATCACCTGGTCTATGTTAAACACTAAAGCTATCAGAAGTGAGTGTTGGGAGCTGCATCCAAACAAACAGAATAGAAAGGAGTATAAATGGCAGAAAGCTGAATAGAGAGATGCCATATGACAGGCCAGAAGGGATTTGAAGGAGTAACAGTAAGGACAGGTAACCTATTAATAAAACTTTTTTCAAACATATCATTACCAGAAAGCCTGACAGAGAGTCAGATGGGACCAATAGGCAATCAAGGTATGAAAGGAACATTCAAGGAAGATGAGGCTATTGCAGGAAAGCTATATTAATTTATTGCATCAGTGTTCATTACAGAAGAGAATGAGGTCCTGATATCAGTCATTCCTTATGGGAGATAAGCCTAAGGAACTGGCTCAAATTCAAGTGTCAATAGAAAAGGCTTTCGAGCAAATTGACACACTGAGCAGTAAGAAATCTCCAGGAACAGATGGTATTCACTGAAGATTTATAACAGAGCCCAAATATAAAATCGCTAAACTACTAACAGTGGTGTCTAACCTATTGCCAGAGAAACAGAAGGTGGGAAATGTGACACCAATCTTTATGAAGGACTCCAGAGATATCTTGGATATATAGACTGCAAGTCTGCTTTCTGTACAGGCAAAATGGTATAAATACGATGAGATTAATAGACATCTGGACAAACAGAGTATATTGCACAGTTTCTATTGAGGGAAGATATTCCCTACAAATGTATTTGAAGTTTTTAAAACTGTCAACAAGCATGTGGATTACAGTGATCCTAATGCTACAGCATTCTTGGATTTTTAAAAGGCTTTTGATATATTCCCTCATTAAAGGTTTCTGCAAAATAAATTACCATGGGACTAGTGGGAAGCTGTTGCCATGGATTAGTAATGACTTAGACGACAAAGAGTAGCTGTAAGTGGTCAACTTTCTCAACCAACAAGTTCCCAGTAGCTGGATCTGTACAGTTCATCATTCTCCTGCGCTTCCTGGCAGAGGGACTTTCTGAGATGTAAGATAGCAGGGACTTCCAGAGCTCACTGGAAAGGACAGTGGAATAAAATAGCAAATAAAGTTCACTATCAATAAGTGCAGGTTAATGCATTTGGAGTAAATCAGTGCTGATTACTAAAAGAATGGGCTCTGAATGAACTATTTCTGTCCTGGACCGACAATTGAGGGTTACTGAGCTTCATTCTACAAGATCATCTGCAAGTTGATGCCATAACTGGTGGCAACTACAGTTAGGATTTCTTAGGAAAGGAACTGAGAGGAAAACAGAAAACAACTTATTAAAACTCATATGTGTAACATATTTAATGCTGCATACAACTCTATTTAAGCTGTTTCAAAAACCTTTCAGTAGAACTAAACAGAGGTAAAGATGGCAATAATCTTGGCAAAAAAGGCTACAGCGCATCTTAGGTTAAAAACATGACTGAGATTTACAAAGCAAAAAATTATTTCAAGAGTGTAGGTAGTGAATTGTTATTCACTGTTTTTCACCATGTTAAGAAATGGAGCACATTCGGATCACAGCAGTTTTAAAGCAAACAAAAGAAAATGCTTTTATACATCATATAATTGTAGAACTCATTGCTTCAGGGTGGAGACCAAAATTAAAATGAATCGAGAAAAGGATTAGATGAGTCCCTGGAGAAGAGGCTTACTAATGAATTTTAAACACAATTCTACAGATGTTGCCTCTGTTTCAGGAAATCCAAATAACGAACAAAAGCTGGAATAGAATAGAAGGGAAAAAGATGCCTTCACATGCTTTGTTCCTTAAGTACCTGACGTTGTCTTCTGTTGGAAACCTTCATGTCACCAGGAAGGCAAGGTCTTGTATAGTTAAGAATTAATCAGTAGTAGTATACACTGTAAAGCTTTTTTGTCCTATGTTGTTAGCAGGGTGACATTAATAGCAAGCTGAGATACAACTTTAAGTCATGAGTACTTGCTCTGTTGCCTTCAAAATGTTAATTTAGCCTGTGCCTAACTGAAGAAGCTTTCAAACTTTTTTTACTTTTACTACTTGCTCTCATTTCTGCAAGTGTAGACCAATAAGATCTCTTCTGCTCTTGGATTTGGTTTAGTAGATCCAGTCTTTATTTATACAGAAATGTTTAAAATTAGAGAAACTATTGGGGAGCACATTGTTTAAAAAGGTTTAAAAAGACCTAAAACAGGTTGGAGGGGTAAATACATGGCAGGACCTGTATCTGTTCACAAACAGACATAGACACAATGCACAGATAAAACCAGAGATGCCAACACAACAGATAGAGTGCCAATTAATTTATTGGAATTCTTCAAGTCTGAAAAGAAAAAGGGCTAAGAAAATGTACCTTGTACACTTCCTAACAAAAACTTCTAATGAGCAAGAAACAAAGCTGACAAATTTGTTGTCTTACGTGACTCRTATTTCCAAATTCAGACTTGAGAAATGAGAAAAACTCCTTAATTTTCCACCATTTGTCTCAGAAGTATGCAATTTCCCTCTCAGCCCAAAGCTCATCTCTTAATTAGACTGCCAGGAGACTTGCTCTGCAGCACCTCCTTTCTTGGGGGCTCCTGCCTAAGTTCTGCCTCTTATAAAAGATATGCTCCAGCTTTTCCTCTATCCATAGTGGAGATCAGAGGATATAAAGACAATCTGTTAATTTCTGTCAAAAACCTGAGATGTTTTGGCATAACACAGACACAAATGCAGAACTGCAGGGACAGCAAATTCCTCTAAGTGTGTATCATGGATACAAACAACTAGTAGAAAGCCTGTTCAAGCAACATCTTCATCAAACAGCTCCAGATCTTGCAGGGTTATCCTGGAAAAAAGGTTCTCTATGGCTTCATGTAACTCATATAAAAGCTATTTACCCACGCATGGATCAAGTTCTTAATCTCAGGCAGACACAACAGACCAGGTAAACTAAGCTAGCTCCCTGAATGAAATCTCATTTGCATAGCTGGGGTAAACTGTGCCACATGCACACAACCCCTATGTGCTCTGTAGTTAAAGGCAGCTGTGGTGGGGGGGTTGGCTGCTGCACAGAGACTAAAAGGGGCACAGCTGGCTGCACTCATCTCACTTCACACTACCCTGTAAAAAAAAGTATTTCTACACTAAGGAAGCCTTTTAGGCTGCCTCTAGAGTCTACACACCCTCCACAGGGAGGTTCATCCTCTTTTCTCAGGTAGTATTTAGGATGGGATTAATTGGTCTGTTTTTCTGCATTGGGTATTAGAGGAAGCCTAGCTGAAGGTTTACATTGAGTGTATTTTGCTTCATTAGGTGAGGAGAATCCTATACCCGATTTTTAAAAAACCAGCATAACTTGTGTCATGGAAATTGCTGTGTGAGTGGAGTAGATACAGTTTGTACCTCAGACTCTGGCTTCCTCAGAAGATTCTAAGTAAAAGATAAATGGTGCTTCTTGAACAATACTTGTAACCTTATAGTGTAAATGTTAAATATAAACTGCACTGTCTCAATAAAGCCAGAGGTGAGGCTGCTATAACGAGCAATTCAATTCAGCACAGAGCCCAAAGGTAGCAATCACAATGCACTTCAATTCTTTAGTCCCACTGCTATGTAACAGCATCAGTACAGAGTTGCCATCAGCATGTGAATGATGTTCTTGTCTCCTTATCTCTTCCTCCCCAAAACTCACTGTGACACATGGACTGTGGTATCTGGCTCTGCAGAAGTCACACAGAAGCACCTGAAAGAATACCCGAACCCTTTTATTCTATGTTCTGTCTCACAAGGACTTTTCTGAAAGCTGAAATGTGTATAACAAACAGGAAATAAACTATGACATAATCTAGGGAATTAGTAGAACTGTAACAGCTGAAACACAGGAGCTGCAGCTTGGTTTAATTTATGGGAGAGCAAAGCCAATCCATGATATCACATCTTCCCTAAGCTTTAGTTTTCAGTGCCAATAAACTGTGAAAATTAGTGCAATGAAGTCCAATTTAAAAATAAACATTATTTTGCATTATTATGCAAAATATGCATAGTGGTGTTGCATAAATATAGCATCTACTAGGAGATTTACACTTTGCAACTGTGCACTTGACAAACGTTTTTCATTCTTGCTTGCAATTGATACCCAAGTATGTTTTCTGAATGTATTTTTGTCTCACAGAAGCATAGTGCCATGTCCTATTATGTTCCACATGCAAGCAGTTAGGAGAATATATGCCAGCCACCAGCATTGTACAAGTCAAAAGTGATTTACCATGGATACATGTGCCTCTTGATGAATATTTCTAAGATTATACAGCTGTTGTTTATCAAATATCATTTATAAAGCATTACACGACAGTAAGCTATAAAGAATGCATGTGCAAGCTTGTAAAATGAAACATAATGCTTGGCAATTTAAAAAATATATTCATTGTAGATTTAATTGTTGGATAGTTATGTTGATTTATACCACACAAATGGGGACTTTATGATTCACAATGACTTAGCAGACAATGAACTTCATTGCACCACTAAAGTTGGTTTATGGGATTTAGTTGCAAAAAAGGTTAAGTGTGTTCATGGGGATCAGTCCTGCATTCTCTGCACTGTTAAAACTCTGCACTATTCTTGACTCCGCTTGTTCAAACAGACACATCACTGCAATCCATCCCACCAGCCTGAGTCTAAAAGTTTATGAGATGACTAGATACAGATTTGGATTAATTCAAGTAGTAACACCAGTCCTTTGTCTAATAGGTCATCAATGAAACTTTCTTCAGAAAATTATTTTGTAGTTAAAAGCAAAATGGATTGATAACCAAACCTTCTTCAGAAACTTCTAGTTAAAAAAAGAAATAATTTATAAGCAAGAAGTTGAATAGTTTGAGGGGATTAATGAAATAAAAAGTTGAATTTGTAATTTAGTAATTGTGATATCTTTGTGCCTTGCCTCTATTTTCCACTATAGCTGGACTCCCCAGAGAGACAGCAACTCCCATAACTCCCATGCTGCATCAAAGCAAGACATTGCTAATATCAAACCTGTGTACCATGAGTCCAGTGAGCTGACAGATCAGGGCCACTCAAGCTTAATGTTCATAAAGCCCTTATGGCAATATGGCAGTATTTCCAATATTTTTTTAAAATTTATTTTCAGGTGGAATATTTTGAATTTTTACTACTTTTCATAAGCTGTCTAAATTTCTGAAGTACTTCTGGTGAAATTGCACTCCCCGACCCTCTCTGACACCTCTGTGGACAGTCCTCTGTGAGAAGCCTATAGTTATATGGGTATGGAGAATGCCTTTTCTACATGTTCTGTGAAGGAAAACTTATTCAGTACCTTGCCTATTTGAATGGACAGAGAACTTCAATATCAGAAGTCTGTATCCTTCATAAATGCTAAAGTCAGTAAATAAAAAGAAAATGTTTCCTTAGAAAATTAAAGAGTGGATCTGACAAGTGTAGTGAGCCAAAAATAATCCAATAATGTTGGATCCCAGGTGAATGTGTAATTGGATGCAGTCCATCATGGTGCCTATTTTTTTTTTCTTATAAGAAAGCAGTAAAAGAAAACCCTGTTTGTTTTCTGAATGAGTGAACAGTAACCTTGTAAAATGTGTGTAACTGCTTGCGTACACAGAAAAGTAAATACGCACAGCATTCATGCAGACGCTTTTGTCATGTGTTTGCACACCTGTGACTGTAGGAAGAAAATAAAGCTTTGTTATTTCAAGCTCAATATTAATGCACAATGTTTACTTACTGAATATGTATAATACAAACTGAATCCAAAATACCACCACAAGAAGAGTGAAATTCTTGCAAAATACATGGGTAGGATTATTACATCTTTCCAGCTTTGCCAGTCGGTAGCCTATCTGCTTTTGACAGTTTCTTTAAGTTATGAGGAATTTTCAGTATAGAATCAATGTACGTGTAGCATGTGTTTTGTTCTTTCTTTTCCTTGTTTATTTTGGAAGCTTGGATGTATATTTGTGCTTAGACATTTGAAAAATGTCAATGCCCTGCATTAACCCACAAACCAAATACCCAATGCAACAGGAATTTCCTACAAATGTGTTGGATGATGAATACTTGGCTTTGATCTCACAGGAACACTTGGAATAGAAAAAATCAGAAGTACTGAAATTCAATTATTATGATAGTTCAATTAACCTCTATTGAGCAGATGTAGAAATTATACCTAATTATACACATAGCTGACTTCAGACACAGACCTCTGCCCAACGAGGACTAATCAAAGATCACCAAATTCATTTCACTTCAGACCTTTGCTCTCAGAAATGAGTACTACAGTAAGTGATTTCACCATTAAATATCCCTCTAGCACCATAATCGTTCTGAAAGTCTGTTCAGTGCTCAATTTTATACTAAGAAACTTAACGTGATATCCCCAAGTGTTATCACAGAAATTCTAAAGGAAAGGTCACTGATAAAAAGGGGCATTTAAACTAAGCTTTGCTGGATATCGCTGTAAGCCTACCTTGCTTTGGCTCCACAGACATACATCAAAATTCATGAATTTGTACCTACACTTTAAATACATCCTTATTGTGGTGGCTGGAACATGTTCTGAGTTTTTCTTTTGCATGAGGTCCAGTGCAAGGCTTTATTCTGGGAACCAAAATGTCCGTGTACAAGCTGGTATTTTCTGTCTAACCATAAAGTAAATTTCTTTATGATACAGCAAGTTCTTTAACTTAAAACAGCCTTTTTTTATGACAGAGCAAAGAAAGGTTTGTAATCAGTTATACAGATACGAACACAAATTCTACACTAATATATTCTAGGAAAATGTTACCTGCATTGTCTGGGCAATGTAATTTTTATTGTTCTCATTCTAAGAATACATAAGAAAAAATGAGCACAATGTTTAAAGGAAGTATTTCTTTCTCCCAAATATCTTTGGTTTTACCACTATCTTACATATATTATTTGTTCACATAACTTTGCTCTTGCTAGCACCATTGCACAGGGAGGAAAAGTATTTTCCATTCCTCCATGACATTTATTTCTGTTTCTGTCTGTTGTTGAGATTGACTGCCCTGATCTTCCTGTTCTCTCCTTAGCTATTTTTATGAAYACCCTAATTTTCTTAGAGCCACTGGTTTCGAGAGGAAGTCTGTGGGCTGGCATTCAGGGAGAATATTCACCACTGTCTTCTGAATAAGAAAAAAATTAACTGCTTTGTTGCAACTCCTTGGATCCCTCTGGATGGGGAAAACAGTCATATATCTAGACTCCTTGTCAGGTGCTCAGCCACTCATCTAACTTTTCTTCCTAACATTGTGGTAAATGGCCAGCATTGCTGGAGCATATTCTCTTGGGAATTGCAATGGAGTGGAAATTCTTCATTTTATTCTGGACCTATGCATCTCGGATTTCCAGTGGTTGTAAAATGTAGTTGTTGTTGTTCATAGCTTTCCTATGTTTGAGGTTAATTTCTTCTTCTGGGTTCTTTTAGCAAATATCACAGAATCACAGAATAAGTGGAGTTGGAAAGGACCCAAAAGGATCATCAAAGTCCAGCTCCTGGCCCTGCATAGGACAGCCCTAAGAGTCACACCATGTGCCCAAGAGTGTTGTCCATGTTTTTCTTGAACTCTGTCAGGCTTGGTGCTGTGACTGCTTCCCTCGGGAGCCTGTTCCAGTGCCCAACCACCCTCTGGGTGAAGAACCTTTTTCTAATAGCTAACCTAGATATGATATTAAACAAGCAAACCAGCAAGCAAGATGGGGTGAAGGGAATGGAGACTCAGATATTCTTCTCTGACAATACTGTATCTACACAGGGCCCCTTAGGTTTGAATATAGCGTATTCTTCCTTAGATCTGTCAGTATGTTATGGGTAAAGGCATCTAATTCCACTGGTAAAATTAGTTTTGATGAGACAAAGTATTTATCTTGAGCTAGAGAAAGGAAAATCTAAGTACCCTCACTAAATTTATACTACTGGTGTAGAGATATGGGTAAATGAATATTCTTCAATAGTTAATATAAAAGTGAAATATCTTTCAGTGTTTTGTGCTGTGCACTCATCACTTTAATTGAAATAGTGTTTTCTAGAAAACTAGAAAACTAGGCTGTTTTCTTTTTTAATTGTATTTACACTGAATACCTCGCCCATTTTTACTGCAGGTTAATAACCTTGTGGAAAGCCAAGCAATTTCAGTTTTTGAACACTGGAAAGTATTTAATATAATTATAGTTCCTTTTAAAACAGCTAACAGCTCGGAAACATGGGAAAACTGCAGAGTGGATAAGTACTTGAATACTGCTGCTGCGATTGTTTTTCCCATAATGTATCTCTTTTAAACAATGAAACTTCGTTATTGGCATGATAATCTAGTAAGACATTAAACTTCAAGCCTGTTAACAAGGAGGATATTGTCTCATATCTTAGATAAATTACAGTTTATGAATTACATTTTGTAATTTACAATTATTGTATTGTCTACAAGCAATTACATTTACAGTAAGCAGGTTGTAACAACAGTACTAAGACAGCCTTGCTTCCTATAAAATAGTGTCCTACATCTTCTCCAAAATCACCTCCACTAGCTGGCTTGCCTCTTTCATAAATCCTTCTGCTGCTGTTCCCATAGTTGCCTCTCCCTTATCTTACTGCCTTCCACCACAACATCCTCTTATTCTCTCCAGATCATTAGCTCACCTCCTGCAAAACCTCCCTGATGTATCCACCAGACCATCAGCTCCCTTTTGTGTCCTCCTTCTATACTTTAATTTTGCTTCCAGGTGAAGAAAGGTCTGCCAGGACTGGCTGGCAATTGTTAAGTGGTTAGCCAGGTAGCGGGCATGTGTGCTACCAAGCACCAAATTCCACATGAACTGACTTTCCTTCCCTCAGCAGCAGCAACAGCAAAGTCTCTGTCCTGCACCTAGTCATGAAGTTCACAGAACTTGTAACAACTTACATCTTTGAGACTTCTGACAAATTTAATTGAAGATAGCTACTGGAATAAAAAGCTAATGTGGAAGGAGAACTGGCAAAAACAATAGTGCAGCCATGCCAGCTTTATATGTGGAGAAATCTGAACCAAATGTGACTTTCACAGTTGTTAATTGAAATGTGAAACTTGAAAAGGAGGAGCTGCTCTTTTTAGGTGGGTTTTGGTTTTTTTTTAGATGCAATGAAAACTTAAATATTCAGTGTGGTCAAGATCTGTTTCCCAAAAGACTCACGACTATTATATTGCCTGCCTCCCCGCCTGGAAATTTAGGACGTAAACTTCTGAAATCTTACCATTGTTTTTTTCAGCACATTGCTTGTAAGAAACTCAAAAGACATTTTCTCTGGTGTAGAATAAAACCAAATGTAAAAGGCAATACTATTAAATGAAAAATATGGTATTTTTCATTAATTTGTGGAAGTAAAAATACAAGACAGTGGAGTTGACTTGAACTCCTACACTCAGGAAGGAATTTGGTTGGCTGACTGTTCAGAGAATTTTGTGGCTGTTTAGGCTTAAAACACACTGCGGGAAGGCAGAGAAATTGCTGGTTGCACAGTCCAGAATTTTCAAATGTAAAGGGACAAATATTCAAATAACGTGTCTGTCCCCATTACTTTGTTTGAGTCTTCCTCAAAATACATACACACTCTCTCACTCTCACACGTAAATATGATTTATCATCAGACACATCAGTTACTATTGCAGCTGGACTTTTTGAGGACAAACGGGTAACATAAAACCGTTTTTACGTGTGGCACTTTTACTAGCAGAGTCTCAGCACAGGCCCAAGATTGAATAAGCATGAAAACTGAAGTGCCTTTGTATTTAAAATGGTGCTCACTCATCCTTGGTCAGAGTTGAAGGAAGTCAAACACAGGGCGGCATGCACTGATGGTAGTACTGTAACTGCCTATAGACAAAACCAGGATTTTTTTTTCAGACATTTGCTACCCAGCAGAGTCCAAACAAAATACAAAATGTCACCCTGGTGTGTCATTTGTGCTGAGGCTGTAAGAGTTCAAAATGTTGCACTATTTTCTTGGGTCTTACTGTAACACAATCATTATACTATGTAATCTTTGTCACAACTGTATTGCAGAATCTGATGTATCATAAACTTCTGAGGGCAACCAAGACATATTTAACTGGAATAAAAAATAACCTTCAATAAAACATGAGAACAATGGAAATCTTCCATGACACATTACACACAAGAATAATAAGTAACAAATTCCTGTAAAATACTCTAAGGCCAAAGACCAGTCAGGTCAGGCCCCTTCTGTTCTATGGGCTGTGAAAGCATTTAGCAAATGACTCTTCTTTCCCCAAAGACTTAGGTTGATGAACCAGTCATTTGGGGGAAAAGGAGAAGGACATAATGCCACAGAAGGAGGCAGATTAATGAGACATAGTAACACAACATCCAACACAAATAGTTCTTACTGAAATTATTCCTTACTGTATTTGAAAGCCAAGTGTTATAAATCCATTCTTGTGCTTGGACCTTGTCAGGTAAACAAGTTTCAGACTCACTTTGTGAGCATATTGAAACAAAAGAAGTAAATAAATTCCTTAACTAAAAAACAGCCTTCAAGTATTTTCCACATTTACAAAAACTGACGACATTTAAACTAACCTTCACTGAGACCATAAATGCCAAACATGCCTCCTTACAACTGCCCATAGAGAAGCCTGGTCTGAGCACGCTGTAAATTACTGTTTTGGTTTTTTTTTGTTTTTTTCACTTAAAATGGTGCCTTGATGATTGTATTATTGCATTCATCTTATTCGGATTTTTTCCTGTAGAAGAAATATCGATTTTTGTGTTAGTCAATGGAAAGCCTAAGCAATGCCACAATGCAAAACAATAACAAGCAGTAAAAGAACAGAACAGAATAATGTTCATTTAAAATGGAAACGTGAGTTAAGTGGGGCAATGACAAAATCTAGCAGGTAATCAGATATTTGGGTTAAAACAACATGCCTAATGATAAAAGTTATCTGCAACAGAAGAGGGAGCTCTCACTGCACTGGCCCCGCCAGCCGGTAGAGGTGGGGCACCTCTTCCAGCTGAGCCTGTGGAGCTGGTGGGGCCCATTCCTTCACCCTTTATTTTCATTTCTGATTATGATTCAATGCAATTTTCATATTAGCCTTTATAAAAAGCTATAGCAGAACGCTCCACAGCAAATTACAGTCAGATACGAGCAATGGATGAAACTTTGTAACGCTTTCCAAGTCTAGCGGTCAGAGGGATATTTTCCTGAGTTAGGAAGGCACATATTATCCCCATAGCAATAAGTCTGTTTCTTCCTGTATATGCACAAAACCCAAACATGCTGGGAAAAGTACTACAGCATAAATAATAACAAATATCAACTGTGTTTACGACAACTGAGAATGCAGAGTGAAGGCTGAACTCACTGAATTTAATTAGAAGACTCTGACCTCACTGCTGAATGAAACAGTGACAGTGTGATTTTGAAACCTACTCAGAGTAGCTGTTACCTCTATACATCACCCTTTCTTGTTTAATAAGCTGTTCCATGTGACTAAGAAAGTAGTCAAAGGTTAACATAGATAAATAGCTCTGTTTTATCCTCCATAGATAAACAATTATGCCTAAGGTCTCAATTACAGACACCCTGGTAGTATTCTTGTTTGTTTGCTAACTTGTCTGTATTGTTTTGGAGATAATTATTTCCAGATAAGCAGAGAAGAATGAAATACTTAAGAGTCAATGTGACCGTCTGAAAAAAAAGGTCAGAATGCATCTAGATATTTTGTATAAAAATTGACTCCAAGTTAGAGATTCTAAAGGCTTGCTGTGATGTAGGTGTTGATGCCCTAGGGTATCTTTCCTAATCCTCAGATACCTCTTCAGAAGGAGACTAGAATCGTGTTTCAGTCCATGAATCAMGCCCTGTCGCTCAGCAGTGTCTGTAGAACTGCTTAAAACCTGGAGCAGATCCTATGATGACTCAATAACCTAAGCAACAATGGACCTGCAGTATCTTTACTGGTCGAGTACCTGGTTAATCTTTTCTTCAACCATGCTACCCTCTTGCAACATGTCCAAGGATACGTTGGAGGACAACAGAATGCGGGTTCAATTGCCACTCTTGATTCCCTATCACATGAGATATTTGTTGCTCACACTTAAGGTCCTAGGGAAGGTAGGTGCAATATATTTATCCATGCAGCAATCAACTTGTAAAAGACTGTAAGAAGTAACTGTTAGAATAAGTCACCTAAAACTTTCCTTCTATGCTGTACTCCACACTATTTACCTAGGGGTTAGACTACAGGAACGTAATTTCAAAAATAATTGTAGGACTCAACATCTGCCCTAGAGGCTGAATTCAGGAAGTAGAGCCAGGGAGAAGTACGTTAAGACACTGGCAACAAGAACTTCTACATGTGCTGCCAGGAATTAATATTATTATTTTTTATATATATATATTTTTAAATGACACATTTATTAAGACACATATATCCCTATGACTGCTTGCACTGATTAATAGAGCTTTTTATCTGTTTAGTTTTACAAGAATTCTAACCAGCAACAAAAATTTAAATACTGTAAAAACTACTAGGAACCAGGAACCCCACCATCTACAAAGATTTTGAATGTTGTAGTTATTCCCAGTGCAGATGGACTGAAATTATAGAGCAATACAGACTACATAACCTATGGGCCAGGCCCAATAGTTAGGCACATGCTATGCTGAAAACTTCAGTTATTTTAAGTTCTCCTCTAGATTCAGTTTTCCAGTATTTGGTTGCAGCATTGTAACTAGTATTATTCTCCTTTTTCTTTTTTTTTTTTTTAATCCTGTTTTTGGCATGCTTGCATTTGACTCATATATGGGTCTGGTTTTTTAAATATTGTCCCAGGCCACTGACAAAAAAGTCTTTTGCATCCGGCACCTGTGTGCAGGTGCAGAAGTCTTTGCCAGTTTTTGATAAATAGGAAAGTACCTCAAGAAGCATGAATCCAAAAATAATTTTATCAGAACAGTATTGGATTGTTGAGGGCTGAGTGGTATTACTTAAAAAGATGACACAGGGACCTTTGTAACACAGATTTGTTGTTCTTCCCTGATCAGAACTCTAAGCTTGGATCACTGATGTGATTTACACAGTACATCCCTTCCATTACTTGCAGGACAGACACTAGCTCATACTTGTCTGAGGATGTCTAAAGCTTTGACTTATAGCAGCCATTTGGATTCCTGTGCCAGAATACACAGCCTGCAGGACCAAACTGTGGTGTGATGCTTCACCAGCATACGTGCCACTGTCCCTTGACTTTCATCCCTTGGCGGCTGGCCTACCAAACCCTCTCACAAAGCACACTTTGCTGTTGCATGCTATCAGCAAAGCTCATTTCTACTCATTATTTCTGCTGACATCTTTCTGGTGGTGCTTTGTAAAGTAGCAGGCAGACTAATGCATGTACTCTGTGAATTCCGTACTGACCATGATCAGCCTTAAAGACTTTTGTAAGACTGAAATACTTCACTTCTACAGTCAAATACTTGGGTTCCCTGGTAATTTGTGACACTCAAATGACACTGATCTGCTACGAGATGCATCATTTCCCTCAAGAGAAAGTCTAGCAGAAATCTTGGAGGAATTACACGATATCATGAGTGTATGAGACAAATCCAGAAAACAAACACAGCTTGATTTAAACCTCTGTCTTCCCATAACTTACACTTTTGTTCTTTCTCCTTCCAAGTTGAGTTTCTCCTTATTAGCTAAGTCCACTAAGTGCTTTAGCTGGATCTCTTTATTTACCTCCATATTTGTAATGCTTTTTCTGCCCTATACTTTTTTCCCTGTAATTAAGATTCCAGCGCATTGTCACTGTCTATATGCCAAGCTGGCATGATTTTTTACAAATTGACATTGCTTTCTGCAGTTTTACATCCTAACTCCTTAGAGACCTTTACACCCTTTTTCGCTCCCACCAAATGCTCCTCTCATGTTCTTCATATTGTCTTATCAGTACACTTGCAATCTGATACTCCCTGACAATCCATCCTGGGGACAACCTCGAGGAGCAGTTCTTTAAACACAATGCACCAAATTATCTCTCCCAATCTTCTCATTACCATTGAAGAGAACTCTCAGGTAACAAATGTGTTAGCTGTTCTAACACCTTCCCTCTTTGTCTTTTATGCATGCCCTTGTTAAGTCATTACCGAGCCCAGTAAAGGAGGTTTTGCAATATCAGTTATACTGCTTGGATTTTTCGTTAGCTTTATTTTTACTTCCTTTATCAAGCATTCAGAAATCATGGCACCCATGTGTTGCTTAGTTCAATTCCCAAGGAGATAATAGAAGACCAGATGATACACAGAAGCCTAAAGGAGTCCCAGCTGAGTATTTGTAGCTGCAGATGCTCCCATAATCTCAGCTGCCACCATCAGTTATTATTGCATGATGGTCTGAGTGCACCACAGCTTTATTTTTCATCTCTAAAGGTAAAATATCATCTCTGTTACCGAGTAAGCATGGCAGACACAAAATTAATGCTCTAAATTCTGCACACAGACTCCATGTTCCTTCTGACCAGTATCTTGCGGGAAAAAAAACATCAACCAACAACCTACGAATATTGCTAAGGACTGAGTTGTTATTATTATTAACACCTTGGGATTTTTATCATGTCCTTAGCTAAGTGCTGGCTGTTGCAACAAATGTTCATGTAAGTGTGCCCCAAGCTTAGTAGGATTCTGGATTTCTTGTCTGCTGGCTGACGTTTCAAATCCTGCAGGATATTTTTTCTTCCTTTCAGTAAAGGAAGCTTTTCATTAAGGAAAGCAATTTTAAATTCTGAGTCTCAAGTATTTTGCAGTTTTATATGAGCTGATGTCTCCAGACTATATGAAAACAGATATCTGGGAGGCTCTTTATGTCAGCTTGTTTTAATAGCTGCTGATGCTGACCATAGTGGATCAGCACATCCTTACGCATAGGCAATTCTGTTTCAGATAGACATCATTGCCTCCATACAGGCAGCAAATATTATCCAGCTTTGGATCCACCCGGGAATCAGAGTGTCTCACCTAACCTCTTAAGTCCATGGCAAGTAAGCCCGAGATGAAACTCCTCTAGTTTTTCACTCAGTTAATTAACAGTCTCTCCAAGCATGTGTCTATATGTGAGGCTGGCAATTAACAGCTGCTACTTTTAATAAGACCCTAATTTCTGCTTTCACATTTGTAAATACATAAATACACCTCCTGTAGTCTTATCCATCATGTTATTGACCTTCTTCAACAGATTTTGAAATTCTCTGTGTTAAACTGTTCTTCAACCTTCTTTTCAAAAAGGATTTGCTCATTTTTTGCATAGTTTCCTCTTTACTTCTGAATTCATATATGGTACAGAAGTTGTCAAGGGATCTCCTCAGCAAAAATTAGGGAAATTGATGATAGACTCCTTAATGTACACAAGTACAAGTTTTCCTTCCCATGGTAGGAAACTCTGCTTCCTACAGAAGTTTTCAAAGCTGCATCTGGTCACATGACTCAGGATAGTCTTTGCTGTCTTGGAAACATTGCTTTGGTCCAGAGCATTTTGAATTGTTTTGAGGATTTTTCTTTTTTTAATCCCAGGTGGCTTTCCTAAAAATAATTCTGAGCCCTAGGCCCTAGGGAATTGGCTAATAGTAGAAAAAATGTTAAATTGAATTTGACCAGAAAATCCACTTTGAACACTCTCCCCTCTATCTATTTCCTTTCTTCTTTACACTCTAAAGGAAGACTCTGACTGATCTGTCATGAACTGTAGGGAAAACAGGAGAATCTTGAATAGAATTTATATAAAGTATTCAATCCCATCCTATGACAACTTAAGAGGCATAGTCATTTCACTTGAAGATGGGAGACAGGTATGAAAGGATTATCCAGAGTTCTTTCGATGATTTAAGAAAGGCTGCCCTACTTAACAGGATAGTTAGCTTTTCTGCTGCTTGAACTGGGTGATACAAAAGAAAAAGTACCCGAGGAAGCCTTAGGAAGCAAGGAATTATGAGGCGTTCCAGTAGAGAGCAGCTAAGAAATCAATAAAATGTTCCAGAAGTTCCTCCAAGCTACGAGAAGAAGGAAACTTCTGAGGAAGTAAACCAAGGACCTAATGTCAACTCTCTGACAGAAGCCCAAAAGACAGCAACATTGACTTCAGGCTGTCCTGCTTTCTATACCTGACTTCTTGATGGAAGGGGGAAAATCAGGAGTGCTTTCTCTGGGAGCACTGGGAAAGAGTCATACTTGGAGGTACTGAATTAGGCACTTCTCCCATGCTTGCCTGATTTGTACTTACCAGCACAGCTGCTACAACTCCTATTGATCCACAGCACAGGGCTGACCAAAGTGCTGTGCAGTGCAGAATGTCACTCATGGGCAACGGTGGTTACCCCTCAACATTCCTGATACCATCTCACCGCGGTTCCGGCTTGCAGGACGTCTGCCTCCAGATCTTGATTTCCTTCCTTAGCTCCAAGCGACCACCACGAAAAAAGTCTCCTAGGATTCCCTAGGACTGGTCTGCAGGGTGAGCACTGAATCCTAAGCTTCCATGTGATTGATGGAAGGGCTGACCTCCTGACCTGCAGAGAGGCTTTTTGGAGAGGGTGACCTATAGAAGGCAGCGTAGATGGCCCAGCTTTGTCAAAGGCTCTGTACCCCAGCACCGAAATAAGCAACGTGGGAAAGGTGGCTTTGGGCATCTTAAATCAGGCAAGGGAACAGTACTGAAGCTTTGAAAACTGATTAAGCAAGTAGAACGCAGGGCTGAGTCACTCTGTATTTGTCTCTCTGTGTGCATGTGTACATATATAGATACATATTTTTGTAAGCGTGTGCGTGTGTTTGAGTGAGGATATGAGAAAAAGAGGCATTCAGTTCCAAAAGCCACTGCAATAACAAATTGCGAGCTGAAGCTGTCACATCATATGAAACAGATCCAGAGAACACGTGAAGACACAGTCTCAGATATTTTAAAACTTCTCTTCAGTGTTTTGCTCACATTTGGTAGCATTTAAATCTGATATCCTTTATGGCTTTTTTTTTCCCTGAAACCAACGTTACCCTTTTGAAGCAATGTTTGATGAAAATGCAAAAATTCTTGGCTAGCAAAAGATTTTTTTTATCTCCCAAAGTCATATCATGCAGATTCATGCAGTGAAAAAAACCCGCTGATGTTCTTATGAATAAAAGAAGGATTACGAAGATTAAAACGCACACCACCAARCTCGTTGAAAAAAGGCTCAAGGATATGATATAGCCTTCTGCACAGCTCTGCCTTGAGGATCACAGCTGAAGCTGTTCTTGTCTTTGCTTTTGGGTAGTTCAGAGAGATGCTGGGTCCGGATCCCCCATATTGAGCTTTTCATAAAAGTTGCAGTAAAAAGGACATTGCAAATAGAATGCTGCTGAGTGAATGATCAAATTTTATTTTATTTATTTATTTTTGTTATTACAGCCAGATGTTGCCTCAGGAAGTTGAAACAAGGAGTCAGGAACTGACAGTTTAATAATTAAATTGAGAAAGTTGGCAGGCCTCCTGCTACTTCCTCTAATACGTAGCATCTTTGAATGAAAGTGTGCAGTATCCCAGTGGCACTCCCTCCGAACTGGCTCATCCATTACAGGGTAATGATTTTCCGTCGAGGTAACAGCAATGCACAGGGCCTATTACACCAGCTACATAAAGTTAAAAAGACATTATGAATAAAGCTTTTGCTGTGGCTTTTACCAACGTTTCTACACAAGAGTGCCTAACGCTGACATGTGTTTATTAACACTTAATAATGTTTACATAAGTCTTCCTTGAGCTCATTACAGCTGTCAAAAATCTGAATAGAGGGTGTTTTTGTCTCTTTTAACTCTTGAAGACTTTGCAGTCGCTAAGCTGAGATGATGCTGAAGGCCCAGCACAGGTTCCTGTGCTGCTGGGATGGAAGGCTTGGAGCCCGTTGCCCACGAGAGCACCATCAGACCTTTTCTCCCTCCTTTGGGATTTTTTCCCCTAGCAGGAATTCTTAACATTTCTCACTGCATGCTCCGCTCCCCGTCGGGCCCACACACCTGCAGAAGGCATGGAGAGTCACTGCAGCCGTCAAGGCAAGAGGAGGCACATCGGCACTGAAGGTGTGACAAGCGGGTGCCGGACTGAGAGTCTGATGGAAGAAGAACTTTATCCAGAAGCTGTGGGCAGAGCAGTCAAAACGCAGAGCTCTCGTGGGGTGAGGGGGCGGCGGGAGGAGATAAGCCCGGCCCGTGCCCCTGTTCCTTGCGCTGGGCGGAAAGAGGAACGAGGGCACGACTGCGCTCCATGTGGGAAGCGCCTGACAAGAGTCCGAGGATCCGGCGGGCGAGCCCGGGGGGCGGGCGAGCCCGGGGGGCCGCCATGCCCTGTCCCGCCCCGCACCTGCCCCCCGCCGCAGAGCCCCGGCGGAGCTTCCAAGCGGGAAACGTGCCAAAGGGATCCCTGCTCCGGCTTCCCGGCCCCGCGCGGGCGGAAAACGCCCCGCGCCCCCTCAGGACCCGCGCGCGGCAAGAGGGCGCGAGAGCCCCCGCGGCCCCGCCAGGGGGCGGGGCGGGGCGGGGCGGGGGGTCCGGGGCTGCTGCCGCCGCCGCTGTCGGCGGCACTGGCGGGGCGGTGGCGGGAGCGGGCGGCTGCGAAGGTAAAGCGGGGCCGGCGGCGGCTTGGGGGGGTCGGTTCCTCGCCTGCCGCGCCGCGTCCGGCGTGGGGCGAGGCGGGCAGGGGAGCGGGGCGCGCTGCCGGCTGTGCCCTCGCAGCCGCGGCTGGCGCGGCGCTCCCCCCGCGTGTCCGTGCGCCCCACGCGGGGCCGCGCTGCCCCCGGGCCAACTCGGAGAAGGTCAGCGCGGGGCACCGGGGCGCGTCCTCCCGCTGCTCGGCGGGACTCGGGGCGGGCGGCGCTCGGGGCGCGGGCGCTATTTTGGGCTGCAGCCCGTGAGCGCGGTGATGTGGCGGCAGCGCCCGGGCGCTCCGTGCCTTCTTCTCCGCAGACAAAAGCGCGTCCGAGGCGCGTTGGGGGCTGGTTTGGAAACATGGAGCGCCGGGCTGTGCTCGGGACACTGTCAGCCCGGCAGCCTCTCCGCCGCTGCGGCTGCTCTCCTGCTGCGCGGCATTGGCCTGAATGAGCGGCTGTTTTGGCGGAAAATTAAAACAAAAACAAACCAGAAACCAGCAAACTTGATGTTTACAGATGTGGTTAAAACAAGGCGATGGGTCTCGGCAGCGCTTGCTGTGCAGAGTGGCTCGGTGTGTGAGAGCAGAGCGCCAGCGATGTGCGCCTTGTGAGTGAGATTCCTGCGCAGAGAGAGCCGCGGTGCCCGTCCTTCAGCCGGCTGCTCGCTTCACCTCCCGCTAGTTCTGTGCCCCAGTAACTCGGGCAGCGGCCGGGCAGGCGTGCGGGGTGGCTCTCCTGCGCCCTTTGGGAGTGAAAGTTCAGTTTTACGGCTCCTCTCCTCGCCGAAGCATATTGGTGGGACGTGGTGGCAGTGAGCGGTGCGGCTGGAGCAGGGATTACTTCTGGGTGAGTGAGGCTGGCGGTGTGGGGGTCTGCGGGATCCCTTCTGCTCTCTGCCAGGGAGCGATCCATGGGTAGCAAATACAGAAGCCTCGGCAGTGTGCGTGCGTGTCACAGGCGTTGATACCAGGAGGTAATAGGGATGTTCTTTATGCRTTTCTGATGTTTTCTAGTGGTACATTGTTGTCTGTATGTAGAGTGACAGTTTGGCCACTTGAATCTGTGGCAGAATTTTGCTGGTTTGGATAGTGTTGATAATTTGCCTTTGACAGAGACGTGCTTTTAATAGCATTTAAGCAAGCTAAGTGTAACAAAATAGGAAGGGCTAAATTACTGACGATAAACATGGTCTAACTTTATGCTTTGAAGAGAGACAGGCAACAATAGCATGGTTTCTGAAAACAAAGTAGTTAATGGAGCAACACAAAATATTATTGTCTAAGGACTGTGCTGGATCCAGAAGATGCCCACCAGGACAGTACAGCAACAGTCCAAGGAGAGGAAATTCACTGAGACTGCTCTTCATCTCTTTCCCTTGGAAGAGTTCTCATGAGGAAGTTTAGCAAGCATAGGTTAGTTATATATGATGCTATGGCTGACTGAAGGAATTGGATAGCTAGTGCAAAAGCCTGTGCATGTGGGAGAAGCTGATTTAAGGTAAAGTGGTGTCAATGTAAATTTAGACCGGTTGTGTCATTGTGGTAGAAGTTGCTATGTGGACATCACTTGTTTGCAGTTCTGGTTATGTCATTTGGGAAGAGTTGGAAGCAAAACTGAATAAAAAACATCGCTCTTAAAATAAGAGCATCAGGAGTTAGTGTGTGCTTTGATTTTTAACCAAGAAACTTGGTTTTGATTTAAAATATTAATTAAATCATTCCTTTATGAACCAAGCTCTGGGTGAGAGCTTGATGTGTCAGCATCTGTCTSTGTCTGTTTTAATGATCAGAGAAGGTTGATCCTCAGCTTTTTATGTGGGTCAGCTTCCAGCAAAATATGCTTTGCTAGATGAAGGGTTGCAGGATTTGTCCTTGTATTGTAGTGTCATACTTAGTAAATGAGAGTGCCTCAACCTGAGCTGTCATTATTTTGTGACTAAGTGTGCTTGTGAATAAGGCAAAGTGCCTCCACTGCAGATGGTTCCACTTTGGGGTACCTTGCATCTCTTTTGTACCTTCTTGCAGAGCTGAGGGGTCTTGCAGTCCCTCTTGCATTTTCAGGCTAATTCGCTCTAATAGCTGTACGGTAAAGTGTCTCTGTTACACATGAAAATTGAGTGGCACCATCAAGGACCGCTTTTTCATTTTCTGCTTGAGGTAATTGTGTCTGTGTCTGTAGTAAAAGGGATTTATTGATAGAGCTTGTTTTGGGGGTAATGGGTCTCTAGTGTGGGCAAGGTGTAGAAAGCTCAATGTTCTCACATATCCACGTTTCTGTAGAATTAAATGAATTATTGTAGAGAATTCCTAACTGTGAGTGTCCACAGGTGTGTACAGCAGGAGTTTGAGCCAGGTGTGCCTGAAAGGGATCATCCATTTTCACACTTCTGTCGATATGGATATGGTAGGTAGGTAGCATAAATAAAGTCCCTCTTGACTTCTGTGGATTTACACATGTAAAATCAGAACTGCAAGCAGGTTCAACGACATCTGTGCTAATACTGGTGTTTCACACAAGAAATACAGGTATTTTGAAGACAAAGTCTAGTTTTCCATTACTTTGCACCCCAGGGTGGGATTCTCCTGGTCAGTGATACAAACAATGATTAAAAAAGCTGCCACTCCTCAGTGGGATACAATACAAAGTCCAGCCAGTGTCATCCAGCAGTTGTGAGGAGTTCCAGTGTGCTTTTAGTTATGGTGGAAGTTTTTCTAACTAGGAGTTACTCAGCTAGGAGTTACTTTATGCACGAGGCTGTAATATCTTGCCTGGTTTAATAACTTGTTGTTTCAGTAATGTTTTGTGGTATTGCACCCTGTAAGTTACCTGCATTAAATATGTTGTCTTTCAATATCATTGACTCTGTTTCATCAATTAGGATGAGATAGTAGCTATTGAAATTCCCTAATACAGCTTAGCTGATCTTAATTGTAATAATGGAGTCTATTGCAATGAATATTGCAAGTGCAAACTATTTTTAAAACTTAGGCAAGATACAGGGGGAAAAATACGTCCAGTTTTTTCTTATTTGTAGGTTGTGCTCTAATTAAATATTCAGTATTATAGGAGACAATCTTTGACTCCCAAGACACTGATGAAATGTCAGTTAAATCGTATTTCCCTCCCTCAAAGCAATGTGCAGTATTTTGTTTGCTACAATACTTTAAGAAATCTTTAAGACTTGAAGAGTCATTAAACTTCTCATTTTCTGTAATCTATAGTTTAGTTTGTATTCAAGGTAGATAGATTGGTAAATGCTGAATGTATAGGAAGTACAGACATAAGAAAACAGAATTAGGCCTGCTATGAAAAAGCCAATACAGAAAATTTATAGAATAGACATTTACCTATAAGGAATGTGTTTTTTCTTATTTTTAGGAGCTGCTCATGTTAGTGAAAGCAAAGAACTTCATTTTATTAAATATTTATTTAGGTTGTTGAAGTAATACTTTGTAGGTTTTGGATTTATTTGCTACACCAGCTGAACATTTCTCTACTGTTCACGTCTTTGTTTCATCCTCACCCCGTGAGCTTATTATTGTTAGTTTTGGTTACAGCCATATATATTTTTGTAGCACTTTATAGCAAATCTGTAGGGTAGTAGAATTTACCCTATTGCATGCCTAATTTATAACTTTATTTTTCAGCAATTATAGCAAGTCTGCTGCTCAGATCAGAATTAAAATTATATAAGTATAATTAAAATACACCAATATTACTGAAATGATGAAATGCATATGATCTCATTCAGTTTTTCTTTTTGCTAAATTCTTTTTTGTTATTTTTAGTTTTAATACAGAGTGCAAGCTGTTGCTAATTAGCATGGCACTCTGGAGGTGGTCTCTATGTAAGCTAAATGGAGAGGATAGGATGAGGGCGGAAAAAATCCCTAACCTGGAGACGTAAAAGTGCCAGTTTTGGAGGCATTAAAAAGCTTTGCACATAGAGTAGGTTTTGTTCTTTTTGTTAGACAAGTGATAGCAAAAGCTTTCCAGGTCATGTGTAAAACTTCAGACCGCAGTTGATTCCTGTGCCGATGTGTGTGTTCATGCTGGGCCTCTCTCTGGAGGGGCATTAGTTTCTCTTTTACTTCTTGTGCGGTGCTGCAACTTGTGCCTTGTCTAATAGGCTGGTGTGGGGAGCTGAAGGATGGCACTGTGGGGCTGGGTGCTCATGCGGTTCCAGAGTTGCAGCACGCTCACTGAAGAGGTGCCATTAACAGCTCTGGTGTATTTTCCATGGCTTTTCTCTCATGAATACAGAATATTGCAGACACTGTTGTTTGCTCCTATTCTTAAATTGCTGAAGATGTATTTATTTTGGGTATGTGTGTAATGTGCACAATTCTGCTTACAGTATACACAAATGAATATGCAGGTGTGTTTATGTGCATGAATAGCTCATGTCTGTTTTTCAGTGTTAATACGTATTTCCTTCTTGGGTGGAACTTCTGCATCTGCTACGGGGACAGGTATTGAACTTGCACAGCTTAATCTTAAGGTCTGTGACTGTTGATTTTTGGAGTATTTGGCAGTCATGATTCCATAGGTTTTGGCTCTTATCTAGGCAGATATGAAAAAGCTTCTCCCTGCGGCAGCAATATGTAGCAAAGTAATAGAAGACAAGCTTTAAATAAATAATAAATAAAATCTTTATTGAACCCATTCTTGCATATGGGGAACATCCTGTGAAGCTGTATAGAAACTGACTTCCTTGGCTCTCTGAATGAAACCTGATTCACCCCCTGTGAGGGCATGCTTTGTGCTGCCATGCAAGGAACAGTGCTCTCAGTAGCTCAGTGTGGGTAACAGATCTTCCTTTTCTTCTGTGTTCTTCCCCTTGTATCTGTTCTGACCTATGTCTAGATTCTCTGCAGATGCTTTGAAACTAGCACTGTCAAGCGAGTGGCCTGTACTGCTCATTTCATCAAAGTAATGCAGTGCACCCTATCTCAAAATAATGATTAGAAACTGCTTTTCTTTGAGAGGGTGTTCTAATCCGTGGAATTGGTACGTGCAAATATTTTAGCATTAGGTACTATTTGGAAATTTAACAAAAGTTGTAAAAATAACTAATAAAAAAAATCTGCTCTTCAAAGCTTTCAATTTAGAGTTCAAAGAAGAGTCAAAGGAAGTTACATATCACAAGTCTCTTATTTTTCTGGAATTGCAGGAAGCTGTATAGCTGCATTCTAAACCACATTAAATTTTCTTTAGATGTTAGTATTGTTTTGTTTGTACACTGCAAAAAGTGCTGTTCCAGAGTGTTTAGGTTTTCTGAGATGCCACTCAGTCAAATCCTTTATGCTGCTCCTCTGACGTTGTCCTCAGAACTTGTTTCGGGATCAGAAAGTAAGGTACCAATGGTCCTCTCTGTGTCAGGGGATATGCAAAGCAATGGTGCATGATCAAGGTGAAGTATGTGAAAGGCTTTGTTACATTTTCATAAATTATTTGAAGACTTCTAAATTGGAGCAGCCACGTTGTTTCAGTTGGTGTCTGAAGTACATGGCATACGGGGAGATACTGAAGGATCTGGATTTGCCCGGCCTGAAGATTAGAAGATGAAGGTAAATTGTTGCCTTTCATTTCCTAATATGCTGTTTTGGAATAGAGAGCAATGCTCTTCTCTGAGGTGTACAGAGAAAGGATGAGGTGCAGTTGTCACATATAGAAATATGGAAGTTTGGACTGGGCATAAGGAAAAAAAAAATTAACAATCAGAATTAAACTCTGACCTGAGGTCTGTGGAGGTTGGAAGATTTGACCTTGGAGATTTAGAAACTTGACTGGACAAGACTCTGAACAACTTGTTCTGAACAACTTTGAAATCAGCCCTGCTTTGACTGGAAATTGGAGGACATGGCCTCTAGAGGTCCTTTTCAGCCTGAATTATTCTGATTCTGTAAGATTTCCCATGGAGAAAATAAGTATTGTAAGAGTTATGCTAAATACTCTTTTAAATTACATTCTTAGGAGGAAAGAGCTGTTTGTTTGTGGGATCAGAGGAGTCCTTTGTGCAGTACTCATGGCCAAGATAATTTAGAATAAAAATGGATAAAGAGCACGTGCAAAGGAGCAAGTTTAAATGGTCGGGCAAAGTGCTTCAGCACTCTGCTGTTGCCTTGACTAGTCACAATCCTGCTGCTGTGTGTTTAGAATAGCTCTGACAAATAAATGTTATGCATGTCAAGTCATAGTCTTTGCTGGACTTGGCTGTGGGTACCGTTGGTGAGTTCTTCACAGGTCTGGGAAGGTATGTAACACATACTAAATTTGAAATTACTCTTACACTTTGGTAAAAATAAAAAATAGTAGATTGGTTTTGGGGTTTTTTTTTGGTTGGGTTTTTTTTTTGGTTGTTGTTTTTTGGTTTTTTTGACAGAGTGACTACTGACGCTCTCTAAGATTGATTGTTGGCATGTCCTTTTTGCCTAATGTGATGAGAGTACTCTCTGTTGATGGAGTTGCTCACTGTTGTTGGCTGTGGCATCGTGTTTGACCATTTGTTTTTTGTAACATACCGCTTGAATATAAGATGTTTTTATAATTTTATATTTCTCAGAACTAACTTCATTCTAGGGTGGACAAAATACCAGCACTACTTGTCTTGGGCATCTCTGTGAGGTCCTAGTGATGCCGCCAGAAATCCCCATGGATTTGGCCTTCAGACTTCAGTGATGACCAAATAACCTATGTTACATGTAGTCCTGCCAGCATTATTCGTTCAAATGGTATCTCACTGAAATAACATGGACTTTATATGTTGATGTCTACATGTTCAAATTGGAAAATTCGGTAGTGGAGAATGAGTTGTATTTGTTACCCTGTACCTGTGTGTGAGACATGTACACGTGTATGTGTGCAGACATGATACTTTTCCTCCCTCCTTCCCCCACAAATAAGCAACAGTAACTCCACTGCTCTTCCCCCAAGCAGATATGTTTTGGGTTTTTTTGCAAATGACATTAAATACCTTTTACTAGTCCTTGAGTTAGATATGCTATCTGAGGCTGAGGCTTAAAAGTTAAGACTCTTGTTCGGCTTTTCAGAAAGACTCTTGGAGACAGTATATGTCTAATCAGCAGCAGTGTAACTAGATGCTATCAATGTGGGCTGCTGTCTTTTCTCTGGAGGCCAGATTGAGTGTAGCCTTTCTGCGGAGGTACAAGGGGCTTGTACAAAAGCTTGAATGATTGCTGTTGGCGCTCTGTATGATGCACAGACTTCAGTGGCTTTTCTCTCCAGGGGCTGCCTACCTGTGCAGGCCCCAGGATGGGGATTGAGGAGGCACATTAAGGAAAGCAAGATGTTGCTCAAAAGAGTATCAGTCAGGGGATACGCTATCTTGTACTCCCTGCAGGGGAGGGAAGCTGCGGCTTTTTGCTCTGTCCCTTACTTTCCTTGAGTCCTGCTTTTGTCTTTTATGTTCTTAGCTGTCTATTTTTTATTATATTTTTTAGGATTGATATTCAAAATTTTCAGCTTTAAGTCAGACTTCCAAAAGGACCTGAGAGTGACTTAATCAGGAGGAATTAGCAGGTTTGAATCCCTTTTAACTGCTTTGTATATTTAAATGATACTCAGGATGTGTTTTCCTGCATTGTACACAGATTAAAGGAAAAGATGATTTTTTAAATTTTCAAATGGAAGGTGAAATGCAGGAATTGTTGAGGAAGCATAAGAAAAAGGCCACATATCTCTAGATTCAGATGAGAAATCTGGGAGCAGCTCTGTTGATTCTAATAAGATTGTGATACAGAAACAAAATATATAGAAATCAGGCTGGGTTTTTTTGGTTGGGTTTTACAATGAATTGTAACAACATTAGGTGTGGATCTTTGAGTTAGAGTACTTCCTTATTTGGGAAGCCAGTAGAGAAGTGTTTTCAAAGTAATATTATGCGTAGTAAGGCCTAGACAGGCAGAGCATTTTGTTAGTTCAACACTTGTTGTTTTGTAGTGCTGCTGATATGAGAGAAAATTGTCTTCTGTTGCTGCAGTTTGTGCACTCTGCTAGAGTTTGAGGCCAGGAAATTCTCTGCTGAAGATGAAAGACAGTATGGAGGAATTCCTTTTTAATTTCTGTTTCCCTCTTGCCTACTTTCTCTCTTATCCTTCTTGTTGCACCAGAATGGGTTGACAGAAACAGTGCCCAGTTGGGTCAAAAGGATTGGTAGCGGTCATGCTACTGAAATCACATTTCCTTTGTTTTAAAAAGGGAGTAGAATTTTCTTTTGTGTTGATGGTTCAGCTGCAAAGGTGTTTCAGCTTTTTCCAAAGTCAAGTTGAATAAACTGGGAAAAGTTAATTGAATATGCTTGGTGTTAGTGTAAACATGGTTGACTAGCCCTAGAATTCCCTTGGATGCTCACAGGGAATTTTAGCAGGGACACCTATTTTTTCTGGAACTGAAGTCAGTGTTGCAACTGATAGGGGTGGGAAAAGGAAGAAAGGAAGCATGTCATGAACCTGAGACACCACATTCAGAGACTTTAGTGAAGCAACACTCTGGTTTTGATTTCTCATTTTGGGATGTTGGCGATACCATGAAGATCTCTGATTTTGCCCTGAGTATCATTGTTCTGGTGATGAGTGTGTTTGCCTCATTCCTTCAGAACTTCACTTTGTAACTGCTCTTTGCCTGTATTCTTCTAGGATGTCAAACTGGCTTAGGTCCATGAAGACTATGCTGGTGTCAAGCTCCCTCTGACTTGCCTCCAGTTTTCAGGAGCAAAGGTACAGTTAACAGGGGTAAGTTAAAATCCGCTAACAGAACCCCCTGAAGGAAATGAAGACTTTAATTAGTGCCGTCTCCTTTGCATGGCAGTCTCTGGTACATTTCTTACTTCTGAGTTGCTTGGTCCACGACAGCAGGCAATCAGTGATAGAGAAAGGAAAATCCAAAAAGTAGAGTCACTTTGAAACCGTACTGGAAAGTTAATGAATAGAGCACTTACAGTGCAAATACCGGTGCAGGCTGTGTGTGTCAGAAAAACACTTTGAAAGTGAAAAGTGCCCCCCTGTTGGTTTGTTCTCCTTTTAACTGATCTCTTTGAAAATCTACTTGGAATCGCAGTTGAACTACCATGATAAAATATGTTTTTGGTAGATGAAGTTGAAATAATACACATTTAGCAATTGGGTGTGTTGCTGGAAATAGTAAGCGCATGTAGTAACGAACACAAATTCCCATTTCTTGTTTCATCCTAAGGGCAAAGTACCCTTGGTGCAAAGCCCAGGGGACCCATATAGCCATTAACAGATGGAGTGGGACATTAATCTTCTACCCACAAATCTGCCCCGGCACATAAAGCAGGGAGCGTCTGTTGTGAGGAGTGCTAGAGGTTGTATTAAACATGATAGTATAGCTTATAATCACGATGCCAGCCATTCTTTCTGTACATTGCTGTGTTTTCTTGGTACTCTGAGTCTCTGGATTTCACTTTTTCTATCTATATACAGTAGAGAGTGACAGTGTTTCTGCTTTTTGAGATGCTGGCAGAATTTTCTTCCAACACTCTTAAAATCTCTCTTTCACTGTAAGCACTAGGGTATGTTAGGATATACTTTAAGGACTTTTTTGTGCGTAGGGAGAAATGTATCCTTTTTCTGTGTCATTCAGTCTTTCTCATTTGGCAGTCAGCTAAGAGACAGGCATGGTTAATGAGGTATCTCAGCATCATGTTTTTATGGGAGCATAGTTAAGGTTAGGAGTATGTCCAGTCTCCAAACTGCCTCGTGAGTATTCTGTATTTGGAAACAAATGCCAGCTGGCAGTGGTTAAGGAGTGCATGCTTATTCTGCTCATGATAGCCAAAACATGCTCCCTGCTGTGTGCTTTTGGCAGCTTTGCACTGGCAATATGTCTCAAATGCCAGTTGCATGTCCTCCTTTCCTTCTCCTAAGTGTGTCCCATAGGGCATGATTTAGCCTAGATAAAAATGTGCCTCTGTTTGACTTGGTAACGTATGGAAAGAAAGAGAAGGCTTATTTTCAAAAATCAAAACACCTATAACGCATTATTTCTACAGTGGAAATAAAAAGATGATTAATGTGTTTTCCTAGACTTGGTGGCAAATTTGCCTTAAATTTCTGAAGATCTGATGATTTTTGTGACACCAATTCTTAGGCATACTAGACTGAAAATTTTGTGTAATTCTCAGTGAGAGCACTGGTTGGAATTTCAGACCTAAACTGACTGCGTATTAAGTTTATTTAAGGTTCTAACTCTGCTTATCTGGTCATTGTATTAATTACATTGGTGGTCAAATTAACTGCATTAATTTGTGGTCTGAACATAAGCATCACGTCTTATCTTTGTTTTTATTTGTTGAATTGTTTTAAGTCAATAAACACCTAAAGTGGTATATTTTATTGAAAAGATACCTTAAATATAGGCAGACTGACTTTTACAATGAAGTGTGGCAAGTCATAGGGTAGTTTGTGTTGGAAGGGACCTTTAAGGTCATCTAGTCCATGTATTTAGTTGAATTATTTGAAGCTGTTCATGAGTTGTGGTACATTGGATACAAGTTCTTAAGAATCTGAAGGTAAATAAATCCAGTCTACATTTCTTTGTAATTTTTTTCTTCAATGACAGTATGGCAAAATATAAAAAAAGCACAGTTTGACAAAAAAAAGCAAAACACTGAAGTTTTTCAATGCAATACTCAACTGTATTTAGGGTCAAGTCAACTGTAGGGTAAGCAAGCTGTGCTTAGAACTTGGATTTAGAAATACCTACATATTTAAGCTCTGTATTGCTTTTTCTTCAAGAGGATCTCTCACCTCCTTTATTTGTTGCAGATCTCAATATTTGGGAAGATGATAATTCTTGAAAAATGGAAATGACATTTTCTTTTCTAAATCAATTAAGTGGTGTTGAAATATGTTAAAATATGAAGATTTAAAAATCAGGTTATCTTTTCCAACCTGTGTTCCTTAGGAAAAAAGGAACCTTGTCACCTTGTCAAAATTGCGAGCTTCCCAAAGCTGGGATCACACAACCACTGAAGAGGGATGGAACAGTAGCCTTTGCAAAATGCCAGGTTTTCAGTTACCATGCTTCCATTTATCTGCTGAAGCCTGTCTGCAGTAGTTGATTTATTGYTCCTGTTGCCCACTCTGCTTTCACAGTGAGAACAATTTGCATCTCCCAGGTAGGAGGTAAAAAAGAAGGCCTTACTATGACCCTTTCCCCAAACCCATAGCTTTCTCAGCATTCTGATACCACTGTCATGTAACTTTCTTCCTCTCTCTGACAAGAACTCAATTCAGTTGCTTTCAACAGCTGATCTAAAATGGTGCGGCGTTCCTTGTAAGAACTTTGTCCCATCCATCATGCAGCTATATCCTGGATATCCAAGGGCGTGGGCATCTTTGCTCAAGTACTTGAATGCTTTTATAGTTGTCTGTGCTGTACTGGAGTTGGGAGTCAAATCTTGCTATGATCTGTGTTGAGGAAGCACCGCTGCACGTTGCTTAACCATATTCATGCTCTAAAAAAACTCTTGGGTATGATGTGCAAAAAAAGGTATTTTAGAAAGTAGGTTGCAAAATCAAACCCTCAGAAGTTGTGAAATGTCAGATTTATGTTATTTTCTTCTGTGCCTGTAATTGATGCAGGAATATAGATCTTGCAACTTTAATTTCACCACAACCTAACTGGATAACTCTTCTGTTAAAAATAGTGTGGCATGGTTGTGGTACTTTGTAAATACACAGTACCATTTATGTAGGAGGAAAAACAGAATTCACAGAAGAATGATTATAGAATTTGGTGCTAAGTTATTATGTACGTGTGGAAGATAAACAGAATTGGTTCAACAGAATTTAGATTCCATGTCAGCTAAATATATTTGCATTATATAAACTTAATGTGTAACATAACTGTTTTCACTGAAGTTTCTCCCATTTATACTGGTGTTGAATTCTGCCTCTAGTCAAAAAGAATTTTTTCTAAAAGTTCTGCCAACATGGTTTTTTGTCTCGGAACAGCTTTGAGCCTTGCCAGCAGTGTTATTTCTTTTGAGTTGCAGGAGCAGCTCTAGTTACATGCCAAAATATGGTCTTATTTTTAAACTGAAAAATAAATGAAACCTATGCAGAAATGGAAACTTTGTTGAATGCCAGATTCTGACCACGTTACTCCCATTGGAACCACTAGGACCAATTTTGCAGTCTGCACTGTCTTTATAGCCTTAAGAGTTATTTCACAATGTGGGAAATACTGGAAGAAATGAGTGTAAAAAGGGAGGAAATCTGCCAAGGTCCATGTCTTTTTTAAAAAAGTTGTTATAACCTCCTTGCTATGTTTTATGCAGATATCAAATTTAACCAGCCTTCAGTTATTGCCAGCCGGCCTCCATTTCAAAAGTGTTATCCTGTAGAGAAGAGGCAGATCGAAAAATTCTGGTACCTAAATATTTTCCAATTAATCATAATTTAATTATTTTGGCCTGTTTTCCTAATACAGCTACACTTAGGAGCTTGGAGGCTTTGTCAGGCTTCTTTCCTTCCCGTTTTTCTTAATTTTTAAAGTGTTTGTCCAATGACCAAAGCAGAATTTTAAAGTTAGTTCCAGTAAGATAGGGGTTAAAACAGATGGAGAGGGTTGGGAAGGGGAAATACAGTATTTAAGAAGTGACTGGTTTGCTCCAAGAGTATGTTCCTCGGATACTAACCCTAGTGAAAAAGGCCCAGGTGTTTTGCCTCCAGCAGTGTGAAAGCACTCAAATCCATTGAGGGCTTTGAGAAAAGGCTCTAGTGATTTTGGACAGTTGTTGACTTTCAGCTTGTGTGAAAAGGATAGAACAGGTCTGTTATCTCACCATTCCACTATAAAAAGGAGGCAAAAAATGGTGTTATTAATCCAGAAGATTTCCCGAGTGTATTGCATCTGGAGTCTGAACTTGGTCTTGAGCTGAAGTCTTCAGAGCAGTTGCAGAGGCAAGTATAATCAGCCTGAGCTCTGCAACTATGATGAGCGCTGAAGGAGAAAGCAGCTGCCATTCTAGCATTTTGAAAGCATATTCAGCCAGGTAGTACAGATTAGCAAAAAGTCTAGGCAGACCTGAAATGTTTACTGGTTTTGACAGCTGAGCAGTTGTTCTGGCTGCGTCACCAGGCAGCTGTGGTCCTACTGTTCCTGGCTGAAGGATAGCATATTGCCTAGCACAGCTCTGTGCTCTTGACAGTAATGTGTTTGTAGATCAGTGCAGCTGGGCAGTGCTATGCTGGCACTCAGGGTTTTTATTGCCACTTCTCAAGGATGATTTGTGAAGAGCATTATTAGCAGTGTACCCGCTAGGGAATTGCATGGTGTTTGAGGGTGAAGTTGGTAATTCATAGGATTACAACACAGGCCAGTGTGATGGACTGCGATTCCAGACCTGCGCTTTTCTTGGTACTGAACTTTTGATCAGGTTATAACCTGAAGAGCAAAAGCTCTTACTTGAGGAACTGAATTCACCTTGGGCGATGCACAGTCCTTCTTAGATTGGAAAATGGGCATGATGGATTTATGTTCTGAGCAGAGATAACCCCTTTGCTCAGATGGAAAGTTTTAAACATAGGCCTTCTGCTTTGTACATTTACACTGCTTTTGGGATGGACTTGTAGTACTGTTTCTACTTGCAATAGTGTAGCATGCACTACTTCTATCTCAATTCATAAGGTGGATCTTAATTTTGTACCTAAAGGGAATTAATAATAGTCTCCTGTAGGCTTTCTGGCAGCCCTAGGGATCTTTGACTGTAAAAGTCTCATTGACAGAAGATGTAACCTGGCATAAATTGAATTTTGTCTTTCTGAAGCCTGAAATGACCTGTATCTGTGAGTTTTGGAAAGAAGATGAAGATTGAGGGTGTCAAAAGGCAGTTGGAGACTAAGCTCCAACTGACTGGATTTGGTGCATAACTCATATTTGTATCTTTACAAAGCTTAATTTTTACTTGGTGTATATAGTGGGTGTTGGAGGTGATGGCAAAGAAGCTACTTTCTACTGCTTGGTTTTGTAATTATAAATACACTGACTTTGGAATGAGAAACATCAGACAATAAGTCTTGGTGATGGTTAAGTTAATTCACTTTTCGAAGTTCAATAATTCATCTAAGAAGTGTCAGCAGCTGGGTCTTGTTAATGGTAAGCCTTTCATTTCTGTTAAATCAATTGTGAATAATAGGATCCTTTGGAGAAAAATGATGAAGTAAGCATTGATTTCCAAATTGGGTGTCTGATATTGGAGCATTAATAAAATCCAGAGCAAGCAGGCAACTAGGACCTCATACTCTGATCACCTAAGTAGTAATCAGAGAAAATCAATATTTTTTTTTTTGTATGGTGCTAGATCTGTTAACGTTTCATTTGTCGTCGTTCATCATTGTGTCTATAATTTCATTTTTATAATTGCTTGAATTTTGGGGGGCTTAATAGTATGCATTGAATCAAGCATTTACTGTCAAGCTTTTGTGAAACAGATGTGGCATTGCCATATTGTCTGTTCTCTGCTAGCTCTGTCTTACTATTTTTGTACTTTTAATAGCGATGGTCAAAGTAAACTCTTAGGTATTTTCAAATAAGATAAAATTTTCTGTAGCGTAGTTCCGCGTCGACTTCCTGGAGTACTCTGTTACTCTCTTTCTAAGCTATGAGGAGCTGTGTTGCTCCTGTATAGTCACATGCAGTCTCATGAGGTGTTGCGAACATCTCCAGTAATGATGGTAAAACTCTGTCAAAGACGAACCGTTGTGGAGAACATCTTCAGAACAGTTGGACTCCTAGCATGGTTTTCTTTGCAACATCTTCCTTGGACTGTTGTTCCCCAGCTACAGCTTCTGGCTCTGCATGGTTTGTTCCAGCCCGTCGTGTGTTGTTGAAGAGGGCTGTGACTGTCTGGATGTGTCAGGGGAGACCAATGGTGATGTGGCCGGATTCTGGCCATTGATGGCTTTTATACAGAGGACCGAATTTTGGTGATGGGAGCATCAGTGAGTGATCTGAGAGGGAGTAGTTGAGGTACATCCCACCAAGCCATTTGTGAGTGGGATAGCTGCATGCCTTGTACTTCTAGCCTCAGTCAGTTGGGTTTTGTAATGCAGTGTGGAGGTTACAGACTTGTGAGTGTGAGGTTTATTTGTTTATTGGCTTTAATTGCATTTGAAGGCTGGGTTCAGTGGATGTTTAGAGCTGATAAGTGCTGGCTTTTTCTATCCAGTATTGTGCTTGCCAGCGATCCCATTTTGTTTAAAACTGTATTGAATTGATAGGGAAACCCACGTACAATCAAATCTGCTCACTGTTGAAGTCAATGGAAGTTGAGGCTAAAACTGGACCAGGATTTGGCCCATAAAGCATAGCAAGAAAATTTAACAGTTATAATAAAACTCTTAAGGCAAATAAAATGTTCTAGCAGGTGTTCATAAATGTGCTTTATGCTCATAGACTCTGTTAAATGTTAATACTAAGGTCCTGCAGAAGCTGCACATAAGGACTGAGTGAAGGAAGCAAATGTCTGTTAAATGTGCTGTGCAATATTGTAGCAAAGGTGGGTGGCAGTGCAATGCCATGCTACCTATTAGACTGAAATATGAAAGCTATTAGAGTTTCTGCTGAATTTTCATTTTGTGAGGGAGTAGTTTTCAAGAGAGAAGATACCGTATAAAAAAAGCCATGTGTTGTGCAAAACTAGAAGCATCTTTGTCAGTGTATGCAGTTTTCTTGGATGTATGCAGAGCTTATTAGGGACAACTGCTAACATACTGTATTAGCAATAAATTTAAAATGAGACAATACTCGTGAGGAAAATAATAGCTGAGAAGCAGTTTTATTTTTTGTATATTTCCTTTTCATTGAATTAAATTCTTTTCATGCCTTAGATGAACCCACAGGCAGAAGTCCTAACATGACCTAAAACACATTTTGAAGGTAATGGGTGTTGGCAGGATTTTATATTTAGATCTATGTCTTCAGCTAACTCTTAATATTTGTTTTATTTATTCCATCACTTCACCATCAAAGCACAATGAGGTCCATTTTAGATTTCCAGGAGCTTTCGGACCTCCCTCCTKTCTGGCTTCTAGGAGAAGCATCCATTGACTTTTTCAGCAAATTTTGCATCATGCCCTGAAAGCTGGTAGCTTGTACTGGCTTGGTTTCTTCTAGCAGTTAATTTCATTAGGATTCAGGTCAAACCCATGGACCAAAAAAATATCTGTGTGTACTGGAGTCAGTTTCTAAAATGACACTGTGAATGGGGCAACCATTGTTAGAATGTATTTTGTTGGTGTTTGAGTAAATGACATTGGTTATCATCTCGTCAATGCTCAGTCATTGTGTTGTGGGATAAAAGCAACCACGTATTACAAAGATACTCTCTCTCATAGTTAACAGCAAGATGGCTGAGTGAGAGGAGGTCTTTCACAGGACACTTAGATCTATTAAGTAACAAGCATTGCAGCAGTTCTTGTAGTGCCTGCTGCTGTTGGAATGTCCACGTACTGTCAGGCTCTTCCATTGTTGCCTTAGTCTTGTCCTTTTGTTTGTTCCCTGCAGTGGCAGTGCTAGTGTTCTTATTTTTTTATTTTTTTAGCTGATATGGGCAGGATTATTTCGACACTGTGGTGACCAGCGACAGGACCTGTTGGAATGTCCTGAAGTTGTGTCAGGGGAAGTTTAGGTTGGGTATTAGAAAAAGGTTCTTCACCCAGAGGTTGGTCACTGGAACAGGCTCCCCAGGGAAGTGGTCACAGCACCAAGCCTGACGGAGTTCAAGAAGCATTTGGACAGTACTCTCCAGCACATGGTGTGATTCTTGGGAATGGTGCTGTGCAGGGCCAGGAGTTGGAATCGATGATCCTTGTGGGTCTCTTCCGACTCAGTGTATTCTGTGATCCTTTGATTTTGTGAAAAACTTGCTTTGTTCTGCCTTGTTATAAAAAGGATTGAAGCTTGGGCTTACACACGGAATTCGCATCACCTGCTTTCTCAACAAAATCACAGGGACTGCTTAGTTTTCTCCTCTGTAGTAATGCTGCACCAGTGTGCTTAGGCTGATGGTCATTATCAGCCAGCAGATTGGGATCTCCCACATGTAGTAATCTTTTCTTTTGATCGTTCTAGGACAGTAAGGCCTAGTAGAGAAGCAGGGTGAGGAAACACTAGAAACTGTTTTTAATCGAGTGGAAAATATGTCAGTACTTCTCTTCAAGTTGTGACACTTCTAGGATAGTGATATTCATGCAGAACTTTTAATCCCAGCAGTACATTACAAATGCATTGTGTGGAATTAAATGTTAATTGAGGCCATTACTTGATGAGTGGACTATTTATATAGTAAAGTTATTTGAAGTAATGGGCCATGAATGCATTTTGTTTATTAACTTTCCCAGTGCTCATTCTTCAATATCTTTTCTTATCACAGAGCAGGAGTTTTAAAATGGAAGGCTCTCCAATGACGTAAAGATCTGCAACATATGAAGTATGTTACTGTTAAATAGTGTGTTTTGTTGATATCAAGAACAAGATAGCATGTAGTTGAAGCCTTTGGAAGATTGAACTTTCAGGTGAATTTCTAACCAGGAAAAAAGTAAAAATGGAGAAGAAAAGGGTATTTTTATGTCTTTTAAAACTTGCATGATTCAGGTACTTAAATAGTCTTCTCCATTGTAAAGATGAGAAACTAGGGACAGGAAGATGATTTAGTTTGTCTGAGATTATGAAGGAAGTCTGGCAGACAAGGAAATTAAATTGAGATCCCCTAAATGTCAGGCCAGCTCCATAAATGCTAAAATATCCTTCCTTTCTTTTCTAAAATGTCTGTCAGAAATGTATAGTAAAGTTTAGGTTTTGTAGGATTTCCATAGGACAACTGCTTTGCAGCCTCCAGGGTGCGAATACCCACAAAAAAATCACTCTTTGAAGTTGAGAATATTGTATCTGTTATTAAATCTGAAAAAAAAACCAGTACAAAGCCAACATACTTGTAATAATATTTTGGATTTCCTTCTGTAATTGTTTAATGGAATTAATATGAATATTTTAACTATAAAGTTGGACAGCTGCAGCAGGATGTGATTTAACCAGGACACTGACTCTTCTTTCAATACATTCTGGCAAACTTTACAATATGCAATATTATAAAAGTCCCATTTATCTGTCATGTAGCTTTCATATACTTCCTTCATTTACAGTTATTTATCCTTTTTTTTTTCTCCTCTAAAGGCCAAGTTGAAATTGCTCCTCAGTTCTTGGCTGTGATGAAATGCAGTGCAAGGGAAAAACCCTCAAGAGGTTTCCCCCTCATGAACGATGCTGGGCCTTGTGCATGAGCGGTGGTTACCTGACAAAGGGCAGCACCATGTGATGCACTGCATAGCTGTACTACCCATCTGTTCTTCACATCTTGTTGTGGTTTCCAACACATGCTAAAACACAGCTTTTGCAGTTCAGTCTTTTGCTCATTGGATCCGATTCTGTTTCAAATACTTTTGTCCAACATGGAATGATAGAATGGTTTGGATTGGAAGGGACCTGAAAGATCATTTGGTCCCAACTCCCCTGCCATGGAGACCTTCCACTAGACCACATTGCTCAAAGCCCTGTCCAACCTGGCCTTGAACATGTCCAGGAATGGGGCATCCACAACCTCTCTGGGTAACCTGTTCAGTGCCTCACCACCCTCACAGTAAACAATTTCTTCCTCTAATCTAAATCTGCCTTATTTTGGTTTAAAGTCGTCACCACTTGTTCTGTTACTACATATCCTTGTAAAAAGTCCCTCTCTAGCTCTCTTGTAGGCCCCCTTTATGTACTGGAAGGTGCTCTAAGGTCTCCATGGAGCCTCGTCTTCTCCAGGCTGAACAGCCTCAGCTGTCTCAGCCTGTTATTACAGGAGAGGTGCTCCAGTTCTGTTATCCTACTGCTTTTGTTGGGGGCCCTGGAGCTGCCCACACAGGTGGGGTCTTACAAAAGCAGAGTACGGGGGGATAATTGATTGCCCGCAGATCCGTGCTAAACTCTCATTTTCTGGTAGAAACTGTTTGGATTTTGTTTCTGGTCTGCTATGTGCTTGTGAACGTCTGTAGCCATTTGTCATTCTTTGATGCATTGCAGTACATTTAGGCTCTGGACTTTAGAGAATTGCCGAATAAACACAGCAGAAGGAGCTGATTGTTCGTAAGTGGGAATTATTTTATTTATATAATAACTGTATGCTAATAATATAGAGAGAATATGACAGTTTAATGAGTTTTCAATGCCATTGGATTGAGCTGATGGTCTGCAGTGCTCACAGCAGCAGGGACAATTTGTTGTGTGCATTGCTTTGTGCCATGCTGAAAGCAGCAGCTAGGACAGCCAGCATCACAGCCAGCTCCTAGGGATGTCAAATTCAGTGTGTGCCAGTGGGACTCTGCCAAGTGTTACGTTCTGTCTCTATAGCTGGGACAGGTTTGTGAGCTCCAGTCAATTACAAAATTGAGTATTGTCTATTTTCCTCTAGGTGCTGCTTTCTGCCCCTTGGTAATTGTGTGGTGTCCAGAGTTGCTTAGCTGGGAAAGCTTGCAGGGCTTTTACAGGCCACCAGGTTCAGTCTGGAGACAACTGGTTGTAGCAGGCAAAAGACTGTGATAAATGATAGCTTGAAAAAAACCACACATGTGAGGTCTTGAATGAAGTCAAAATTGAAGTAATTTATTCTGGATTATTTGAACAAAAAGGCAGCTCTTACCATTTTAAAAGAATACCTTATAAACTCATCATCTAAAGATAAAAGCTATCAAGCATATGACCGTGATATTACACCATATACCAATTACTGTGGTTTCTTAATGTGCTTGTGTTTTTTTAGTTTCGCATTTATTAAATATTTAGATGTTCAACTGTAGATATTTTTAATCAAAATCAGAATTTTCTCACAAAATGGGTAATTACATCATTTGCACATTTATATTGTAAGACATTTTAACGATATAAGCATTTTTTCATTTAGACAGCAACCATAATAAATTGAAATAAAATTCAGCCTTGATTGATGCTCTGTGTGTCATGTACAGGGCAAGTCCCATCTATAAAATGTGGTTTGCCAAGGCAGCAATATTAGTAGCATTTGAATGTTTTTCTTATTAAGGAGAAAAATGGTCAGCAACATCAATACCGTCTGCTCCAAAGACCATGGTAAATGGAAACTGCCTGCAGCACATTTGAATTCCTCACTGTATTTGGGATGAAGGTACGATGCAGGCAGTGAGAATTTTTTTTTTTTTCTTGAAAATTAGGATAGACTATTACAATTCTTAGGATGAAAGAGAGAGGCTGATTACAACATAATGGAGTGTACCATATTCATCTCTTTGAAATATGACCTCACTCGGCCTTTTCCATTTTACAATCGATTCTCTCATTCCCTTAATGAACCTGTGCGTTCATGAGTCTTCCTTGGAAGTATGCACATGAAGTATTACAGTAGCAGAGAGTAATTGTCTGACAAGCAAGTGCAAGTAAAGTGTCTCTCTTGTAGTCTTGTTCAATAACATTATGGACCGTTAATGCATCAGATCAGGTTCCATATTGTTTTGTTAAAAGTGATGCAGCTGTATTTTTCTTGGTTGTTCATAGTGCTTCTAAAATGGTAGCTTCAGAAAACTGGTTCAGCATCATCTGGCTCTATTTCTTTGCAGAACAATACGTGTGTGTAAGAGGTGAGCTATCAGTACAGTGTTCCTGCAAAGTCACCTCTCTGGTACCAGGTACTGAAATTGGATAAACTATAATATTATGTTAGAGGAAGAGAGGAAGGGCTTTTTGAGAAGAAGAAAGATGTGTAAAGTTGTGTAGACAATTACTGGAGGCACCATCAAGATGTAATTTTTAAAGGATCAAACATCTAATGTGTGGCTGTTGTATCCGTTGGCTTCTTTTGACTATCACAGTGATTCCATGTAATAAGAAAATACTATTAATTATATTGTATGTTGTGTCTGTGTGTCTTTATGTGTATTTTTGGATGTATTTTTAGTATAAACATAGATTGTTTATATAACTGTTAACTAATGTGTATTGTATATAACCATGAGTAACAGAAATTCTTTATAGATGGTTTAAGTATATATGTGTGTGTGTATAGTTTTATTTATCAACCCATGGCTGCTAACTGGCTGTTGACCTTTTCAAGTTGCTACAAAATACGAAGCCACCCACTGGGTGATACTCACAAATACCAAATAACCTGGGTAGTACCCAGGATCAGATGGCAAGCATAGAGCCTGCTGCGTTCACTGCTAGGAAGTTGGGGGAGCAGGGAATTTGGGATAGACTCCTGCATACCCCAGTCTTGCTCTGGGCACAGAGCTGCCAAGAAGGCTGAGCCTTACTGGGCACTACCCAGGAGAGTTGGCAAAATCATATGGAAAGATACTGAGACTAAACCACAAGCGGAATAAACCAGGGAAAATTTGAAGACCTCTGAAAACCTTTGTAATGACAATTTCATTGAAATTCTAAGCATTTGATGTATCGCCACCAGCACTGATGTGATAAAAGTGACGATGAAATAAAGATTGAGCTCCGAGAGAAGCAACAGTCCTGTCTGTTGTGTCAAAAAAGATAATTCATCATGTCAGAAAGTAGCATTTCCTTTTGATTAGACCAAAGTCATTGTCCTAAGGTGTGAAAATTGCCTTGACCAGCAGACCTGTTCTGGTTGTGAACTGTTGCTCTGGACCAGACATAAGAAATAAGTAAAATTAACCTTAATTTTATAAAACATAAGGTAGAGGAAACCCTTAACTTTTGGATCACACTAGGCCTATTAAAATTTGTGTATTACATATGCAAAAATGTTTTTTCCTTCTAAGGTAATAAAACCTCTTCAAATCAACTTTCACTTTTGGTGAAGCTGATGTTCCTGAGCAGTATGATCCAAATTTTGTTGCAAACACTTTGATGGTTGCTTTTTCACTTGGCTCTTTTCCTTAAACCTGATATATAGGTCTATGGACCTTATTAATTTTTAGCAGTTTCCTTAGCTTGAATTAGTGTAGCTTACTCCATGCAGGTGGAATCAGCTTTTTTCTTTTTTTAATGGAAAACACTGTATCCTTTTGTTGTTGTTGTTTGCTTCAGTAAAGGAGCCTGCAGTATGATGGCAGGATGTTTAATTGTAATAGGAAGTTCATCTCTAGTCTTAGGCTTTAGCTGAAAATTGGAGGTGGTGGAAGAGAGTTTTGTTTTTTAAATGTGAGAAAGAAAACCCATGCTAACATTTTTGTTATCAGGGAAATTGTGGCCTTGATGGTTGAAAATTTGATCAATTTAATTCATCTGGTTTATTGCCAGTTCTTTATTCTGCATTTGGTGTTGCTTGCGCAGGAGTGAGACCAAGAGCTTGGTCTTACAGAATGTGATTTTATCTGGAGAAGCCCCAAGAAGTGTGCAGCAGATTCTGTGCTAGGATATAAACTCTGCTTTATGGTATTTTTGTAAGGTTTCAGCATCTTCATTATCTCCTCATTCATGTAGCAAACGTGCCCTTCTGTTTCCAGCATCTCGAAGTACGAATTGACCGAAGCCCCATTCAGGAAGCAAATATTTAGTGGGCGAACTTAATGTGCGTGGCTGGTGATTAGACCCAAGCCTCAGCTCCTGTCAGTGGGACTGAATGTGTATTTAGTTGAGGCTTTCCATGAATAGGATCATGCTGAAATGCCTTGGAGTAATGAAGAATGAAATTATCTGTTGAATGCCATATTGTACACTCTTCAGAGAACTTGGGAATGAGTTTTTAACCTGTGTTACTGATGAAGGAAAGAGAACTATTTGCTTGTCTCCATCTGATCAGAACTGTATTACAGTAGGTCCTCAGAAAACAGGCTAAAGAATCGGTATCTCTGTCCTGAACAATTTCAAACCTGTGATACAACAGCTTCCTGGGAGGGCAGCTGGAAAGCCTAATGCACATCCTTGTGAGCGATTTGTTATCTAGTGTTATTAAGAAGACTTAAGGAGACTTTTGATTAAAGGTCCATATTTCAGAAGATTAATGTGTGCTTAGATAATTCACATTTTGTATTTAGCAGATAGCAGGAAAAAGGAAGCATTATTTTTTTGCAGAAATTCTAACAAAGATGTTCAAGAATCAAATGCACAAAGACTTCCTTACTCTCAATTATCTGTTAGTCATCCTTTTACTCCCCAGAGAATTAAAAATACGGTTCTTTTGGTCTCCAAATACTTTTAACTTGAGATTAAATTAAAAGGCTGTATTTGTTCTGTTATTTGTTTTCTGATTTTTATTAGTTCATAAGGGTCATGATTTTTAAGATTTTTATTTTGCAGTCACAGGGCTGAGAAACTTAATATTTAAGGATGTGAGTGTTAAGTTGTAGGAGTACAATAAAAACTACAGACTGAGATTGGCAGAGAGTTGGCACCTCCCTAAATGAGGTTTGAAGGACCAATCTATGGTTGCAAAGTGACTGTTCAAGGAAGAAAGGAAGCTACATATTTGCAGCCAATCTGACTTTTACATCCAATTTTTACTAGATTGATCCACTCTAGAAATGAAATAATGTACCATTCTTTTTCTAAAATATTCAATTCAGAATTGCTTCTCTTAAGCATTTTATGATTGCACGGTCTGCGTTTTAAGTTACTGGATGGCATTGCTTCACAGTTTCAGTAATGTTTGTGGTTTGTTACCTACACTTGTGATGCTTTAAAGCTTTTGCTGATAATAAGTACTAGAAAGGTGAAATGTATTACCTCCTTGGATGTATTCAGATGCTGTGCTTATAGCCGTGCTGATAGCTTAAAGCTATTTTTGATTTAGAAGGCTGTAAGATATAAATGAATATCTGATACTGTGCTTTTAGAAGAAAAAGATTCCTATAGGAGTATTTCTGAATCATTCTGATGATTTTAGATGGAAACACAGTAGTTAAAATAAGCAAGGACAAACTGTTTGTAAAAAGATGGAAGAAAACCTCTCCTCAAAAAGAGGCAAAAGCAGTGCGAGTGGTGTCTAAATGTATGTAGCACTTGCTGCTATAAAATTGTGTCTGACCCAATGGAGCAATATCTGACTGTAGGCTGACTTAGGCTGACTGTAGGCAACTTAGTGTACCAAAGAACTTGCTAAAATCCTGGAAATGGAAGTGCTTTATACGTCTTAGGTGCATTTGTGAGCTGACATTTAAATGGATACTGGGTTTGTGTGGAATGCATGTGAGCTCTAAGAAGCATTGCTGTTAGCAGGCTTTTGAGGTTAGAAGAGTGCCTTTTGGGACAAATGCCTTTTCAACAAAAGGAGTGAACTTAATATGTATGTAGTATTTCAAGCTGGCTTGTTGCCCCACTTTTGCATTGCCCAACTAAGGACTGAGAAGAAAGAAAATATATCAGTTGGTGGTGGAAGCAGCATCCAGACAGGCTTAGTGAAATATTGTAAGAATTTGATGTTTCATATCAAAGCATAACCTCTCCTTTCCTTGGTCGTATTTCTGCCTATTGAAAGGGTTTGTTGGATCACAGGATGTCTCTGGCCCTTTTCTCAGTTCAGAGTAGAATTCTCCTGGGAAGAATGGCGAAGAAAGCTACGTAAGATGATAGACTATAATAGATTGTATCTTGTTATGAGTGTTTCTACAACCAGGTCCGATGAAGAAGGTAGAGGTACAACTAAAGCTAACCCAGACTATTATTTTGTGTTAGAAGACATTAAAGCATATAAGTTCTTTTTTTTCCCCTCTAGACTTTGAAAAAGTTCTTACCCCAAACTGCTATCCTGTAAGAAAGATTTCAGACTGTGGAATGGAGAAGCATGAGGCATACTTACTGGAACTGTTCCTTCTGCAGGAGTTGTGGCACGGTGTAACTCAGGGTTGTGCTGTCTTCTAGGGTGCATGCCATGCTCAGAGCCACATGGACTCTTCGAACTTGGACATTATAGAAGATTAATGAGAAGGTGTAGGAATATGAGTAGTAGAGTGAATGTTACTAATGCTACTTTTGTGTACCAATTCAAAAGATGAATAAAGGGATAGTATAATTTGTGGGTGATAGAAAATGAGTTGGAGGAAGGCTGAGGAATTCTAGGGGGCATCTAGCAAATCTTAGGGAACAGGCACTGTGGTGGCAGATGAAATTTTGCAGCTAAAAAATCCGAGTAAAATCTCCTGAATACGTAATTTGACCTAATTGCATGTTGCTGAATATTAAACTAACTACATTTGCTGCAGTTGAAAAGCAGGCAAGTTAGGCTTTTGTCTGTCTCTCTAGAAAAAAAAAATGCAAAAAGAGATGAAATTAACAAAAAAATTTTATAAAACAATAGCAGTATTTCCTAGTCAGTAGTTACTGCTTGTTTATATCATGTCGCTTTATTAACAGCAATTCTTTATTTTGTTCTGCATCACTCTTAAGAAAATACAGTAAAAGTAGAGAAGGACTGTAGGATGGACAGAAGTGCTTTGTGGCATTGGAAGGAATTCCTTGTGTCAAGGTACTGAAAGAAATAAAAGCGGTGTAGTTAGGTTAGAGGATGAGCAGTCAGTGGGGGGTGTGTGTATAAATAAATCATGCACTTTAACTTACAGGAAGAACAAAGAACTACATTGAAAGGCAGTAAATGGAGATAACTGATTTAAACAGGGTGGGCATTTTTTGTACAATGCATAATTAACTTTGGGAACTTGTGGCAAACTAGATATGTTGGTCTAAATGCATAAATTAAAAAAGAAAAACTGAGATTTACGTGGCTAATTAGAATATATACAGTAACAGAAGTAAGGGTGAATACCCCCTCCCACCACAGTGTTCTAAGGCAAAATTAAAGGAAAAAAGCCCAAGTACACTATAAGCAAGGCCTTGTACAGTATACCCTTCTTTTCTGTGGTACTGTAGTCACTGTTGAGGCCAAAGGTTACATTAAACAGACTACAGCTCTCCTGAGTTTGACTTTCTATTTTGATTGGTTTTGGAAGTTTTTTTCTTTCTTTCTTTTTTTTTTTTTTAGAGTTCTTAGTTTTTATGCAACTGCAGTGCAGAGAAAGTATGTAACTCGTCTGTGAATACTGAAGTCTCAAGCTTCTAGTAATTCAAAAGGGAAGAAATGGCCGAAAAAAATTATTTTTTTGAAGTGCTTATTCACAGAAGAAGAATTATTTCTGAATAATGAAAGTCTCTCAAATATCTAGTGATACATTATTTATGTAATTGAGAGTGTATTCATGGAAGTGCCCTCAAGAAAAACAGATTTTGAGTCATACCAAATAGTATGTTCAATCAAGGATTCACTACACAGTTGTCAAAAGTGTGTTCCAGGATGGAGTGTGTACTTTTATGTATTAACTGACTGTGGGTTATTTTTTTCCTTCACACGAAAACTGACAGTGATTTGGATGAGCCTTAAATCCTGGATTGTGGTGTAGCTTATGTATTCTGAAATAAAGCAAATACATGGAACTTATTCAAGTCCACTAGCTGTTATGAATATATATGCTTCTCCCAGGACAATGAGCATAAGCAGCTACTGCCCATTCATAAATATCTTATTCTTCCTATATGTAATGGGACTCCAAAGACATTCCTGTTCTTGTGGCCAGGGCTGCATTAGTAGAGAAACTGCATATATTGTGTAGTGTAGAGTTATAGTTTATGACATTTGCTTTTGTTAGGATTTTTTCTGGGTAATCAGCATTTCAGCCACAACTCACTTTATTTGGAAAATGCAATCCTAGTATAGAAGCATGTGATTTTTTTTTTTCTTTTTTCATGAGGGAAAAGCAGTGGAGTCACAAACACATGATTATACTAAAACTGGTTTGGAAAATTGTGCAGGATAGAAGTGGAGGTGTATGGCCTCCCTGAGCACAATGTTCCCCATGATTCCTTCATAGATTTTTATCACTGTAGCGTCGTTGTAGCTTTTTTAGTGTTGGAGGATCTCACATTTGTACAAGGTGGAACTATTGCTGCACAGCCATCCCTACTTAAACACATGTACCGTTTTCATCTTGAAAATCAGTAGAAGTTAGCTGATGCTGAATTCCTCTGCTTATTCAGTGCAAGGACTGGGTTTTCAGCTTGTGTATGGAATCAAAGTCTGACTCCAGTTGCAAGCTTCTGTTTCCTGTCCATGTGTGCATGAATAAATAGAGAATGTGCCTTACTGCAGAGAGGGTTTGGCTGGACCCAGACCCTGGGGCTGATCAGCTTAGCAGTTCCATGAACTTCCATCCTTCAGATACGTCTGCCTTTAACTTTGAACGTATCAGGTGTTTTCCCCTTCAGAATGCAACCACAGGTGGAGCACTGTGAAAACTGAAAGATGCTACTGCAAGAGATGATGCTGTAAATTCTTCTGTGTGCATGTGTAACTTCTTTTAGCTTTAAGAGAAGCTATGTGCTCATACTAAGGATGAAATAGAGCCTTTTGTTAATATCAAAGAGTCAATCAAGAAAGGTTTTTTTTTTTTCTTTTTAATATAAAAAGCCTCCTGCTGCTTCCCAAAAAACTTCCTTTTGCAAAGCACAATGAGAAGTAATCTTACTTCTTCGGTCATTGTATTTCCAAGGGATACTGTTTTGTACTGTTGCTTTCAGCGAGACTTGTGAAATTCAGCTGTGTTTGATTAGATGGGCCAGTCACTCTGGGAAAGGTGATGTGCTGGGTTGGTTCTTTATAGACTTTAGCTGGGTAGTTCTCCAGTGTATGTTGCTCTCACCTGCCCCTCCAGCTGCCGAACTGGAGGAGTAGCAAGGGATTTTAAATACAGCAGGGCATGAAGGGGTATTTGACAGATCTTCCTGGTAAGTGCTATAATTCCTACCTCATCTTACAGACTGTGTGTAAGGATTATAATTTCTTTTGCTTACTGTGCATTTATTGAAAGTGCTATGGCAGATCTGTAAGATTCTGTTTTGTCTTTGAATTGTAATGAGATTTTATTGTTTTCTACAAAACTGATAAAAAAAGCTCCAGGTATTTAATACTCTTTGAAAATACTTCTTTTTATGAGTAGACAGAAATTAATTTTCAATAACTGGTTTTTATTGGCATATAATTTTTTTAAAGAAAGTCAGGCATATTGCTGAGAATTTCCCCTCCAACAACTTAAATTTTTCTCAAAGATAAAATTAGTGAGGGGATAGGTGAGAGTACTTTTCCCCTCTTTTTCGAGGAAATTATGGTAAAAGACATAACTACTTCCATGTTTGGTGAAACAGTCGGGTATATTGTGCCAGGAACAGGAACTGCCTGATAAACTGGAAAGAAATGAAGTTGTAGTGGTGATATCACAGTGGAAATATAGAGCCTGTTCCAGAGCATTTACACATGAAACTAATTTTAGGCTCCTGCATTCCTCATTGGTTTTAACAGAGCTAATCAAGGACTTAGCTAAGACTGTTTAAGTGCTCTACTGGTTGTGGCCATATTAAAGTGATTTTTTCATGATAGAGTACTCCAAGACTAAAAAGTCAGTCTCCTTAATACATCTTCTTTGACTAGAGCACAATGGATTTGTGAAGAAGAGAAGGAAATGCCCATCTCAACACAAAGTGCTGGTTGTGTGAGGTTTTTTTTTTCAGGGAGCCCATGAATATTTTTGTTGTGTATTATTTTACTGACATTATTTTGGAGATGTGCTTCCACTCACTGGAAACTTAGAGTTGCATAAAATGTACATAGAATTTTCTTTCTTGTTATTAATAACGTATATTACTGAAAATAGAAGATCTTACAAGAAGTTGCCACAAAACCATTTGGTTATTTTCAGGCGCATTTTCAGTTGGCTTTAATTTCTTTTCCAGATACCTGAAGTCATCAATGTAAGATCAAGTTTGTAGGCCTTTGTAAAGCAGTAGGAGTGAAGTACACTTCTGGAAATGAGGATCCAAAATCATTCTCAGTTACAAAGAGTGCCCCAAGTTTCCTGAGAATGTGAGCATTTATGTTTGTCATTGAAAAATGCTTTTTTTTTCTTTTGTTGCTATTGCTAATGTTGAAACTACACTTTTATTACACTGACTAGTATCTTTGAGTTATCATAATCTCACTACAGTTATCTGTAGTATTTCTTTGTAACTATTAATGGAAACTTATTTTTGTGATATTTAGTGAGTTTTTTTAAGTTAAAATTTAAGATTTTTTGGAGATGGTTTGTGCTTCTCTAGATGGAAAGAATTTGTGTAATGATTCATGTGATTGGAGGAGTTACCTCGTGCATTTTGAAATAAGCAGTAACACAGCTAATTAAATATTAGTCATGTCAGCTGGGCCATGCCAGAACAACTTGAAACTTGCATGTCAAATATATGAATACTCTACCTGGAAAATAATGATGAATACAAGGAAAGGCTGCTAAGATTGGAAGGAGCAAGCAAACTCAACTGAACAAGCTCCTTTAGCTTTTAGTGCTATATTTGAAAGCATAAGTATTTAATTTTATGTGTTTGTCTTAAAATACTTAAGGCATCAGAATCCATGGCTACTGGTAGTTCTGGTCTTCAGATTTCTCTGAAATCTGAAAAAATTTTTTCTTCTACGTGTGTTAGGGGAGGAACCAAGAGTAATTACCTATATACCCTACATGCCCTGCTCCTAAATGAAATATCTATAACATATTGTATAATGTAATAATACATAGTATAATATTATGTAAACAATGTATGTTATTTTCCCTAGATTTGAGTCTTGCTAGGTCTGATTATCTCATTTTTTCTACTCTTGATGCCTTGACAGTGTAAAGGTCTTAAGGATACCTTTTACTGCAGTGATGTAAAGCAGCCTTATTAATACAAGTAAAGATTTGGCTTAAGGTTTTAGGTTGTAATCTCCTTTGTGTTTAAAAGTCTTTGCATCCTTTTTCATGCTTTGTCTATTAAAGAACAGTTTAACTGTGGGAAGGATGCACATCATTCATTTGCTCTGAGGCTAATGTTGCCGTTTCCCTGCAAAAATGTCATTTGTGTCACTGCATATTGTGCTCTTAAATAATATTTAATTCCATGACCTTGGTTCACCATGCCTTCCTGATTGTCCATTAACTCTCATCTTCAAGCAGAGGCAGTCTTTGCTGCATGGATACTGGGAAGAATGCCTGATAGGACTGAACTAGGTTTCAAAGATATGATACCTTTTATGTTTGGCTCCTTACATACTCTTCCTTTTAATAATGCTAATTAATGCCATGCAACCTAAGAGGTAAAAGTCAAGAACTTAAACTGGGGAGGGAGGGGACTGAGGAGGAAGGAAGAACAAGCCTTTCTGACAGGCACACCCCAGGAAAATAGAAGATTGAAAGTACTGTGTTGGGTTGTATCACCTTACCATGCAATTGCTCTCATTCAGTAATTGAGTACAAACATGAACACTTTGGGTCTGTTTAATTTCTTGTCACAGCAAACTAGCTTCCGTCTTTGGTTGTTTTATAACATTGAGATAACTAACTGTGGTAGTAATTTTAGAAAAATTTGAGTTATCTGGCCAAATTAAGACATCAGCATAGTACATTTCTCCTTCCACCTTTGAAACTTGTGAGAGATGGATCAGATAGTATTTTCAACAAGCTGCAAGGAAAATTTAAATAAAATTAGTAACTTGAATGTACTTAAAATACTAAGGAAGGCCCTATATACTTTGTTGCCGTAAGCAGGATAACTCTTTGCATTGCATGGATTTTTTTTCCTCATCTCTAGATGGCTTGTTTCTGTTTGTTTGGGTTGGATTTTTTTCCAAAGACAGTGGAAATGCCTGCTGTGAAGCTCACTGATGATGGCTTTACAAACTTGTCTCCCGTCCAAGCTGTTCCTTCCTCGGTGGAAGCTGTTCCTCTCACCAGCTCTTTTTTTTGGCCTTACACAGAGTGCAATGGTGAAGTTTTTTCTTCTGTACCTGTTAACACTTCTAATTCCTTTTCACAACTGCCAGTTTTCCAGCTTTGTGAAGCTCTTACTCTAGGCAAATGTGGCACGTTTGGGGCTCACTCCAAGACTTGAAACAAATTTTATGTCAGCATACTGCTCTTTCACACATTTAGAGCATGTTTTAGGCTACAGTGTTGTTAGGGATGAATCCACCTAACAACAGAAGGTGCAGAACGTTTGGAGGGACAGGTTTGGAGCTGAACTGAGCAGTGTCATTCACTGAAAATGGTTTTACCTGTTTATCTCAAGTCAGCATTTGGTCCTTATTACCAGATTTCTGCATGTCTTTATACCTTTTACAGCACACTATTAGTAGCTTTCTAACTGAGATCATTAGTAACTTGTCACAGCTCACTCTTAAGAGATATGTCAAATGCCAACTCTGCTTGTTTAAAGTATTTGGCTTGCTTGGCAGGTTCTTAACCACAGGGTGCAGGATTTTATGCAGACAAATTACTGAGCTTTTACATTGCTGAAGTTGCCTTTAGGAAAGGGTTTTACTGAAGAGATTTGACTTCACTAACAACTGTTTTGAGAAATGTATAGCTGGTTCCCTATTTCAGTGCTTATTCTGAAAGTGAATGATGCTGAAACTATCTTGAAGCATGTTATTTCCTTAATGTGGCATCATTGATGATTTCAAATTTTTCTTTTTCCACACTAAATAATGCTGTACTGAAGAGCTAAGTTATTAGCTGCACATATAGGTTGTCTACTTCACAAGAGCTTTTGCTGCTACACACGTGCCAGTTTATTCTGCTTCCTTTGATTTGTGGGAAAGCCGGTTAAACTGCGCAGGGAAATTGGATGTTGTGGAAAGTCTCCTGGTGCTCAGTTTGTTATTGACACTGGGAGCTCTTCTGTGCATTTCCGTTTGTGTTTCACCTAGACCTGTACAACTGATTAATTAACAGTTCATTAATAAGTAACAGGCCCAACTGTTGATCCTGAAGGATCTCAGGGAAGTGAGATAACCTATTGCCAATGTGTGGATGCTGGCTCTGATTCTCTCAGAGTTGGTTATTCCCAGTGGTGGAAGGGGGATGTCTGCTGCCACTGGTCACAATGGTGCCACGTTGAAACAGTTGCAGCTTTCCTAGTCCAAAACAAGTGAAGGAGATTTAAATCTCAGCCCAGAGGTTTTTAGGGTGGTTGGGTTTTTTCTCTGAAGGGAGAATTGGGGTGAGCTTGCATGAAAGTGGTCCCTGGTAGCACATGGTGTGTCACTTGCTGCAGATGTTACAGAGGTGTCCCCATCCAGGGGACAGCTGAAGTTCTGAAAAGGATGTGGATTAATACAATCTGCCATGAATCTGTATTCAGCCCAGTGTGTTAATTATAGCTGACATTTTCACAGTGGATTTTGGTTTTATCTACTGTATGGTTTTCCACAGCACTGCTAAAATCCTGGTGGCTGCAGAGCTTCTCTGCTTGTCACTGTATATTCTGATTTGAACTGGCACTGACAGGTACAGAGCATAATAACCCACGTTTAATGCAATAAGCAAGTGTGCCTTTTGGGCTAGAGTTCTATTTCCTTTCTATCCCTATTGTAAGCAGAATTTGCATATTTAATTCTTTTCACTTAGTGAAAAATATATCCCTTTAGGTTTGACAGCTTCCCAAAGAATATTTTAGATTTCCCACACTGATTGTGGGCCATATGTTAGTACTAATTATATAAATGAGACATCATAGAATTGTGACATGCTTAAATGTTCAGTGCTTTAAAGACTTATGCAAGTGCATGCTAGCTTGGATAAGTGCTGGAAGAAGAAAAGAGAATCTGCAGGTTTTGAGCAGATGTTAGCAGCTTGGTAGGGCTCTCCATTGTCTTTATCTCTCTATAAGAAGTTGCTGACACTTTGAAGGGTTTGGCAGACTATTTTGAGCTGCCATAGTGCAGGAAAGAAAGAATTTCCTTTTTGTACCTATGGATGTGCCAGAGATTCATTATATATTAAGTCATATGAAATGTGGAATGCAGATAGCCTCTTTCTGCTGCTGGAAGCATTAAATGTGTGGCTCTAGCTGAGTGTTTCGGCCCTTTTTTTTGTGTGTGTGTGCTGTGGATGTTGGTCTGAGACAGAATGGCTCACAGGCCTTCCTTTTACTATGAATTTGTTTTATTATGTATTATATTATGGGGAATTAACTGTGAAAGAAAAAGGTAAAGGGAAAAAAAAGAGTTGGAAGGTCAGAGCTTTAGACTGAAGGCTTAAGCACCAAGGAAGGAATTTTTGAGGCACTTGTCGTTACTATTAATTGGACAGGTATTATCTGTAAAGTCAATTATACCTTGAACAAGTTAAAAAAAAGAAGCCTGGTTTCTGCTAATGCTGTCATATTATTTTTATTGCTCCAAGACTCAGTGATGCATGCAATGGTAAAGATAGTGTCACAGAAAGTATATTGTACAAAAGTTTTGTCTTCATAGTTAAAAATGAAATTTGTATGCAGGTTATGCATGCCGAGCTGGTAAGCCAGAATTATGTCTGTAAGCTATTTCTGTATATTTAGCTTTAATGCTGATGCATATTTAATTGCTTGGCCTGTTTTCCCCACAGCAAGATGTGGCTGTCTTCCACTGAAGTCAGTGCCTGAAGTCTGCAGCAGCCCAGTTTGATGTTTGTACTTTTGCCTGTGAAGTGCAGCGTCCACATCTGCGAGTAGCAGGTTGATGTAGTCTGGGGGAAAACCAAAAAATCTGCTCTGCATTTAGAGGGGTGTTTCTGTGGGGGGGTTCCCTGGGGGACTGTAAATGGAGAAATTTACAATTTTAATGTCTCTGTCTGTAATTTCTGTGCTGGATACAGATATACTGTATTTTCCTCTTGTGTGCAGAGACCTTCTTTAACACAAACTGAATTGTTTTATGTTGCTTGTCTACTTCAGCACAGAAAGGTACTTCTAATTTAATATATTGAGTCGGTTTTTAAATTATAATATTACTTTTGGCTTTCATCTTTAAGACCTCACCTACACTACTTTCTGTATTTCTTGTCAGAACACGTTTGGAAAATGGAATCACAAGAAGCAATTAGTAGTAATTGTGTTGAAAGATTACTCTGTGTAGGTAAATCTCAGATGCTTTGTCTGTGAAAGATGATTATCATTGAACTTCACATGGAAAAGCACCCGTGGTTTGTAAGTGAAGTTTGAGTGGCTGTTTCATATGAAATCTTTCTTTGGTTTTATATTAATTTAATGTAACAAGCTCAGATGGTTAGTATGAGTAAGACAGGAGGGAGCAATAGGAAAAAAACCTTTGGATTCTTGTATCAGCAGAAAGGTATGTGTGAGTAGAGGAATCTTCATGATACCAGATGTTTACTAGCTTGTATTCTGTAGTCTGCTAAAGCAACTTTTTAATGCTGGAGATGCACTGAGTAACTTTTATTTTAACTTCTTTTTCTGTTGGACTTGTGTCCTGTTGTGCTGTTTAATTTGTGTAATACTGAAAGTTCTTACTGTTTTATCAAAGGATAGCAGATTGTTTTATTTTAAATGAAGAAATCCCTTCAGATTATACATTTTCTGCTCAGCTGCAGATTAACAGTTTTATCCTGTCACAATGTATGGTATCTTGCCAGAAGATAATTTGTTCCCTCTGTGTCTCAGTCATGCTTATTACCTTCATTTTATTATATAGTTTGAGCCTGTGAAATGATTTCTTAACTGCACTTAAAGATAGTTTGTGTAGACAGCAAAATTACTGCTCCCGCCCTCAGGATCAATTTGTAATGTGCTTTTATATAAATATTATGTGCTACACTTCAATATTGTTCATAGTCCAGAAGATAATTGCTGTGATGAGTCTTATTTAAGCATGGTAAAAACAGAGTCCATATGGAATTTGAAGGAAAAGGTACTTAATTAGCTGTGCTCTAATACTGCTGTCCTGTCTCCAGCAGGACTGCTGGTGCCCTCAGAACCGCTTCTTGCGTGAAGGAAATATTTAGTTTAGTACAGCAGCTTATTGAACATATTCTGGTGGGTTTTTGAGGGGGTGGAGAGAGCAGCCATGGAATGAAGATGGAATTTTAAAAGAAAAGTGTAAAAAAACCAGTGACTTAGAAAAACTCACAAAGGGAGGGAATAGGAGAGAAACCTAAGTGGAGAAGTAAAAGAGATATTGGTGGATATGCAGGCAAAGAAATTGAGAAAGAAGGGGGAGAAAATGAATTCACGTGATCTTACAGAAGATTGAAGGAAACAAAAAAAGAAAGAAGGGAAAATTATCAGAATACAGAATAAAATGAGTTGTGAACTGTCAGATCAGGCACCTAAACATATCATACTCTTAACACTGGCCTGCTTATCTTCACTTTTTTTCCCTCTTCTTTCCCCCTCTTCTCCTTTCACCTATGCTGAAAAAATAGCTTGCTAGAGTTAGACCACAACAGGACTGAGCGGTGCTGCTCAGAGATGTCCTAACATCTTTAAGTTGACTTGCTTATATACATTTACTTAAGTTACCAAGGAGATGTGCTCACATAGATTTAGTTATTTCATTACTGTCTTTCAACTTCATGCTAAGTTAAAACATCCCTGGAGCCTCAACAGAGCACTCGTTTTTTTTTTACCTGCATCAAATATCTGTGTGAGAAAATAGAGAAACTTGATGCATGATAGCCCCATAATTGGGTTGCCACACACCATTCTTACTTCACTTTTTTTTAAACTTTTTCACCATTCTTGTGGAATTGATGTCAGGCTTTGAAATATTGGCATGTGCAAGCATTGACCTTTGCTGCCTGAGCTAGACCGAATTTTGTAGGCACGGGAACCAGACTCCAGGGGGATAAATACAGTGCAGCACACATTGCTAAGCTGGGGCTCAAAAAAAAGATACAATACAATATCATCAGTATTCATGTGTTTGCTTATCATTAGGTTTGCTACAAATAAATACACAATTTCCCAGTGCTGCACGTTGAGATACGCGGAAAATCTCCAAGGTATCCTTTGTTAATTTTAAAATTGCAGTTAGTTTCTCTTTTTTAATCCACACGACTTGCCCTCCAGTTACTCTGGATACAGTAGTACGGATTTCAAGATACTCTGACTGTATAATGCTCTATCAGATATAAGGGAGCCTTAAAGTGATCAGAAAGTCTCATTCCTTAATAACTTTGATGGAACGATAGGAAACCTGTGTTGCTCTGGCACTCTTAAGTCCTGCTAGCCTCATTAATACTTGTGGCTTTTATTTCTATTTGATCTAAAACCTCTCTATACTACTTGGCAGCATGAACAAAGCTTTAACTAGGAGCAGTAGTAACCTGAACCCGAGGTCCGTGTTGAGAGGCACTTCTGCGGGTGACATCGGTGCCACGTGCAGGACGAGGCTTGGCTGTGTTTCACCACAACCTGTAGTGAGGTGCCCTGCCTGATCTGTTCCACGGGTGCTGTGGTGTGTCTAGGCTCCCTCAATTATAATTGATTTAATTATTGCAATTAGTGAATACTGTCTTAGGCTGATTTGTTTATGATGCCTGGCATGATTTTCTGTTTGACTAAACTTCCCTTTTTGTTAATAGATATTTATATTTTGTTGTTTTATTCAGGTGGCACATGTTCTACATTATGGAGAATAATATTAGGTTTGGTTGATTTGTTTCAGAATAGATCTATGCCTAACTCCTCCTTTTGTCTTCGGTCTGTTCAATGTGAGTTGCTCCATTGAATGAAATCCTTTATTTCCTCCTGTGTATATGTACTGCATGTATGTGTCGGCTTTCTGCAGCTCTACCCTCAAGTGCCTGTTGTGAAGCTCACTGAGGTTGATCCTGGTCCCTGCAGTTTAGTGCTCTCACTGCAGCTCCACAGGGTCACCACAAATCATGCCTTCCTCCAGGTTCCCCAGTGCCTGAGGCTAATGCATCTGCTTTGACATCTACTGATTAAACACAGTTAAATGTTAATACCATAACATTTTAATACTGTTAATACATCACGCATCCTTTAACATCATGGGGCTTTGGGTCAGCGCTTTGCAGGGACAGATTGTGCCACCTGTACTGACTTGGGAGGTCATCTCACTCCTTTAAAAGTCTTCTTGAAGTTAATGCAATTCCGTAAGGAGCAAGTTGGGCTGAAGAACCTGTCCTAGGGTTTGTTGTCTTAATACTATAGGTTTGGCATGCTGCTCTCAGTTTCCCTCTTTAAGGGAAGCTTGCTTTGCTGAAATATGGGTTAAATACTGCACACATGCTTCATAATACATTTAGGACTAAGGCTTATGGCAATTTATGTTTAATAACTTCCACCCTTTGTAACTGTCCTGCCAAGAGCGTGGCTTACTGATGTCCAGTCTTCTCCAAGCTGTAAAAGCTACATTTTTGTTCCCGTAATAGTGGTTTTAATATAAGTGGAAACAGCAGTCTTGTCTTAAATCTTCAAAATTAAGTATAAATGTTATCTGTTGGTTTTCATAAATTTGAATCTTTGAGATGGTGCTTTGCTTTTTGTGAGCCAGCACAAGATGTTTGTAGTAGATCCAGAAAGTACTTTGTCAGAACTATCAAGTGATGAGCTGTGTTAAAAGAGTTTTAAGTATTAACATGTTGTTGTAATTTCAATTACAGTTTTAAGCTCCTTTGTTAGTTATGTAGAGTAGTCTTGAGAGAATACGACGTGGTACAAGTTACTTTCCACATGATGTGATTTTTCCTATGATTATTATCTTTTTTTCCCTTCAAAAATGGTCTTTTCAAATTATGTCCTTTTACAGACTGGCTGTGAATGCCCTTTTCGGTAAAACCACACCCTACGTGGGCGCGATGCCTTTTATTTAACAGGCCTTTTGTGCCCGTTTCCTTCTCTAGAACATGGAGGACAGTAGCACCCAAGGGCATTGGTGGAAAGGAGGAGCAGGAAGCTCGGACTGGATAGGCAGAAAGAGTTTGTGTCTACTGGAGCACATTCCTGCCTGGATCTTAGGCTGGCACCCATACCTTCTGTTTCTTTGGATTCTATTCCTGCAAGGAAGGATACGGGGCAGTTTCCTTCTGGTCTGATTGGGGTCTGGAGGACAGCAACGTGGTGGTTATCCTCTGTGATCACCTAATAGAAGACTGTGTGTTGAGCCTGAAGAATCAGTCCTCCCATTGACCTGAGTTGTCAGTGTAATATAATTTAATAGCAATACTCTTTATAATTGAAAAAAAATTCCAGAAAATCACTCAGGAAACATGTAGGAGGGCATTGTTGCCTGGGGTTACAGAATTAAATGCTAAGAAATAAGAAAACAACAGATTTAAGGTATCAGCAGCTTGGATTCAGTGCACATGAATGAGGCTGCAACCATAATAATTTGTTAAAAAGAGTGACGAACTGGGAATTTTGTTATAGGTCATGCAGATCTTGAGGGTAGACTACTGTATCTCCTGTAGGAGAACCCTGTTGTGTCTTCATTCACATATTTCTTCCATGGAAAAAGGATTCAGCTTCTAGCTAAACTCAGATACATGGGCAAATTTTGGTACCTGTGAGCCTGAATTTTTGAGCGGGTTAGATAAACGTTCCATTTTGCTGACTCATAGTAGATACATGTGGTTTTAGACTGACAGACAAAATATACATTGGCAGCCAAGCAGTGACTTGTCTGGTATTAGGGTTACACAGGCGCGGAAGTGGTGTGCTCTTCCAGGCTGGTCACTACCTTTTTTGACAGCAGGATTCTTCCGTAATTAATTTATAGTGGCATTAGCGTAATATTTAAGAATCGTGCTGTACTGGATTTTAAAATAATTTTTAGAGATATCTTAATAGCAGGGGTCTCTTTTGTAGACGGGCTGTATTGCTTTGATTTACTGTTCGGTTGTTGGCATAGATTTAGAAATACACTGCTTTCACCACATAGCAAAATTCGCACATGTAGGACTGCACCTGATTGGATGTCTTTTATTTATATATTTTCCTTGATTTGTCTATTCTGGATGGATTTAAAAATGCCAAGCATACATGCATTGAACTGCAAAATCAGGTTCTAAGAGCTTTGGACTAAGGAGTGTGAAGATGATAATTTTTTTTTTTTCCAAGAGTTTTGTTATATGCTAGATGCTGAACTTGCAGTGAAAACAATATGGATTCAGGATCAACCTTTACTCTTGATGCATGAGTAAAGCACTAGACTGTAAAGTCTGATTCTTGACTGAAGTCCCCTAGCATCTTGGTAATAACAATAAATAAATAATAAGAGCTGTAGGATGGTGTTGAGACAAGGAATCCTGTGTGTGTTTGTGTATTTGTTTGCATGATAAAATCTGTGTATCTGAAGATTGACTTGTCTAGAGAGGCTCTTATTTGGCTGGAACAAGCGTTTGATTTCTTGTGTAAATCAAGAATTAATTCTTTCTGTTGAACTTGAGAGGTGTGTCTAAAAAGATTGTTACTTACCTGTCCTTCCCAGGAAAATAATTCCACTTATGAACAGGTACCAAAAACACAATTAGCCCCAAAAATACAATTAACCAATTTCAATACTACAGCTACGAGGCCTGCTCACAGTCAAAACCAAAAATAGATTTGATTTGCTGTAAGGACTGATGTTCTCGTTTCATGGGAAGGTGAGGTAATGCATTTTTTTATGTTTAAACATAATTTTTGAAACCTAAAATACAATTCAGTTGTGTAATAGCAATATTAAATATTAAAAATTTTGAAAAATTTAATGCTTTTAAATATTAAATATGTGTGCTGGAGAACAAATTGCAGGGTTGAGTACTTATGTCAGTAACATGGTTTATTTGAATAGTTCTTGTCATTTTTGTGTGAACAGTGAAAGAGGTGTCAAGTATATATGTGATGTCAGCACTGTTTAGGTCATGAAGACTGTTTAAAAGTGATTATGTGTTTAACTGTGGGGTGGACAGCATTTTTTGAAATAATGAAACAGAAGTTACCCAGTTAATAAGAATAAAAAAGATTTGATTGCTGTGTTCTGGTTAGTCGATTTTTTTCTCAAAAGGAAAGTGAAATGTGTTCTTGCACTTCTCATTCATGGCTCTACTTTTGTAGGAAAACCAGGGATAAATTAAAATCCGTGTGCATTTAGTTGCTGTAAATCATCTTACAAAAAGCGTTGACCAGCAGAGGGCTTCTGTCCCTGGGAAATAATCCCTCACACCGTTATTGCCAGAGAAGAGGAGCTTTAAGCACACACCTTTCCACAGTGGTTTTCGTTTTCTCATAGTCGTGTGGACCAGTGTGCTCTGGAGAGCTGTGCAGGATCCTGTCGTCTCCTTTACTTCCCTTTAGGTTGTATGTGGTGCAGTCTCATCTCCACAGGGCAGGGGAAAATTTCATCTGCAGTGGCCCCATTTTAATTATGTTAAATGTTTTTGTTGTAGGGTATACAAGTATGAGGACAGGAGGAATGTTATGAAGATTTTTGGAGTTCAGACTGTGCGGCAAATATCCTATTGGTGGTCAACTTATAAAAGAGTCTATCACATTTTAAACCAGAGCAAAGCTTTATTCTTTAAACCAAAGCAAAGCTTTATTCTTTTCATCCTGTTCCAGCACAGAATGGCATCTGATAAATCTCACTGTATTGTAATTTATGCCTTTAGCAGTGTGGAAGGGGTACACTGATGTGGGGGCACTCAAGCGGGTTTCTGTAACGGCAAGAGCACTGATCCTCCACTCTGCTAGAAATATATTTTGAATCTGTCTTGCTGCCTCATTACTGAATATTTTTCTTGACACATAGTTTTGCGTTTTACCTGGCAGGCATTAGTCTTTCTTTTGGCTAGGTTTTGCATTCCTTTTATCTGCTTTATCTAGAATTTGTCTCTGTTGCTTACTCCGTAGCCACGGTGTGCTAAACAGCCTTAAGTCAAATATTGCCACATACACCTCTCTTCTTAAAATGCCATTAACTTCGCTTGGTGCTGTGAGCCACCCAGTCAGAACCAAGCTTTTCAGCTGGGTGACTGGCAGCATATGGAGAGACAAACTCTTTTGGACACATTTGGTTAAAAAGATAGTGTTTATTCTGCCTTTCTGTGTTCAGCAGTGCCTTTTTTCCTCGGCAGAATTGGAAGATAATAGGATTTTAAAGGGTGAGTAATTGACCGACAACCACTTCCAGCCGTAGCATTTTTCTTCATATTGTGTGGCCTCAGTGCTTAGGTGAGGCACAGCCTGATTTCTTATTTCCACAGCTCGCTGCACTAAATCCCATGGCAGCTTGGTTGTTCTGCTGGCAGCACAGGGGAAACAGAAAGATACAAAACTGGCCTGGGTTGGTTTGGTTGGTTGTTTTTTCAAATTTGGGTGTTTGTTTTAATTGCATTGTGTATCTCTGAGGATAGTATGCACTATTCAAATGCTAAAATCAAACCAAATAGATGCAAAATGGATTTCTGTTGTTGATGCCAAAACTAAATATTTTGAAAATCCCATGTATTTAAATGTATCCTTTTTTTTCCCCCTCACCCAATAATAAACCATTTTTTTTGCTTTTTGTTGTCATTTTGGTGGAAATATTTATGTTAATTGGTGATGACTGGGCTGCGGAAGGATGAAGGCTGGAGGTTGTAGACACTCAGGAGCACAGCTGAGTAAGGGCTTTTGTGGCTGAGATAGGTTTGGGAACTTGGGAGGAAGATGGCAGTAACAGTTTAAAGCTTTGGCTGTCATGGGGGAGGTTTGTGAGAAAAGGAGTCAAATGCTTCAATCAGCCAGGAGGGAGTGAATGAATACTCATCTTTTTTATGAGGATTTATTTTTTATTAGATGGTAGTGGCTGTTATATTTGATCTTTTCCCCTTTTTAGCCTTTTTTTCCCGAGCTTCTCTCCCTCTCTCCCTGCTGCCTCTTGCTTGAGCTTGAATGGCTCTGACAGTAAATGACCATTTGATGAGTCTTTCCCCACCATCCCCCCCATGTCTCATTTACCAGGGAGTGCTCTTGATGTGGGTGGTACCCCTCTCATCTCATCTGGGCTTTAGGTAGACTGAGCAGTTCATAATGATGCCCACAGGCAAAGGGCACGTTATCAAAAACGTGGGGAAGTTGCGCCAGCATGGCTTGAAGTTAGCTTAAAAGTGACTTAGCCAAAGTAGTCCTAAAATTCTGTCTGGAGGTTCTCCCTACAGCTTGGGAGACTTATTTAATTCTACTTTAGTTTAATAGGTGATCAATATAAAACTGCATTTATTTATAACAACTTCTTTTTAAATGTGTTTGCATATTCAGGTTATCTTAAGTACTGAAATGTGTCCCTGGGTGTTTTTGCATCAGGTTTTAGAGACCAGTATAAGGCATGCAGATATAGGGCTGCATTTTTAAATGAGAACAAAGGGCATCAGAAGTTATTGATAACATCTTTTTTTTTTAGCATTTGCCACGACTGCAGGAGAAAATGGTACCAAAACCAAGCAGTTTGTTGCTTTCTAATTATTTGGTTCCTTGTGTTCTTTGTTTTGGCATCAGTTCTGATGTGTTCTGTAAACAACCCTTAGTAACGTAAGGATCTGTAAGGGTTGTAGCAGTTTTAGTGCATCAAGGTTTTAGAAACTGTTCTCAGATTGCACAGTTACTCTGTTATGAATTTTAAAGATTATACTGGTGGTGTATGCATTGGTGTTATGTAAAACATATGCATATTAAATCCAATGTGAATATATTTTGCCTTTTCTGAAGTGATTTAGAATAAATAAAAGCACTTGCAACTGAACACTTGAATGATTTGGTGGAAAAGAACTTAAAAGCACCTTATTGCAAAAATGTATAGTAATTGAACTTTGTGCATCCCTCACCTCAGTGAGTTACTTGCTTAGTTTAAAAGGTCAAATAAATTAAAAGACAAATTAATGTTAACATGTTGGTGAACTACTTACTGACTTTAATTGTAACTGTAAAAACAGATACCCTGAGGCAGATTTAAGCAGCGGCAACTAACATTGTTATGATAGCCTCAGGAAGCAAGTGTAACAGACAGGATGTTTTGTAATAAAACTGTAAAACAATTAAAATAGCTGCACAAAGGATGCTGCTTTTTAGCCTGTCCAGAGGAAAAGGCTGCAAAGGGAGTGTCAGCCAGTCACAGCATCACAGTTGTTATAAATTGCCATCTACTTTTGGAAGGGGCAAAAGATGGATAACAAAGTCGACAAGTAAATACGTGCTACATAAATATGCATAAATCCATTACCATCTGCCACATTGTCCAATTTGACTGGGGTGTCTACCACATAAATCAGTTTAAAGCAGTTTCCCTCAAGCAATATTTTCTGTAATGAATGGTTGAAAGATCTACATTCTTGGGTTGTGACTGTAGTTCTGGTATATAATATGGAAAATACCATATTTACCATTTTCTCAAAAAAACCCCCGTAGTTGAAAGATTTATTTGACTGTGCAGCTACTAAACTTTGCATTAGTCTTTGGAAGCCAAGCCAGGAAGTTAAATTATCAGGCTTTTTGCTTGGCTAGGAATTTTTGGTGGTTTATTTTATACAATCACTACTATGGACATTAAGTAAAGATTAGAAATATCAGTCTGCAAATGTGCTGGTTTTGTATCCCAGCATTATGATCATTTTAAATGATAATTTTTCATAAAGTTTCATTCCTTGCTTGGTAAGCAAACATAGCTCATAGTGCTGCTGTTTATTCTTTGTGTCGTCACCATGATATTTCTCAGTTTAGGTCCAAGTAGTTTTCTTTTTCTGTCCTGTATATGTATAGCACATTTAATCTTTTATCCAGATGTGGCCTCTGTCTCCTTAGACTCAGCTTGTACAGTTTTTCTACATCCTGTTCTGGATTTCTCCTAATAGCTACGGCAGTAGAGTCACTGTGCTCGGCTGTGCATTCATCTGGGCTCCGTTTCTTTGACACAGAGGCTGCTTTACACTGTTCTGGCAATGAAAAGGGGCCCCAGTGAGAATGGGACTCAAGACCCAGCTGCCTTGTCTTCTGYTTTATGACATATCAAATAGATTGCACCAGGAGAGATAACATTTGTGTGTTCATTTTTTAATGCAAGAAGACAGTAATAAAATTTCCTTGTTTGTTTGTTTATTTATAGATTAAATCTCTAAAGCAAAAGTGGTGAGTCTTTTTTATGTGCACTGATGTTCCCTTTTTTCTTTTCTCGCTTCATTCCCACTATAGAGATTGGTAATTACTARTGAAAGATTCTAGTACTCTGATTAAAAGTATATATTAAGACTTTACATCAAGATATTCTTTCTGTTAGGAAGTTTTAAAATGCTCATTTGTGATGGAAAAAGACAAATGTGGGGTTTCATTGTTACAAAGAAATTGGCCTGAGTTTGTATATGAAACAATCTGATAACCCATCTTCTCTCTGCAAATATTTGCGTCCATTAAGTCAAAGGTCAAAAATCTAAACTGCCTGTCACGGTAATTCTGTGGAGTTTTGTAAATCGCTTAAGTGTTTTTAAATCTGTATGGCTAGGTGTCCTTTAGTAGGTTAGGAAGCTGACTCTGGATCTCTGTTTTGTAAGAAGCACAGGTCTGTAGTGTAAGAAAGTGACTTACAATACAGTAATAAAATTATTGCAAAAGTAATAGATAGGTAATACTGAAACATTTCTTTGATGTGATAAAGATTTTGTAGTGTTAGAAAAACAGCTTCTAATAAAAACACAGCTTCACTCCTTAATGGAGCAGAAATTTATTGTTAAAACTAGAAATTAATCCACTTGGAAAAAAGTGTGCAAGTGTGAGATTTGTTTTCGCTTCTAATTAGCTATCTTAAAAATAAGGCATCACATATAAGCTAGTTATCCAGCCTTTCAGCTCAGCTGTGGTTGGGAAGGGTCTCTATAGATAAAGAATCCTATCATTTAAAGAGAAGTGTCCAGTGAAGGTGGGCTATGTTTCCCCTGAGAGGGCAGGCTGGCTGGGGAAGGAGCCTATACTTTTGGAGTAACTTACAGTTAGATAGTGCTGAATTGACTGAATCCCATCTTAAACTGATAGGAGCTTTGGTGGCTGCATTTTTTTATGTCTGTAGGGCAATGCATGAATCTCAATGTGACACTTTTTATGTATGGGAGGGGGAAGGGAACAGTGCTCATAATGAAAAAATATCTAGATTTTTAATATAAAATATTAATCTACAGCATGCTAATTGTCATGGGCTTAGTAACAGCTGGGATATGATTTAAAGAGTCTTCTAAAAACAAACAACCCCTCCACCTAAATACACACCTTAAGCCTCTGTATCTTCTGTATTGACATGAAATTATAGACCAAAGTATAAAGGTTTGTTTGAGAAAGATCCTTTTCTGATCTAAAACTAACTACTCTTTCATCAGTTCTGTGTGTTGGCTGCTTTCCTTTGAGCACATTTTGTATGTGTTTAGAGGAGAGAAGATAGTCCAGCAACTCTGTATCGAGGCAGGAAACCTATTTCCAGAGCTGCCCCAGGCTTCCTGTCCGGCTAAGGAACTGATCCTGCTAACCAGAGCTGGGGGGGGGGGGGGGGGGGGGGGGGGGAAGAAAAAACCCTAAGAACTTTGTTTTAGTGGGTAGGTTTTAAATGCAGTACTTTTGCTCCCGGCCGTCTTGTCCAGAAGATCTAATACTTACCTGCCTGGCGGGGTTTTAAGAAGGTGAGTTTTCTGACCAGCCTCAAGTGATTTCTTGCAGGATCCTGTATACGTGTAGAAGATAACTTTTAACTGTTCCTCAAGCAAGACTTGAGGAAATTTGTGCAGGGTGCCAACCTCTGAAACAGTCTTTCTCCCTCCTCTTTATAATGAAGTAAAGAGATGAAACCCTCCTTAGAATTGAGATAATTCGTTATTATTTTCAAACAGCGATGGCAGGAAATGAGAAGAAAACAATTGCTCTGAAAACAATTTGAATGTTGCTCCAGACAAATAAAAGACTGAGGCAGTAGCTGACCTCTCCTGACAAACAGCTGGAGCCAAAAATGGCCATGGAGTTGTCGCTTAAGGACTTAATGGAGGAGATCTTTCAAATCAAAGAAACAGTAAACAAGGTAGATGGAGCTTTAACAGAGGTTAAAATTGAGATAGCTCAAATGAAAGTCAGGCAAAATGAAATTAAAGAAAAGGTGAATCAACAGCTCCGTGTGTGTGAGGATGAATTGCTTACGTTAAAAGAGACTTCTAATCAAATCAGGTTTCTGGAATGATCTTTGAAGAATTGGGAGAATAAAAGGAGGAAAATCAAATTTGAGACTGGATACCTAGAAAAGGCTTGAAGGACATCACCCAGGGGGAGGTTTTGAAGATATTGCACTGGAGCTGATAAAAGTGAATGCCGAGAGAGACCTCTGTAGCAAAAGGTTGCACCTCAGCTTCCTCCTGGGTGTCTGGTGGACATCAGCCCCTTGTATCACAAATATTGTGCTCTCCTTGTATGCAGCAGATGACAGCGGTAAAGTTTCCTACTGTCAGTTTTTTCAGAGCACTCTCGCTAGACCTTAGCTGGACACAGGCTATCTGCCACTGATGGTTTTACAGCCTCCCTGAATGTGAGGCCTGATTTATGGCACCCTAGTGAAATTGAGGTAGGTTATTGCATAACAATACAGTAATTATGGGATGAACCGGTTGGCCTGGATTAGGGTGCAGGGAAGTACCTTTTCCTACCACTAAAGAATGCAAAGGCTTTGCCTTCTGTAAAACTGCCCTTGCTTCTGAAATGGGGCGACCTGCTTAGGAGTTACTGTGATCGCTGGTAGATCCCTTTTGGTACCAATTCTGTCAGGGTGGTGAAATATGGAGCAGACGAGGAAGAATGAGATTCTACGGTGCCTGGCTCTTCACTGACGAAATCTTCCATCAGCAGAAAAATTCAGGATACTCTTGTAGGTTCAGCTTGAATTGGGGTCAGTTAGCTAAGAGTAACATGAGTTTGCTCTAGAGTTGAACCTCAAGTGCTTGGTTTGCAGCTAAGTAGGACAAATACAAAAAATAATAAGAAGGGAAAATTTTACCTCCCCACAATGCTGCAGAAGGTAAACATGTTTGAAATACTTAGGCAAGAAAATGGTGGGATGAAAACCTAAAATTTAGGTGAAATTAATTTGGAATTAGTGGTGGTGTTTATCTTGAATGAAAAACAACTACAGTTAACCCTGTTAAGGATGCCTTAATAAGAAAACCAAAATATTTCAGTTCAGTGCTGGTGTTTTGCTTATCCTTGGACATTTCTGAATGCATGTAAGAATCTTCATTATTCCTTTTCTGATTTATTTGCTTTTGAATATTATCTTCATTAATTTTTTTCCTGGAAATTACAGCAGTAATTCTTTTTCTTTTGATTCTTCCATTTTCAACTCAAGTGGGTGAACTGGTTTAGAAAAAAATAAGTAGTGATTCAGATTTTTAATCGTAGTAATGAAAATGTTTTGTTAAGTTAGCTTTCATTTTTATTTTCATCTTTGTTCTTCATGATTGATGCTGAAGTATGTATCACAGACTGTCCTGTGTAGAATCTATAGTTACCTAATTTTTAGAATTTTTTTCTTTCRTTTTTTTTTCAGCCCAGCAATGGCAGACAAATGTTGCAGACACAAATCAGAGGTTTGGTTTGACTGTAGATTTTGGGTGCTGAGATAAATCAAGCGTTCCAGTTTCTTAATGTAAACTAAGTATTTGCAGCTAGGTTGGGGTCTTGGGTAAAGTATATTTTTGCCCTTGAGAAGAGAAAGTTCTCAAGTGGTGAAAAATGGTAAACAATAGTTGGTGGAGGCAAAGGAGAAAGCTTTGAGGAGCTGCTATTTCCCCTGTTTCTTGGTTTGGGGGATCACCAATGTATCTTTCTACAAAATAGTAGGAATAAGGCAACCGAGTAGTGCTGTTGTTGAACACGGTCCTAATGGGAAAGATTTGTTCCACTGGATCAGCTCGAGGATTTAACAGTTGGGAGATCCATTGTTAGCAGATGTGCCAATCTGAGTAGCTGAGTGAGATTTTACTCCAGTCAGTCAGTTTGGTTAAAATAAATGATGCAGATGTCTTTCCCTGGCGATTCTGAATTGCGTTATTTAGTGGACTGACGTGCTGTGTAGCGGTAGTCCCAAAGGAGTTAGAAGGGACATCAGGATGTGCAGCATTATCTTACAAGAAGGTACTGCTAAAGGTGTACTGCAGTGAAGTAAAACTGTGAGAATTAAGAAAATAAGCTTCAAATATTTGTGTAGATTGGTTTGTTTCAGAGAAGAGCTACAAAGCATATTGTGGGTTTGGGAAACACACTACAATGCTGGGCTTACCAAAGACTTCACAAAAATCACCCTTCTAAAAGGGTCACAGGAAAGGTCAGTACATTTCTAGGTCTACATTTGTAGGATGGTCTTCTAATAGAGAATTCTTCTGTTTGCCTCTTTCTCTCTGCTCTTAACTTGCAGGCAATGCAGTCTCTTGAGTGCCTTGAATGTCAACATCAACCGAAATGTTTTCCTTTCAGTTAATTGGCTTCCAGGTTTGTGTTCCATCTTACACCAGAAATAGATTTAGGTGCATCTCTCTTAATTTGCACATTTCTGGGTAGGTACCCTGGGTGAAGTATTTTAAGAAACTTCCATTGTTCAGATGCTTCTGAAAATAAAATACTAGCATAGGATTTCTTCACCTGGATCTTGACTTTAACAGGTTGAAACAAGATTGTGTGGTAGGTAGAAATTTGCCATTTTGGTTCCACTCTGTTTGCAGGCAAGTTACCTTGTATCTGTCTGTCTAGCTGTAGATGTGTGTGAGTGTGTATATAACACTACACTAGATATATATTTATATTACATAGTTTTAATGACAGTAGACACCAGAGGTATACTTAAATCTTGGGAACTCTTGTAGCTACTGTAGCCAAGAGTATAAGAGGCCAGGTGATGTGTTTACTGGTCATTGCTGTGAGGACAGCAACTCTCTGCAAGGTTCAGATCTTTTCATCAACAAATAAAGTTTTTTTTTAACTGCAATAAATTGTATTCAGACTGTATTACTGTACCAGTATCTGTTTGAATTGCTTGTATTTGAGAGCATTTGGGAAGATACTTTGTAGAAGTCTTATCCTGGACTAGTGGTTAGAAGTGCTTTTGAAATGAACTCTCCTGGTTTCATGCCATGACACAGTTGTGCCTACAAGGTAGCCACATCGTTAAAAAGGGCTCTCCTCTGCACTCATCGCTAGCGGGGTGAAGAAAACCCTGCATGGCGTGCGCTGAGTACCTTGGCACGGGTGACTCAAATGCCCTCAGTCCAGGAACCACTGACAGCCTCCTCAGTTCTCAGCTGAGAATGTAGGAGGGGTCTAACAGCACTCGAGGAGAGTGAGCAATCGCTTTCTTGATGTAACTGAGTTAATTTCCATCTGGGTATGAGAGTCTCTAGGTTGGTAAAGGACCGGAGAGACTGGTGGAAGCTGCCATGTCTCATTTGTCCCGGCTGCAGTGGTCAGCAGGGCTCCTTGACTATGGTTCTAGCTCCAGTGGATGCTGTTCTTCCAAAGCAATGAGCTAATTTTCACATCCAGTGTGTGTCTATATAGACAGCACATCTCAAAGAAACTGGGTATGGTGCTGTTCTTTCTTGTGTTCTTTTTATTGGTGCAACTGACTCATTTTGAGGCCCACCTCATGATGGGCAGGAGATATTTCCTAAATTATATATATTGCAGTGTTTGTGTGCAATGGCTGCATAATCTTCAACTTCAGTGAATCCTTTATTTTTCCTCCTTCCCTTCAAAGTGCTGCAAAATGGCAGCTTGATAAACAGACTGGTTTGTTTGATTTTGATATTATGAGCTTTCAAGGAAAAGACAGTATTGACTTGCACTGGGAGATGTTCCTATTTTGTCTTATGSAGAAGTTCTTTTAAGAATGGACACTGTAGAAGCATAGGTAAAAGAACACTGCCACCAGGAAAGGACTGCTGTTGAATTTTTTTTTATTTTAAGAAAATTGTCCATTCTTGTTCACATGCAGATGAATTTCTGATTTTATTCAAAATGAAGCAGGTGGATTTAAAATAAGAAATGGTACTTTTAAAAGTCTTCAACAATATTGTGCAGTATTTAACTGAATAGTAGAGGTCTGTCAAGGCAGACAGGTATGGGTTTATCTCTATTTTTTTTCAAGCAGACTTTATTTGTGTTTCATTTTCCAAGTGGCACTGTAATTTTTTTTGTTTTTATGAGTCCTGCTTTCCAGTATGGCACCATTGCTTGGTAGTTCACACTGTAGATAGAACAGCTGGGTTAATTAAATAGATATGTCACAGCACTGAAGCCAGTGCCTGCTGCCATTGTACACAGGCAGCCAAGAGCTACAGTAAATAGAGACTCACAGAAGCATTAGCAACGCAGTACCAATTACAGTGAAAAAAACCCACAAACAAGCTGTGGTATGAAAAATAATAGAACAGAAATGATGCTTTGTGTGCATTAATTACAAATAAGTATAAAAGGAGTGAAATGTGCGTTCATGATATCATAAACCAGTTATTATTGTGTATGATAAATTAATAAACTACATTTCAGATAAATGTTAGCAGTGTCAGTACGGAATTTATGGAGAATTTTCTTTCCCGGTAGCCTTACAGCACACTGCTCCCTCTTTCTTTTCCTTTCTTTCTTTTTTATTTCCCCCTCTGATATTGAGATATCTTAACATGTGGCCAAAAAGATCCTGTAACATTTTTGTAAAGAAGTTTGTTATGTTATCTCTAGTGTGTGGACCAGATTTGGAGACCTTGTCCTTGTGAGCTTCTTGTCTATTTACTGTCAGTTATAAAAGTTATACACCATAGCCCCCACTTCATCTCTGAAACACTAATGAATGATGCTGTGTGCTTAAGATCTGCTCTGTCCTTTTCAAAAGTGGCTGAATTTCAATTACTGGCAAAATACACCTTTTATACCTGTTCCTTGTTTTCACAATGTTTAGGTTAGCTACAACTACTGAGGACAAAATGTTCTATGACTTCGCGTCATTGCAGACCCAACGATGTACATGGGCTGTAACTGAGGAGACAAGGTCACCTCAATGAGTATGATGGAAATTGTTAGTACATTGCAGATTTTCTCCCTGCAAATGGATCAAAGCTCTATCTACAGCTGCTGGGAGGGCTACTGGGGACAGCAGCAAAAGCCAAACCTCCAGAAAGGATGGATATGGAGTAAATCCCAACACAAGCTCCTCTCAGTGGTTTGGATGCTGATTGGCAGATTTCCAGGGAGCAGATGGTGCCAGCAACATTTTGTTGTTTGTTAGTGAACTACTTGCAGCATTGCAGAGCAAAGGCAATGTAGGGCTGGTCAAAATGGCAGCACTGCCATGGTGGAAAATGGGAGGAGTTGTGGTGGCTGCTGAATTACACCTTGAAAGGAATTCTTGGTACTGCATGTATGAACCAGTTTTGACCTGTTGTTCTTAGAAGGTAATGAAAGAGCCATATAAACATCATTAATTCTGTAATAAATTCTTTCAGAATGCTATAATAATGGGGAACTATTATTTTAAAATCAAACCCTCTTGTGCATGATATGAGGATTCTCAAAGCAAGTGGAGCTGTCAGATGTTTTTTGGGGAATCTCTGTGTAAACATCTGAAAAATGAAATGAGAAACCTCATTGCTAGAATTTGGTACCTGTGGGGCCACATGGGCTGGCAAAAAGTGTTTCTTTTATGAAGTCCTCAAATTCATGTTTTAAGTGCATAATTTGAAAAGCAAACACTAAAATGCAAACCCAGGTCTCAGTTCTGCAAGCTCTCAGACACGTGAGTAGCTGTCTGCACAAATGCCTTGGAAGCAGGGAGGTGGAAGGCAGGCAGAGGCTCACACAGTGCTTCTCCTCTCTGTCATCCATAGCCACTTACCTATCCTGTTGGGGACAGCCTCTCATCAGGGCTGTCTTCTCTGGGGGACAGCGATTGGGATGTCTGCATTGGGTAGTCGTCAAGACAGGGGGTCCCTCACATGCAGAAGTGTCCTCTGCTCGTGTCCTGCTCAGCTTCTGTTTGGAAATATGTGCAATCAAAACCACTAAGGATATCCAAGAACTTTGGGTAGTTAGGCGTGAAAGGCTTCGTCTAAACATGTTACATTTCTAAATGGAGGATGGGGCTTGGGTGGTTTTGGTGGGGCTTTTTTTTTGTTGGAATGCTTAAGTCATGAGAGAATTTCGACGTAGAGACTAAGGGGACAGTACTAACAGTTTTGATTTTGCCAGCCATGTGGGGCTAATTGAAAATTAACTCCTCACAAAGTAACTAGATCTCCTAAGTACTGAGTAGGATTTGGATCTGGCATAACACAGCTGTGCTGCCTTAGGTAGTCAGCTTGGCAAATGTGTGTCGTAAGCTTGCAAGCAAATTCCAGAGCCACTTAAAATACATGCCCAGTGAGTGGCATACAGCAGTAAAGGGATCTGGGTAGGACAACAGATGGAATGACCCACAGGCCTCTGGGGCCTGTGCAGGCTAAGCCCCAGGCTCAGTCTGCGATGACTCTGGTCATTGTCTCACCTGTGAAATGGTTGATGGCGAGGAACCAGTAGCTGAAAGTCATGACTTTTGGGAGGTCTTTTTTGTACTATATATGGTGGGAAGCAAAGGCTGATAGGTGAGTGTTCTTTTACCAGGCTTTTGAGTGCAATATATTGGTTTTGTGCAAGGTCACTATATTCGTGAGGATTGTAATGATAGTTCTCTGCCAACTCAGTGCCTTGTTTTCATTTATGCACCACTCCTTTGGTATTGTATATGGAATAAATTTAATTAGTTTGTTAAAAATAAAAAATCTCGTCGGAAAACCAACCCACCTTTATTTAACCGCAAAATACATACAACTCACTTTCATCAATCTGGAGAGGCGGTGTAATCTTGTGGCTGTGTTTTTTGTATTTACCTGATGTTCTGTCGTCCTGTCTCTTCTTCCTCTCATTTTTATTTTTGCCCATAGTTGTTGTCATACTTAAATTGAAAGCTCTGCAAAGGTGACTGTTTTGCAAAACAAGCTTTACAAAATTATTCAGAACGAATTAGTAGCCATAAATAACAAGGAGGAGTTAGAATAGCAAACAAAATCATTCATGCAGAGGGATGAACATTTGAGCATCGTGATGTGGGTTGTAGGCACATGGGTCTTCTCTTTTCCTACCTGTTTTGCATTTAGTGAAAAATTATGATAATCTCAGAAACAGCTGAGGCAGATTGTCCCTTCCCTCCTGTGGGAAGAGCCAAGTTAGAGAAACCAAGCCTGAGCTTCCAAGGAGTGGGGAAATCTTGAGACACTAACTCCTGACTCTTGTGGGAGCTTCTCGTGTTTTATAGACAAAAGAGATATGCTTTAATTAACTGTAATGAATTTTTAACATTGACCTATTGTGATTACTTTTTCCAAGAAGCTAAGGGGTCTTTGGCTTTCTTGTACCCTCACAACTGTTTTAATGAGAGATGCCTTTGAATTTCTTTGACAGTAAACACGGTTTGTGATTATTTGAAGTTAGGGTCAGGAGAGACAAGTGTTTTGTATCTTTGAGTAATTTCTCTTTCTGGAATTGGACAGTGTTTTGAATTAGAATGTTTTAACCTGGTTTTTACTACTGTTGTAGGTGCTGTTTCACTAGACTTCAAGCTTATTTTTTTTCCCCCCTCACTCTCAGTTAAGATGTAGCAAATTTGAGTGCACTGTCTTACATGTTACACTGAGTTGTGTCTTTGGACATGTGATACAGCCTGAGATTATTCAGTGTGACAACACTTAACCTAACATAATTCAGTTCAGTGCACTGAGAAATAGAATGATGGAATATTTTTTTCCCTAGGATAGGTACCCATCCATTGTCACTCAAGTTGCTGGAGATTATCTGGTAGCAACGTAAGAATATAGGACTTGCCATAACAGATCAAACCAGTGGTCCATCTAAGAAACTGTCCTTTCTCTTGAGACAGGCTGGGTATTTCAAACAGAAGTGCATAAAACCCTACAGTAAACTTTCAAATGTCTTTCACATTATGTTGTGGGGTTTTTTTTAAATCCTGTCAGTTCGACTTTGGTCTGTGCTGTTTAGCAAAAAGGCTTAAATCCCTCATGTTTCCTAAATCTGCTCTGATGTAACACTTCATTTTCATGTTATCTATCTAAACCTAATCTGAATTTTGCTGTGCTTTTGATGTCAGTGTGCTGTGGTAGCAGTGCATTCCACAAATTAATTGTATGTTATAAATAGGAATGTCTAATGTATCTTGTCTTCTTTCTCAAGCCTCAGATGTGCCTTCTATTAGATATCTCATCTTTAAGCTGAAAGGATTCCCATCAGTGTTTCTAGTCCCTACCCTGCAGGACTCTTCCAGTGCCTGTAATCATTCTGACAATTCTTCATATCTATACCTTGTGCTTATCACAAGAACAGATCACAGTATTTAATATAAAGAGAATGCAGTTATTTTATATAGTAGCAACACTATTTTTCTGTGACATTTTAATGTTGGTATGAAGAATCAAGGGGAAAAGAGAGATGCTTACAGTCAGAATTTTCTTTTAAATTTTTTATTTCAATTACATGGAAACGGTGCTAGAATCATTGCAGCGGTGAGAGATTGGTTCTAAATCTATGTTGAGCACAGTCAGTGATAGAGCCCCTTTCACTTTAATGGCCTTTTTTTTTTTCATTTTAAACTAGCACTTCTATAGGTTAATTTGTGCACTCCTTAAGACTTTATTTCTTGCTTTTAATCAACCTACTTGGGTTCATTTGGGATTTAAAGTTATACTCAATGTAGATCCAACTTGGTAGTTTGTGTCTTCAGTTAGCTCAGTAACCATAATGCAAAGAGTGGGTTTTTTTAAGAGATAAAAATCCTTTCTTCGGTCTTTGGATGTTCCCTCTATCCAAGTGCTTTTAAGAAATAAAGCTCTCTAAACTTTTTCTTTCACTCCTTTTTCCCCCTCTTCTCATGAACTTGGACCTTTAAAAAATTAATGAAGAACTGGTAGTCCCGAAAGCAGCGGGCACAGTCTGACATGGCTGGTGTTCATTTGCATCGGTGCTGAGGTGTGCAAGCCTCTGGAGATCGCAGCAATGCCCTCAGCTCCAGCTGCAATCTGCAAATTGCAGTGCCCCTCGAAGACAGCTCTACCTGTGTGGGAGCCCTTACATGCCTTGCACGTGCTCGGTGTTGGCCACAGTGTAAGGACTGAAGTAATTAGACTGAGGTGTGGGAAYGGTCTGCAGACTTTTTATAAAAATGTTCTGCTTATGGTGAACTGCAGTGATTTCAGCTGTTGGGGGTGAATGGTTTCTTTGGTAATGTGGTGTCTGACCTATAAATCTGACTGCAACTTTGCTAGGTTCTTCTTCTACAGAACTGGCAGCCTCCACTGTCCACTTCCTTAGGCTCTAAAATAAATAATGAAAAGTACCGTAAACACAGGATTTGATATTGATTTTCTGGAGTTTAAGATAATCTGAGGTCTTCAGAGAGGAGTATCCTTTACTGTGTCATACACTTATGTATGCTGCTGCTATAAAAATAAATAACTGAAGCTCTTTAAGGTCTAGTTTGTGAAAAAGATGAAACATTTATTGGCCACTATATTTTGAACATTGTATTTTTGAAGCTGAATTTGATGCTTTGTGTCCCATAAAATAAAAATGATGAGATTGAAGACAGTAATCAAAAGAAAAGGGCTCAATGTGTCACTGTTGCTGGAATACATGTGGCTGATTGAACTGAGCTTTACTTCTAATATACTTTTATAAATTTTTAATGTTGGCTAATGAATCAAAATCTGAGAGGCCTTGGAGATGAGTTATTTATCAGATTATTTTTTTCTTTTGGTGCTGTGTGCAGCATCGCCTGGATCCCTCGGGTTGCAGACTGTTTCTAAGATGTGGCTTGTAGTTCAGTCTGTTCCCGCATTTTGCATCTCTTTAGCAAATACCAGGGTAGAGTTCAGTGATATTAATTTTGAACTTTTCACAGCAACAGATGTTAGAAAGACCTGCTGGATCAAAGCAGCGCTAATTTTGGTTTTGTTGTGGATGTCTGGGTGCTGCCGGGGCTCCAGGGTGGGCAGCGGCGTGTTCCAGCCCTGGCCCGTCCCACCAGGTGCCGCTGTGATGCAGTGATGCCTGTAGCTGGCCAGGAAGCACAGGGATACACAGTCCCCAAAATCCTGATTAATACAAATAAAAAGGCGAAGGAAATTGCAGCCTGCACTCTGTGACCTCGCCAAGACGTTGTAAGGCATCAAGGAAGTCTTGATGAATCAGGAGCAGCCTCCTAAATATCAGAGGGCTGTATGGCTCCACAGAACATTGTGCCGAGATAGAAATTTCTACAGTGTGACCATATTACAGCATCAGCTTGAAAAGAGAGGGAAAGGAAATTAAGAAGTTAAGCTGCAGAAGTAAAAATAATTCACGGAGACGTGGCTCAGCAGCTTACAGTCAGCTTTGCCTCTCCAAGTGTAGGCATGTCTGCATGGCACAGAGGAGCCTTCAGTTCTCTGCCTGCCCCGAGCACGGTGGTCTCCGTTACACAACACGCATTGCTGGTGGCACCTCAGCAGTGGCGTTTTGGCAGGGAAGAAATCATGATGCAAATTGAAAGTGAGCTTTCTGTCAGCCACCCAACTGGAATCAATTGCACTATGGGTTAGGTAAGCCAGATTTCTCCTTCCTGTGGATCCCCTAAGTCTCCAAGTGGTGTGGCAGAAGATTTTATGATGCTGGTTAGAATGGTATGCATGTACTAAGTATGGGAGGGAAACCTCCAGTGCTAGGTTTAATTGACTAAATATAGAGAAAAGATGATGATAGTAGGTGTCATTTAAAAATTGGTTGTTGAACTAATGAATTGCTGGGTTGTAACACTACCATTTCAAGGAAATGGTCTCCAATAAAATAATAAGAAATAAAGCAATAGCATTGCTTAGTTATTAGTGGATCACATCTAACTGGCAGGGTTTGATTCCTCGTACTTGTTTACATTTGTACATTTCAGTTTATTTCTGCTTCCGGAGAATCAGATTCCTGCTAGGTAGGACAACAGTTCTTGGGCAAGACCTCTCAACTTCCCCAGCATTTGGCTCTGTATTCTGCTCAGCTAAGTCTCAAGATGTAGTATACTCATTTTTCTTTCTGTTGCAGAAGTCGTATTTCCTGACCTTGTGAAAAATAGTACATCCAGCACTTTGCTTTGTCTTTTCATTGAAGTTCATAATGATTTGAGCCCAACCCCCCCCCCCCCAGATTGCTATGTGCGTAGTTAGCAGGAGTCCATAACGTTGGAGGTGATTATATGAGAACTTGGTGTGATTCACCAGCTAGAATATAAGGTTTGCTGGGCTGTTGTTGGGGCATGTATTTATAATTCTTTTTGTATTTTTATCATAGGATGCAGCTGCAATTCTGGGAAGAATAGGAGTGTATGATGCAAGGTGAATTGAACCCAAATTTCAGAAAAATCAGTTGATGATGGCAATGAAGAATTCATTCTTCGTTGTACAGGCAGAAAGCACTTGAAATGCTGCTTCTGTTTAGATGGAGGAATTTGTAGGAAGAACATTTACTAATACCTGCCTTTCAGGTTGGTGTTCTCTTCCCACAATTCTGCAGAAATAGTGGAGCCATGGTGAGGACCTTGGAATCCTATTTCTGGGGGTCTTTTAGAGTACATACTTCTCCAGCATATTTAGAAGGCCTTGCAGGGCATGCTCATTTATCTAATCTGAGAAGGAAAGAACTTCCAACTTCCAAAATGAGTTATACAGACTGCTGTATACAGTAGCATCTTCAGGAATCACTTGTATGCTAAATGATGCGAGTGAATTTATTCCCTGTTACTTTAAGGAATCCTGTGTATGAGAGTATAGTACTCAGTTCCAATGTTATGGACTTGCATCACTTTTAATTGGATTTGCCGATGTGTTTGTCTGTAGCCTGCACCATTGTAGTTTCCAGGAAATTGCACTCGAGGCTGCAAGCCTACATGTTACATCTCTTCTGGCAATTATATTTGAAACACTGTATTTTGACAAAATTATTCACGATGTACAACCCTATCAGTGCAACCCTAGCTGCCTGAGTGTAAACAGTTTTACATTCATGGAGTTAGAAGGTCTAGCGTAGTAAAAGTAATTGGACTGTTGAATGGTTGAAATAGCCCTGACTGGGATATTTGGGCCAGACCTTCTTTAACTGACATAATACAATATTCTGAAGACTTGCATTTCAGTAGGCACAGTGTATATGAAAAAGTGTGTGGTGTAGGTTAGTGACTTAACTCTTACTAGTGAGTAAACCATATTGAACTTTATCCTGGAAACTTGACAGTGGAAGCTGGCTGAAGTTAAAAGCGGGCTTTGAAGCCCAAAGCAAAATTACTTTGAAGCTGAATGTATGGGATAAATCTCAACTGCTAATCAGAATATGTAGAATATTTTCAGCTATTAATTTTATTTAACCTATTAATTTTTTACCTAACAACAAGTGCAACAACTTCAGCCTGTGCTGTTCTTTTAGCTGTGTTAAAATATACTGAAATTAGGAATTCATAACTGCACACAGACATCTGGAGATAGAGACTCAGCAGACTTTTGAAGTCAGTGGAGTTGCTCAGATTTACACCTTCTGAGGATCTGCCCTATGAGATCAGTGCCAGTCCAGACTTATGTATTCTGGGTCAAGTTTAGTGAACCTGGAAGAGTCAGAGGACTTCAGAGGGGTATTGTTTCTTTTAAAGGTTGATTGGACTTTCCTCTATCTATGTTGAGGGCTCCCCATAGTCTGATTAGTGGGGGGCATGCATTACATATTTCTGGAATTAATTCAATTTCACTTTCAACTTTCATTCTTTTCCTTCTGAGAAATCAGATGGCTTTATGGAAATTCCCTGCTGCTCTCTAAATCCCTAAGTCTCTTTCCTGTTTCTCACATCTTTAAGGTATTAAGTGTTACTCAACAATGTAGAAGTTAGCGTGTCTCACTCAGTGTGTTTAATTTCACCGTGTTAAGCATAAACAATTTTAAAGTCATGTTATTTCAAAGTGGCTCTGTTTTGGACAACACACTATCAAGCTCAGGGGTAAGGTTAGCTGGTATTTGTTGGCTTCCAGCTACATTAAGTACTTCCAAATACCATAACCCAAATGTAAAATTGCATCTTACTGCAATACTGAACAAGTCTGGCCATGGAAAATCTCTAGGTTAATGAACTTTCTGGCTGAGGATATTTGCCTTTCCAGCTGCTAAACGTGAAAATTGGAAGTGTGAGCTCCTAGGATATTGGTCCCCAGCCCATAATAAACCACCCTATAACCCAGACTGACACGGGAGGCTGCAGTAATGTTGTCTGTAGCACGCTGCTTGTACAGCATGTGCACTGTGCTTTGTGGGACCATGGGCTTGTTAAGGAGACTCACATGAGGTTGCCTTACAGTGGGAGGGCTTCTCATGTCCGTTTCTCCTGGGACCGCTGGTGCTGTGCTGTTACCGAGTGCGAGGGAAAAGACAAGGTTCATGTGTCTGGAATAGGCTCTTGCTTTATAACGGAGGGTCTGTAGTGAACTAAATCAGGGAATTTCTACATCATGTACATTAAACTTTTTAGACACTCAACTGGCTTGCTTTTGAGAAAAGTTAAAGAGAGTTATCACTGGATCCACTGGTCTTGGATGCACTATCTGAGTTACAGAAAGGATTATCTGCTCTGAACAGCATCTCTTCATTTTTGTATCTATTTACTTAGTCTCTGTGAAGAAGTAAGTGAAAGACCATAATCCAAAAATAAAAAAGCAAAAGACAAAAAACCCCCCACCAAGCAGAGAAGGGCTGTGCTCCACACAGCCATGTTTTCTTGAGAGCCTCATGGGAGTTTTTTGTATTAGTGGGGCTCTTGAGTACACACGCAAAAAAGTTTTTTTTTTTTAGTGCTTACAATATCTGTATCTTCTGAGCTTGTGAATCTGAACTGTCTGATATGTTATGGGATATGTCATGCAGTTTGAACTAAGCAATCTAATAGAGTGGTTACTGGGAAATGTATATTAGTGGGAACATTAGTGTGCTCTCTTTATATTGAAACCAGGTTTGACAATGTTTATGTAGCCCATGGGCTGAATGGTGATGTTAGTATGAAAGAGGCAGATTGTTTAGCTGAAAGGAGAGTTGAAACTTGTCATGGCTGCATTACTGACGTTAATGTTTTATGCACTCAGTGCTTCTAGGACTGCTTCTCTGTGTGGGATTATGGTAATTCCTGATCAATTGTGTCTTTGTAAGAAAATACAACCACACATAAAGTAGCTAAAATGCAAGGTAGCTCTTCATTGCATAAAGGCCAATTAGAGGATAGTTTATTACTGAACTGAGGTTTGAAAAGAAAAATGTTCCAATAAAAAGGTTCTTGATCAACAAAATGTGAAAGGACTTAGCAATTTTAGTTCACTAGGATTTAGCTAATGTGATTGTCGTCATTTCAGGGCTAGGTGTAAATCCTTTGCATCAAGGAACAGACTTCAGCTTCTATTGCATAAAGACGCATCTCTTGAAAACACCATTGCACGGCTGTCTGTGAGAAATGGAGGGACACAGGACCACAAGTCTACGTAGATTTGGTCCTTTCTGAAACCTTGGCAAGGGAGAAAGCACCATAAGCAGCCTGGAAGAAGGTCATCAGAGTGGTTTCTTTGCAGTTCTCATCCCTGGATCAAAAACCTTCCAAAACAGAGTGAAAAATAGAAATGAGTGAAGGTTTGGCCACCATAGTTAGCACTGATTTGACTAACAGCCATGAAATTATTCTAATATCAGAATTTTGCGGTGTATTGTTTATTTGTTTCTTCTCCCCAAGGCAGAAATGCTGCTTCTACTGAATTTATTTTCAGTGTTTTGTTTTGAAACAGCAAAACTGATCTCAATTATGATTTTTATCTTGACCACCTGTAATGTCAGAGCTCAGCCCAGCTCTTTAAAACAAATTCAGAATTGCTTGTTGTATTGATTGCTGCAAGAGTTCCATCCTGCCCTAGTTCAAGCATGTTTATTTTGCAAGGTTGATACCTACTTGGAGAAATAGATTTAGTTACTATAAAAAATAATTTTCCTAACATTTTTAATACTGAAAAGATTCTGAATGAATCCTGCAAAATTAACGGTATGTATAGGAGTAGTAAGGAATAGAAATTAAAAAAAAAAAATTATCTATAAGCTCTTTTTGTTTCCCACCCACTCCCCCAGTGCCAGAATGACACAAATCCATTTATGCACACACACATTTACACACAAATAAATGGATGAATAGACAGTGTAGATAGAACGAAAGAACCCTGCTATTTTAGATTGAAGTGCCTGTCACTGACATTAATTTAGATGTAGTATTAGGGAGCCTCTTAAAGGTCAGGTTTCCCCTGGAGCGTTAGTTTACCCTGGACATTTTTACAGATGATGTGCTAAAGATGTAATGCATCTAATAACTACATCTTGGCTTCATCTACTTGATTCATCAAATTCCTTCCTGCTCAATACTGAATTTTCAGTGACATGTTATATGTGAAATATTACAAGACAGTATGTTAATGCTGTGTTGATTACAACTGATTTCTTTTTATTTGAAGGTACGTAAAAAGTAAAGCTCATTTATTGCCTAATGCTCATGGCCTATGGCTTCCTGGAAATAGGGACCCTTCATTCTTCAATTAAGGAGAGATGGTTATGAATGACAGCTGCCCTTTCCTGGGAAAGGTGACATTCAGATGCTAGTGCAGCAGCATGACTACCCATGCAGCCAACATTTAAAACATTATATATACAGCCAAATATTATTTCCAGGGTTCATGCAAAGCCATAGGTAGTTACGTGCATTGATATCACAAAGGCAGAGCCTAATTCTTGCTCTTATTCTGTGGTCTCTTCATAATACAGATGCTTAATCCTTTTTAAAGGTCTCTTTTAACTTGATTGTGAAGACTGTAGTTGAGCAGAAACCAGAACAGGGCAGCCCTGAGGTTAATAAGATTGTTTGCTTTAGAACAGTCAGTTTGTCTTTTCTACTTGATATGAATATTTTTGCAGTGTTACACTTGTGTTGAGCTGTGTGCTCTCTGCTTGTGAAAAGGAATTTTGTACAAAGATGAAGGCACAAAAGATAATTTTTAAAAACAAATTGGCGTTGAAATTAGTTGGATGAGAGAGGCATGTACCAAAGAGCTGGCACTGACACAGCTCAGGAGTTCGCCTGGTTTCACCTCTCCATTACTGACTCTCTCTGATAAGTTGCCCATCTGAAGAATGAGTTTTAAGGTTTAGAAACAAACAAATGAACCCCCCTGCCCCCGACAACTCTTAAGATCATCATATTGAAATGAAGTATGGGTGTGAAATGTTGCTCTTTCACCAGGCTAAAATATTTTTTCTGTGTCACAGAGCTAGAGCAGTACATTTCTGCACTGTCTGCAGGGCTGTGAGGCTTCTAAGGCAGCAGGACAAGCACTGCTTTGCTCGGTGGGGTCAGGGACCCAAGAACGTGTCCTCCAGGAATGGGCTCTACATCCTTCTTCTGAACTGCAGATCTCTCACTCTGTAATTACTATCCTAAAGGAGGGTTGTTTTTTGTCTGATCCCACTCATCGGGCTTTTCCATACACCCAGGTGAGGACAAAAGCAGTGCAGTAACAAGGAATTATGATCTTGTGCCCTGAAAAGCACCCACACCAAGTTCATTTACTTTAGTTTGGGCTGAAGACTAAGCTGTGTGTTCTTTGTCCAGACTTTGTTCTTAAACTCTGAAGCAAAGCACAGCCTCGCCTTTGTGAGTTTTTTCTTTTTCCTAGAACTGCCTTTTGTATGTATTGGCAGGAAAATAGCATTGCTCTTAAGGATCTCAAAATCAGTTCTGCTTCTGCAGACTTGAAGGTGCTGTTACATTAAAGAGAGAAGAAAAAGCTTTTAAATATTGAAACAGTTTCTAAAGTAAAGAGGTTTGAATTTATGATTGATTTCGAAGTGATCTGTGTTTAAACTTTGAATGGGAATAAAATAGTGTCTTGTTCAAATATTGAACTAGTTTTAAAGTTAAATGGCTCGAACATAGAATTCTCTCATGGGAAATTGTATTCTCATTTCAGCCTCTGACTTCTCTTGCATATTGTACTATACCTCATTGTACTCACACAGCAGTGTTTGTTTAGGCTGCACTGAAAAACTCTCTGATATGATTTTATTATTTGATTTAAAAAAAATGCAATAACAGACCACAAAATGCACTGAAAAATTAATAGGGGTGGGTATTTTTCCATGATAATGGAAATTCAGCAGAATGATGTAAGCAAAGACTTAGGATAGCTCTTTAAAGCAGAAGATTAGGGGAGATAAAAGAATTAAAAAACATTGACACAGAGATGTGGTCACTGAAGTATGGCACGATGCGAGAGAATGGTGTAATTGGAGAAGATTATTCTCTGGAGCTTGGCTGATAAACAGGCAAACAAACCATTACCTGTTATTGCTCACCAAGCCACTCTTAATTTTTTGGGGTGGTGGTTATTTTTTATGGACTGCTGTGCTGCAAAAGTTATTGGTTGTGACTCACGTAAGAGGCCCACAGTTGTATTTTATAGCATGTGCTGTCAACTTATTAATGTGGCTGTGTCTTTGAATGGGTTTAGTTCTCTGGCTTGGCTTTCATGTTCAGCTGTATAATGGGTAATGAAAATCTTACCTGAGGAACAGGGGGAGCTGCATTCAAGGACAAGATAAAATGCAGTGTAAGTATTGTGTGTTCTGTTGTCTTACTGACTGTAACATTAAGATTCCCTAAGTATTCTATAGTGAAAATGGCTTTTCAGTTTCCTAACACTTGAGGGCATAATTATGTGAACTGACTAATTGAGTTGTTAGCCACTTTTGCATATTCTCAGAGGACATCTTTCCTTGGTGTGGCGTTATGCAATGGATCAACTTGACATTGATGGTACTCTTGGTTTGACCCACTGTTCGGAGTTTGTCAAGGCTCGAGGAGAAGGTGAAGCTGCAGATGAGCTGATCTTGCTGTTGGTTCCATCCCCATTGCAGCAAGAAATGGATCTGTGATAGCTGGACATTTCAGTGGCATATCCAGTGTTTTGTAAGCATGTATCTTCATGGCTTCAGGCAAGGAGCTTGAGGGTATATTGCGACTACACTGTTGGATAATAGTGTGGAAAACGATCTTTGCCTTGATCAAAGTTTAATGAACCCGTAGTGGAATTGAGTTTTTTGTTTATTTAAATTTTTTATGAACTTGAACCACTGGAAGAGGAACTCCATTTTGGGTTTGAATTGAATTGGGGAGGCAAGTTTTCAAAATTTGGAAGTTTGAAATATTTCTTTCAATACTGTCAGTTTATAAGACTACTAAAAAAATTCTCAAGAACTTAATGCACATATTAAGAACTGTGTTTTTTAAAAAAAAACCTGTGGTGCAAAACCAGTAGAGAATCAATGGAAGCTTTTCGGAGCATGATAAATCCGTGCAGGCATAGCTGAGAAATTACAGTAAATGTAGAAATCTGGAAAACTGTCATATTCCAAAAGATAAATGTTATGGTCAGTGCAGACTGTCTAATCCAACATTACTATTAAGCCTCAGGAGCCACCCATTCCACAGCTCTAATAAAACAAGAGACATGGAAGGAACTGACAGTGGGAGCTGTGTGCTAGATAGTCAGTGCAGTTGTCTGTCCCAGGAATCATCCTCATCCTTGTCTCCAATGGTAAACAGCCTGTTAAACTGAACTGGCTGGGACCTTGGGGGCCCGTTGGGAAGAGAAGGCATTTTGCCCCATAGAAAGGCTGGTAATTATTGCTATATGATAAGTAGAAATGTTATTCAGACTCCATTTGCCAGATTAGAGCCACATTTGCTCATGCTGTTGGTATTTAATGGCACTCRTTTTTCTTAACACTAAACTTTTAAAACAATCATTACAAGAAAAAACCCAAAACTCAAAGAGCAACAAATGCTAAGTTGGTTAGCTAAACCTCATAAATGGTTGAAAATATACTAGAAATGACTGTGAATTTTGATCAGTTGTGTGTCTCCCATCGGCTCTTTGGTGGTTGAGAGATTGTCCAGCACTCATCTGGGATGTGACTCTTGCTTTTTACCTGACCCCTATCAGTGAATCATGATGCACTGTAAGGTAGGGCAGCCACTTTCTGAGCTTTGCACAGTTCAAAAATGAGGTTTATGGCTTCTCATCTTACATGATATGATCAGGCTTTGCTTATATGGGGTCTCTTGGGCAAGTATTTCCACCAGCTGTAAGTTACCTGGGATTCCCTTGGTTGTAGGAAGGTATTGGTATTTTGCTCCTAAACTTGGGAACGCTGACCACATGAAGTAAGAGAACTGGTCTGCAAGGAGCTGGGCATTGATGCTATGGTGCCATGGTTTATCTGGTATATTTGCATGACAAGAGTACTTTTTCACTGGGTTGGAGAATGGTATTCACTGGAACAAAACTCCCACTCCTCCTGTTATTAGTGTGTATGCTTTTTCTTTTTTAATTGTGAAGGACCTTGGAAATCTTCATATTTATTATGTTCTGTGAACTTTAAAATAGTCAGTAGGCCATTCAGACAGGTTTACTGCCATCAGGTTTTCTCATCTGATGGAGATTCCACTGAATTCAGTGAAGTATCTTTATCCAGTGTAGTTTTAGCCCCAAACTGCATGTATGTTTGTGCATGCGTGTGTGTATGCATGTGTACGCTCATGTGAATATGCACATGTGCAAACGTGTGTGTGCACATGTTTATGTACATGCTCCACGTGCTGGACCGTGTTCAGAGAAGAGCAAGGAAACTGGCGAAGGCTCTAGAGCATAAATCCTATGAGGAGCAGCTGAAGGAGCCTGGGGTTGTTTCACCTGGAGAAAGAGAGGCTTGGGAAGGACCTTATTGCTTTCTATAACTACCTGAAAGGAGGTTGTAGCCAGGTGGGGGTTGGTCTCTTCTCTCAAGTAACAAGCAATGGAACAAGACAAAATTGCCTCAAGTTGCACCAGGGAAGGTTTAGATTGGATATTAGGAAAAATTTCTTTACAGAAAGGGTTGTCAAGCATTGGAACAGGCTGCCTAGTGTGGTGGCTGAGTCATCAAGCCTGGAGGTGTTTAAAGGACGTGTAGATGTGGCACTTAGGGACACGATTTAGTGGTGGACTTGGCAGTGCTGGGTTAATAGTTGGACTCGATGATCTTAGAGGTCTTTTCCAACCTTAATGATTCCATGACTCTGTGAAATACATTGCAAAAGACTTAATGTCCGGAAGACTCATAAGAACATGAGGCGTAATGTGAAACTCCCAAAAAACTGTCATTAAGGGCATTCCACAGAAAARTCAGCACAGCAGTTTTTGAAAGTGTGTTAGCTCTGCTGAGCATACTCCAAAGGCCTGGGAGTGCTCCTGCGCCACGCGTGGCTATGCCACATATGTCATTGGGTGTTTCTCGATCCCTTTCCTGGCCGAGACGCAAATTTGAAGAAACAAATCCATTTGAGATAAAAACATCAGAAAGTTGTACTAATGAAATGTCTAAAAGGAAAGCATAGACTTAGACGCATGATGACAAAAATGATCTATAGTTTATGCAACCTTAACTTCACCTTACTTAAGCTTTTCTTTTTTTTTTTCTTTTTTTCCTTTTTTCCTTTTTTTTTGTGGGGAGTGGATTTATAAAATAAAGTATTGTATGGATGAGTGTAATCCAGTGAATGGTTTATGGACACACTCCTCCAGGGAGTGTTATAAGTTCACCACTGAGTGCTAGATTTTGCATTTGGATCTCTGATTTAACTGCAAGAGGTGTAAAAACTGATGCATCGAGCCAACTCCCTACTGGTTACACATCTGAGACTGAAGTGCTTCATTTGTTACTTTTAAAGCTATAGTAAATAATTTTAAACACAAAGTGAGGGGATTTTTTTATCTTTTTTTATGTTTTGGAAGGCTTATTGTTTCCAATAAAGGATGACAAATCTAAAGCAAATAAAACATTGGATGATATTATTAGAAATTATATTGGCTTCAAACCTGTTTGTTTGAAACAGTAGCTATAAGAGATTTGTATATTTTGGTAGCTTTACTGACTTTTGTTCTCCTTCTATCTCTTTTTGGGGGTCAGCCATCATAAATGCAGAAGCTATGCAGATCTGGAGATATGGTACTTTTTGTTGGATGGGAAGGATGGGTTGAATTAATACTAACATTTAGGCTGCTGGCAGCACCATTGGTGCCTCAAAAGAAACAGCACAGCTGCGAAAGCAGAATGGATTCATGGAGTTTAAAGCCAGTGATAGTGATTAGCGTTAGTTATTATTATTGTCATAGCTAATTTACTTTACTGCAGAGTAAAGAGAGGGGCTTTAAAGAGTGGGGCTGGTGCTTCATGAGAAGACTCTTAAGTCCTAGATTCAGAAGATTTGGGATCGAAATGGAAAGCTTAATGCACAGTTGAGGGGAGAACATTGTGCTTTGGTGGAGAGAATACAGTAAGGATTATGGACACAGAGAAAATTAGTTGCTTCCTTTGGTGTACATTTGTCTTTAAATGCTAAAAATGTGTGGGTAGGCTTTTTGGAGGGAGCGTGGCAAATTCAGAGGCAGTGTGGTAGGTCTTTACACTGAGCAGGATGTATAAATTTTGGTAATCTGAGGATGTAAAATAATGTGAATTGAGGTGTAGTAAAGTTCATGGAGGAAGAAGGTTTTTGAAGGTTGGTGTCACTGCTTGTTTGGAAGAAAAGGAAGAAATACACTAATAGAGAGCTATCACTGAAAAACGGTATTTGTTGCCCTCTATTTATGGCTTTAGCAGTCCCCAAGCTTTTCCTGCAAGAGTTAAATGTCTTTATTTGGAGAAGCAATGCAATGAAAACTCCTCACTGTCTGATAAGAGCTAGAAATAAAGATAGATGCATGAATGTAGGCTGATAGAGGAGAGGAAGGCAGCTTCTGCATCACCAAGTTTTATTCCTTGCTGTTGCAGGATACTGAAGTCATGTAAATTTCTCAGCCTCCCATGTGGTAGGGTTTTCCTCCATCTCATTCCCGCGGGACAGTGGTTGGAGCATCTCACCCTCCTCATGGTTAGACACATGCTTGTGAATTCCATTCTTAGTGTTTTTGCAGCCAAGTCTTAATCATTTCTTCTTATGCCAGAATTGTCTTATAACTTGAATAGCTTCTCTGCCTCTCTGGTGCTTATCTCTTCTCCAACCCCCTGCAATTACACAGAAATTACATTCCTTCAAAATAGGTTACAAAACCTTGCTTAATGTTTGGGCCAGACTGATAGCTCAGTAGTTCACTAGATAGGTTCCTCCCGCATTCTTAAATACGGGTATTATGTTTTCTGCTTCTGTAGTCATTTGTATAACCTGTGACTGAAGAGATTTATTAAAAACTGAAGTTTTCCAGTAAGTTGAACTTAGAGCACAAATCTTATTCTAAAGTATTCCATTTTTTTTCTGTGTATATATACAATTTGAATCTTTAAATACTGTGTCTTGCACAATTTGCTTCCCTTCTTTGCAAGTTTTAGACCAAAATTTAATCACTTCAATGTGCATTCTCTGCCTTTTTTTCTCAACCTGTGTGGTTACAAATGACAGTCCATGCTATGGCTTAGTCTAGGAGGGAGGAATGTTCTTCAGCTCCGTTGTAGGGATGGTCTTCTGGGCTTGGAAAAAGGTAAGGAACTGAGGGAAGGCAGAGGAAAGCTTTGGAGTAGAAGGCAAACGTCAAGGGAAATAAAAAGGCAGGGAACTGAAGAGTAAAGTCATTATATGTTTTGATTTTTCTGAAATGTTTTAATTCCCCAAACTGCAAGCAATGATAAGAAAATTCCCTGTTGCCTTTCACTTAGAAAAAGCCAGAATTAAAACTCGGAACATTTATACATGAATTGAACTGCAGGTGCACTTTTGCAGGGGAGGGGAAGGGATCTTAATGAAGTCTATAAAAATCAACAAGAATATTCTGTGGAGACTACACAAAAATAATATATTTTCCTGAAACAGTGTGGGATAACTCCATAGGTCATCTCTTCATCTAAATGCTGGTTATTCAGCTTTCCCAAGTGAAGACTACTTTGATTCCAATGGCTGTGTGTCGCATGCAAAACAACTGATGAGGGTACAGTTTCCAAACTTTTTTTTTCCCCTACAGCAAGAATTATTTTTTCCCCCCAATACCTTGGAAGATTTTTGAATAGAAGTATTATTGCAGTCAGTGTGTCATTTTACTGTACTTCAGTTCATTTAGTCCCAGGTGTACTACGTGTGTGTTCGTTCTAGGGGAGGGCATGGGAGCCTTGCCAAGCCCTTCAGTTATTCTTGGCTCAGAGCCTAAGCACTACATTTTTCTAACTTATGAAATGAATTTCAACTTGTAACCTGTGGCACTTTCAAGGTCATGATTGGAAGGTGTCAAGTGTGCTTTAAGAATAGCTCAGCAAGGAAAGGATCTATTTTAGAAGTTTCCTTTTGTTTCCGTTCTTTTTTTTTTTCCCCCCTCTTTCTTTTCCCTTTTTTTTAAAATAATTGCTGGCTAACAAATAGCCCAGAAAGCAAACTAGCATGAACTCTTCAACACCTCTCCAGATTCAACAAGACTGACATTTATAGCTTTATTGTAGCAGAGACATGGCATTTGGATTCAGATTGTTTGGACTGCAGAGTGTCAGTATAAATAGCTATGATTGACTTTTGTATGGAGCACATCTGGAAGCAATTTATGGCATTCCAGCTAGATTAAAGCATGTTTTAAAGGCATTTCACCAGTCTTTTTTTCCTTCTTTTTTTCTGGCTATGGTGAATAAAGTTTCAAAGACAGTTTAGCTGCTGTTTCTGTTAATGTGGACCATAGTGAAGTCAAATTAAGGGCAACTGGAGAAAATGGTGCATTTGTTTGTTTTTGTTTGTTTTGCTTTGTTTCCCAGAATAGAAAAACCCTGAAGTGAGTGTAACTGGAGCTATATTCTGCTTTGGAAGGTAAGATACAGCATTTGACACCAGGACACTTATACACTGAAAGCCAGTGAACTAAACAAACTCGAGGTGCTGCAAATATGGACTCAAAGCACAAATTTGAAAGACCCAAATATTTGCTAATGGAGGCTCAAAGGATGAGGCACAAGAACCACCTCACTGGTTTTGAAGTATATGGTAATGTACAGAACCAAAAAAGAAAAAGAAGAGAAATTATTTAGCGTGATGCATTGTGATGTTGTTGGAGTAATACAAGATGATTTAACACATGAAAATGGAAGCTGGGTGGAAAAGAGGTTTACCTAAAAGGACTGTTGTGCTATGGCATGGAGATAAACTGGGGATAGTAAATGAGCTCGTGCTGCAGAGTGTACTGGTTTGTTAGCACTTTTTACCTCTGCAGTAGACACGCTGGCTTGCTAAAGCTATCCTGCTTGTGGTTGCAGCGAACTGGGTTAAAGGTTTGAGCAGCACAGTTTTTCTAAATGCTGCTGGGGCTGCGAGGCTGGCTGCTGTTAGAACATGTTGGAAAAACCTCCTGCGAAGCAGCAAAAAGCTGAAAATGCTGCTATTGACACTGTCACCACTACGCGTTGGGTCTGACTGGTGAGATCGTCTCCTCCAGTCTTTGTGAGGATGTGTGGGTGCTGCTGATCCATTCTCATTTCTGTTAACAGGATGGGACTACCTGGTCCATTTTTTTCATGTTGTTTTTGTGGCAGCACTATACACATGTCAATGTGCTGTCTACGGAGATACCTGTACTGTGATCAGAGATGTGGCTTCAGCAAAAGTGGGCAGAGGATGACCTTTAGCCTGTCTGGTTTCCCTGAGCTGTGGAGACAGTGTAGCATGGGCTTGAACACAGGAGAGCCTATCTCCAAGCCAGCCAGTGACTTTGTTGCTCCATTTGTACTGCTATCAGTACCTGAACAAGCTCAAATAAGCCTGTTTTGTAAGCATTATTCTGTGCTTTTGGAGGTGGAGTTGAAAAGCACACTGGTCTGGTTCAGTTTCTCATCTCCTTGACCAGTGCTGTGAAAGTATGAGCTTCTTTGGTTCTGCCTTTGAAGAAGTGGTTAGGATGGCAATGTAAAATGGGCAGGCAAGAAAAAAAGAGGGTCTGAAACCATTAAGGTAGATAAATGCAGTTTGAAATTAATATAGGGAAGAGTATGAGAGCACATGACTTCTTGGTAGGAGCTGTCAGGTGTGAGGATAAATAAAGAAAAGAAAAGAATTGTAAAAGTCATGAAGGGGGGATATTACTTTGGCAACTAGCTTGGTGGCAAAAGTGCTTGGTAGATAATTTTTTTTTAAATGCTGTAACTTAATTTTTTACTGCACTTCTGGCCTACCTCATGCCAGATATGGGGTTACATACATTGTAATGTAATTTATGTTATTTCAATTTATTTTATTCCAGTCTTAATAAATCCCACTTTTAATTTGTCCATATGAGTCTCAAACTGCCCTCTAGGAATTTTATGCAGACTGCAGGGGAAAGGTTAAACAATATTCAGCCTTCAAGAAGTGGCAATGACAATGAGCTCCCAGAGCTTAACCCACTTGGATATTTTCCCAGCCAAGACAGAACATAGACAATATGCACAAAAAGGATGTTGGTGCTATATGAGGGTCTGGAGTCTAGCAGGTGCGTGATGATTGTATAATTATTCTTGCAGGACTAAGTTTCAGAGTCCATTGAAATATTACATACATGGAAAGAGTGTGTTTGCGTGCATAAAATCTTCATTATATGTCAACAGAAACAGTTGGTAGAAAAGTTTTATTTGAAAGTACATCTTTTTAGAGTCCAGCTAAATCCTTTTGAAGGCACCGAATGGGTGGACTTGATTTCCTTGTTAAGCAAGGAGTTTCTGTGCTATTTTGTGTGTTACCTGGGCACACTTTTATAGGACCAGAAGCCTGCGTTGTTCAGATTTTGCATCTGAATAATTTGCTGTGAAATTCTGAGCCATGACAGAGTGTGCCTTGCGCTTCAGCATCTGAGCTTTATTTGTTAAAAAAATCTTTCTGGTTCTTGTGAAGATGGACATAATGCTTTAAACAAGAGGCGCTAAACCAGTGCACTGCTCTTCCTAAATTTTCACACAGCCTGGAGCTAGAGACATCCAATTTGAATCGTTCAGCTGCTGTTAGCATGGGAGCTCTTGACTGGTATTTCACATGGTACTGTTGCTCATTGCCCCTGGTTAGAAGTAACATCATCAATATTAAAGGTTTTTCTAGCAGTTGGAGGGAAGAGAGGAATTGTGTTACAGCTGGGTGCTGCCTAAACAGTGTTGGGATGCCACTGAATACCCTCCCAGTTCCCTCAGTTTAGCCATACCCATTGGCATAAATTGCCTTGGGTGCTCCCAAATGGGACATTGAAATGCCCATAACAACAACTTAAATCTTGTAGGCACCTTCCTTTGTCACCACTGACAACTGGAAAGAGACTGGGCTACACTTGCAAACCTATTTGAGATGCTTGATGCTTTCAAAAGCTATTCTGTGATACTTTTAAAGTGCCTGAGCCAGTTCAGTTTTGTATATAGATTTGTATATACTTTAAAAAAAAAAAAAAAGGCGTTTTGGTGCTGGATCTCCTGGCATCAACAGTGCTTGTAATGGCTTCAGCAGAGCAAAGATGCTTTTCCCCCTCCTTACAGCAGCGTTCCTGCTCACCGCCTGCAGCCTTTCTGAGCAGTCGGCAGGAATAACCAGTGCGGCCTGTACTGCATTTGTGCGTGGGCCCTGGAAGAAAACACACAGAAAATGAGTGTAATTGGTTTATGCTGCCTGATTAATTTATTACTTATTTCCTGACAAGTTCATTGAAATGTAATTTTCTGAGTGGTGATAATATCCACAGAGYAAAAGATGGAGGATGGACAAGTTGAGAATACTAAATCACAAGCAGTGTTGTATCAGGGAGACTTTGTTGGGCTTTTCATTAGAGATTGCATTCTGTTATTATGCGGCCTCATTAGTTATGCTGATGGAGGCAGGGGAAACTTTAATGACTGCTGTGTTAGGCATTGGAAACATATTTTAACTTACTGATGTAAAGTATGGAAAATAATTGCTGGAGCTGTATTAGCAGGATTGATAGGGACACCTTAGACTCCCCATTACTCTCAGAGATTGCTCTTGTTATGGATGGTAGCTGACTTTTTCTGTGTTTTTGTTGTTACAGGTTTATAGAGTACACTTTTTATTGTTTTCGATGGCTTTATTCTTTGTAATGCTGAATTCACAAGCTACCTTGTAGGTTGTTATTAGCTGTCCTGTAAAATTCACAAGCTGGCTTTGCATGATGCAGTTATTTAGCAGTCACATAAAATGTATATCTGGTCATCTCTTATCAGGCTCATTTAAACAAAGATATTTAAAATTGACATTCCTACACAAGTGTCTAATTTACAAATAGCAGTAAATAGTCCAAGCAGTGTGCCAGAGACACCATGGAGGCTTGTAACCTGATGCTGGCTGCAGTGGATGAGGGCTGTGACAATTCCACGCTTTTTTAATAATTAAAACATTGAATYGTTCTTGTCCCTGATCCAAAGCAGTGTTGGTAGCGTCGATCTTTAAATCAGATACTATATGGTTGCTGAGTGGACTTACTCCTAGTGTAAGCTCACCAGCAGTTTTCAAATAATTTTCTGTAGGGATTTTCTTAGTATAATTTTCTTTGGGATTGAGATTAATCTGATGAACACATATTTTTTATATACATACACGAATCAATGGAAAGTATTATTTTRTGTGTTTTAATGAAACAGTAACATTAATAAACATAAATGTTGCCTGTTCAACAAAAAAAGTGTAATGCAAATTAAAATCAACATTTTATAAGGAAAGAGTTGACAGGAGGTATGTGAGTTTGCTTAATAAGAGCTAGATTTTTTTTTTTAATATTTCAAAGGGGCTATTTATAATGTCAGCCAAAAAGCTTTATAAATAAATGAGGCATTAGACTTACAACAGAAAGCAGTATAAATTACAACAATGATGATGATTACCCATTTCACTGACAGGCATGTGTAACGTTTTATTTGTGTTTGAACTGAAGGAGTCTGATGGTGTATTTTAGAAATAGGTAATGAAGAATTAATTGTTTCTTTATTAATATTAGTGATGTTTAATGGTAATATATCCTCTCACTCTTAGAATAGATGTGTGGGTGACATTGTTCAGAAGTGCTTTCCAATTATTTTAACAGAAACCATATGTACAGAGGGTAGGCGAAGTGCAGGATATCAAGTCTAGGTAATTGATGCTATGCAGACTTTATAGACTTTCTCATTTCGTTTTTAATTAAAGTTTCAGTGCAATAGAATCCTTTAAAGTAAATTAAAATTAATCATCAGTAGGTAAAGCTGCTCTGCGGAGAACATAAAGCCGCCAAAACTCTTTTTCATACTGTGCATATATTGATCAATCAGTCAATATTAATTGATTTATATGTAAATGTACCATGTGAACTATTTGGGAAACCTAAAAAATGTTGGATGTGAATCCTATTAGGGCAACAGTTATTTTGTCATGGGTGTCAATCAATAAATACTTAAGTAGATTACAGATCCAGTATAAATTGTACTGGTTCAACTATGTGATTGCATTTCAAAAACTCTACATGGTTATCTTTCAAAAGATATTTTATGCCATTTCCTCTTTTGTTCATGTTTCAATATTYCTTTCTCCAGTGATGATCTTTGAGATCATCTGTATTGAATGGTACATGAAAATGACTTTTAAAAATTGCCTTTCATATGCATGTATGTATTTTGGTGAAACTTGTGTGCTATGTACTTCTTTTTTTTTGTTAGGAATCTGTATTTTCCACTGAAAGAGATTCCCTTTAAATGAAGTAGTGAATCAAGTTAACTTTTTAGTAATTCGGTGGTGTGTGATAAAATATTGTGAATTGCTATAAAGGAAAAGTCCCAGATTTTATTTAGATAAAAATCCTTCTGGTGTTAGAAGATGAAATCCTGACACTGTTGAAATCATTGTAAAATATCCTGTTGAGTTCAATGGCATTAACAGTTTCACCTTCTGAGTTTGTTGAAAGTAAGGGTAACATGTTAGGAATTAAGATAAGGCGATCTGGGCATTAAACTTCCTCAGAACCTTCTGCAAATCCAAACCATATTTCTTTGTACCTCAGCTGCCTGGATGGAAAATGGTGATAAGAATTTCTTACATCGTAGAAATGCTGAAGAGAGAAACTAAAAGCTGACAGGTTGGGTTTCTTTATTTTTAGGTTCTGGTGAGTTTGGAATCGTTGCAAGTATGTAGGTGGGTTCAACAAATACCCACAGTGTCCGGGTGTTGCATAAATAGCAACGTAGGAATTGTGTGTGTTGTCCAGATAACTGGACTTTCATGGAAAGTACAAAAATAGCTTTGTTCCTAGGAAGTTGTCACGATGTTCACAGAGGGGCATAATTTAGCTGTGCTGTGAGGTACAACAAATACTGGATAGGCGAGAGAACTTTTCCTATGTCTTTCACATTTGTTCTCTGTTGACAAGGAGAAAGATGAGCAGATGATGAGCTAATTTAAGCACATGCTGAACTTTAGGCGTATAACTAAGCCATGTGTTTAAATGCATGTTCTCCTGGTCTGAGGACCTGCAGCTCTTGCTCAAGGAGCAGGCTCTAAAGAGATCCAAGATGTGATAAGATGTAAGGACTTAGCAGGCAGTGCTTTTTCATTGAAGATGTAAATTCTAAGGTAAAACAAGATTCCATTGTGCAAGCCGTATGGTTTTTCTTTGTCATATTAATAAAGTTCTGCTTGGAAATGGTAAAATACCTCCTTTCTGTTCATGCACCTGTGAGAGGTTTAATTCAGGTTACAGAGCCTGAGCACTGTGGGGGTTTCAGGTTTGGTGGTAATGAAAAACAGATAATCTGCATGGTTTTGTGCAAACATGAAGGGCATGTAGAGGGCGTGTGAATGAGTGAGTTGGCTGACAGTATTTTTAATGATACAAGAAGAACAAAATAATCCTTTACTTTCTTCAGTCACCCATTTATTGGGCACTAAGAACAATTAAATATGGGAAATAAAATCGAATGGCCTTTTAAGCAATCAATGTAAACTTCTGTACTGAATTACTGAAGAATAAAAATATACTGTGTCATCAGTCTTTAAATACCTCGCTCATTAAAAGGTTGTGCACTGACCTCTGAGCCCCTAATCCTCTGGATTATTAGTATTAATTTCTTTTTCTTTTTTGTCTTTTTCATTTTTTTACAGGACAGAGGGAGTCAGTTTCCACATCTATCAAATTAGAACATGGCTTTAAGAAAACAAGTTATATGACTTTTAGTTTGAAAGGAGAAAGAATGTGGTTCTGTCTCTCTGCATTGTTTTTGTGGTGTGCATGTAAGTTTAACTTTTTTAAGGGTTTTGGTTTTTTTTTTTAAAGAAGAAGGACCTGACTTTTTCAGTGTGTCAGGTATCCATCCAAATGAGGTTATAAGCCCAGGTTTCAGCCTGTCCCTGCTCCCCAGGCTGCAGAAGCTTGAGGCGGGAGAGCTGATGTGCTTCACTGGTCACAGAGGGGACTCCGGGAGCCAGAGCAGCTCCGGCAGCCGGAGGGTTTCTCTCCCATGTGCATCTGCCCATTGCATGACCCAGCTACTTGGTTCCTCGGTGAACTAGAGGATGATGGGTCATAGCACCGCAAGGAACAAATCTTCAGCCTTAGTGAGATCTCGGTGACTTGCAAGGACACTGCTGCTGCTGCTGCTGCGTGGAAAGCTGGTTTATTTTCAAGTGCTCGCAGTGTTGAATTTCATCTGGTTTTCCACAGCCCTTTCTTTTTTTTGTTCTCCCTCTGTTAGCAGCCAATATTACTTAGGTATTTTGTTGCTCTCTGTTTCTGCCTGGTTGTCATATTACAGCAGTAGTTTCAGCAGAATGAACTTACCGATGCAATCCTCATGTGTTGTGGTATGGCACTGAACTGCTCCACAGTGGAGTTTTAAGGAGAACATAGTCACCTAAAAAACTTTTATTTGCAGAGTGGAAAATGGTGAGGAACTTATGTGGCAAGAGGGGTCTGTGGGGGTAAAGGAAACCCATTTTAGCCGTACCAAAATGTTGAAGCTGAGAGCAGGGTACCCTTTTGGGTTGAGAACAGCATAGGTGATTCCCTCCATGGCTGAACTTCAAGAARGATAGTGGTCATGGTTTATGTTCTTTTTAGTGACAAGTGTGCTCTCCAGAGCTCACTCCCGCCATCTTTGAGCTGTGCACATGCTCAAGCTTCAGCCCCAAGTTCTGTAGTAAATTGTCTTCAAGTTCACTTTTTGGTGAAATCAAGCTCCATGCTGTTTCCACTGCCTGGATAGATGGCTGCTGTGACACAGTGGTGGTTGTGCCTTCGTTATCCTAAGCATTTTTGTGACCACCACTGGTTTCCCTTTGGAAGCTGTAAGTGATTGGTAGAGAATTTTTCTCTACAGGCAGTATTGGCACTGCCTGTTTGCAGCTATAGCAATTCTGGGTATCTGTCTAGTGCCTGCAGTGGATTTGCAGTGGGATGGCTTTGAAAGGCTCAGCAGTAATTGCCTGGTATTCATTGATTCATCTTATATTTATTGTGGTGACTTTAACAAAGCTGATCTCATTTCATATTCATCCCAGTGTTCATATACAATGTTTCACCGTAATTCATCATCGTTTAATGGGAATGTTGCCCTGAAACCATTTTGCTCTGAGGGAAATCTGGATTTGTCTCATCACTGTTTTACTCATAGCAGGTTTGTCAGTCAAGAAAATTTTTCACAGAAATGCTAACATTGATGTGAGAAACGGATCTAATCACTGGAAATCGGAATAGAAAGGGAAGAAAGTTTATTTTTACATCTTGGAAGAGAAGCACTAGGAGACAAATTATTGAAGAGTTCTAAACAGGCTTATGAAATAGCTATAAATCCAAATAATTAACTTTTAAAAGGCATATTACCTATTTCTACTTTCATCATCCAAATTTTGAATTGTAGTTGAAAACACTGCTTCTGGTATTTTCATAGGTCAGTGACTCGATGGTAATATTTCAGATACTTCACAGGATAAAAAGCTAAGCAGTTGTAACGCCTGTCACAACTGCCTTTGCCAACAATACATAAAATATTTACATTTTATTTTCTAGACATTTTCTTAAACACAAATGAAGAACTCCTGGAAATTTGAAACGTTCTTCTGTTCTTCATTCATTTGCATGGAAATTTGTTATTCATGTGTTAAATTACCCAAGTATTTGTCCTGTAAGTTTTTTGGGCTATACATTTGCATATTTTAGTTTTTCAATTAACTTTATTTAGCGAACATTGATCTGTAGCCTGAATAAAACTTGGTGTTGCTGTTACCAGGGAAAAAACTTCAGCTGAAGTGGAAGAGCAGCCCCTTACCTTTTCCCTTCTATGGTGGAGTCTTGAATAGGGCCTGACGCAAAGTCTTTGCCAGTCTGTTTGGTGGCTGATACTGATTTGAGCATGCTTTTCATCAGACCAATAAAGGACTGTTTGTTTTAGGCATTTGTTCCCCTTTTTTGCCAGCATCTCCATAAATGGAGTTTTTCTAGATACAGTGCTATTACCTGCCTGATGTACTTTTCCCTTCAAGTTTGATAGCATTTCTTTTCCTTGCCTTATAGTCCACTACAACACAGAGCTCAACAGTTTTTGTGTGATGTCTATTTTTCTTCATTTTCCACTGTCTAAAGTGCTCCAGTGTTTTGTCACTTGAGCTTTAATTCCCTTTGAACTCATTATTATAGAAAAAGTATGGGCTTAAAGGTATGCTTCAAAGGGAGAAGTCTTTCAGGTTTGGGAATTGCTTTTCTAAAACTGAGTGAAAATCTTGCTTGAAATTGTTTCTGCATCTTGAAATATCATAGCTGAAGGAGGGCCAGCTTTCCTCGTGCCAGGTGCTGCAGGTTCATGGGATGGTGGCCCTGCCAGCCAGGAGAGGGAAAGTGACAGCAGCTCTCCAGGGATCCTGCTTGTTCCTTCTGGGACAGGCCTGGGCTTAAACRCTTGCTTATCTTCAACATGATTTTACCATGTGCTTTATTTCTTGGCAACTTCAGCATGATATTTTCCTGGCATGAGAATAATAGACATAATTGACTTTTTCTCCTTGAAAGTGATGTGAAGTTTCCTGCATTAGAATAATATTAATGATTTGGAGAAGAAGAGAGCACAAAACAAAAAGAGCATTTTCCTGTTAGTCCTCCTTGGATGCACCAGAGAAATAAGGCGTTACTGAAAATCATATTATAACTTGCTACTTAGGCTGGGAAGAGATCTCTTCCAAGACTGTGTGGTTGGCTTGGGCCACTTTTCTTTGCAGCTAGCCCTAAGAAAAAAGAGTAATGAGTGGCAAACAGTTTTTTAGTTTCATCTTTGTTGTTGCCTTGTTGTATGTCTCTCTTCTGCCTGTTGTCCATTTGCTCAGGGATGTTTTTTTCCCCAGGGCTGCTTTCCTCAAGGAGACTTTCTCAGTCAGTAGTCCAGAGAAATTTCTCCAGTCCATTACTGGTCTCCTGTGGGGTGACCCTGTGGTCTAGACTCATCCTGTCAGCATGTTGTACCCCTCCCAAATGAACCTTTTCTTTCTTTCCTGTTTTGGGAGCGAGATGGTAGCAGTGACGGTAGAACTGCAGTTATGTTTTTAATTTGTAAGCTGTGCGATCTCCTGGTCAAAGAGGAGGTTTGCCTTGACAATGTGCGTGAAGATTTTGGTGTGCATTTTACCATCAGCTGCATTAATCATGTGGACTTCCCTTGATAAATTTCTTCTTCAGCTTTGAGGCAGAACATAGAGACAGGTATATTTTGGATATACTAAATACAGCTTAACCCCAGTTAGTGTAGTTAAGCTGTTGTGCCAACTGAAAGTATTACCCTCATCTTCTGTGCTACAGTGAGGGTACTATCCTTTATCTGAGGGTACTTACATGGGGCTGAGATGCCCTGTGTGTAAACAGGGTTGTGGGAGAACCTGTGGAGTTTGCACTCAAAAGGAGGTACAAAATGGTGATGGGCAGCTGCCTTTGGTATTTTCATAAAATACAGTTTGATATTGCTTCCGTTGCAGATTTGCCTGGGCAGTTTGGGGATGGTGGGTAAGATGATGTGAGAAGCAGGAGAGCAGGATATTCCAAGGAGTATTCCTGGAGTGCATGGAGGGATAGGAGAAAACATGGTAATGATGAGTGTACTGCATGCACAGCAGAGGGTCATCTACAGTACATGTACCTGTGCCTTTATATTGCACACAGTAATGTCTAAGGACACTTAGAGTACACATAGCAGTGTACTGCCTGGTTTAGGTGAAGTGGGACATGATTCCCAAGGTAGCATCCAAGTACGAGAATATTTGGCAAAGTAATGGATAATGCTGGTATTGCTATTGATGTCCACAATAAACACCTCTTTCCCCTATTGGTGTGAAGCTGTAGAGAGGGGCTGTTACTGAAAAATGTGTTTGTTTTCTCATAAGCAAGCTCTGTTATCCACTTTGAGTGTACTGCTAAAATCCAGTTACATTTATATTGTAGTGCTCTTGTGCTGCTGCTGACTATTAATCATGTTAAATGTGTTTTACAAAATGAAGATTAACCAAAAAAGCATTTTTAGGGTTCTAATGTAATAATTTGTGTTTGTAGTGAAGATAAATAGCCTTATGCTGATCAGAGTGCTGGACATACACTGGAGTAAGGCTTGAGACATCCCAACTTCTGAACATCAGAATGGCATGATCCAGTATTTAATATTGTCCCATGCACATGGTAGGGTTGTGAAAGTGTCTTTTCCCTAAAGCCTGGCGAAGATTTACAGCCACCAGTGGTGTTACTAGAGTGACAAGAAGTAGAAACTTCTCACATTAAATATTTTAGGTGTTTTTAATTTGTCCTAATTCCTTAGAAAAGCTGGATGAAGCTGACAAGCGATGCAGACGTGTTAAGACCTCGGTCAAAGTCCAGTAAAAACCTGATATGAGCTGTAAACTGGTTTTTGCATGTTCATTTTCGGGGGAGGGCTGTTCCCTGCATTAAAGCCCTGCGCTCCACTCCCTTGGCTCCTTCAGGAGTAGTAAGTCATTGCTGTGATGATATGCCTCAGTGATTTTACTGTCTATGAAATGGAGACCATCTTCATATGAACCTCTGGGGGTTCTTTGTAATAATATTGTATTTTTAAAAAATGGCTGTACCACTCTACATAATCTCCGCTAATCGGTACATAAACCCTCTTTGGCAGTTTAAGCTGTATGCACAAAATACGAGATTTGGCTCTGCCTATTCCAATAGTTAAAAGCTTTACTCTGGTGCAAAGCACATCTTTAATTGTTTCTAAGTGCAGTACACAGCCTTGTCTTCCTGTATGCCAGGTATTTTCTATTTTTTTTTCTGTTCTATTGTATCTCTGAGCAAACAAAATCTTGGCTAAATTGAAGGATTACTTTCTGAAATAAAGCCTTGTTCTTTGGAGTTTGCATAAACTAATCTCTCCTGTTGTTCGGAGTTGATCGAATAAAAATTCCGTGTCCATTATTCTGGCATTTTCACCAAGTAATCTTATGTCTGGAGCCAGTTTTCATCTATTTTTAATATATCCTTGATGGATGGGTTTATTTTCTACCTACATATGGCAAAAATGTATCGTTTTAAGCAAGTTACCCTGCTCCCTCTTTCCCCATAAACAAAGGCACTTTCATTAATCTGCTTTCAGAACTCTGAAACAAGAAGTTTCTCTTCCTGTGCATGAGTAATTATAGGTGGGCCATGGATTAAATAACCCACTGGAAAATCTTTTTTCATCTGTACCATGGCTGAGAAGGACTTTGAGAATGAGTCTTGTCTGTTCAAGCCTCTGTACTGTGGAAAAAGGCACAAAAGCCATTGGTAGGCTAGAAAAACAAGCTGTTTTTCACTGCTTGGCCATTTTTGCCCTCCGTGTTGTAGTTGGCATTAGTCGTGGAAGAAGGAGTCATATGATGCTACTGCTAGGTAAAATGGTTTCTTTGAATTAGGGGATTCTAGATCTCTGTTTTAAATATGTTCGAGTACAATATAACATTAAAAACACCTATTTCATTGTCAAATAGAATCATAGAATGGTTTGGGTTGGAAGGGACCTTAAAGATCATCTAGTTCCAACGCCCCTGCCATCCTCCACTAGTAGAACAGTAGATGAGAGAAACAAATAATCTTGCAAGGTTTCCACCATTCCATATTCAGTAATCATGAAAAAACATACCTGAATTTTCTAGAAACTGATTTTGCTACCTTTTCACTGTCTCCTTTTCACCTGACTTTTTTGGGCTTGAAAAGAACTGGGGTTTGTTTTCTTTTTTTTCCCCCTCCACCCTCTAGATACACTTAAGGAAGTGAAGCTCCATCACACTTCATTCAGTCAGCGCTGCCCCCTCATTTGCTGGTGGTCTTGTCTGTATGACTGTGTATTTCTCTCAGTATGCTTCCATCAAGCTGCCGTTGCTTGCAGATCCAGCCCCTCTGGAGGCTTGCTCAGTCTCACATGTGGCACCCATGGCGTCCACCCTAAAGTGGCTGAAGGTAGAGCCACGTTCTTTCTTGCCCAAGGAGCAGATACCGCTCCGGTCAGTGTAGGTTGTTCATGGCCCCCACCTCTTGCCAGCCCCTACGTCAAGAGAACATGTTCCTGACCTTGTCAGTGAAGTGATGTGGGTGATATTCTTTCTGTTTGAAGAATGAAACTCTGATGCATGTCCAGAGTGTGGCACCTTGTGCTTGGTTTTAGAGTTGGGTCAGGATGTGGTAATACTGCTTTGATATTAAAGAGAAAGTGTCTGCTTCTCAGTCTTTGGGCATCTTGCAGAGATAGCTTGTTTCCTGACATAGCRAGTGTTTTGCTTTTGATTTATAGGTTGTTTTTGGTGTCCACAGCTGCAACTTTTGTAGCTGATGCTTTCTGTATCGAATCTTTTAATTTTCCAGAGTTAAGATTCTGTTTTTATTAAAGAAATGCTGCTTTGACATGTGGTCTGGCTGGCACATAGCAAATCTTCAGAAAGAAGACCAAAGTGTTTTGGTGGTCTTCCCTGTCCCACCTCCCCCAAGCCAAATGTCTTTGGATTGTTTCCATAAATATGCTGCACATGTGTGAATTACCAGACTTGTACAGTTACCTGTCTGGTACTAGATCATGCCAATCCTTCAGATGAGAGTGCGTGTGTAAAAATAATTAATTGCTCTRTTGATTCCTTTTCTAAGTGATGACATTACAGCACAAGTGTAAGTAAAATTTGCTTTTTGTCCTACCTCCTCAGATGATTTACATACAAGGCAATTCTCATTAAGGAAGTCGATCAAATAGCCCGATTTATATAAAGCTCAGTCACAGCTGGTAAGGATTATGTGCAGTACAAAATCCAATGTTTGTTTTCATGTGTTTAGATTTCTAAAAGCCATTAAGGAGACCTAAGCTATGTTCTGGATGCCGTTCCTGTAATTAATACATAATACAGAGAGCAGTGGAAAAGAAAGGACTGCTCATCTCACTATGACAAATATACAGTGGCAACACAATGAGCTTGAAACATTCCCAGTCTTCAGGGTAGAAAGTGAAACTGGCCTTGCAGCATGCTTTGAGTACTCACAGGTGGAGAGTTTAGTAGCCAAAGCATCCAARGAATCATAAAGTTGAGACTGTGGATGGAAACGCACCCCGCCACCAGCTCCATCCGATTCACAGSAAGGGGTTTCCAGGTTAGGACTACTGATTGATTGCAGGGAGGGCAGGAGGGGTGGTAAGAGTGTGGAGGAGAAGAGAAGGGAAGGAAATAGAGAAAAATAGTGCTGCAGATGTTCAGCACCAGGCAAGGTAGACCAATAGCGTGACATTTTGTTTGGAAATTTGCTGGCAGCCAGCAGAGCTTGATCATTGACGCCGCTGGCATTTCACACAAGCGATCTACTCCCTAAGTAGCAGCCATCTGCTCTGGGGGCCGCTGTCTGTGTGTGCACACTCTGCAGGTGTGTTGCAGAAATCTGGCACCTTGCTGGTGAGGAACAGCGACAGTGGAGTTTATGTGGGAAAGAGCACTGCAGAGATGGTCACATGGAAAAAAGGCGGTGGAGGTGCTTCCTGGATGCACTGGGGAAGTGACACCCCACTTGGATATTGTAGTCGTGTATGAAATGGCCACAGAGTGGTGGTGCTGGAGAGATTCTTCTCCCCAGCCAACATTTGACTCTGTCTTGGTCCACATCTGTCATCAGACAGTCCTCAAGCATATGTAGTGTGTGTCTGTTAGAAGTATTACCATGATTTTTTTGCTGACTAACTGGTTATAGTGCATGTATTTTATAAAGATGTGACAGCACAGCTTCTAAAGTCTTTTAAGCCAGGGGCTCAGCCATAGCAGAGAATTGTTTTTAGTAAGTCTGAATGTTAAGCCTGAGAGGATGGGGAAACACCTACCTTCTGAGCATCTATTTCTCCTTGTGCTCTATTAAGCAAAGAGAAACATATTGGTGTTTGTTTCAGGTTCATAAGGGAGAAAACAAAGGGCTATAGCTAACAAATAATTAAATAAGTAGAGATAAAAGTATTTTAAATGCAAGTATTTTTAACTGCTAATTAAAGTTAGAGAGGCTCAATTTATGGCACTTGGCAAGTAAGACAAATGAATATAGTTGTTTTTCTTCTCTGAAGTACGACCTGCTTTCCTTGCTTGAGAAGCATCCTGTTTTCTTTAGGTTGAAGTATGTTTCGAACTTGTTTTCACCCTGAGGATTCACTTTGCCTTAATAAATTCTGTTCCTCACTGACTGCAGATGTTGAGGCTGGTGTCATAGTGGCCAGGATGTTTTCTTTCCTTCATCTGTCTGTCTCCCTTTGCCATTCAAGCTTTTACTTATTTTAATTTTTAAAAATTTTTCTAATTAATTTTTAAAAAATGTTTACTTTATTTTCTATGGGGGACAAATAACCACCACTCCTGCACAATTCTGCTATTATGCTGTTTTATGGATGTGCATTATTATTTTTATTTTCTTATTATTTATTCTGTGACTAGCACAGGCCTTTTCTTATGTAAGAGGACAAATTTATGTCCCAGATGACCTCACTTCTTGTCAAACAGGTGTGTCTGACTTGCAGTGTCATTTCATCTGGACAGAGGAGATGAATACAAATGGGAACTTTTTGGAAAGCAATGCAGGAGAAATATTTTTGTCTAGCAGTTGTCATTTGCCACAAATTATTCTGCAGAGCAATATGCATGAGTTAAAATTAGATTGCAGTTTTTAACAGCGTGTGAGGTGGGAAAGATGTGGCAAAGATACTTTAAGGGTCTGCCCTGCACCTTTCTGGGTGGGCAGCGTGAGTTTGTGCAGGAGCATGTTTGTGTGCTTGCATATGTAAATTTGGGCACCKGGGTATGCACCCATCTGGAATGAGTTGGGCTCACATTTTTGTAGGATCAGACAAATAAACCTGTGAACGGCAGTTAAGTGTCTTGGATGTCTGTTACCTAAGGCTGAAAACACAAGCTGGCTTTCTACTTCACCTCCCTTGGAATGATGTTGGGAATGGTACAAGATGCCTCTACTCGACTCATCTGTCGATACGCTAAATAATGCTCCCTACATCCAGCAGTTGTGTGGATGTCACACGTCCTTACATGCTCGGTTATGAGTGTTGTGCCTACAAACAGTTACAACAGCTTGTTTGGTTGTTTAGAAAGCATATTAAAAAGAAAGAGGATGTTGGTTTCCCTTGGATGAGCTGCATTAAAAATAGTAGTGTCCTGACACTGGCTCTTTGGAGTAGAGAAATTATGCTGTTACTGGAGGGCCTCGMTGTGCTAGGCAATGTGCAAATACCCCACAGCAAATAGTCCTTGTGCTCAGAGGGACTGTGGTGTCAGTAGACAAGGCATTCGTTGGGAGAAGGAGCTCAGACCAAATAAACATGGGATGGCAGCAAGTACCTTGCCAGGAACAGGGTTATTTATTGCTTTGTTTGGTTTTTTGGGGCTTTTTTGTCTGTTTTGTGATGAAAGAGAGTCAGTTACATGACAAGAGGAAAGAATTGAGCTCAGGGAAGAGAAAAAAGTGGAAGTAAAATTTGGAGAAGCAGATGCAAGGACATGGCTTGTTGGCAGGAGGAGAAAGTCGGGGGTGACATACTGAGAAGTTTGGAGAGAACAGAGGGCGGGAGCAGAGGGAGAGGAAGGTATTGRGGAAGGCAGTGGACATGGCTGGATTGACAGTGGTGACTGTACTGGGGTGAAAAGAGGGAAGGAGATCTGGATTCAGGGTGAGCTAGAAGTCTTGACATGGTCTTGAGGGCCACTGGGGAGCAGAAGGAAGAGAGAAAGGAAAGGTCTTGAGTGGAAGTGGAGTGGGGCTGGACTCTGTTTGATCTCACGGTGTGCTGGTGTCAGCTTCAGTGGAGTCCTTTGCTGAAGGCAAGGTACAACTTTTTACTTTTAAACARTGATTTACTGATCACTAAGGCTAGTGCTTAAACAAAACTCATCCCAGTAAGTGAAATCCATTATGAGAGTACATCTGCATTGATTGTCATGCTGGATCTTTATCCTCTCCCAAGTGTAGGATGGCACATTATCTCAGCTTTCTTCAGACGAATGGTTAATCCATAGTCTTTTGCTGTCTCAGCACACTGATTGGTGATCAACTTGAGACAGATGGAAAGTTGAAGTCAAGTTCTATAAGTAAAAAAGCGTACATTGGTTAACTCTGTGGAGGCCTTTAATTTTCCTCAGTGAAAAAAGCTTGCCAAATGTTAAATAGAAATATTCCCAACATCTGTGCTGCAAAAAGAAGCTCAAGCAGAGGAAACCAAAACACAATGGTCTGTGTTAAGCAGTAAGACAGGTAGTGTTATCACAGCCGTCCCATTGGACTTTTAAATGTAGGGGTTATGTTTCATAGTCCATCTTTTGCTCGAAATGGATCCAAAAACAAAAAAAGAAATGCTGACCACAGAGCCTACACACAGGATTCTGCTGAGCTGTGGGCAGATGACTTGCATGTCTATCTTCTGACAGGGCTTTCTGTAATTTGAGTCATCAGTAGCTGTTAAAAAGCATGTTAGGTGTATGTTCTTTTCTCATTGTGGTACTTCTGAACACAGCATATGATGTTGCTCCGTAGCACCTKGAGTGTGTTGGTTGATGAGGTATTCTCCCCACCTTAGATGGCAAGCCAAAAATTATTCTTCCTGCATTTCAGGATAATGAAATAGTCCAGTGAGGATTTGGGTGTTTTCTTACATTTACATTTGTAATGTTGGAGATGAAACAGAGGAGAACACGCTGCCCCGGGAGGTGTGGTGACAGTCATAGTTATTTGGCAGTGTGCTCTTTGTTCCAGTTGTTTGTTAAAATTTAAGTAAATAAAGAGCTAAATTTTCCCTTGAGCCAGGCTGGTRTTTCGAGAGACTTTTACTGTAACTAAGAGAAGTTGGTTGAGAACTCTCAGGGGATGAGTTTGTTGTCAGTGTCATTACTATCCTGTAGTGAACCGAGTGGTAGCATAGAGGAGGTTTACAGAACCTGCTGAATATTGTATACATGCAAATGTAAGAGGTATGCGTGTATATCGCAGTAAATCTGTTCTGTAATGTATGTAGTTTTTCTCTAGGTCTCATATAAAACTGTGAATATAAGGACTCTAAACAGTAGTGTTTTCTTCCAAGCAGATAAAATGATTTTCTGTTGTACTATTAAAGTACACTCTCAGGGGTGCTCTTGAGATTGGTTTTCTGATTGGATAGAGTACATTGTACCTTTACAGCGCTGTTCCTTTAAAATATTTAAGGTAAATATCCCTGTGAAGACAGCGTAAAATATGAAGTTGGAAAAAACTGTTATACTTCATGTTTGATTTTTGCATATTTTCAAACCTCAGAAAATGAGGTGATGCTTCATTAAAACTAAGTTAGATTATCTAGACAATGAGTGTAAATACTTGCAATATGTTTAAATAGCATTTTAACTTAGCAGAACATAAGATTTTAAAAAAGAACTGCATTGCTGTCTCTGCCATTATGAGTTATCTGTAACATAACATTTAACATTCATAAGATATTATATTTGCATATAATTCACCCTGCTGCTTCTCAGATTCATATGAAATGTTTATTTTCAGCACACAAATATATAGAAAGAACTTAGTGCTGACTATAGTAGAACTAAAGTATTTGAGAATATTTAGGACATACATAAGGAATAGTTTGAGGCTTACTCTTGCTCTCGATGTAGATCATATATAGTCATAGAATAGGTGGTCAAGATTTACCAGCATTAAAGATATAATTGTAAACAAATGCCACTAAAAATTGTGCCCYGTAAAATAATGGCAGCTGCTGTTTTCTGTGTGGTTACAGATGAGCCTCATTGTGATAAGTAAGGGTTAGAGTCTGATGGACTGTGCTGTTGGTCTTGCCATTTGCATTTTTGTGGGTTTTATTGGTAAAATACGGATCAGCATTTTATAGTGAGAACAGTTACYGACAGCTTGACATGCACTCATATTTAGTGCTATCAAAATGACACTTCTGCTTATGTAAACTTACGTGCTTATTACTTATGTCTCCCAAGATAATTGTTCGCTAAACAAGGCAAATGTAAACAGGAGGCTATTTTTTCAGAAAGTTGCTCCTTCAGCTTCCTGTCCATCCCAAAGGTCAAATCCTTTTTTTGTGAGACCAAAAACAGCTGCTGACGCAGTGGTGACAGTGAAGAATGACAATATTGTGATCTATGGTATGGTTAAGAACTTGGAGTTAAAGGTTGTAACAGAGAAACATCCTTTCAGCAGGTTTCTGCAAACTTTAATAAGTGGTGAAAGAAAAATGCTTTTGAAATGGGCACTCATTTAGAATGCTTATTTCTTCATAGTTTAGTCTTTAAGTACTTCTTTCCTGCAGAGGTCTTTACCTGATAGGGTACATTTATATTGCTCACATTGTACAGAATACCTGAGGTATTGAATAAAGCTGTGCTAYCACCAAATCTGAATAACTCAACAGTGTTGTTTCTAGCTCTGCTCATATTGCCACTGTGCAATGGAAAGCTTTATTAACATTTTGCAGCACACTGAGACTTGTGAAAGCTCATGTAAAGGGCTAATGATGCAGTAGGAAACTCAGCCCAAGTCATAACCTCTGATAGCCTGCCCCCACCTCATCTTTCACCTTTACTGCTTAAGTTGGTTCTCATCTACAAAAGGGTTTGGGATGCACAACCCTGGAAGCACTGTGGCCAAGGTGCAACTGTTAGATAAATTTTTTTGGTGTAGTGTTAGGAACAGTCTTGGTGGCAGAAGAAGAAATGAAACCACACATCAGGGGCTCTTCTGTGATGAGCTGTTGTGGTTTAAAAAATTAACTCTGTCCCAGAAAATTTACTTTGTCCCAGCCAAACCCAGTACCTGAGGTCTGGCCACAGGCTTTTGAAGCAGGCCGTGGAGCAGGTATTTGTGCTGCACAAGGCTCAGTGCCCATGCTGGGTTTATCCCCAGCACTCAAAGCCGTTTTAGGTTTGCACAGAAGAGCTCTAYTGATTTCCCTTCCAAGTAATCCTCTACAAGACTGGTGGAAGAGGTTGCATTTATTCATAGCCACCTGTTTGTTTGTTTATCATGGGCCTGGTGGAAGTTTATTAAACTTATTAGATATCAAGTTTATTTTTGGTTTTAGCTTTTAATGCTGGATGTTCCGCAGTTCAGGATGTTTCACTGGGCAACTTTTGTTGTGCTTTAAAAAAAGCTTTAATTACTTCTCTCTGGCTTCCCTTCCATATTTTTTTTTTGTGTGGAATTTCAGTGATGTTTTTCTAATTATGCTATTAATTTTTTTCTTTATTTAAAGAAGGAAAAAGATTTCTTTAATGCGTTCATTTTTGTCTTGAAGAAGGTGACATTTCATAGAATCATAGAATGGTTTGGATTGGAAGGAACCCTAAAGATCATCTGGTTCCAAGCCCCCACTATGGGTAGGGATTTCACTCACTAGATCAGGTTGCTCAGGGCCCCATCCAACCTGGCTTTGAATGCTTCCAGGGATGGGGCATCCACAACATTTCAAGGAGAATTAGGTTTTCTGGAGTAGGCTGGAAGCTGGTGTCACCTCATTACTGTGTTCCTACTTGCAGTTAGGAGTTGCAAAAGTTGAGTCTTTTGAGGCTCTCAGTAGCTGGGTTGAGAGGGATGGAATGCTTGCTGGAGGGGATGGTAACTGGCCCCTTTGTGATGTTAATGGTCTAGGACAAGAGAGAGTCCTGCTATGGGGTCTGAGGTTTTTTTTTCCAACAGACAAGAGAAATGTGCTAGTTTTTACATGGGAAACATCTTAGAGAAAATGCAGATAAGAGGAAAATGGGAACTTACAGGAGAATTTCTGGGGTAACCTCGTTGTGACCTTTCAGTACCTAAAGGGAGCTACAAGAGACCTGGAGAGGAATTTTTTACAAGGACATGTGGTGACAGGACGAGAGGTGTTGACTTTAAACTGAAAGAGGTTAAGTTTCAATTAGATATTAGGAAGAAATTCTTTGCTGTGAGGGTGGTGAGGGTTGGCCTGGAACCACTGGAACAGGTTGCCTGGAAAAGTTGTGGTTGCCTGGAGGTGTTCAAGGACAGATTAGATAGGGCTTTGAGCAACCTGTTCTGGTAAAGGTGTCCCTGCCCATGGCAGGGGTGTTGGAACTAGATGATCCTTAAGGTCGCTTCCAATCCAAACCATTTTATGATTCTATGAATTAACTGTGGCAGAAAAAAATTTATTTGCTTAGAGGAAGAAGTTGGAAAACTCCTTGCGCTGTTGCAGGAAAAGAAATTGCAATTTCCCTTTTATTTGCAGACCATTCTGTTATTTTTGTGTGTTCATTGTTCTGAGCAATTAGTTGAATTTCATAGTACTTAAACTGATATTTAAGAGTTAAATGTTGACAACTAGCAAACCTTTTAAAGTAGTAACACAGCTAATGGTACAGCTGCCTCAGTGGTACAGCAGCAGCTTACTACTGCTAAGGCTAGAGAAGCTCAAAAAGAAAAGAAGTTGGCTAATTCTCAGCAGAGGGTAGCAATGGCAGGTAAAAACATTGTCAGTTAAAACATATTTTATCATGATTACCACAGAACTCATTATTATGATTAAAGATGTACTAGCCATGACATGCCAGCTACATGCTGGTAGCAGAAAATACCTGCTGTTTGTAGGTTATTATCAACCTCCTTTGAAGAAAATCAGTCTTTCTTTACATTTGCAATGCAATGAAACCCCAGGCATTTCTTTGTATCTTTAATTTAAGCATGCTTTTCAAACGCAGACACACAGCTGCAGTGAGCAACAAAATGGGTTTGTCATGTTTTGTGGCATCCCACTAAACAAAAGGGGAGTTTTTGCAAATATCTATGTTAACATTTTGGGATTGTCTGTTGAAAGTCTAATATATATGTAGATCAGTGAAACAGAAGAAAGTTTGTTAGCAGTGCTTAACGGAGTACTGCACCTTATTTTGAACCATAATTTTAAATATAAGTTCTAATGTTACATGGTACCATAAATAACATTAGGGGAAATTGCTACCATGAAGAAAATCACTAACTGTATTGAAGTCATTGGTTTTAAACTGCAATTTGCCTATTATGGAGCCTGATGGAAAAAAATTACAAAAATGCAAGTAAAATGCAAGTTCAGATGTAACTAAGCCCATTCCAGAAAGAGTTTATTCTAAGTGCTTGCAGCAGTTACTTTTCATGCAGAGATCTATGTTAAGCATCAGCTTCAATAAGCTCAAGTTACTTGGTCAGATAGATAGTGTGCAAATATTAAACTGCCTGCTCTGTCAGTGAACTGGCGGATGTGTCATTCCTCCTATCTTTATTATTTTTTAAATAATTCAGCACATGTGCACTATTAGCACTGTAATGTGAACACTCCCATGCTGAGGATTTTATTTTGCCTGAGAAGAAAATGAGCTTTGTCTTTCAAAAGGTTGTTGATATCTTGTCTTTTATGACCAGCTATTGTCTCCGATGAACACATCTTAGTAACTAGGTGGTAGTGAGCCTAAATATTATAGGAAGAGTAAACTATTCCATTTGCAGTTGTGTATTTGTAAACTTACTGGTTGTACTAACTGCAGAAACTCAAAGACTGGCTAGTCATGTCTTAAGAGGTCAGTCTATGCCTATTGCTTAACATAACATAAAATCCCAATTTCTATTTCTCTTTCCAGCATGGCTTATTTTTATTTATTTATTTATTTTTAGAATTTGATCCTTTTYGTAGCCTCGTTTTTTTCTTATCGATGGATGTAAATTCAGCTTTCTATCTCCATTTTTTTTCCTATGCCTCTCACTGTTTCAACTTACCTTGGATGGCAGGTTATTGGTTACTGCCTACGGGAGCCTTTTCCATGAGCTAATTTAGCTGTCAGTCTGAAATTGGTAAAAAGGATGAAAGATGGATCATAGGCCTGGGGCATGCCTAGACCAATATCTAGCATATCCCTATCTGGAAGTACGCTTATTAAAACAGATTTGAAAAATATTTTTTCCCAATCTTGCTCTGCCATCATTTCATCCAGCTAAGAAAAACATTTTCACAGTGACACTACTGATTCTTTGGCAGCTCTCTTTTTTTCTGGAAGGAGAAAACAGTATTTAGATACAAGATCAATAGAAAAACAAATAGACTATTATATTCCCTGGAGAAACCCCTAGAGAGAAGACAGATGTGCAGAAATTTAATATTCTTGTAGGCAAAAATCACGAACATGGGGGTTCTGTTCAACTGAAATGAGCTGTGGTAAATGTGTATGAAATAAACATTTAAAAAGGAGTAATAAAAAAAGGAGCGCTTTCGGGCTAGGCTGAGGTGCTGTGTTTGAATTTGTGACCCCTTCAAAAAGTAATTTTGCATCTACAAATAGTGGTTACATTAATATTATATGGTTCAGGCAGAACTTCATATAGTGAGTGAAAGGAAGGTTTCTCCCAATCTGCTCTTTAAAGATGTACTCATCCATTCACAAAGTTCATACAGACAACTGTCTCTTTAATATTGCCTCCATTTTTTATGAAGATAATTTTATTCTTCTGCATGACCTTGCGCCTGTTTTTACTAGAATTAGGTATATGCTCTTGTTTCTTTTCCAGAATAATTTGCAAATAAAAATAATCAAAATATGACTGTAATTTTCAATAACAAGTGTGTCTGTCCACTTTCAGTCCTTACTAGTCAAATCCTGTTGTTGTATCTACTCGATGAAAGGAAAGCTTAAGCTTTCTGTATCTGCTGTGTCAGGCTTCTTCGTGGAGCTCCTGCACTAAACATCTAACCAGGAGGATGAAGGGTACCCTCCTCTTGGAGGAGCTGCAGAATGAACTTAAAGAAACAAGGTAGTTGGCTACTATCACACTTTAATTGTTCTTGTAGCTAACCACAACTCTACTTGGAAGATTACACATTCAGCTTTTTGAAAAAACACAAATTTTCGTTCCCCTCAGTTCGTTTTTAGAATTACATTTGCATCAAGGTCATAATTCTCTTCTTCCATCCACTTTGACTGAATTTGACCAACACTAAAATCTGTGGATCAATAGACCTTGTGTTTAATTTTAAGCACACAAATACCATCACTGAGCTGTGAAAGCAGTGCTAGTTTCTATTCTTGATATTTAGCACGTATCAGAAGCAGCTACAAGTTTCTGCCAGCTTGGACCTCGTTTGGGTTGAAGATTTTCAACCAGCAAAGTGCTATACTACCCTTGCCCTTAAGGAACATGTTGTCTAAAGTACAAGATGTAATAGGTGTGTGTGTCAAATGATACAGGGAATGAGAACTTTGTGAGAAAGGGAGAAATACAGCAGTAGTACATGTAGTTCTTAAGCTACTTTTAAGTATGTTAAATCATACCTGTTATCAATGTCTTCTTCAAAACAACAGTATTTTACCTCTGCCAACGACTTTGTGTAATTTTGATGTTAAATTGATTTAAAGGGAGTTGGATGTGTGTAGTATATCATCTTAAAAGTTGATACATTAGCGTTTTTGGTTGTATTTTTCACTTTCTTTCTCATGATTCCTTGTAAGTTTGAAACTGATATCTTCTTACTTACTGGACGTTTTTAACCTAAATTGAGTATGTACTTGTTCACCTCTTAAATTGTCATTGTTGAGGTCTTTTGTGAGTGGCTGTGACTCTTGATTGTGGAATTCCTCAATGGAATTCTTGTGTGCTGTTATGTATTTTGGCAAATGTCTCTTTTATTAGTGTGGAAATAAATAGGAAAAGAGGTCCACTAATGTGGATGTGTGGACCATGAACCTGTGGATACCAAATTTAGTTATTCTTATTTGAAGATAGTCTTGCCAGGAAAATCATGTAGGTTTCCAGAAGGACAATTTGTGTTAACTCCAGAAGAGTACCTTTAAAAAGTTCTTGTATGAACATCTTTTTCTTCTTCTTCAGATTCAGAAATCTGGGAAAAGACCTAAGGATGAAAAGTGATCATTATTTTTTTTTCATGCTCATAAATGTTAAGCAATACATGTCTGCAAGCCCCAGGGAATCTGGTAGAAAAGTTATGATCAGATAAGAAAACTGAGAAGGTCTAATCCAGAATGAACACACTTAGAATAAAAATTCAAGTATGTACTAATTGGTCCTGTTTTTGTAGAAACTGATCTTCTGCAGTTTTATTTGGTTGCTGAAGGATATAGACTTTCATTATTAGGTGTTCTGAATTAGATTGTATAGAACTAGCAGCAGAGCTGAGGTTAGAGTTCCAAACATCATGTCACTTCTGCACTCCATTTGCCAGTCATTTATCCCCATAAAGAAAAAAAGAAAAAAAAATGAAGAAGAAAATAAGCTTCTTTAGTCGATAACCAATACCGTTGATACGTATGTTACAAACCTGCAAGACACTAAGCAAACTTAACTGTTCTGGATTTTTACTGGGAATTTCTCAGCAGCCCTGGAGGTGATGGTCTGTGTTTTTCACCACAGCTTTGCTTAGGCAGGATGTTTACAGATTGTCTTATGGTGCACATAAAGGGAAGTATACCTTTGAGCTGCTTCTGTGAGAGGTACCAGCATTATGGATTCTACATGGCAGTGCTGCAAAAACAGGAATAACTTGAACTGAAATAATTTGAAGACTAAGACAGTAATGACAGAAAGATTAGAAAACATTTCAAATGGTATAGGTAATACGGCTCTGGGGAAGACACCTGTAGGAGATTATGAACTTCTTATTGCTAGAAGTTTTGAAAAACATATGTGTCAGGAATCATGCTGATGTAGTTTATCCTGTCCTGGGATGAGATGGCCCCTTGCAGTCCAGTCTCACCCTTCTGCACAGTGTTGTGTTAAGCTCTCTGATATGTTCTGTATTGCTTGAGTAACCTAGAACATCTGCCTCACTGTAGTCATCAGCCCTCCCCATCTCCCAACGCAGAGAATAAGCATCCCACCACAGTGTTTTTCTGGATTTTTCAGGAATTCTTCCTTGGCAAGCTCTTTTCCTGTGAAGATTGAGTGGTTTGGCAGACAACCTCTGGCACTATTTGCTGTCTGTCAGTCATAAGCCTGGGTGTCTTGGGAGTCTTTGTTACTGTATGGCCCACAGGAATCCTTCAGCCCATAGTGGACAGTGCCTTTGCACCACTCTGGATGCATCAGGCCTCTTTGGAGAGAGCTTTGCAGAGAAAACAGGAGCTTGTGTGTGCGTTAACGTAGGTCTGGACATCACGTGCATTTGTGGCACTTGGGGGACRTGATTTAGTGGTGGGCTTGGTACTGCTGGGCAGTGGTGGACTTGATTATTGAAGGTCTTTTCCAACATATCTGATTGTATTCTACAATTCTGTATTTAATGTGTGACCATACTTGGTCAGAGATGCAGAAACTCCATCTTACTCCAGACTTGGGGTGCTGATGCCTGTTACAAACTGGAGGATGTAGAGCAAGGAAGGACTGGGGGAAATGTGGTGTAGGACAAAGTTTGTCTCTCCTGAATGTGGAGTCATCCTAAAGGCTCTTGCCTTTGGCTGCGCAGCTTTAGTCAGAGTTGTAAAAAATTAATTTTTCACTTGCTGAAAATTACTGAGCACTCTTTGCAAGCATCTGTTTCTTCAGAGAGAGACAAAGTCTATGTGAAAAATGTTCTGCAGTGAGGACTGGGTGCAATGGCAAATATCAACTAATTTTTTGGCTAGAGCTTACTTTCACTTTGACTGGTTTTGACTATATTCGTTAGCTTTCCAAAAATCGTTGTGTATCAAAAAATGGAATTTTTAATGTCTGAAAAAAGGGGACCCAACCCTCTGCAGATAATTCACATGGTCCACAAGGGAAGAGACATGTGAGGAGTGAGGCTAACAGTCTTTTGTCTCCATGTCCCCTAGTGTTTTTTTCTACTGTCTTGTTTGAAAGCAGATTGTGTGTGAAGGGTATTTAAAAATATCCAAACTGATCAAAATCATCTATGGCATAGAGGCAGAAATAGCTGGGAAAACAAACAGACCGGAGATGAAATATGGATGAGATAGACATACCAGTGTTTCATGAAAGAGAGAGCTTAAAACCAAAAGCCAAGAAACACAAATACAGGGAGTTAAAGTACAGATACTTTATGATTCACGTTACTGTCTTCAATTAACTATGATATAGAATTGCGCGATTTTTTCCTTTCAAAAGAGAAATCCATCTCCTTGCTTATTTTTCCACTTGCTCCTTTCTGTTTAAGTTAATTCAGCAGTAATTGGATACACTGTGTCTAATTTTTAATAAATCAACGGAACTTTATAGTGATATTGACAGTGGCTTTCCTTGCCCCATTGTTTCTATCAAGAGTTTTATTCTGCTTCAAAACAATTTGCTGTGAACGCCCTTGTTTGTTTGCCACACTAGGCTTTGTTCTGGCTGAAAACTTTGATTTATAACTRTATATAATTGATGGCTGTGGGGTAGGTGGACTATAGCTATTGCTCCTCCTCTTTTAATCTRGCTTTGCGTAGAAATCCATGTAGTGGAGCATTCTCAAGGGAACCAGGCTGGGAAATTTTCTGTATACCCAATGGGAGGCCATTAATCATAGTGAAGAGTCTCTTACTGGCTGCAAGCATGTTTGTGAAAGTCAGGAAAACAAAAGTGGACCACCTCAAAATGACTGATCAAGAGAATAGATGTTAAAGCCAATGTATTCATTGTGATACATAAAAAAAGGAATAGTTTATGCAGTGAAGTATATTTATTCAGATAGATTTGGCATGTTTAAAGATATTTTATACACTAGTAAATGACTATAATTGTAGATGTTAGAGATCAGAATCCGAGGAAAATGAAATGAAACTTTTGATGATTGCTACTGTGGGTCTGAAAGASAAACTTCGAAAGCAACAGATAAGAAATGCCCAAAGCATTTGCTGAATGTGTATCAGGGCTGAGCTGGTTAAAGAAATGTGCTAAAAAGTCTAAAATGTTAGGCGAGATTTTGATGAATATTTGTCACAGAAATGTCTCATTCAAAACTACAAAAAAGAAAGTCAAGAAATTCAAGAAAAATTAAAATGTAAATTTTTTTAGGAATAGTTTTCTCCTGCAGCTTGTACATTCTAGCTCTGGTCCTGTGCAGATGAAGAAGCACCTGAGAGCACTTGCAGGCTCTCAGAGGTGGCACTTACCTGTTCACTGTGAAGCCCAAACCCCCGTGTTTCCAGGACTGGGGTCACAGTGTTTCTGCAGGTCTTGCTGTCTTCTCGTATCCTTCCCAAAAATGTGCTGCTCAGATGCAAACCTAATGGGTTCCAGTTGTGACTGCTCAGAAGGTATTTTTACAACAAAGAGATTGTGCTTGAATTTGAGTATAAGCAAGTTGGATATGAGATGGAGTTACGGGAGGTATTTTTGTGATTAAAAATTTCTGCCCAGCAGGGAGAAATCAAGGAAGTAAAGAGGCTCAAATGCAGTTTTTAAGCACTGACAGTCTGGACTTTTTCCCATATAAATAGCCATAAAGTATAGGAAGAGAGTTWTTGGAATATGGCATAACAACATTAACTTTACTTACTAGACAAACAGTTGGTTTTTTTTTTACTTTAGAGGCTAAATTTAATGCAATGATAATGCTGCAGTTTGTGTTCTCATGAAACTGTGGTAGAGCAGCATACTTAAATCACTTTATGTACCTCACAAAAGGTAATGTCTTCAATGAATCTTTGTACCCAAAGATTTCAGCCTATGTACTTTAAAAGAGTTACTAAAATTCATAAATAATTTCCTTGACTAATGCTTAAAAATGAAAATGGAAATAGTGCTTTCCATAAATTATAATACGTTGTTTCTATAATCTGATAAAGTAAGATGGAAACGTTTTCTCCAGAAATTGGTACAGTAAAAGCTACAACTTACCCTGACAAAGTAGTTACAAAGTTAAAAATGGCATCACAAGCATAACTTAAATCTTAATACAAAATGTGGAAGAATCAGTGTGCATTCTGAAACACTAAGTATAGATTTTTTCTTAATTTATACCAAATTTATGGCATTGGGGAATGGGAGTAGAGATACTAACTTACACTTGGTAATTTTTTTAAGATCAAGGGAAAAAAACCCAACTTTCCTGTGATCTCACCTTAGTCTGTCTTTTTCACTGTTTATTGAAAGGGATTCATTTCGATGTATGTTGTGCCATTTCCAGTATTTGTATCCCATTTTTATTCAGTACTGCTTTATATATTAGCATGACTTCATTTCTTTTTTCTCCTACTAAGTTGAAATGAAAATACGTTCTATGTCCCAAAGATGTATGTTCGTGCTTGACATAAAGCACATGTTAAGATGTGGCTATTCCAAGTTAAGCACATGCTTAAGCTGTTCTCAGCAAAGATGACTTCTCTGAGCTGCAACTTACCCCCTTATACCCTTATGTACTTTATTAAATTATAGCCTTGTCAAACTGAATGTTGTGTCCTATTTTAGTGGTGTTCCACATGTGGGTGTAGCGCTGCCACTAATCTTAAATCCCTTTTGATTACTGCCCCTTCACTTGTTTTCTTGTTTCCTGGCATGGTGGAAGCCTAACCAAAATGAAGTCCAGCCTTAAGTGTTCATCTCAACTATTCATCTTAGCTTTCCCTATTGTTATGTTTATGCAGAGTTTTATTAGACTCGTGGGATCAAAATGTATTCCCTTAGTTTTACAAAAATGAATAGCTTTTGTACATTCTTAGCATTTAAAGTAAACACAGTGAGTTTTTAAAGTACTTTTTTTTTCCAACAGCTAAAATACAGTCATATATTCTAAGCATAAATCATAATTTCATTATCAACAGAGAGAGGTCCAACGCAATAYATATGTATAGTTGAATGATATAAGTGGCATTTCTGTGTAAAATGTATTCCCTTGCCCAAGTAAACACTTCATAACAACATGAGTGAAAAGGTGTATTTAAAAAACGAAGGCTTAAAGCATGTTACTTATAAGTTATACGGAATGCAGTTTTTGTAAAATATGAAGCTCACTGGATATGATCCAAACCAGCTGAACTATGTTAAAAGGTATAATAAACACTCATAGCTTTGCATGCAGTTATTTAATTGGCAAATAGATTTTTCTATCACTGTCACTGGCAATAACAGCCATTTGATACCAGGGCTTGGATTAAATGTTTCATCAGTAGTGCCTATTTAAGGATCTTTATGGAACAACAAGTTAGTCCCCTGGGCAAGCCCATGTCAACTGCAATAAAGAGATCCACACAAGTCAACGAGATGTATTTTTGCAGGATTTACAGGGAGGCTATGATTCGCTTTTCTATCTGGATGCTTTGAAGGCTGCTTCCCATTTTGTTTAACAACAGTGTCTGCTGGTGGCAAATATTGAATGCCGAACATTGCATATCCAAAGGATTTTTACAGTTTTCTTGTGGAAATGGATTTATAAATGGTTGTCATCTTTCTGGAAATAGGTGAGTCTGATAAAAGCAGATATTGCAGGATTTCAGTAGTTTTAAGTTTCTGGTAAATATTCTGCATCTAGACTAAACCTACGGATACTCCAAGTATCTGCCGTATTTTTTTCTCTCTCATTCAGAACAAAAAGTCAAAAACCCCTGAACACCTCTCTCATGCTTTTGATACAGGGAAGATGTAATGTCTGCGGATTTCAAGATTGCTTGACTTTATTTAGTCCATTGTCCTGCTCCCAGGGTGCTCATAAGGTCTGTGCATGTAGTTAATGCTTGCTGCAATGTTTTATAATTGGTGCATATAATATATACATTTGTCATTTTATAGCACATTAGTTGAATTTAGAAGCATTTTTAAAGTTAATTTTGAATATGTATCTGTGTTTGTCATGGAGCCTGAGTTAGTTCTTCTTGGCAGCTAGATTAATTTTTCCCTGGTTGATTTTAATTTCAGGATTTTGTTTAATACTTTTCATCCTGAAATTCTTTAAGAACAGGCAAAAATACATGATACAGCCGAAACCGATTATGTCTACTGTTCGTTTTCATGTCTGTCTAGCTGTGCTGGGCATGCATTTAAGTCTCAGCTGTTCATTGGCATCTTTTTGATCTGAACTGGTGATACTGCATCTAACCTCCTTAGCTAGGTTACTGCTTTCCGAGGTTGAAAAGTGGAGAGCAAATGCCTCTGAGGTTGAATTAAATGAGCCGTTTGCAACAGATTCAAACTCTGGTGAATAAGCATCTTTCAGGCTCACTTGAAACAGTTCAAACTTTTGTTCACTGACTCTTCTCTGGCGTGAAGCAGAACTTATACTACCATTACTTCAAGAATTGATTCTGGGATTCTGGTGAGAGTAGAAGTTGTCCCATTACGCATGCTTGGCAATTTGTGTTCTTGAGAGGGTTTTTTTAATATATATATATGTATGTATGTGTGTGTGTGTGTATATATATATACATGTATATATACACATGTATACTATTTATATCTCTATGTATACCAATTATATATGTATTTATAAGTATTTGTATTTATAAATTTATATAATTTGTATATATTTTATATCTCTCTCTTTATAAAAATTAGTAGGTGTTTTTCTTTTTACTTAAACATGCTCTCCTAACAAGACTTATCATTGTGTTTTTATCATACGTGGGGAAACAAAAATTGCTAACTATACAAGGGCTCTTTTACACCAGCTGGTAGTGCAGAAATGCTTCTAAATAGTAGTATAGTATTTTAMACCCACTGTAATACCTTCAGAGTCATTTTAACATAAAAGGGCATAAGTTTGGTGTGCACTTAAGAGTTGTAACTGTGCAAATTTCTCTATACAAAATGGGAAGGGGAAGCAAGGGAGCAGGTGCATCGCTCAGCCAGCCCTTCTTCCCTCTTACTCTCCTTAGTCCCCATTGTTTCCTGCAGCCTCCTGAAGAGCTGCCAGCCAGTGTTAACTCAGATCATGTTTGCTGGTTATATAGTCATGAATTTAGATGATTAACATAGTGCTGTTCTCATTTCATGACTTGCCTCATGTTGTTCTTTTTGGGCTGATGTAAATAACGGGTATTTTTATGATAGAAACAGTGTGTGAGAGATACATCTTTCCGTCCCACTTAATGTCTGTCCTGTTTGGGATTGCTTTAAAGGGAGAGTGCTAGGTTTTTTCTAGGGACTAGAAGAGTGAAATCCTTTCATGCCTGTAATATTATCGGTATTAAAAAAAAAAAAAAAAGATTTCTGGTTTGAGCCCAAAATAAAGTCCCTTCTACATTTTACAGTAGCTTCAAAATGGAAAGGTCTCTTAACTCTGCTTTATTTGCACCATTATTAAGGAATAGCATCCTGTAAAACTATGAAAAAAATACTGATCTGTCCTTGAAAGCAAGACCTCAAGACTCTGCCCTTCTGAAGGATTTTGAGGGAATTATCTAACTGATCCACTATTGACTGGACAGCAGGTGGAGATTGCTTAGTTTATTGAAAAATGATCAAACAAGTAGATGGAAAAATATGTTTGTGACTAGTCTGTTGTGTCACTGTGTACTTAAAACCTTGAATTGTCTTCTGCCCTTGTGGTTTTGTGTGCTTATTCAAGGTGGCAAGATTTTTGTGGCAACAAACGTATTTCTAGAGCCAAGCCATTTCAGGATGTGACCATCTCTGAATAATTTGCATTGCTGTTGCAGAAAAAAAAATAATACCGTGCCATCATCACTGAATAAATCTGCCCTGTTCCATTGCTCCTCACCAGGAGTGCACATCCGTAGCTTTCTGTGCTCTCTCCCCTGTTGGTTCCTTGTGCCTTCCTCCATGACTCGAGGAGGCAGGAGATGTGTATCAATTTGCATGATAGTTCAGCCTTGTAACCTGGAGTGCAGTGGCTGCTAATGTGTTTGTTGGGTAGGTTTTTCTGCTTGTACAGATTAATGACCCGATTCAGAAGCTGTTCTACATGCTGGCCTCCTGCTGATTTCTGTTTGTGCAGAATTTCAAGGGAAGCTAACTTTGAGCATATATCCTGGCCTAATTTATTCAGGGTCCAGTCCTGGTGCCCAGCCAGATTTGAAATAATAATAAACTGGCCTTCGCACTTTCATCCTTCTTTCTCTCGTCTTGAGGCAGAGATTTTTCCTGCCTGCCAAAGGAGGTGCACTCTGAGTACTGTGGGTAGTGGACAGAGGTTTCTGTGGACCTGTGGTTCTACTCCAGGCACTTCTTCAAGCTGCCATAGGGCAGTTTGGAGACAAGAAGTGAACATTTACTTCTAAGTTGCCATGTCATGAAAGAGAGAGTGGCTGCAGTATTTTGAGGAAAAATTGAGCATTTCCCCAATTCATTTATTGCACCTTGAATTTGCACCTTCGAAACACTGTAGGTTTTCTTCAGGTTCAACGACTGAAGGGTCTATTCCCCTTGTTGAGGCCTCAGTTTTGCCTGCGGCTAATGGTTGGCCTTGTGTGGACTCCTAGCTCTGAGGGGAGCAGTTGTGTGATGGGTCTGTCTAGCTGAAGGAAATGATGGTCTTGCCTGTAGGTGATCCAAGAGTAGCTGTGCATGTTGCCTCTCTGTCAGTATCTAGAGGGCTTCACTGCCTGACCCCATCCTCAGCTGTGTTTATGTATATGCATCTCCGAGTTGCTTACTGCTTAGTGACTGAACTGAGTTTTCCTTTTAGGAATCCTGTATTTCCTTCTCCTAGAAATAGTAATAGTCCTGAAAACCCAGAGAAACCTAGTTCCTTAAGAATTTAAAGTCCTTTTTCTATCCACGTTCAACAGCAGTATACTTCAACCTAAATCTTTTCTGGCTTCTTGACAATACACTTTTGAGAAGTTCTTCCCTGCACAAGGCAGTTGTTTGAAGTACCTTGGAGATTTGTAATGCTAGAAGTAGCCAAGGTGAGGATGGATTAGTAGGTAGAGTGCAGGTGCATGTTAAATGCAATTTATCACATGGATGCCACCCTCAGGTATGTGGGTGGATGGGTTGAGAGATGACTACCTACAGCTTTAACTTGCTCAGTGAACACTTTATTCAGAGGATTTTCAGTTTTCACTGCTTCTAACAGCATTCTGCAGTCGTAGTTTCACACAGATTAGCTATTCTTGAATAGGTTTTCCATTGTGTTAGGTGTAGGCTCGTTGCTCTGCGGAATCACTCAAGCATGAATGCCGTTTTTTTCTACCTAGTTGTTTCAAGGAGCATGCCTATTGTGACCTCTGAGAGATTATCACTGCCTGGTAGGTAGTATTGTGTCTTCTTATGGGGGATTTCAGCTCTGGATTTCATGCACACATTTAAGGGGAAGACTCATGTTGTGAAAACCCTTGTGTGTCTCCACCATCTCTTTTTCCAGCAGCACTGGACCCTTAGATTCTGATTTTACATGTATATTAGTATAACACGGAGAGATATCAGTGGATTTATGTGGTGAAATCCTGAAGACCAAGTTATCTGATTTTGTAACTTGCATTTGGCTTGTACTGTCTCCCAAGAATATCTATTTGCGTTTTCGTCAGAGACTTCAGAGGCAGTATCTTTTCAGATATGAAAAGTAACAGCAATAAACTACATTAGCAAATCCTCCTACAAGCTTCTTCTGTTTCCTCAAACTTCATGCTTAATAGTTGCTGGTAAATATTCTCTCTTTTCGTCAAAGTAGCTTGTAAAGATAAGTGATTTTAAAGACTTCATGCTAAAACTGCACAGATCTGCTTAGTTATAGCTGCTAATTAACTGCAATATGAGAATAAACAGGGGAGGTATAAATCTGAAAATGCTGCAAAAAGTTGATAGGAAAGTGACTGTGATTTTGAAATGACGCTGTGTCTTTTTTGGTCATGGGTGGGTGAGACCGGATTCATTTAATGCCAATAGCAAAGCGTCATTGTCTTCAACTGGTCTGAGATTTTGCTGTAATGGGTGTGGTGAGAGACATTTGACATTTTCACTTTGATACCTGAAACCACCACAAAAAAAAGTAAAATACTGTGGTTTCTTTTTCTGTTACCGTGTAGACTGTACCTCTGTTTTGTTCCAAAGTTCAGCTCGTCCCTCACAGCTGAGCTGAAAAATCAAATACCAAATCTGATACACTTGCATTCCGTGTGGAAAAGAAAGCCTGGATTTGGAGTCAGTCCTACCTCTGAATAAATAGAGCCTGCTTTTCAAACAAACCTATGCTGATTAATAATGCACTCCTGTACTGCGCCAAAGTAAATTTTGCATAAGGGTAGTGAAAAAATACATGAAACTTGATAATCTGCAGTGAGTTTTAATTTTGGTTAATGTTAACTTGAAATTTAGGGACTCAGGACTGTAGTAAAACAGTAAAGCAGCTTAATCTGCTGCTGTCTCTAGGAACTGCTGCATTTTACACTAGTTTTTTCTGTTGGTTTGTGAGTTTTTTGGTTCTTCCAAGAAAAAAAACAAGTCCAAACCTTTGACTCCCCTTTTTCTTTCTTCCTTGAGCAAAATATCTTTAGTATAAAAAGGAAAAAGCAAAGAAGCATAACAGTCCATAAGCCACTAATGCATGTTGTTTCTAACACGTAGTTAAAGTGCATTTCTCCTGGCACTGGCACTTCTTTAAGGCAGATGCAAAGCTCGATCAAGCAAGTGGATGCAGGTCTGGGCTTGAGCATTGTGGGGAGACTAACTTGTGATGGTCTCTGTTGGGAATTTGCTAGATTCCTGAGCTTTGAGCACAGCATTACCGTTGGCTTTGTGCAGTCAGGATTTTGTTTTTTTGGATTGAGGTGTGCATCCGTATTGGGACTGCAGTGGAAAGAGCTGTGAGTTCAGAAGAGTGAGGTAATGCAGTGATAACATGGTGGTAGTAGTAAGAAAAATGTGTACTTTGAAATGGATGTAAACATTTAAAAATTAATACATTTGCAGTTCATGATTTTTCATGGTTGGCCTGAATGTAGGAACACTGATGCATTGTAAAAAGATAATTTCTTAAAACACTGACAGCACCATCCTCGATGGAGTTGAGGAATCATTTTGCAACTCTTCATATATCAGTTTGTCAAGCTTGACTATGTTTTGTATTTATTCAGGACTTAATTACAGTGTAGCAAAAGGTGAAATTTTTGCTATGATGTGTAATCAGTTCATCTGTTGGCTGGTGGATCAAGCTATGCAGAGAAGCAGTTAAGACATCACTCTCCTCTTAGCTGTTTGCATTAGTTTTGCATCCAGCTGCTTTGCCTCAGCTAGTGCCCAGTTCTGTTGTGCTCAACTCAGTAAATCATGGCTAATAAACAGCAATTTGTTAATGTGATGACGTACAAAAATATGGCAGTATATATAGGGCTATGGTTTTTACATGCTAATGAGCTCTCTGTTCGTTATTGTATAATTCTTCCCCATTGCCTTTCTGTGATGGAAGTGCTCTGTTCACAGCTTCTGCCATGTGCAATGTCCCCATGGAGACCGTGTGCAGTGTACACCTCCTTTTTTTTAGCTAATAAGTTCCTAGATGCTTAGAGAAGCTGCTCTGAAACATACTGTAAAAGATACCACTGAAATTAATAGTTTGCAAGATTACTTATTACAAAGAAAATAGTGATAGATTATTTCTAATTTGTGGGAGATAAGGGGAGCTGAGGGGCTGCTTTATGGTATTGTGGGCTTTAACAGAATATACTCCAAGAATTTTCTTCTTTTTTTTTTTTTTTTTGCCTGGTGAAGATGCTGCCTGTCCTATTTACATTCCTTTTCTTCCTGCCTAGAATTGCTTTCTTTTGTTAAAGGAGGCTGCTGTACCTACGTTATTGACCGGTGAGGTATCCAAGTGCTAAGTTTGCAGTTTTTGTGAAAGCTGTTTGGTTCTGATTATATCCAGTTCAATCTGTTCTGTAACTTGGTCTCCTTTCCTATTTACTGTTGTATGCCTTTATTTATAAATATCTTTTTTTGTGCTCTTTTTTTGTATGCCTGGCTCATAAAATCACAGCCAGAAGTACCAGCTTTATGACTATAAAACAAGTCATGCCTACCTTGTAGACTGTGTCATCTGCTGTGATGTTGTATTCTATGTATTATCAATTTTACTGTAAGAGGAAAATTAGAGCATGCATTTTCCACATGAAGAAATCAAATGTAATCTAAATGCAAACCACAGGTTTTATTGCACAGTAATATTTGATAGCACTGCTATTACTAATCCCAGCATGACAAGAAACACAGCATAGTTATGAAGTTCGCAGCACTCATTTTTTAATGGTCTTTTTTTGGTTAGGAAAGCCACAAAACCAGGGCAGATTGTTTGCCGGTTTTAGTCTCAGACTCGCAGAAATGTTAGTGGAATACTGTACATTTTTACAAATCATTTCGAGTCTGACAGGAATATGTATCCATTCTAATTTCCATGAAAACATTATTGAGTAGTAAAAATAAAATGAGATAATTAACCATATCCAATAAATACCTTATTATCAGTGCCTTTGCTACTGTAGGGTACTTTATGGAGAATTTAAAATTTTTTTTGTATTTAGGGTTTTAACATCTATAATCACAGAAATAAAAGACAAGTGATTGTGTTGCAGTAGAGTGCATCTGCCTCCCAGGTGGGGAGCACACTGCCACTGCTCTTGTAGGTTATTCAGAACTATGAAGATGACAGTGAATGAGCTTCTTTCAGTCGTTTTTAGTCAGCTTTGGTAAAAGTGTCACAACTGACTTTATAATACAGTGATAACTTAGGAGTATTATGCAAGTGTGCTGTTTGGGAGTGTGGGATATTAACTGGCACAGGCCAGATGAGAATATATCCTGCCTTCTTGAGATATGTTGGTTTTTCCATGACAACTACTGAACTCGGATTAACTGTGGGTGCAGTCCATAAAGGCCAAGCTGGACTCAGCTGTGATTAGATCAGTTGCAATTAAAAGTGCAATTAGTATGCTTCCCTACATTTTCTGTTCTGCGCCTAAAGAGCACTTGGTGTGTATGGTTGTACTCAGGATGTAGACTCTCCTTAGCCTGTTTGTATGTGCTCTGCATAGTTATCAAAGTAGACCTGGGATGGAAAAACAGGTGCAAGTAGGACGTGGAGTTGGAACTGCAGAGGTACTTTGGAAACTGTTATTACCAGAAGAGAAATTTGGCTAAAGCCTTGGGTGTGACACCCATTTGCAGATGATAAATAGTATTGAGTTTATATCCTCAACAGCTGTTGCGAACTCATGTTATCCTGAAATCAGAACCATAGTCCTCTCTGATACGTCTCTAGATTGATATTTACTTAAAGTGAAGGATGCTACCTACTACATCATGGATATTGTTGTTTTGATTAGATAAAGTTTTCTTACAGACCTCTCTTTTTGAGAGGTCTGTAAGATCTCCAGGTGTATTGGACACATCAGGACAAAGTCAATGCTGCTACACAGGCAGGCATTTCATGGGGCTGATCCCTGCTCGATGGGCATCAGTTCTACAGCTGTTCCTTAAGTATGCACACTGTAATTGTAAATGGGAGGGGACAAGGGAAGAGAGTTTAATGAGAGGAGTGAGGAATGTGCCACCATTTGAAGTCTTTCCTTTTATATACGTAGACAATTGCATTAGTCCAGGTTCTGGGGGAAAATATATGCCCTATGTTTATGATAGTCCAGACTGATGATAGTGGCCTCTTGCTTTACTGTGTATACGAGATTTGTTAGTTGTTCTGAGTTCATAATGCCTTTCTATCTAGTTAGGGATTTTTTTTGCCTTTTCATTTAATCTGTTACTGTCTGGGCATCCAGTCTTGTTTCTGTTAAGGGATATTAGCAAGATAGCTGGAAGGAACTGGCTTGCTTAAATGATATACACTGTGACTTAAGATAAAATAAATCAAATTCAGAAGTAATATCACCAGTACTTATGTACATGCTCCTTTGATCATATCTGGTTGATACAATGTTATTTACTTTTGGTGATAATGGTTTGTCTGCTTTATCTCCTCTGCTCTGTCAGTAGCTTTGACTCTGTCCATATTCAGTTGTCTCAATTAATAATGCTTTTAGCTCATTGATTTTACTTTCCAGCTGGCTGAATTTACCTGGCCAACTTTTCATTTGTACAGTTTTCCCGAATCTTTCTTGCAAATACTCATCCCTTTCTTCTTCTGAGAGGAAGCTAAGAAATGTTAGTTACTTCTGATGGCAGTGCCCAGTTAAAGGAAAGAGATTTTTCAGAGAGTTAAGTTGTATGTGTTCCACTAAAACTCTTTCCTAAGGAGATCTTTACTTTCAAGAAGGCCATGGTTTGTCTTGCTCTTCTGGATGCAGTTATAGCCAGCCTTTGGGGTGTACTGATCAAGACAAAGTGCTGGACCACACTGAAGTTTGTTTTGTTAGTTTGTAGTATTAGCCTTCTGTATTAGAGCAGAGAAGACTAAACACCATGTGTGTTCGTGTGCATCCATGCATCCTTTGTGCTGGGTGTAAGTTAAACCAAGGATTTTAGATCTTCCCAACACGGCATCCTTTTGGTGCTGGAAACCTGGAAATCTCTGAAATGCTGTATATGAGACTGCTGAAAATGTCACTGGGGATGTTATCAGATAGTACACCTCTATCCCGTGACCCTTTCATTCGTGGCATTCTTCTGAACCTATCAGTTCCCCTAACTGTGGATTCATTTTGGAAAATCCAGCTGACTTTACAACTTGATTTACATACTTAGGCACTTGTTTTTGTTGACACCTTCTAAAATATTCTCCTCATGTAGTCTTGCTGGTAGATGCAACTAGTCACTAGTTCCCACAAAAGTAGTGTACCATATACAGATGTACCAGTTGTGCTATTATGAAATATACTTTATTTTATCCAGGGTTACAGTGGATGTTGTACAGGTACCTCAAAACATACTTTCAGAGCCTACATCTCTTTTACAGACACCGGGGACAACAGCATGGGCTTTCACTTTTTTTGACTGCCTTCTTGTTCACATCTTCTTTAAAGCCAGTGTTTGGTGCTTTTTTTTTTCCTCTTTTTTTTCTTACCTTTTTATTTGTTTGTTTTGTTTGTGTTTTTTTCTTTTTACTTTTCTGGTTTTTTTTCTTTTCTGTTTTATATTTCTTTGTATTCTGTGTCTCCTGTGTTAAGAAGAGAAGAGTGAATGAATGGGGCAGTACATAATGTAATAATATCAAATTTTATTTCAATTCCTGATTAACATTTTGAAGATAAGTTCAGCAGGCAGTGATTATAATCAACTGAGGATGTCCAGAATACAAGAGAAAGCAGTACTTGATTATAGCAGTTTACAGTTTTACAGTTAAAAGATATGAAAAAACACAAATAGTCCCTTTGGGAAATGAAATATAATGGAAGTGTGGTTATTAAAAACTAGATATAACGTACACTAGTTATTACCTATTATGGTAAATCACCATGAGATGCAGGAAACGTATCAGATAGATAAAACAGCCTTCTTGGAATATGTTGTCTTATTTTCCAGTGGATACATTTTTTCTTCTTATGCATTGAATTGATTTGGGGTGTGGAATTCGTTTAGGAGCATGTACATTGCCCTTTTCCAAATGGCTGTTGAGATGAAGTTGTTATCTGTGCTGAGCTGTAAGTCATGTTTCCCCGTACCCCCAGGAAAGCCGCTCAGGGGCGCAGCCGCGTACACCAGGTACTCAGAGCTGTTAGTTAGCTCAGAGTTAATGGTGTCGCCAGCCTTGAGTATTTCACTTATCTTAAGATGGAAGTGCATGTTGATTTCCATTTCACAAATGGAAAAATTGAGTCAGATGGAGTTCAAGTGACTTTCCTGAAGTCACTAGCAAATCACTGTCAGATCTGGAGATACAATCCGGCAGCTCCCTCCCCTGTGCCCTGCGTGACTGTGTACACGCAACTTTTTGGTGTTACTACCACCTGGATCAATCAGGGGTTTTGCAGTTCTGATATTCTTTCTGTTGTCAAGGATGGAAATGGAGGTAGGTAGATATAAGTGTAGGTGATTCTGTCACATTGTACCATCATTGTCTTTCCTAAGGATTGCCTAAAATAATGCTTAGAAATTAAAACATTACATGTATTTTGTGGATTAGAGAGTGTGAGGTTGGCCTAAGGAGGACATCCAACTTCAGCCAGTGACTGCACGAAAATCTGTTATGATTCCAAGCATGCAGTGATGCTAACTGAATCAGCTGTTATGTCAAGAATTTCTTTGATCTGCTAAATTAATATGGGTTAATTAGATTAATTAAACAGAAGATAACTAGAGATGAAGAAGGAGGTCAAGAAGAAAATTATTGGCGGTTGTAGCCTTGTGTTGGGTTAGCCTTGGCTAACAGCCAGTTACCCACACGGCTGCTCACTCCTACGTTCTCCCATGAGATGGAGAGAAAATAGAAGGAAGGTGAGAAGATTTGTGGATCAAGATAATGACATTTTAATCGTGACAGCAAGAGCTGTACACAGAAGCAAAGCAAAAAGAGTAATTCATTCACTACTTCGAATCATCAGGCAGATATCCAGCTGCTTCCTGGGAAGCATGGCCTCAGCACACACGGCGGTTTCTCGGGAAGACAAACACCATAACCATGAATATTCCTCCTTCCTCCTCTATTTCTTGAGCATTTATTGCCGAGCACTACATAATGTGGCCTGGAGTAGCCCTTTGCTCGGTGCAGGTTGGCTGTCCCAGCTGTGCCCCCTCCCAGTCCCATGCCTGCTCCCTGCCTGTTCACTGAACTGGGATGGTGCAGGGCAGAGTAGGCACAAGAGGAGGTCTCACTGCTGTGCAAGCCCTGCTCAGCAATAATGAGAACATCAGTGGGTTATCAACTCTGTTCCAGCCAAAGATCCAAAGCATGGCACTGTATGGACTGCTATACCAGCGAGACCCAATACAGCAACTAAATGTGGATCTACAACACTAAAGGGTTGAAAAAGTATTTTACTTTGATAGACTACTGAAAAAAAAGCCTCCAAAACCAACCAAGCAAAAAAATACCACCCGCCCCCCTGCCCCTTTTTTAAGGCGTGAACTGCAGCAGGCTAACAATAGCCATTCATAGCACTAAATTGTTGCAGAGAGCATTGGATAAATTGGACATGAGCAAATTGCCCACAATGAATGGAATTCAGTCTGTGAGTCTCTGGGAGTGGGGTAAGAAAATGGCACCATCAAAGCCTCTCTGAAACACCATATGCTGTAATGGCAAAATAACCATGGGTAGCTGAAGAGAGATTGGGATTACAGAATATGGGGGCTTGTGTCAAATGAGGATGTATTCATTTCTAAGAAGAGAAGCAAAGGTGAAATTGGTAGAGACATTTTAATTAGCTTATGTGCCAGTAGGGTTTTTGTTTGTATTTTATTGATCACTTGATCCATGACAAGGTTATGGAAAAGCCTATGTTTGGGCAGCTAGCAAGAGAAAGCAGTGGAAAAAGCCTATAACTTATTTCCAGGCACTTACTTAATTAAAATACAAAACAAGCAATATGGTCTCTGGATTTATTTTTCCCATGTAGACTGTAAGCAATAAGTTGAGATTGCAGAACAGAAAAGGTACACTTGCACCTTCCTATCTGGAGTTTTGAGCTGCTGCTTCTCTGAGATGGATGGAATCTAGTCCCAGCTTTAAGATATTGGGAGGTATGTGTCTACCTAACTCCAGGTGGGAGGGAATACTGCCCTCAGGTAGCTCTTAAATCCCATTGGGAATAGTAAGCCTTGAAGTTTGCCAGTGTTTCTTTTCTAGTCCCACTGAGGTGAGATGCAGCCTTGGGGTTCCTCTTATGGGATGTAGTCATCTCCTTTCTCAGTAACACCTGAAAAAATATATTAGAGTTGTTTCCTCGTGCTTCTGAAATGTTCTTCTATGAAGAAGTCATGGTTCATAACCCTCCCACTTCTGGCGCTGAGTCACAGTTTTTCCATCTGAAAAACTTCCAGCCCTGTGTGAGCCTCTGTTAGTTGGCATTTTCTGGCTACAAGAATAGGAAAGGAGCTGCTTGAAGAATTGCATGGTCTGTAGCTGGGATCTCTGTCCCTTGGATTTTGGACGCTGTTAGATGCAAGTGGAATATAGATAGCCTACTGATGGGAACTGGTCTGGAGGTGTGGAAAAGTTATGGTTGGGACGTGTATATACAGGGTTTTTTTATTTCAATTTTTGTTAGGATTCCTTTCTTGAGCTTTTAGAAGCTGCAGATGCAGGGATTACTTCACTTGGTGTTTACAGCCTTGGCTCATAACAGCTTCATGCCAGCTGCTTGGGACCAGAATGGGTTAGCAGCAACAGGAACATATGCTCACCCCATGGATCAGCACTCGCCATCCCCTCCTGTCTGAGACTCCACACCCTGGCAGTCCCAATGGATTAATGTTTTAAAAGTAGTAAAACCAGTGATAGACAACATATGATGGTTTTAAATGTTAATTTTGTAATTAATAGAGTCAGATAAAGTTGGGTTTTAGGCTTTTTTTTTTTGCTAGCAGGTTTAAAATAAAGCTTAAATCAACAATTAAATTTTAAAATAAATACTTTTTTTTACCCATAATTATCTCTGTCATAATGAAATGTAAAAAGTATTTCCATCCTGTAAACAAAGCAGAAAACACTTAGGCTTTCCTCAATTTATTGTGAGCTGTATTTATAATAGGGGAAAGCTGAACTTCCTCTAAAGTCTGACTAAAGGCTGTTCTGAACTGGAAACCGCAAAAATGAATTTGTATAAAATCCAGTTCTCTTGTGTACAATTAATTAAAATGTAGTGCAACTGCAACCAGCTTCTATAGAAACGCATGGGACACTTGTGAGGGAATAGCTGTGATGCAGGCTGAGGCTGAAATGATGGATTCTTTGTGCCTGAGGACATAAGCTCTCTTGCAAAACAGTGTGGCTGTGTATATATGTGCATTCAGAGGTATCCTGGAATTTGGGGGTGCTCTATCCTGGCCGTAGTTAGTGCGGCCAGGTGGAACAGGTTCGCAGGGCTGCTCACACAGGAGGTGGCCATGAGAAATCTGCTGCTCGGCAGAGTTCCTCTGGCTGGATGGGGTCTTTGAGGGAGGGAGGCTGAAGTTTATCGTAGGGATCTTCTGTTTGTAGGGAGCCTGCTGCCTGAGGGCTGCAGCTGGACTGGGGGAGAATTGCCATCATTCCCAGGAGCAGCCCTGGGTTGGATGTGAACCCTCCACCCTACAACTGCACTGCTTTGGGTGGTCAGGAGGCCAGACATGGAAGTGGGTGCTTTGCACTATCATTAGTCCCTCTATAAGTAGGGGTCATTCTGTGGCTTACACCCCTGGGTCAGCCACAGCCCACAATTCAGCATTGCTCCTGTGCTCTCCTAACCTGCACGGTGAATGCTGCCAACAAAAATCTTGACGCTGCCCAAGTTACAAGCAAAAGTGTGTGCTGAAGTAGTGTCTTTTATTCAGTCGCTGGCGTTGGTCGCTGCGGTGTTTCTGTGATTCTGCCTGTTCTTTTTAATAACCATGTGATAACAGTTGCAAAAAAAAGTCACTTTAAATAGGGGAGATCATGTTAAGCAGTCACAGAAGGGTGAATATCCTGAAAAGCTGTGAGTTGGAAGTCAGTGTGCTGCTTTCAGAAGTTACTCCTCCTGAACTGTTGCCACGAACAGAGGAACACACATCAGTGTCTGTAACATTTATAGTGTATTTCTGTTTCCAGAATGTGTTTTGTTTTCCATTAATGGGCTTTTGTATTCTCCCTGCTAGTTAAATGTACATACTTTGCTATCCTTTTGATCCTAAAATGGAGCTTGTAGTGGGGAATATGCTGTTTTTACTGTTCATTTCTGGAAAGATCAAAATACTGTTCAGAAAACCTGCAGAGTTTATGAGTTGGGATTTTCTGGTTTGGGTTTTTTTTGGCATTGTACTCTCTGTGCTATATTTTGCTTCTTTATTAGGAAATTTATGGGGAAAATTGTTTTATTGTTCATTAGAAGTATAAAGACCTTATGTATGTTCATTTTGTGACCTTTGATTTTCGGCAGTCACTGGAAGGATGAGGTGTTTACATGTTTAGTGAAGAGGTCCTTTATTCAAAATGCTAATTAGCCTTTGAAACCAAATAGGCGTAAAATCTTGCTAAATGTTTTAGATGAGCTTACCACTCCCCCAAACCCTCTCCTTCCTCCTGCTGGACTTTCCCTCTTGTCTTTCAACATATCCTCCTACTCTGGTCCTTGGAAACCTTCAGCATGTGCAACACCTTGGTGCTCAGCAGAAACCATGGGCACCCCCATCCCCTTTCTTTCACAGATAAACACAGAGAGCCTGAGGTGTGCACTGAAGTGGAGGCACACTTTGCCACATAGCGGTGTGCCTTTTTTTTCTCCCTTCCTGGTTTGTGTTTTTTTTTTTTTTGCATGAAGAAAGGAGGTCTATAAGAAGTCCTAACAATGCCCTTACTGTTCTGTCAGAAACTGCCTGGCTACGTCTTGTTTTATTTGGCCCTGGCTGAATGGCAGTTTCATTTATGTTTTGGGTGTTTGGCAGATATTTCATCTTTGTCAAACTTCACTTTTAACATTTGTTTAGATTACTTGTCACAACACTTTCCTTCTTTTTTTTTTACCAAACTCTTAAGTTTTCAGTCAGCTTGACATTGCTCAGAAGTGGTTTCTAATATTTTTGAACTTCTTACATGTTGCTCCTTTTAGAGACATACCAGTTAATCTGGTTGATTTATAGTTTCTTTTTTGCACTTTGATGATTAGTGCAACACTGTTATTTTGAGCCTCTGACTCTCCTTGATGGTGGGGTAAGCGTCTCCTAAATCCTGTGAATACTGAAGAAAAACATTATAGTGAGAGTTGTAAAATCCTGAATGCACCCATTTTATTCCATCTTGCCTTGTGTGTAAAACACTTTGAGCAACTGTGTTGAGATCAGGAGCATCGTTCTCCCTATTCTGTCTGACAGGGGATGGGATTTGCTTTTTGTACCTGTGAGGAGCTGTGAGGGGCAGATCACATGAGAGTATGTCCTGGTCCTTGGATACAGACCTGGTTACATTTTCTGTCTGCCCATGCGATGGCATCTTTCTGTTGAATTTGTTTGGAAGGACCTGCAGTAAGAGATGAGGGGGATACAACTGAGAGACTTCCCAGCTCTCCATCAGTGGCTGTTTCTGTGCATTCGAGTCCTCTTTCAGGCCAAATCTCAAGCAGTGACCAGACTCAGCATTCCTGCTGTGTCCATTGACTACAGATAAGTGGAACTGAATGGGAGAATGTAATTTTAAATGAGATTGGGAAGCCTTGAAGTATGATGTTCAGACTGTGTGTGAATTTTTGCTTATTAATGTTTATTTTCATTTTAATTTAAATTAGTGTTTAAAAATTTGTTCAAAAATGAAAATTTAAAAAAATGCCTTATGTAGCCTTTCCCTGTTCAGGTGTTCTGTCAGAACTGATTTCAGAGGGCTGATTTGCTTATGCTAGTGTTATTTGCAGCAGTAATATTTGGAGGATTGTCCTCATCCAAACCTATGTGAACTGCTGCACTTTTTGGAAAAGTTTTTAAATTTGGAAGTTACATTTCTGAGCTGCAGATGCTTTGGTTTGGCAAAAGGCAGCCTACCAAAAGTAATGTGATTGCTGAAATAATTTAGTCTAATACTTGCTCATGCTCTAGTCATTTCCATGCTTGAGCTGACGTGCAGACGAAGACATATGGACATGGACAGCGTGAATATATTAAGAAAAATTGCAAATGTTCCATCTCCTCCAGAAATCCTGGAGACAGCCAGCAGACTTCAGCCAGCAGGGATGAATCCCAGGTGACCCTAAAGCCAGCCAGAGGTCAATGGATGGGACATGCTGCCAGAGCGCCAGAGGGTCCTTGCTCGTCTGGAGCTTGCCCATTAGCTGTTTGTTGTGGGCTAGTTGAGAGGATGGCAAGCAGACTGGTAATGGCTTGGTGTTTACAGAGTTTAAGTGTTTACTTGCAGATGCAAATACAGGTTTTGGACAGCTTGGGTCCATATTATTCCTCTTCTGCCTTCATTTGGAATCTGGCATTGTGTTTGCCTGAGGAGAGAATGGGGTCCTCTTGGTAGTGTTTATCTGTCAGCTGCTATTATTAATTGATGTAATTGTTTCTTTACTAATATTTACCTAGGGTTTTAACATGGAAGTGACTATACAGATGATTCTAGTACAATTTTAGTAGAAAGTCAATGCCTTAATTAGAGAAATGACTTGCTAGTCTTGACTTATTCAAGAATTGATTTTTTTTCCTGCCCTGAAAAGTGTTTACCCTGAAATCTAAGGAAGTCATTTACTAGAAGGGTGACATTTGAAGAAGTGTATACTAGCAATTAAGATGAACAAGTAAATTTGACAGAGGAACTAATATTTGTCCTGAAGGAAACCTGAAACATTTGGTGTGAGGGCGGGAATTTTGGAGCCATTTCTGCCTTCTTCAAGCTGCTTTCTGAAGAGTCACTGCAGTAAACTGTTGAGAAAAGCAGAGCAGAAGGGGCTCTTGAAGAAGGTGAGTTAAATCCACTTAACTTTTCTTTTACTGTGCTACACTAGGTCCTATAACTACACAAGATCATCCAGGGAAAACATGAAAGTTATTTAAAAGCAGAGCAGAATATTATTTTAAACAGCAAGTTGGTGATGTTGAAACTCTGTGACTCTCAATTCTGCTAGGTCCAACAATTTTGAGGATTAAAAACATATGGGCTATAGATGTAGAAGATATCCACACTGCTCAGGGTATTATTTAGTGCTATTTGTATTATTCAGCTAGCAAAAACAAACAAAAAGACAAGAAGAAAATCTCCTGTTACAGGGCATAAGCCATCCTGTAGATGATGTGAGTTGGAAAGAAATTTTATAGGAAAGTTTTTTCTGTAATTGCTCTCCTAGAGATTTCTTCATCCTTTCCCTAAAGCATCTGATGCTGGCTGCTGTCAAATAAGAGGTTACTGAACTAAATGTACTATTAATCTGACCCAGTATAGCAATTCCTGTGTTCCTATGTTTAAAAGCAGGCTTTGTCTGCTGAGGGTTGTCTCTCTGGAATAAACCCTCCATTGGAGGCGAGGGAAAGGAAATTGTTCAGAAGCTTTTACACTGTTGCTATGTAATTTTGTATGTTGTTTTGAAAAAGTGTGTCTTTTTTCCCCCCCTCGCCCCTTTTATGTGTATGCATGTTTTAAATTATAAAATTTAGCTTCCCATTTGATGCATTTGCTATTCAGTAGTATTCAGGACCATTGAGTAACATAATTATTTAGAATTATGTGCTTTTAAAAATTGAGGGACAGAGTAGTCTTGGTTGGCTGGTACATGGCTAAATGATGGGTTCTGTTCAGAAGGATATGGACTGGGTGCCTTTGCTACCACTTACCAGACCTGCTAATGTTTCAGTTTAAAGTGGAGAATTTCTTAGAGTATATTTTAACTGTGATCATTATTAATTAGGGCTGGTGATGTTCTAGTGAACTAAACTTTCTACCCTCACCCCCCTTTTGTTAAAGGTCTTTCTATTTTGCTTGAGCTGAAGAGGTTCAGTGAGCAACCAACCCACTCTGCAGGGAGGTATGTGAAGCAGAGTTGTAATGCCAAGGAACTCTGTGCCTTGGGTTTGTTGTGTAAATCTTAAATTGGATTTCCTTATTTTTCAAAGGCTTAAGAGTGGATGTGACAGTCAAGCTATTTAGCTCAGATCCTTTTAGCATGTCAGATGATACTGCTTCATGTAGATGCCTTTCAGTCCTCCTTATTGCTTTAAAAGGTGCCTTAGAGACATGAGGTACAAGTGTGCTTTGTTTCACCCAGAAAAATGTGAACTTCATATAGGGAGAATGTGTTTCATTTCCTTACCATGTGTCAACAACTGGATCTTAAACCTGTATTTATCAGATGCAGAACTGGTTTGGGAGGATTATCACTAAATCAAATGCTAGAGTGGAATTTAAGTTCTCACTATAGCATTTCTCAAATTTTCATATTATTCTACTTTTAGGCATTTAGTCTTTGATGCTTAGATCTGACTTGCAGAGGCTAAATTTTTACATTCCTCTTTGTACAAGAGAAGAGGTATTTCTTTCGATTTCAAAACCTTTATACTCTTGTAATAAAGACAATACACCTGATTCTTTTTTTTTTATTATTAAGGCCCATCATTACTGTTCAAACACATGCAAGAAAAAGTTGTCATAGCTTACACATGGTAAAACTGTAGTCTAGGCATATTACTGTGGTTATAAAATGTGTTAGAAGGGAGGAGATCTCATGGTTTTCTTTAACACCTGGACTCCCATTATTACTGTAGGAGTATATCTCCTAATTTCTGAGATATATTATTAAAAAAAGGCCACATGTTTTTGTCTAGCAAGAACAGGGGCAGACTGGTTGCGTGAATATGAGACCTAGTCCATGTTGTAACTGCAGCTATTTATACAAAGTAATGTTCCAGAGGGTGCTTTTTTGTGATAATTTTCAATATCTCTTCCATTTCTTGCTATATTAGAGCTCTGCATCATTTTTCTTGGAATATTCTTTCATGTGTCATTCAGTCAGGTATGTTGCTTGTGATATGTCCTTGAATATCTAAGTATTCCACACAATTTCATCACTTTTCACTTTAAATAATTATTTATACAGGCTCAGGTGGTTTTTTTTCAGACTGTTGTCACTGTGGAACTCTGACAGCCTTGCATTAATGAAAGGGGGATCTTCACATCTGTCATCAAATTAAGCAACAGTTACTATACCCAACATGGTCATTTTTCTTCCCACTTCTGGTTCATTCCCCTCTCCCTCATAAACTTGAACATGCAGTGGAGCAACATGATTCTCTTCATCTCACAGTTCCTGCAGTGATGAACTCCATGTTGGGAATTTGAGAGCCATAGGGGTGGAATATCTTCAAGAACTGTGGCTTATATGAGTGACAGTCTTTACAGATGTCACTTATTTTGAGAGATTATTTCCATTAGCTGACATCTTTATTGCATTCTCTTGCTTATGCATTGTTTTGAGGACACAAATTGCTTTTTTCTGCTTGCTTTGTATTTGCTTTAGCATATGGTGCTCTGTGAGACCCTGTACAATGGACAACTGTTTGTGTCAGTGTCAGTTGGCATAGACACTGTTAGCTGGAAAGAGGATGCAGTTGGGATAATACTGAGGGATGTGCTCGAATCAACATGTACCTTTCAGCCATCTTTGAGGAGACTGTTCTGCTTAGTGAGTTTTTGGCCTGATTATAATCACAAAAGACATGAGTGGATTTTGAATGGCTTTCTCTTAGTAACTAAGATCTTGCTTTGTTTTTCTTTTTCCTTCTTTTTTTTTTTTTTTCTTTTCCTCGGGGATTAATTCATTTGCTCACCTAACGTGCATCTGTTGAAGGAACTTCAGGTACTGTTAGAAAAGTGCTCTCTGTTGTGACATGTCTGGTTTGACGTTCCCAATTCCAAGACATGCTCTATTTGGCTGCTGGTATTTGCATGGTTAAATCAGATTGTCTTATCAGCCTTGGGCACCCAGCTGGGCTTTTAGGCTTCTCACTCCTCTGTGTTCTTTGTAGTGCATTGGTCTGCTGGATCCTGACTTGTGAAGTGCTGCTGTCCTGAAAATCATGCAGGAAGAGCCTTGGTAAGATCATTCTGCTGCAGTGGGGAAGAGCATTTACCAGACACATAACGTGTGTGGAATGCACACCTGCCCAGCTGTCTGGCTCTGGATATATTATTTTTATACAATAAATGCAGAGTACCTGGCAAAGTGACTCAGACTGCACAGCCTGGCAAACTTAGATGAACGATGTGTTGCTGCAGCAGAGATGGTGCTGTCAGTACCAGGAGATGGGTCTGTGCTGGCTTATACTCAGCAGCACACCAGGCTTGACTGCTGGCATGTGGGCAAAAGTGCTGTTGGGAGCTTTGGGAGTGTTGCTTCTCTTACTGGCTTATACTTATTGAGGCATGTGTGGGTTGGAGGTCGCAGAAATGGACATCCTATTGCCAAGGCTCAGTATCCTCGCTGTTGTTCTGCTTTTGGGGCCTTCAAAATTGGTTGGAGGCTTGTTGGAGGAAGCCTGGCCTAAACTGCATTGTCTTTCCACAGGAGGAGTCATCTTTGACACTGTTATCCAAGTTTAGCAGCTCCTATGGGATTCCAAATGTTGTTGAGAACGTTGCTCTTAACCCGTATCTCATGATGCAATTATGAAAATGCCCACGGTTAGTTTCCTGAATGTTTTAAAACCTCATTATTTTAATACATTACTTTGCCAGTTAAGGTGAAAGATTAGTGATCCAAATGCTTTCAAAAGCTAAATTCTGATTTTATAAGTGTTTGATCTGGATTATGGCTAAAATGCTTAAATATAATGGCAGGTTTGGGCGGGTCTAAGTTCTGCATGGTAGCATATTACCTGTTTCCATCCCTAGGAGTGTGCATTCAACTCCTTTCTGCACAGTGAACATGAAGTAATTCAGGCTGGTTTCTCTGCCCACAGAAGTGGGAAGGTTGTCTTCCATTTACCAGTGGAAAGGTACTTTCAGAAAAGGGCTTGCTGGGAATGATTGCTGTGCAGTTAATTCAGACACTTGCTTACACTGCAGGAATGCCTTTGTGTTGTATCAGAAGTCCTGCCTTGCAGACTGGCGGGCATGACACAAGTCTCCTTGAATTTCGTCAGTGCTTAGGTTCCTGTTAGGTTGCTTTTGGAAGTGAAATGTAAGGTCGTAGTTCACATTGGTCTTTCTGACAATGTAATCCATCTGTCCAGCACCTCTAGCAGACAATTCTGGGATATAGATCTTCTGAATGTTAGAATGTGGAAAAGATGTGCTGGTTTTGTGGCTACTGTGATTGATTATTGCACCTCTGTCCTTATGACCTGACTGATAAGGTTTTTGCAACATTTTCAGATGCTTCAGAGGATGGCTCTGAAGGTGCTTACATGTGCAGTATTATCTCAGCGTATTATTAGCATTTTGTGATTGCTTTACTGGCTCCCTGTTAAGCAAAATATTGACAATAAAAATGCTATTTTTGTTCTGCGATCCACTCTGTGGCTTTGTCCCCTCCTAGTTAATGGCTGTGCTTGTTCCTAATTTTGCTACCCTATTGTTCCTGTGACAGGGAGCTACAGAGAACAGAGGTTTTAAAATAGATGTTCATAATCTCCACTAGCCCTCTGGCATATTCCGCTGACCCTCAGGGAGTCTTACTGGGAATATATTGAAACTTGTGATATGTAATAAGTGAAGGTTCAGGAGCCTGACGTGGACAGCAGAAATGTTGTCTTCTGGGTAAAGTAGGACAGAAGACTCTAATAACTCAGAGGAATTGCAGAACCTTTCAGCAGATATACTACTAGACTTGACATATATAACAAAAGGTGATAAATTATGTGTGTTAAGTTATTTTGTGTTAGCACAGCGTCCACACCTCCCTGATATTAAGATGATAGATGCACCTCTAGTCCAATAGACTAGTCTTCGGAAACAAAGTTCACAACCAATGCTTGAACCCTCTTTTTCCCCTTGTTCCACTTGGAACACTGTCCTCACTTTATAAATGGGTGCAGCAAGGATGCAAACTCCTCTGGCTCAGAGCAAGTAGAAGTTCCAGCCTTGTAGCACAAAAAAACTGGACTGCTAACAGATTGAACCTACCTCCCAAGCATAGTGTCTTGCCTCCCAGCTCTTGAGGGATTGGGAAGCCTACATTATTTCACAATTCAGGCACAACCCCTGCAGAATCCTCTTTCAGGTTTCTCAGACAGCCTCCTGAATAAACATTATTCATTTTTTGAGTGAATCCACATGCTCATCCTAACAATGAGTTTAGATTACTCTAGATAGCAGAATTTTTCTTTGCAGTTAAGTGGATTCTTGTAGGCTCCTTCTTTGTGTGGCTTATAAAGTGAAGTGTGCTGAGCTGAGGCAGAGCCTTCTGCTGTAGTGCATGTTTTCCAAATTAAACAGAATTTTGTTCTCCTCTTTGTTTATCTCAGTGACTGTTAAAGTCTTTTTGCTTCTTCGCACAGTGTGTGAGGATCACGTACTGCACTGACCCTTCAGTGCATTTCCAGGCAGCACATCTGTGCCATAGTGGGGCACAAAAAGATCTGTATTTACTGGTTGTCCAGATACTGAACAAAGTGGAAATTGAAGATGTAGAGTGTTTTCTACCTTACTTTGGCAATGAAAGCAAGTCTAATGCCAGCATTTGCAGTTGTGGCTAGACATCCAGACTGGATGAATTTGACTACTAGGTTCTGTCCTTAGTGGCACTAAAGATATCCTGTATGGGTCCATGCAGAGGAAGACTTCCCAGGTGACCTCAGGCAGGGAGAGGGTGTGCTGCTTTGCTTTATTGTGGTGGTTCTGCTAAGACCAAGACTTCTGAGAAAGATCCGTTTAAGGCTGAACAGACAGATGAGACTTACTTCTGTGCTGGTACAGTCATCTCTAGCAATGTCTTATTTAAAAACCAGACAGCAAAAGCTGCAGATCTAAATTGCCCTGGTCCTTCCCAACATAAACCTATGGTGACTTTACATCACCTACGTGGATGTTCAGGTAAAGCATAACCATCAAAAGCAATGTTTTTGGCATCTGCCATTCACAGAGCATTTGATGAGCCATTGTCCTTGACTCCTGGCTTCACTGATTGGGATTTTGAGACCAGTACCAGTAAAACTTACCACTGGTCTTGCATGTCTTTGTGCTCTCCTTTAAGGAGGTATCTCTTGTCATCCTATTTCTGCAGTGCACGTCATGACTGTAGAGTGTTGGTCTCCCAAAGAGATGTACTTTTCTGTCAAGGAACTGCCCTCCAGAGCTGCTTCCCTCTTCAGCTTCTGAACAGATGAAGTACTCCGTTCTTTTAATAACTCCCAGGCCACGATCATTTACTAGGGATCTTCCGTCTGTCACCAGAACAATAACATCACTTGACCCTCTCTTACTGATCTTGGAGGCCTCTTAAAAGTTATAAACAGTCAGTATAAGACCTTTTTAGTAGTTGCAGTGATGGTAAGTGCTGTATTTGCTGTTGGTCACCATGACATGTTTCTCATCAGCTAGAAGGTTAAGGAGCAGGCTGGGGAGGCTTCAGATAGATTCTGCAGTCCTCCTTGCTGGAACGCCACTTGGGAAGCGATTGGCATACATGTAAATATCTGCACATCCCGTAATATTGGATGACATTACTGAACATAGGCAGCAGGATGTGGTTTTTCTTGCCTGCTCAGTCTCCCTTCCCCTGGCCTCCCATCTCTTTCCAAGAGCTCTTCTCACAAAAGCTTGCTTTGGCTGGGAATCCATGTGATGCTATCTTGAGGTGCCTTGTAGCCAAGGGTAAAGACCAACTAATTGCCAGTTAAGGGGAGGACCTGCAATGAAAGATTGTTTTGCTGGACAGGGAGCACGTCCCATTCTGAACTTAATCAGAGATACTACCTTTCCTTTATGGATAGTTGAGTATGCTGTCAGTTTAAGGTGTTACCTGTTGGCCTGTGTAAATCTTCCCATATCCTGTTGGTGCTGGCTGCAGCTTACCTTTGTTACCTGTGGTTCTTTTTTCCCTGCCTTGACTTGGTGATGAGGTGGAAGCCCAAGGGATAGGTTCCTTAATCCTGTCAGTGATCATTTTTCATCCTCATGGTTGCCATCTCTCATAGAAGCAGCTATGAACAAAACAATTTGATTGGACACATAGGACAGTAAAGGATAATTTGGATTGTTAAGTCCAGCCTAGTTTTTCTGAACTGTAGGGACAAACAGTGCAGGAACACAGGAAACCTGCTGAAAAAATGTGGTCAGAGAACTAAAGCAATAGGCACAGCACCTTGAGTGGGAAAAGCTTTGTACTGGAGTTTCTGGTTCTGTGTTACTTGAGGGACCAATCTGATTTTTAAGAGCTGTTTTTTGGCAACTACCCTGTGCTGCGTAAATTGTGAGTCAGCTGAATTGTGTTTGAGAGAAGTGATGTGTTTTTCCCTTTTGAGTCTTGTGGATGGGCAGAAACAGGGGTTGGTCTGCAGAAAGCCCCTGCGGGTTTGGTCAGGCAAATCTCTGATTTCCTAAACCTCTGTAGCACATGGGATAGTCTCTCATGTAGGACATTCTCTATATGGAGTTACTGTTTTACATCCTTGGAAACATTCATAAGGAACAACGGAAATGACAGTGCAAGAACAGAAGTGTTGATTCCACTGAAAGAATAATTTTAAGCATTAAGAAATGTCTTTTAAATTTAGGGAGGGTAATGACTGTAAAAGTTCACTTTAAACTTGGGGAGCAGGAAGCTCAGTTACCTTTCCTTTGGTTTCCACAGATGAAAGAGAATTTTTTTTCTTGACTGTCCTTTGGGATTTTTTGAATGTGACAAAGTAAGGAATGCATTTAGTTACAAAGCAGAGTGTCCTATATACCAGCACAAAATGTATTCAAAGCCCTTTGAATTCTCTGCAGAAAACTGCAAGAGAGTCCCTTACAGAGGTGATTGAAAGCCACTGCACAGGAAATCAACTTCTCATCCTGTACATAAACATGAGCCAATTCTACTATATCTGGCTCTCAGGGCAGTACACACAGTAAATTGTTAACCCCATCACCTGACCTAACCATTTATCTTTTCTTCTCAGTATAGTTCTGGCAACTGCTGAGTAATGAAAGAAACATGGAATGCAGATAGCTGTAAAAAAACCCCAAAACAACAACAAGCAACAACCAACCACCCTGCTCCCCTCCCCCTGCCAAAAAAAACCCCCAGAAACCCAACCACCCCACACCTCAATTACAAACAGCCCTTTAAAACAGCAAACAACAGGAGAAGATGAGAAATTGCCTGATGCAGTGGCAGGACCTTAAGTATTGTTACTATAGAACAGAATTAACATCTCTGTAGAATAACAGACATGTGAAGCATGGATTTTCAATCCTTCACACCTCTTGGTTGTGCTAGCACAAATAAATTAATAACTCCCCTGAACCTTTGCGGAACAAATAACCATAGTGCCTTTCAGGTTTTGAAATGTAAGCTCTGGGTGTTTTTAATGTTAGATGTTATACATGGAGGTTGGCTGAAATAGGTTATTCTGCTTATGGAGTATTGTTCTCATATGAGGATTCAAGCTATGTACTCACAGCTGCTGCTCTCCAACATGGACTCTCAGTTCCACTAAAATCAATAGTTGGCACAGCAGGGTACTGTTGTATGGTGTGTAAATAAATGGGTGTCATTGTGTCTCACTTTTTTTTTTTTCCCTTTTCCCCTTTCAGATTTAGATTTGCTCTTTTTCAGGCATATATCAGCATGTGTTTGCAATGCAGGCAATTCGAACCGTAGCTGCTTAGGGAAAAAAAGCTTTTTTACCCCTCCTTTTTATACTCCCCAATAGGATTTTCAAATAAACAACAATTGCGTTAATTATATTAATTATCTCTTAACAGTGTCGGGGGAAAAAACCCCAAATAAAACAGAAACCCATTTTGCAAGTGTCAGCTTTATGACAAAAAGGAATTCACAGTCCCCCAGCGGACAGCTATCTTGCATACCAAGATGTAGGAAAAGTGTCATAGTAAGAGTGTCTTAATTCTGTTACAACAATTTATTTTCCCTCTTTCCATAAGTCTTGCACCTATAGTTAAAAATATATGACAATTGTGGTTATGGGATGTAAGAGCTACAGATCTGCTTTTCGGTAAACTGACTTTGAAGTTCTGTTTCATGCATTTTCTTTTTTATTCATGCATCTGGTCATATAGAGTGGTTTACTTTTTTTGGCTGCAGACTTGGCAGATACAAAATGCAGATGTTGTTCTTCTGACTTAAGCTGCTATTTTAAGCTTTTTGGCCAGCGGTTGGAAATTTTAGGTTCAGTTGTTTATTTGCTTATCATCAAAGTGGTTTTTGTCATATAATTCATATGCGAGTATTAGCTTTCTGTGTTTACTTTCAGAGTTTGAGATTAAGAGTATGGTCTTTTCTTCCCCCCTTTACTTTTTTTGAACCAGCATGCTCTTTTGATTAATAATACAGTAGAATATGTTATGCTTCAGAGAGCTTTTATTTGCAAAAAAAACCCCCACGAACAACCAACCAAAAAACATCCCAACCCTCACATTGTGCTGCAGTGCTTTCCCTTTAAGAAAACCATATCTCTCTCCAGATGCCTGCATCTCTTTGATACAAAAGGGTACACTAAGTTCCATCTATAAACAGAATCCACTAATTAAGAGTAATTGCTTCGGAGATTGGTACAGACTATTCAGCATCAGATGCATGTTCCTCTCAGATATCCATTAGCCTCTAATAAGATAATGCAGATGTGCCAGTCTGTTTCCTGTTTCCTTCTATTGTACCTTTATTGCCGTATATGGACCAATGGGATGGGCTGAACAATAAGTGGATGTCCTTTTGCTCCCAGAGCCCTTCTCAAAGGAATGTTTGTTATTAGATTGCTTTTTCTGTTTAGTTTCACATCACTATGCTAATAAAGGAAACATAACACTCCAAAGGCTTTTCTTTTTTTTTTTTTACTTCTGCCACGGTAACTAGTTTATTGTTTAATTAAATCTCGTTGGATAGCCATGAAAACAAAAATGCAACATCTCACAGTCAGTGAGAACTGGTGCAGAACGGAGTACGCCTCTTTATGAAATAGAAGTTTCCATGCATTTTTAAGTGTTTAAAGGCAGTGTGGTTATCGTGTTACTGGATCTGACTGATTTACACTTGAGTCGTGCTAAATCTGCTGAATTATTCAGTACTGCTGAATTCAACACCATCAGCCAGCATAATAGAAAGCATATGCATAATCAGGGATTTCAATACAAACTATCCATTAAATACAGTAAGGGTTCTCAAAACTTGACTTGTTTTGAAAACAGCGTTAGAATATGTCTTGAAGCCACCTAATAAATAAGGACTCCACCAGCTCTGTCCCTTGGGAAAAACATGTAATAGATTGTTGAAAGGTTTTGCATGTAAAATTTCTCTGGAATTGTTTTTGTTGCTCTGAGAGGGGCAACTTGCCTCTCCTGTCTTACTGCCCAGGCTGCCCTCCCAGTCCAGAGGTTCCCGTTTTAGCCTAAGATTTAAGGGGGGGGGGGGGGGAGGGCTGGTGTTGGCAGGAAAATGGGAAATGAACTTAGAAGAGACTTCCTCTGTGACCCTGGAAACTTCAGGAACAGCTACGCTGCAAACCGAGGGCTTGGAGAAGCAAATTCCACAGCACCCGGCTCTGTGCAGAGTGTGTCCTCATGTCGGGGTGCCTTTCCTGCATTCCTGGTTTCGTCCCCCAGTTGTAAAGGAAGAGCAGCAGCAGTTTGCTATGGCAGAAGGGTGTAGGGATGGCGGATTTAGCTTAGAAGTTTTCTGGATGCTACTGTCGTGGATATCTTAAAATGACTGCCGRATTTCAAACATTGCCATAGGTAGGGCAGAACTCCCCATTGACCTTTTCTGAAGTGAGGGGAAAAAAAAAAGGCAAAAATCCTGCTTTACTTGCAGTGCTGACAACTTAATTCCCTACTGTGGATAGTGAGAGGGGAGGAAGAGGAGCGTGGAATTGGGGTGATGTTGGCAAAAGGGAGGACAGAGCGTAACCTTCCGACTGACACAGAACTATTGGCCAAGCCTCCTGCCTTGGCTTCTTTCCTGTCCAGCTGTTGATGTGCGTCAGTCACCTGTAACAGCAAAGGGATTTTAGGAATTCAAATAAATCTTATACAAGTGAAAAATTCAGAAGGATGAGTTATGTTACAGTAATACCAAATACTGTTACCAAATGTAAGATAAATAGCAGTGTAATGAATGAGGTTCAATACATTTAATACATTTTAGGAGAACTGACAGATGTCTGAAGAGCAAAGCTGTTTTCTATAGTCAAGCCTGTGCAAAATGCATGGGAAATTACGAGACAATAAGAAAAGCTGAGTTACTGTTTACCCAGTAAAATTTGGAGCTTTTATGTGAAAATTTGTTGTTTTAAACTTCTGCTCAGCTGCACAAACACTGAGAAGAAATGTGGAAGAGACAGGTACGCCTGGTGCATTAACTGCAGCTGATAAATATTCTGCTCTGCACTAGAGCCACTGTAGCCTCCTTCCCCTGTGGCCATCTGCTTTATCACTGAAGTCAACTCAATAAAAGGCCTGTAAAAAAACCAAAAAGGAGGAGGCATRTGTTCTGTTGAAGAAGAGTCATTGGCCGCTGTTCAATGCAAAGTAGTGCACAGTGTGATCATCTCTTGGTGAACCTTCAAAGGAACTTTTCTGTATGATCCTTTTCCATACTGCTTGTACTAAGGGCCTTGTACTCTTGAACAGTCACTAAGGAGAAGTCTAATGGAAGAGGATTTTCATCATATGCTGAGGAGATCCTCTGAAGTGCCTTCGTGACGGCCATTTTCTGAAAATTTTGCCTTCTGTGTCCAGGGCAGAAATCCGTGCTGTTGCCTCACATGAGTGGGTGGTCATCTACCATCAAGGTGACTCTGCAGTCAGTTTGGCTTACACTTCTGGGTTGCTCCTCAGCTGTGGAGGAGCTTCCTGTCCCATTTCGGGTAGGCTCATTAGCTCCCTCCTCAAGGAAGGAGCAAGGCCAGAGGGGGGTATGTTCAAGGTCCATATGGCATGGAAAGGATTGGACTTGCTTCTGGGCAAGTGTCACGGTCCAGAGAGGACATACTCCTTCAGCTGTGGGGTATTTACTATAGCAAGTGACGACAAAGGAAAATCTCCACAAAATGGACACCCGTACAGTGTTTTGTGCTGTGGTACAGGTTTAGGTGGGCAAAAGGGATGTATTCACCCTGGACTTGCATGCAGTTTAGACATCTCTGGCTGATGAGCAGTACTGATACATCAGTGAGTTCAGGGACATGAACATGTCAGTCTGGTGATACATGAGTGAAATGTGTCTTGGGAGTTGTGCCATGGAACTGGTGTGAGTGGGAACAACTGGTTGTTGGGTTTCATGTGCTGCAGCAGTTTCTACTTTGGAATCACAGTCACTGCTGTGCAGTGATTGGGGTGATGGGTCTGTAATCTCTGTCAGCAGAACTGGTGACTTGAAGTCCCTTGGTAACCACAGAACACGAGGGACATTTGCTTCTTTACAAGAAGCTGGAGTTGCTGACATGTAAGTGTCTGCCTACAATTTCCTCCTTGACCATTGTATAGCTGTTCAGCTGTGTGTACCTGCTGCTCCCAAGGGACACTACTTGGAGTCAAATGATACACTGTTTACAGTATCACACCTTTTACGCTTTCTTCTCTCTCCGCCTGTGGAGAGTAAAGTTCTGAAGAACTTTAAAGATGAACAAGTTCTGAAGGCTTATCTCTGGCACAGCTATCTGCAGGAAATTTCTGGCCGTGAGCGGTGAAAGGAAGGTGATTTTTGAGTAAGGCAAGAGAAACTTGCTTTCGTGTAGTAATTTTAGTTTATAATTATATCTCACATAAAATTGTAAGCATGCAAAACTATAGGATTATAACCTAGTTTTGGCACTGTTACATGTATGTATTTGTATACTGAGGAGCTATAAAACTGCTGTGTTTTGTCATCACCAGGTGCATCACAGATCATGTTCCTCCAGTAATGAAGAAGTGACCAAAGAGTTTCTCTGAGTGCCCTTTTTCCCTCTGTCCTGAGGGAGTTGCTTTTTTTCTGATTACTTTTTGCTTAAATATGCACATACATCTGATGTGGTTCTGGGAATGTTTATAAGTTATGATGAGCTCTGCTTTTTTCTGGCTAATACAAATATAATTGAAGGTATTAGATAGTTTTATAAGATGAATTTTATTTCCAAAGCCCTACATCATTTAAAAATAGATGACCTTGTTCTGTGTCTAATTTAATGCACACATTTTTAGGGCTGGTATTCATCAGCATCCCTCTCCTCTTCGTTTTTTTGCGAACACTTAGAAGTGTGGTATTTTTGCCGGCTCTTGTGGAATTGCTTTATAAAACTTCGCGCGTTCCTTTGATATTTGACTTTCCTTGTCTCTTAAGCTTTGTAAAGTCTCAGCTAGGTAAAACAGGCACCAGTGATGGTTCATCTCATTTTGTGTTGTTACTGAGTCGATATATTTTAGCTGTTGAGGCTCCCTCAAAAGATCTGCCTGGTTTCACTGGTTTCCAGATTTGTGGTTCTTGAGCTCGGTTTGGCTAGCAGCTGTGCCTTAGCTTGCTATGCCCCCTTCTTACAGCCACGTCTCTGCATACGTTTGCCTCCATTAGCATTAAAGGTATTTTGTGCATAATTTACACAGTTATCAAATACTTACAAGCTACGTTTCAGTTATCCCCAAGCAGGCTGCACTCAGCATAAACTGCTGTCTGAAAACATGCACAGCTGGTAACCTTTGCTGGTATTCCACACAGAGCAGAAACACTCCGCTGCTCTCTGACAGGCAAACATATGCATCCGGGTTGGGTTTTTTCTTTTTTCTTCTTGCTCCTTTGAATTCTTACCGACAACTGGTGCACTGAGTAGCAGTAGTGATAGTCAATGTTGCGTTGTCGCAGTTTTCCTCGTCTGGCATCAGTTTTGCTTTGTGACCTTGACACATCATTTCACTGCTCCTTTATTTTCCCACCCAAAAATCTTCTTGCCTTTGGTTTCAGGCTATAATTTCAAAGAATTACCGATAAACGTGCTATGTAGCAGTGGATGTGGTTACTGATCACTGACTGTGGGAGATGCAAGAGTGTAGCACATTGTCTCAGGAAACAAAGCCTTTAGGTAGCCATGGACTGCCTTGCTTTTGGGTGGCTGAGTTTTCTCTGTGGCTCTACTGTCTTCTTTCTACAGCATGTGTTGGAGGACATGAGTAAACTCCTTATGCAGGGTGATGCTCAGCAGTCGGCTGCAGCACTCACTGGCTTTTGCCTGGAGCACTGCCTGAGTACCTACAGGAGCAGTGCTGGCAATGTGGAGTGGTTTCAGCCTTCCCAGTATAGTATCTCTCAAGACACCAGTAGCACTTACTGATGTTGCACAAGCAGATTGATTCAAAGACCACCAGCCCTTTGCTGTACATAGACTCGAACAGCTATGGCAGGAGTGAATTTCACGGGTGAGAATATTGCAGGAAGTGCTCTGTTCTCAGCCTGTGGCTTTCGGTACAGAGACTGAAAAAATGAGGAGCCCTTGAAAGGTGACAGCCATTGGGGTGAAACACTGAGGAAGGCAGGTGTAGTTCTGGATGACTTTGAAGGTGGTGGTCATGAGAGCAAGCAAGTTCCCTAGCAGAGCACAGAAGTAGTGTATTGCAGTGTCTTGAGTCATGTCACTCACTCATCTTATGAAATATGGTGTAAGGTGAAAGATTATGAAATAATGGGTGCTTGTTTCTTCGGGCAGGTCCCCCTCCCCCTCAGAAAAACAAAAAAAAAAGAAAAAGAAAGAAAGAGAGAACAATCAGTGAGGTGTGTCCTAAGTGATAATAAGATAAACTAACAATTCTTTGTGAAAACAGTCATTGGTAGACCAATTAGTGCTTTAACAGCCCAGTCCAAAATTGCCCTCAGACACAGTGCCTCAGTGCCCTGCCTGAGCCATGGCACTGAAGGGAGTAGAGAGCCTCCCCAGTGCCATGTGTTCTGTCGCTTCTAGGGGGAAACTGAAAGCTTTCACATACAGGGAAATTTTTCAGAAGTTGAGTTTTTTTTTCTTCTTCAATATCAATATTTCAGGTAATTATTGATGCATCAGTTTTAAATCCAGCAGTTTTCACAACAAGATTGTGTCAGATCAGAAGGAGCTTTTGGTCTAGCATATTGGACAGGGAAATCAAGTTAATGGGTGTTCTGCTGTTAGCTTCAGTAGTAGGGTGAGAGTTTTACCCCTAGGTAAATATCAAGCTGATCTCATGGGATACTGATAAATAAATTGTAACTTAACAGAAGTAGCAATGCGAAAAATTATTTTTCTATGTGTATATTAAAAAAATACGTATATTATAATCAATGTATCATTTTCTTCCCTCAGACTGTGTCAGTATGCATCTGTAGAGAGTAACTGTACTCCCAGAGAAACATTTGCGTAAGCAACTGAACTGCATTCTGATACCAGAGCAAGAAGACTTTCTCTCCACCGTCTGCAGAGCAAGAATGTCCTAGAAGAGAGAACAGTAGGAAGCAGTGATGAAATATAGGATCGACCTGGTCTAGTGAATTACCTTTTCATCATCACACAATCCAGCTCAAGCTGCGCCTTCAGGCTTGACAGCCCTCTTCATTCAGAATTTGAGGTATCTGTTTGCTGGCCAGGAGTGATGCAACATATTATTTGTCCACTGTGAGGTGTTAACATGACAACCAGTAGCCGCACATGTCCAGTACCGGCCGTGAATGGACATATGACTCACTATCCAGCAGCACCATATCCCTTACTTTTTCCTCCAGTCATTGGTGGACTGTCACTACCTTCGCTCCATGGACTCCAGAGTCACCCACCAACTAGTGGATGCAGCACCCCATCACCTGCAAGTAAGTGCTTGGTATTAATACCTTTTATTGACTAGCTCTCCTCTAATAAAGACTGATACTGTTTATTCTGAAATTATTATAAGAGTAATTGCAGTTGTTCATCTATGATGTATTTTACTTGGGCAAAGAGCACGCATTTGTTTTGAAATACCATTTTCACTTCATCTTGTTTTTATAAAAATAAACACGCAACTGTTTGACATACCAAAGCTGTGGAAACCAAGAGTGACCAAACCTGCTWTGGATTTTGGTATATCCTGTGTTATTATATTAGCTGCAGAATCCATTGTTGTTTTAAAGAAAAATTGACCTTTTTGTGTTCGTGAACAGCGGTGATTCCTCAGTATAGAATTCTCTTAAGTTGCAGAGTAATTAATACTGCTTTAGTTTTCTTCCATAACTCCTTTCTTCCTGTGCAGCTTGTGAAGAGCAGCCGAGTGGACAGCTGGTAGCTGTGAGCTGCCTGTGGCTGCAGAAYGAGCCCTTGAGTCTATGGTTGAGTTTCTGTTGGGGTTTAACTCCAGATAGCAACCAACTATCACACAGCTGCTCGCTCACATCCCCTTTTCCCCCCCCAGTGGGATGAGGAAGAGTATTGGGGAAAAAGAGGTAAAACCTGTGGTTTGAAAAAAGAGCAAGTTAATAATTGAAATAAAATATGTTATAATTGTAATGGAAAGGGGGACAACAAAAAGAGAGACAGAAATAAAACCCAAGAGAGACAAGTGATGCTCCCTAGAGTTGCTCACCACGTGCTGACAGATGCGCAGCCAGTCCACGAGCAGCAATTGGCAGCCTGACCAACTGCCCCCACTTTATATGCTGGGGATGGCATTTTATGGTATGGAATACCCATTGGGCCAGTTTGGGTCAGCTGTCCTGGCTGTGCTCCCTCGCAGCTCCTTGTGCGCTCCTCACTGGCAGAGCATGGAAAACTGAAAAGCCCTTGACTTAGAGTAAACACTACTTAACACAATGATGTTTTACTTGTTGCTATCAACATTATTCTCGTACTAAATCCAAAAACCATGGCACTCTACCAGGTACAGGAAGAAAATTAGCTATCCCAGCTGAAACGAGGACAATTCTACATGCAGCACTGCTGAATGTATTAGCTGGGYGAGGTTTTTTCACTGCCTTACAATAAATACATGCTTTCTGCTTGGTCTTAGTTTTATATATGCTTAAGTGGCTCCAAGCAAAGCTGTTGCAGGTATAAACTCTTTAAGTAGCATCACTTAGACAAGATATATCTCTGGAGGTCTTTGCAGTGGGTGACTGGTGTATTTATCACCCAGGAAACCCAGATGTATACAGCTTTGCAGATCAGTTTGTTGTTGAAGGTGCTTGTCTAAATGCGTTACTGTGACTGTTGGATATGAGAAGTCTTGATTAAACAGCACATGTGTGGAACAACTTCACTTTCTACTACAGGAAAAGGAGACTTGTTGTAGCAGTGTCCCTGATGCATCTTTCAACAGAAATCTCACAAAGTTTCAGCTCCAAACTTGAATGGGAAATCGCAGTGAAGACAAAACTTCAGAAGAGTAAAGTTGTAGGTTTTGTATTGAGTGATACTACTTCTGGCTTCACGTCTCACACACATAGTGAAAAGCTGGACAGGCTTGAAGTAAATTGGTTTCTTTTTTCTTTTTCCAGTCGTGGAAAAGTTTGCACCGTTTTCATCCTGTCACACATGGGAAGAAGTGTAATTGGGTCAGGGTTTTATTTGCCCTCTGTATTGCAGGGTGTTTATCTTTATTGGAGATGAAAACCAAAACACTTTCAGCCAGAAGATCTACAAGTAACTTCAGTTTTCCAATCCTGTCAGAAAGTATCCTGGTTGTTTATCAGATTACCATCCTGAATTTATCCCCCAATACTTCACAAATACTCACCTGTTGAAGAAATAGTTTTATTAGTTAATGGGAACTTTTTCTGAGGCATACATTGGTAAATATCAAATGTATCTGATCAGCAATGCAGAGCATCTACGAGTTATTCCTGTGGAATTAAGACTGTGTTGCTGATGCACTGTTAAGGATTAATAAACCAGTCAGTGTTCAGCCTCCCAGAAAAGTAGTGCTTAGTATGAATTTCTGTCAGTATGGACAATAAGTGATGACTTCTGAATCTTGGGGTTTGTGTCTTTATGCCCTGGTCCCAGCATTTTCAGGGCAGTATTTTTGTTGAGGTGCTTTGCAGCACTGTCTCGCTATGACTGAGCACAAAAGCCTGGCAGCTGTTGTGCATAGCTAAGGGCAATAGTGTTTGAAAATATCAGTTAAATTGGCAAGATAGGAAGGAGGATGACTTGCATGGGAATTTCTTTTCAGACACAGTACACTGCAGGATGACTCTTCTGGTTTGTACTATTCTTTTTTCATACCTATAGTGGCAACGCTCTCTCTGTAGACTTCTGATTCTGGAGCTTGAGGTTTCTATAACTGGAAGTTCTTGGAAGCCTGCAGGTTGTGTTTTGGGCTTTTTTTCAGGGTTCTGTTGTTCATTGTAGCTTTTGGTTGTTTATTTGTTTGTTTTTCTCAATAAAGGCACCCATGGGCTAAGGTCAGTATGATTGATGGCCTCTATTAGAGTTAGAATTTATATGGGTGGTGCAATAATATAGAGCTCTCTTGCAAAGACCCGAAAAAAATAAAGTATGGCTAAACCAGTGCTCTTTACATGGTTGAAGCTGTTGTACTATTTATCTTGCAGATTCTTTTCATTCATGTAAAATCCAATAGAAATGATTTTACGTAACAGGAATGTTATAAAGATTTCTTTAATCTTTTTAAAACAATGCAGTTCAACAGCTTTTGTTCAAAGTTAGCACCATTTAAGCTTTCATATTAGTGTCTTATTTTGTTCTGTCTTCATTTTAGACTTTTAATGTTGGCAGAATAATCTTATATCAAGTTGCATTAAGTTATCTTAATCTACTCTTGGGGTAGGTACCTCTAGTCCCATGAAACAGACAACAGTATATATGAGACATGAATTGTGTGAGCACAAGGGGCTTACCATAAATGCTCAGGATGGAGTGATTTAGTTTCATTGATGTTAATAATGCTGTTACCTCTGTGACCTGTGACTTGGCTTCTGTTTTTATACTGAGATACATAGTGCAAAATACTTAATAATTGGAGGTCTGGTCACAGTGCTAGAGAGGTCAGAAGATGAAAAAACCCCACTTTTATGCGTACGAGAACTGTGCATTAGCACCGAACGAGACCATGGTCAAGAAGATCGTTACTTTTGTGAGGTCGAATTGATTTACCTACAGCTGTATTACCCCATGGAGCACAGAGCTGACATCTTCACTCCTCACATCAGGTGGCATGCTGGCTTCCCTGGTCACATTAATGAATGAGGAATTTCTTCTACATAGCAGAGATGGTTTCAGGATGTTATTGCTAAACTCATTTAGAAATAGTAAGGGAAGGCAAAACTGGAGGCATTCCTGTGCTTTTTGAGTCACGTACCAGCCAGTCCTAGACCAAGAAGGTTCTTTGCCAGACTGAGAGCAGCTGTGGGAAATGGGCAAAAGTCCTGCAGAGCCTGACATGCTTACAATAGGAAAATCAGAGAACACTTGTGAATTATTTGAGGGAGGAATAAATAAATACGGGCAAATATTGTTGCCTGACATTTTATTAAAGTAAAAGCACCTTAGGTTCAGGTGAGTAGCAGTCACAGAAGCAATTCTGGTATCTAAATGGCATTGCTGTTCATCAGCCCCACAAGATGGGCCAGAACCCATCTGGCCGTAATGAGACCTAAGGCTCCTGCCGGAGGTCGGTAAGGCAACTGTCACAACATGAGGATACCAGCTTTAGAAGAGTTTACCTGCTTTATAGAACATCCGTTGTGGATGTAACTGCACATTTTAATTTCTAGAAAAAGATTAATTATAAAAATTTGTCTTGGAAAAACCCCCAAACTACAAAAGAAAAAACCCTAACCGAGAGAATCACCACCTGAAAAGGAAGGTATGTAAAAGCCACACCAATCATTGTAGTATATCCAGGGAGTTGAAAACTGGTGAGGAAAATGCTGCCTTTATGTTATGGCTGATGGAACTGCAAGGCACACAGCAATGTCGCATTTTCACAGACAAATCTCAGCATGGGGAAGATGAAACCCTGCTGGTTGTTTGTAGAGTATCTTTGCAAGACTGGTTCCTGTAACATTACTTCACCAGAATGAGTTTTACAGAATTAGTTTAACATGGGTAGAGATCACTACATAACAAAGCCAGTTGGTGTGAGCTGGAGACTGTGGAGGAAAAAGCTTAATCTGAGCTAATACTGTGATGAAAGAAATCCCTGAGTGTATCCTAGATCAAATTAAAAAAGGTCTGGACAATAACCACAGTGGGAGCCACTAAATAATAAAACACTTTGTTTGGCAATTGTTTCCTCTCTGCTTGGATTGAGCATCTGCTTGAACGAGGTGATATGTGTAGCCCGTGGCGTTCGATGGGAGCAGCCACATATTATACCTCTAGCCCCTGCCCCACATTTTGGTCCCCAGGCTGCCAACATGAGCCTTTGAATCTTCGATATCCTTCCTTCCATTTGTTGCAAGGGAGAAACAGGAGTAGCATGGTAAGGGGACAGGCAAGAGTGGCCAGCCTGATACAAGAATGTCCTGGAATTTATATAAACTTAGTAAAGTTGCTTCATCCAAATAGCTTGAAAAAAAGTAATCTGAATGTGTTATTTAGAGGACTGTTGGGATGCCATGGAGAAAATTCCATATTAAGGTCACTCGTATTTTAGCCAGGCTTTTCCATGCTTTTCTGTCTGGGGTGTTTTAAAAGTGTATTGTAAAGAATAAAGGTCTTTATGTTCTGTTTTATGTAAGTCTTCTAAGCATGAGAAAATGTATGGAAAGTAAGATCATCTGAGGAACTCAAAGATGTAGACAAAGAACTACCTACAACATTACTTCTGGGTTGTACTATGTAAATACTAATTATTATATTTGGTAGTCAGTATTACATCTCAGGCTTTTCAGGCATGCTCAGGACAGGCAGATTGTTGTTTTGGGCATTGTTTTCTGCTGGAATTGTTTTTCCTTCCATTAATGCAGGTTATTTACTACTTGAACTTCAACTTAAAGATTGCTTGCCTTTTTTTTGTTTTTTTTCCTTCCTGGGAAATGATTTTCTGTTGGTATCATTAAAAAAATACAGTTAAATCCAGTGTAACTGGTATAGTACTGCAAGATATTTTTGCCAGCCCCACCCGTTGCAGGAATTCATTTACTTTTCCAGTCCTGTTGTTAATCATTATATTGACACAGAAAGTCCTCCCAAAAGCACTCTTTGGCAGATTGCATTAAATATGAATAGCAGATATTCATTACGATGTGTTGCCCCCAAGAGAACTCTAAACTATCTGCACTACTCATGAGCAGGCAAATACACTAATTCTCCAGCTATTCAAATTATTTTCAAATAGTTTAGTGTGTCTCTAATAAAAACAAGAATGTCTCTGTTTCCCTTAATTACTCAGAAGGTCAAAGACTCCCACATCTCACTTTATTTCATGAAATGGGGAATATTCCTGTTGGAGATTGGAGCGTGGTTAGTACATGATGGATTTTCTTCCGTTGGCATGGTTATTGAGTCAAGTGCTATCTGTAATGGACTGAAAAAAAAAACACCTCATCACTCTTTGGCACTCTGGAATCGTCTAAAATAGTATTATAATAGTTACATTGAATTAGGAAAAAATATATGAGTCAACCTGGTTTGATTATGTTGTTTGAGTTTTTTTCATACTTTCTAATCTTAGGGTAGCTGTCTCCTTTTTTCCCAGTCCTGTCTCCCTGGGAAGGCTTGCTGTGTGGTCATTTACATGTATCTGCAATTAACAGATGACTTTATGTACCTGTTCAGTGCATGTGTTGTCCATCTTTATTGAAAAGACAGAACATGTGTTTGCGTTCAGAAAGAGGGGGATAAACAGAACATGAATATCAGATTTCTTACCCACAGCCAATGTTGCCTCATGCTGGCAAGTCTGAGGAACAATGTCCAGATGGTACCCTGCAGATACCATTCATGACCCTGGAAACCACCATTTCTTTTCAGTTCTTCCTTTTGTTCATGTGGTTTTTTTTCCTAGTGGAGCTCTTCGTGCAGCTTGAAAGCATTCATGCTTTGATTATTAAAACTGTGTTATGTTGTCATTTTCAGATTCCACTTGATCTGAAACTATCGAAAATTTAAACTTGCTTTTTCATGCTAGAGCTTTTTTCAGTATTGCAACTTACAAAAAAACCCAGGAGCTCCTCTCTACTTGGTGCAGCTGGTGACTCCTGCCGTAGCACTGCCCTGCTGGGCTGGGTCCTCTGCACCCGGTGGATGCAGCCTACTTCGGATTTTAGTGGGCAGCATGCTCATCTGTGAGAAATCAGTTCTGGGTGTGTATGGACAGGAATTTGCTTCCTGGGAGGAAGCCAAATTTAGAAATTGTCTGCTCTGGCAGGGAAAGCATGTGGTGCAATACTGGCATGTGCTCCCTAATGGCTCTGTGCATCCCTCGTAGACAGGCTGTAGTCTGAAGGAGCCTGGCATTTGGAATTCAAACAGGAGCTGTCAGAGACTTGCTCCTTCCCTCTTTATGGGCCCCAAAGCAGGGAAATTCCCCAACAAAATGCCTTCTTACCGAAGGCTGGAAATATGTTTCTGCAGAGTATTGCAAATGACCTTTTCCTCTGCTCTGGCTCAACAAAAATAACACCCAGTAGCTCCCAGTACTGGGGACATCAGGAATGAAGAGGGAAGGGCTTGTTCTAGTCCCCCATTGTCGGCTCATGCTGGGTGACTCCTCTGTCACCCCTCCACCCAGTGATGGTGTGTTTGGTGTTGATTCATCCATCACATATGAAGCACCCAGTACATGTTCAAAAGGAATATAATGCCAGACTTTAGGTCTGGCAAGGTCGTGACAGCCAAAGTTATTTCAATGTCTGATGTGTTTCCAATCAAAATTGATAGGTGCAATCTTGTGAAATTGTTAATCATGTCCTAGTTCTTGGTATTAAAAGTGAACATATGCTTTCATTTTGCCAGCTTTCTGTCTGAAGGCATATGTTTAGCAGCTAATCATGTCGTTTTAACTACATGGAGAGTTTCCATTTAGTCATGTTGCCGTGTTCAAAAGCATGTCACCATGGGGATTGGGGGGGAATTTTGTAAATACCTTTTTTTTTTCTCTTTTTTTGAGCTAAAATGGGCTTTTTATTTTGCCTCTGTGCTGGCCTTGGTGAGAATTTCCTCCTTTAGTCTACTTGAGTTCTTCGTTTGTGTTTGCTATGGTTTTAGTAATATGTGGTGTTAAATTGGGAAGCCTTACTCAAGATTCAGCCAGAGCCAGATTTTCTTCAGGAGAGATCAGTTTATGGATTTCCTCAGGTAGAATATCTTCCCCCTTTGCCTATTTAGAGAATATGGGGAACAAGTTGTGTTATGTGGACTTTTCAGCTGTATCAATGACAACATGTTTCTCATTTAAAATGATAAATACCCACCCTATCTGATGAGCCCCGAAAGGGCAGGGAATCCTTGTTCCCTTCCTTTGTCCTTCAGCGCTCCGTTTCCTTTCTTACTGCCCAGAATAGGCCTACATCAGTAATATTCATAAATGATTTACAAAAGTAATTCCTGTGTAATAGCTTGGGACGTCAAGATTTTATGATGCTGCCAGATGTGCTATCAAACAAAATTATCTGGTTCAAAAAACTTGTGATAAATCTAGTCAGGGAAAATTCCCCAGGGCAGACTCACCCTCTACAAAAGTAACTATATCTCATAAAATTGTTAGATTTGCCTTTACCACATGTTTGAAATCAGACTTAAAGCAACAGTTTTATTCATATGAGAACCTAGGTTTGGTATAAACTAACAAACAGGAAGGACTGGCCTTAAGGAACAGAAAACTCTTTTCCTTTCAAAACACCACGCACACTCAGAGGAAATGTCAGAGTAAATATCAGAAATATTCGGAAAACCAGAACCTGCATCCCTAAGATACTCAACTGTTTTGTCTAGATAATGCATTTTTAGAAAGCAGTCATACCCTAAATATAGTGGGTCTCACCAGGGTTGGGCTGCTGAGCTCCTGATGGCTGAATCTGAGTACCCTGAGGTTGTGCAGTGAGCAACATGCCCAGCATCTTCACCGTGTGTGTGTTCGCTTCTTCGTGGTCTCAGCTGGGGGAAGTGTGTTGGTAGCAGGGTGTGTGTTTTGGCTGGGAGCTCAGGTTTTGAAGGAGGGGAAGCACTGGAGATGCACTGGAAATCCCTGTGTGGCCATGCCTCCATACTGGGGAAGGCTGGATAAAGGCAATCCGCCCTTAGCTTAGCTTTGCAGTTTTATGGTGGTCCTTACTTCTCAGGAAAGCCCCCAAGGATGTTTAGGTGGCTGCAAAAATGAACTTCACAGGTATAAGTACTTCAGTTATGCCAGAGGAGCAAAGGTTTTGAGCGTGACTTTCATCCCATAGTTCAAGGTGTTTGGGAGAGGGGCTGAAAGTCATGACTGGAAGCTTTGGGAGGAAAAATGCTGAGTTCAGGCAATGAAGGAGTTTGGCTCAACATTTCTTGGGAGGCCAGAGCAGAAGAGGAGAGGTGGGTTTGGAGGGCTTGCACTGTGCCAGGTCTCTGGGGACTGCACTTCTGCTTTTGGAGTACTCTGAGGTGTCCATGGGCTTGGTGTGCCGTGTGCTGTTACACAACACGCTTACAGCTTCAGTTAAGATGGAAGTCAGGTAATTCATGCAAGCAGTAGGTGTGGACCTCCAGGTAGAGCTTGGTCTTTGCTATTTTTTAGTGCTGGAGGCCAGTCAAATTTGATTTAACCTCAGCATTTGCTTTCCTGAGCTTCATATATTTAAATCGGAGACTTACACTAAGGCTCATACTCAACTTTTTAAAAGAAATTCGAACTGCAAGAAATAAAGAGGAGCAGAAAAAAAAGAGAAATACTGTGAAAAACTCAGAAAAATACTTGCCTCATCCTTTTAGGATGGATTTCCTCATCCTTTCTAGGGATGGATTCAGAGCCCAGCATGAGTGTACAGCTCCTGCAAGCGCTGTGAAGACTCTGCCTGTGGTCACAACTGAAGATCATTTTTTCCTGTATGTGTGCAAAAATCATGTAGTTGCTTCTTAGAAATTAAGGCCTTGATCTCCCAGCTAGATCAGTAAGAGCAGATAGCATTCACTCTGTAAATTTAAGACCTAAGATGCTTTTCCAAAGCTGGCTTTTACTAAAGATGTATTTTGATATTTGCAGCAATGTGGGCAATATAATTTGTGAGATAACATGGGGGGCAAAATGTATGCTTATGCAGTTCTCATTTCTCAAAGTTAAAAGTTTTCAGGTGTGTTTCAAGTCTTCCTGACATAACATACCTAACCATAACCTTTTACAASCTGTGATGTTTTTTCCAGTCAATTTTTTAAAATACCTAAAAATTACTTTCAATGAAGGAAATTCCGAAAGTCCTTTAAATACAGCTGTAATAGCATCCCTTTTTCCTCCCTGTGTTTAAAAATAAGAAGAAAGACATCCTTTACCAGTACTGAATACTCCAGGGAAGAAAGGTGGTGTCCTATGGCTGCTCTATGCAGCCTGCAGCTGTTACCAGAAGTTCTGCCCAAAAACCTCTGGGCTCTAACAACCTCTGCAACTGTATTTGCGGGAGAAAAAACTTGGCTCTGTTTTAAGATYGCAAGCATCCAAGCCAAAAGCCGGAGTGCTGTCCTTTCACAATCAGGTCTCTGTCAGTGGAAAATGCAGCGCAGTTTCCTGTGCCCCGTGATTTCTGTTGGGTACCATGCAAGCAGTGATGTTATGCCACCGTGGAACGCAGCATCTCAATGGGGCAATGCCCAGCCTCTACAGCAGAGCCAGTGGAAATCTCCATTCTTTCTATCCTTATTTTCTTCTTATCCTCATTCCTTCCAGCCACCGCGGGATACTTGTTTGAGGGTAACAACCCAGTAGGGAGAGGCACAGACGTTCATCTAGAGCCCTGAAATGAGGCCACGTTGTAAATCTGCAGACTTTGGAAGAATCCACGTGCATACCAGCACTACCTAAAAGCTATCAGCGAAGGCATTTGGTGGGAAGTAGAACTGTATCATGTAAAGAAATCTGTTTATTATATATTACTTTCGCATAGCAATTCCAGGATCAAGAGTTCTGTTATTTGAGAAATTAAATCCTGCGAGAATCGTTAAAAGTACAGAAATAGTGATGTCATTACAAAATTAACTAGCTATAAACCCACAGGGTGACATGTCGATTCATAAAGGGAATAGCAAAACATAATGCAGGGCACATCTGCTGCTCCGATTCCTGCAGAACCATCAGCCTATTGGTATCTGCAGACCACTTGAAATTGAACATCTGTTAGAAGCACTCAAAAAAGCAGCAGGAGAACCTGTACACCTTGCAAAACACTTTGCTGTCAGTAACATCATCGTTTCAATAGTGTATTCTTATGAAAATTGTTATAAGTCTCCTTCAAGTCCTAGATCTTCCTGGCATTGTTTCTTAAATAGCGACAGCATGAGTAATAGTAAAAATAACATGGACTATTCTAAAGACTTTCCTAACATTTTTATTACTTTTTATTTATGGTACCACTGCAACACACAGACTGCTATAGAGTTTTCAAACAAAGACGGATATGATCTCTGTTCCAAGTAGCTTGGAATCAAGAAAAGGAAGATTTATGAAGAGTAAGAGAAAAGGACATGACTTCTGGGCCAAGTGAAGGAGGTGAAGAAAGGCTCGCAACCTAGAAAGGGAAAGCTGAGTTTGGGGCTTCTAAAAAAATGCTTGGATGCTTAGAAACAAGACAGCCTGTGGAGACTGGCCTGCCTCTTATGAAGACCAGCAATAAGACACTGCAGCRTATTTCACAAAACCTATGTGCACGGTCAACAATCGATTAAGTATCGTAATTGAACTGCATTGTCTTACCTCTTAACCAGTCAGGATGACAGCGTGTTTCTCCAAGCTGTGTGGCCCAGCAGAGTCCAACTAATTTGCAATTTTCTTCCGTTTAAGAAAACCAGAAATATATTTAAGCCAGAGAGAGAAAGATTTCACTATTGATCAGCRGTGGTTGGTGTTGCAAAGTGACCTGACAGACATTTGGAACGCATCAGCTGCCTCATGCAGCAGCAGCCAAATATCTTGAAGCACAGTTTACTCTCTTTCATTTTTATTACTTGCAGAAGAAGCAAACTCTGCCAGCRTGTTATTAGAAGGGATGTTTGCCATTTTAATACGTAATTACTCACACAAATTCGATGAAAACATGTTTCAATAGCTTTGATTTTTAAATAGGTAATTGTATTTACTTGTAGTAAAAATGCGAATCATAGTTKTAAGTTATTTGGGAAAGTGAATTAAAACATATAGCACAAGTCACAGAAAATGCCCAGTTTTATTCCACAAGTATCAAAGTATTGTATTGAATATATTCCCCATTTCACTTTTTGTAATAACCAAAGAATTTTTTACCTTGCTGCCCAAGATGAAGCTGGAGCCTTCCAYAGCCAGGGTGAAGCCTAATTGAGGCAGTCCAACACTAGTGCAAGTGTGGAGAGTACTGATGTGGGCAGTTTAAACAGGATTTCTGCCAAACCTTTGTCATCGTTCTGAAGCACTCTGTGTGTGTGCCAGGGGTTTCTAATAGTGCTGAAAATTTTAYGCATGGACAACCCAGAATTTATAAACCTAACGAAGTGTGCAAAGGAAGAGCAGTAACACTAAACCCAGAGTGAGATATGTGCATTTTTTTTTCTCCTGAGATGTTGCTTGGTAATCCATTTTTTAATCAGTTCTGTACCCGTGAAACTTCTTTGGCTGTCCAGAAGTCTCCATAGTTAAAATTCCAGTAAGAAAGCAAGGAAGTAATARGGAATATGTGGCCCTGTGCGGTAAACTTTGTTTGTGGGGGGGAAAGTAAAAGTGTTTCAGAGTGTGTTAATAAAGTTGTTAAAGATGCTCTCCTGAGGTCCTGTGGCTGCAAGGACACTCTGGAGCTGATGCCTCTCTTTTCTCATCAGATATACTGAGCACATTTTGGGGTCTAGCAGGTTCTTCTCTTTGGAGGAAAAGTGTAATTTTGGGGTCAGATCTGTTGTTTGAGRCTAGCAGAGTGGAGCTATATCACAAAAGGAATCCAATGCCCGAAGTCCCTTTCCTTACCTGAGCTTCGAGTCATGGTTCATCKGCCCATCAGCCAGGAGCTCTCTCTTTAATCTTTTTCTTTACTTTCTTGCCCCTGCAAGTTGTGTGGTTGTGTCTGGTTTTATTTAATTGATTCATGTGGTGTTTCTGTGCTTCTGTGCTTTTAATTCCATACATTTAATTACAGAAAATGTTTCTGCTCACTCTTGCATTGCTGAAGGAATTGCTTTGTATTTATCCTCAAAGTGGAAGGGTGGCATCTTCAGTGAGGTATTGTGTTTGAAGTGAGAGGGATGCAGAAGTGTTTTCTTAGAAGGTTATGCTGATTCTTGGCAGCCAGGAAAAGGGGAAGCACAGTCTGTGATGGGGCTCATGCCTGGACAATGACACAGGAGCTGGCTCCTGGGATCTGGTGTAAAACAACTTGTAAAAGTGTGGGACATAGTGCACAAATTCAATTTCCAAGTTGCTCTGAGATGACTCCAGCCGAGGGGAGCTCTTCACCTCTCTCTGCCAAGCACTGGTCATCCTGCAAGGGTAATGAAGAAGGTGTTGCAGCCACGCTGCTGAGTCACATCACCTTTCAGTTTCCAATTGCAAGGTTGATGGTAAGCGTGTGTGACCATTTGCGAAAAATGCTGATCCTTTTCAATTGGCTATCGGTCTGGAAAGTTGGGAACCATTGACCTAATGTATGTCTCTAAGGTCAGGGAGACCTATTTCCAAGGATTTGTGCCCGGGATCAGACATCAGCCTGCTAGGAAGAGTATGAAGAAAGGTTGCTGTCACAATGAAGTATGACTTTGTCTTAGGATGGACTACTTTTCCCTTATTTTTTCCCCAGAATGCTTATTGTGCCTGACCTGATTTTAGAATATCTTGTATTTTACCAGGCACAACAATACTTTGGATCAAAATTGTATACAAGGAGAGATGTCACAGGGTGAAAGTGGCTTCAATGAGTTGCAGATCCAACAAGGAGCAAATTTCTTTGTGAGCCTGTAAATTGCTTTAAACAGAATTGCTCCCCAAATTGTTGGGAATCATGTGTTCATCTCTGTAGCCATGTATGCCTATGTAGAAAGTGAATAAAATCCTGCTGCTGTACTGGGTGGCTCTCTGCATGGACATCACTGACTGCAGAACAGCCAGGTTGGGTCTGTCCATCTCGATGTTTACTGCAGGTCTTTGCAGAATGACCTTGGACTGGACACCTGTGCCAGTATTTTTGTGTTCAGGAGGTGAATTGTTAAATTATTTTAGACAATGTTAGTCTCAGTCAGCCCACGGAGTTTCTTTCCTAGTAAAAGGTTATTATTTTCTGTGCAGTGTTTGTATTGGAGCAGAAGGTCTGGGAYGACTGGGGGAAAAGGGTGAAGGAGGGCAGCTGGAGCTGCTAGAAGGATTGCTGGTGTTTCTGAGGGAACAGACTTCACCTGTGGCAGACATTTGTTATAGATTCCCTCTAAGATCAGGAAATGAGTACAGTCATCGCTTTGTAATTAACTGTGAGGGGAAAATCTCAGGAGATGGCTAAAACAGATTTGTCCACTTAGAGAAGGAACACCGTGACTTAACAGGTGTATGGTGCCTGTACTGCACTACTTAGGAGTTCTTCAGGCTCGGCTGCAAACAAAATATTATCTGGCTATAATAACATTGTGAACCCAAAGACCTTAACTGGTTTCATTATCAAGTGAGTGCCTGAGGGGAAATACACAGATGGAAAGGCATTCCTTTCCTTTGGTATAATGCTCTCGTGCCAGAGAATTTATGGCCAGGACGTGGTTGGCCCTTGCATGAGCGACTGGTGGGGGAAATACAAGAAGTCATTCTGGTCTTTTTGTTTTTTGGTTGTTGTCTTGCAGCCTGTTTAGGAGGTAAGTTTTCATTRCCATCCCAAGCTTGGGGACAGCATAGCTGTATGCTGCAAGCTGCGAGGTGAGGTTTGTGCCCGCCCCTTCTGTCTGCTGTGGAATTTGTTCTCTCCCTGGGAAATAGGGAGGGAACAGACATGCTAGGAAAACACACAGCACCCTGACAGGTGGATTTAGGCTACTGTAGGTCAGAGTGATGCTCAACTGGCATTATCTTCTTAGAATTTGGTTTATTGCAGGGTGTGCTGGAGGGCTGATCAGAAGTGGTCCCCTAAAAGCGAGGAGGGGGTGTGTATGTGTTTTGTTTTCTTTGCTTTTTGTTTGGGYGTTCGGGGTTTTTTGTTTTTTTGGGTTTTTTTTACTTTTTCTGATGCAGAGATAGATCTTGGAAAAATCAGCTCTTTGTTGTGTATTCCCAACCTCTTTATTGTCTGGAGATAGCATCTACAAGGCAGAGCKCTAAAGCTCGGGCAATCTGTAAGGCTACATGTAAGGGGGAAAAGAAAAAAGAAAGCAAGAGATATTAACTCATCATTTAGCTAGCTGAGGTGTCCATACACTTTTCCAATTCATGAGTTACCCTGTGGTTTCTCAATTATAGTTGTCAGAAGAAAGGTATGAAAGCTACGTTTTTTAAATCCATGACCAGAGAGGCTGATGTTCCCTGGAGAGGAGTCTGGTCTGTCCATTTTGGAGATCCTGAAGATGAAGATGCAGAGCACGTTAATTGGTTGTTTAAAATACTATTATGTTTTTCAGAACTAAATAAATACACAAAGATGGAAATTGGATGCAGCATCCATGTTGCATCTGTGAGTGTGTGCATGCACATTTAGACTTAGTCAAGAACCCCAAAGGTATTGAAGCAAAAACTAAATAAATTATGAAGTTGTGGCTCAATTGTAAATGTTAATGTTTCTGTGAGAGACTGAAGAAGTTCTTTTATTATTCAAATTGGCTTGTTCCTTCCTTGTTTATCAGTTTGCCCTCTTTTTGAGCATTATATATGATTTCGCAGTGAAGAGTTCACAAATCTTAAAATGTTGTCTTCTTGTCAGTGACACTGGTCATACTGCAAAGGTCTTTTTAGAATTTCATACAGATGAAATAGCTTTGTTTGTTTAAAAAGGTCAGAAAAAAGGTCACCAGAATCTTTTATTGTTGGCAAAGCTACCTATTCTTTTTCTTAGTCTGGGTCGTAAAAACCGCGGAACAGAACTGCTTTCACTGAATTTATTGATTAAAAACAAGCAACCGCCCCCTTTCCTCAGCCTTCCTCCTTCTTCTAACAGACATCTGGCATGGAAAACGTAAGCTAAGTATTTTTATCAAGGCTATAAGAACCCAGAGTCTGCTACGATGGCTACTGCAGGGAAGCACAAGAACAAGGAGCTTCAGCAGCTCTGCTTAAAGCCACTTCTTAGTTTGAAGAGGATGTTTTGCACAAGTGTTAAAATTCAATGCCAAAGTGTATCTTGATATTAGCGTACTGTACATTGAAGCCTGTAGTTAACTGCACCCACCTGTATGCTAGCATTTTTCTGACTCTTGCCATCCTTTAAGATGTGTGTATCTGAGGATCTAATCCATCTAAGCTTCTGGACACCATGAACTACAAATGAAGTCAGAGAGCTGCAGGCGCACAGCTCCTGGCAGGATTATGCACCCAGTGAGCTATTGCTCTCATTATGTTGCACTGCAATATATCATCAGTGTGAAACATCATCCTAATGATGCATTAGTGTAATACATCATCAGGGGAGTCCCACCAGTAATGTATTACTCCAAGTATGGTGCTACTCAGTAAGAAAATCATCTCACAGTCCTTGTGTTGTTTCAGAACAGCATGAACGGAGGCAAAATATGTTGCTTAAGATTGATGCAGCTTCCCAATTTCATAACTATGTTAATGGTGGGGGTACCTTCTCTATGCTCTAAGTTTGTGATTGTGTTTTCAAAGAGGTGTATTTGGGCTGTCTTTGGTTGCATTGCTCTTTGGAAGGAGCAGGAATTGTTTCTTTAGATGGATGGCTGGAGGGCTTCAATAGGAAGCTGTAAATCTGCTGCCCGAGTGCCTGTTGTATAGTTCCTGAGGATGGGGAAAGGGTTTATGAAAACTTGGTGCCAAAATTTGCAATTTTAAGGATTTTTCTGGTGTCATCCTATACATCTTCCTGTTTCAGTCATATGGAGTAAGATAAATACGTTTAAAAAGCACTGTCTTGAAAAAATTAAACCACTCCATTTCATGTCTCAACCTACTGATTTGCTTTGGTCTGCAAGATCCTATAGCAAAACAATCCTTCCCATGGGAGTTGTCTCAAGGGCGAGATTTACTTCAGGGGGAGAGGCAATCAGGTGGCTTTGCTTTATGCTTTTGAATCACAGTTATGATGCTGTGAGGTGCTCCATGGGATTCATGGGATTACAACAGTCCCAGGGACTGCCAGATGGAGGAAGGTAGTTGCTAGTGGTCCACGTAATAGAATACAAGGACTGCACTACTCCATATGACAAATCTGTAGTAGGATTGAAGGGAATATTAACTGCAAAATAGACAGTTCTGAAACATGCATTTTATACATGGCCAGTGTTTTCTAAAATGATTTTTGGATGCATCAAGTTTACAGGTGCAAGACAAGGAAACCTAAAGGGATTCTGAACTTCAGTGTGCTTTTGAAGCTGCAGTGCGTATTTTCGATGATGAAATGCTGCACATGAGTTATTTTAAAAAAAAAATCTTCCTAGTCACAGAAAAACTTCAGCAAAAGCAGGGAACGGTTCTTGAGTAGGTTGAGCAAAATTCGRTCTCCCTTTGCTTTGCTTCTTGTTCTCCTATATTACCATATAACTGGACTGAGGAGCATGATTGTGGCCTTCTTGGGATGTCAGTCACCCCGTTTTTTTTCCTGTCATGCTCCCATAAGGTCTTTACCAACTGCTTCTCTCTGTGTACCCATGTCAGTAAGACAGTATGACAACATGACTGTTTTTGCAGGAGTACCTACTGAGTCTTCTATCACTGCAGGAAAATGAAGATTTTTTTACTGCTATACCTTCTTTCATTCATTCACAATGTTGTTGCTGTCCTGGTCCAAAGTATGAACATACTGGTGTAACACAAGGAGTACTTTGCTGGTGTCATTCTTTTTCTGGTTAAGTGTTCTCTCGGCTTATTTAGGCAGCAAAAACAGTATTCCAAGCCAAAAGAACTTCAGTTGTAACTTTCTTGAAGCCTTATTTGGGCAAAGTATGAATGGCCTTAAAAGACAGTAACTAGTTTATTTCGTGAAGTGGTGCCGGGTTATGTTCATTGTCACAAATCACACCATCCTCAACATCAGGGTCTTCCTCACTGCCATAAGGAATGAAAACCTGCTCTTTTCAAGTTCCTGCTTGGGACTAGTTTAGGGTCCAGAGGTCCCAGTTGTCTCTCCAGAAGGATACCAGCACAGCACAGCTCCTTCATGGTGCTGCAGAAGCAGCAGAAGGAATAAGCCTTTGCCTGTACCTCAGGCACGGGCAGAAGAGTTGCAGCCTGATGACTCTCTTCCTAGTGTCAGCACCATGTCTGTCTGATAATTGCCTTTGGTTTTACATAGAAATTAAGATCAGCCTTGTTGTCTGCATTAAATAAAGAAAATCCAATAAGACAAAAAACTATCYATCAAAAAGCAGGAGTTGAAAGGCAGAGATCATTTAATGAGTTGATCTTTACAGTTTTTAAAGTTTTAAGATTAAAATCACTTCTTTGTTTCCCTGCTGTTGTTTGAAGTCAGGTTTTCTTTCTCAGCCTGTCTGAATTCAGACCCAATAGTAAATAGTTTTCATCAACAAAAATTAAAAATATGATAAACTTRTCTTCTGATTTGACTGCTGCTTAGGGTTTATTTTTGACCTTAGATCTACTCAGCTCATGTCTTGGAGCCTTCTCGTTGGAGAAACACTGCCCTTCTCTGTGTATACAGAGAGTGTAATGAATCAAGAATTGCTGTAAATATTGTTTGCAGAGTGAAGTGTTTCTGGCAGATTCCCTCAGCTTATTGCATAGTCATATATGGCAGGTTATTGTGTTAATAGATTATTAAACTCTGCATGTGCCCTTTAACCTTCTGTGAACTTTGCTCTTGTCTTGTAGAAAGAATTAACTAAATCCAAATTAGCGGTAGGCAGTCAATCAACAGTGATGTGGGGTTTTTGACCTTACCCGTACGTCCTGTTGCATCGCACTGTGCTTTGTTCTTCCATCMGGCTGCACCGTGACTCAGGCATAAACATGACACGTCAGAAATATAACGTGATGTGACACGGCCAACAAAAATATCAGTTAAGGGTTGTGTGGATAGTTTCAATTCATTCAGTTCATGGGTTATTCGTTGTCCATTCATGTGTCGATAAAGGGTTCAGTAGTTTTCAACTTGCTGGCTGTTAAATGAAAGGGAAAACAAAAAAAAAAAGCACCAAAGCAAAGAAAGGATRGCAAAGACCCTCATCCGTCAGCTGAGTTCCCACTGTGTTCAGTGCCCAGGCTTTCTGCTGTGGTTCCAGCTGGTGATATTTGGAACCTCTAAGTTAATTGGAAGGAGAAATTTCTGCAGCTAGCAATGTAGATATTCTGGGGAAAAAAAACCATTGCCCCGGGGGAGGAATGATATTTGAGCAGATTTATAGTGCTCCGAGTGTGCATATGAATGAGATGATGGCCGTCAATGTGGCTTGATGCTGTGGGGAACTGTCAGCTTTGCTTGGGTGGAAGGCGATCTGTGGAGCGGAGCACTGAGAATGATGGGAAAATAATGATAAAAATTAAATCGGTTTTAAAATGGGATTAAAAAATTCTTAAAGTATGTAAAAGCAGACTCTCTTTTTCCTCTGGAGGGAAAGGAAGTTAGATAAACGCCTCACCTAGACGAGCATCACAGACTCAGTCTGCTAAATATGGGGCAGAGGGGGAGGTTGCTGTGCATAGAGACCTCTCTGCTGCATTTAGGTGAAAATCACCCAAACCAGAATTTGAAATATTCTGGTTTATTCTGCTCTGGCAAAACATGTTGCTGGTTTTGGTGCATATGGAAAGGTCACAGTGGTACAGCGCAGTGAGAGGAGGAATTCACTGAGGACCACAGCCAGGCCAAGCCAAGGGTTGTGTCTCACCCTGGACCACGTTTTAATAATAAGTCCGATACCCTCCGCTGAAGCGTYATTCCTTGCCATGAGGGTGCTGGATGTGACTGACACCCATGTGGGGCTGTGGCGCAGTCTCCCACCTTGCTGTGCGGGCTGGAGCACGCTGGTGGCCAGCATGCCAAGAGGGGCGATGGATGGGTAGGGCAGGTTTATTAATTACCTTTCTTTGACAGAAGAATTGCATTTTCCGCATAGACGCTGAGAGAATGTTAAGTGGGTTGGCCAGCAGTTTTAAGAATTGCTTTTGAATCACTCCTTTCACTTTTATCTTTCTCAGCTTGAATAAATCTCTAGAGGTTGCTAATTACAGCATGTTTTCTGTAGCACTGGAGTGGCATGCAGCACATTTTTAACCTCGCCTTCCACAGAGGTTTGGCTTCCCTTGGTGTGCGTGTGGAGKAACAGTTGTGTGTTGCTAAACTCTGTCATTCAGAGGCCCTTCTGTTTTTAAATATTTCTCAGTGCAGCCTGCTGTCATTTACAGTGAGCCTTTATTGAGATCATTAAACGGAAAGTTTAAGATTAATTCCCTTTCAGGGCAAGAGGAGGAGGATAAATAACCAGTCCTGCTCAGTGTTCGTTCTTAATGACTCCAGCACAGTGTGAAAGCGTAAACAGTTTTGACAAAAGGTGTAATTGATTGTTTGGGTTTGACTGATCACTCAAAAATGTAGCGTATCCTCATTCAGAAGGTGCTCTGTAAGGTAATGAATGTGATACTGTTAGAAAACAGGGTCTCGTGCTAAGCAAGGGCGCGGTTTCGTGCTGAGGCTCTGCTCGTGGCCAGGCTGGTGGCTGCTGGGAGTGCTGGTGGTGCTTCAGCCTCCTGCGCCGTGGTGGCTGCTGCCTCTTTTCTTGGGTGCCCCTCTTATCCTTGGGGAGCCAGTTCAGAGAACCAAACTGCTACCAAATGTAAGGAAAATTAAAAATGAAATGTTTTCTGCCAGTTTAGATCCCTAAATTGCCATATCAATGACCCAGAAAAGATGAACACTGGGGCTGGCATGAAGGGATGGGATCTCGCAGCCATGAGCTCAGGAAGGTGGAAGCTGGGACATGTTGTTCAGTGGTAAATGGCCTGTAGATGTGCAAGCTGAATTCCAGAGTATGGTGGTGGGACACGCTAACAGGAAAGGTAACCGGTGGTGTGGTTATCCGTAGGCTTTCTGCATTCTCCARCTGCCACCTCTAGTTTATTGGGAATGAATACTAGCGCTTTAAAGACCACCTACTGTTTGCATCCTCTGATGCCCTGTGGGTGTATTCATTCTGTTCACATCATGTCTAGATCTAACCTTGTCTTTTTCTGTCCCCTTTTCTTTTGTGAAGTTTTGCTAAATGCTTCTCTTTCATCCCTTAATGTGCTAGTTTTATGCTGATTTCTGTGCCTCCATGATTTCCCTGTCAGAAGTGTGGGTGATAAGCAGATCAGCAGTATGTTAGAGATGAAATAACTTGTTTTTACATATCTGTGGAAGAGTGCTGCATATCCACAAAGGGGATGTGCAGCAATAAAAAGTGAGAAAGTACAGGAGGAATGCATGGAGCACCAGTGAATGGAAATGCCTGAGAATGCAAGTATTAAATTCCTGCCATATGAAAACGTTCTGGATGCATACAACAAACAGAAGACTCGTATAATGCTCACAACCTTAGGATGTCTCTAGGAATGTAGGACTGTTTGAAAAGCTGAAATTGGGCCAGCCCATTCATGTTATGACTTTGTAATGCCAGTTCTGTCTCTCTTGAGCTTAACTAATCCTTTCCTCTGTCGTCTCACAAAATCAGAAGTAGAACACCTGCAGGGGACCACAAGGAAAGATTGAACAGTTATSTGAGCAAGTGAGTGGTACCCTTTAATGTTTAGGTGATAGACTGAAAAGGATAGCTATCCTTTTGGATATCTTTTGGAACTATCTAGTTTTTGCATGACTAAATAATATTTTGTGATATTTTTGCTATGTATTTTGTTTCACAGAATATTTGTGACGTGAAGGGAAAAGCAGTACTACTGTGGTRTTTGAGGGTGGTAGGTGATTAGATATAGGTATAAGCAACATCATGAAAGGTGGCCAAGGTCAAGATCCATGTGGTTGAATCAGGTGTGAAAAACCCACTGGGTGACCAAAACCTGACTGTGTCTGTGGCTAGGTGATAACTCTTCTGAATCTCTGGATCATTCCTGCCTCAGGAGTGCTGATGACTCTGCTTTGGCAGGCAAAATAAATTGAGGGGTATTCATCAAAAGGATTGCTCAATGATAAAAATAAATTTTGTGGAAAAGAAAGTTGAGGGTAGAAACTGCTCTGAGCTTCCTCACCAGTCAGTGCACGCACATACATAGTTCTTGTCTTCATTATAGATAGGGATGGAATTCTATGGCTGAAGAGTATGTTTATGCCTTAGGCAGAGGATTGTTGAATAGCTGGGAAAAAAAGCTTTCCTGCTTATCGGAGGGACACTGTCAATGCCCTGCTGTTTGTAGCATCAGCACTTAACGCCTGGTTAGCTGCTTCGTATCTTAGTGCACGTTGCTTTGTACTTCCCAGTGCTGCTGCCTCCTCCTCTTCATTCCTTCTGTTCTTCAGGTTCTGGGCCATGGAGTGTAGCTGGATAATAAGGCTGATATTAGAGGAGAAGGGGTCAGAAGTACAGTTTATCTATTTGTGTTTCCTTTTCCTTCATTGTGAGTTCATCCACTTGAGTTTTTATTGCTGCACACATCTGGGATTCTTCCTACGGATGATGTGAAGTGTTTCCAATTTCTCCTGCTGAACAAATTGAGACCTAGACTTGCGTCTTGGGCTTTTTATTTTTCGTTCATTTGGTTGGCTATGTGTGTTTTCTTTTTTGTTTCTGATTTTCAGAATATGGCAAAGTACCCGGAGGATAGATKATTTTGTTTGCCCTTTTCTGAGTCAGTTTCAACTGGTCAACCTCCTTTTGGAATAAGTGGGTGCCAGAAGTTTTGATGTCCCATAAATACTTCCTTAGCATCATTTACTGTCGCAAGTATCGACTTCCTACTCCAGTTTCCGTATGTGAGAGATGGTTTTCTCTGTGACTGGTTTRTGTGGTAATTGTATGTTTAACTGGTCAGCCATAGTGATCATAAATTCCTGTAAGTCTCAGATTTTCAAGTGCATCCTGTGCCCTTTGTGGGTGACCTATATTTTTATTTGTTCATRTGTGAACTTGAAATGAGATGATACTGGGAGGCTGGTTATTTGAGGTTGAGCCTCCTTTATCAATTATTGTGCTTTACTCTCTGGAACTGATCTGGTGTGGTGTTCACTTAACTAGTACTGTTCTTCTGACAACCTTTGTCGTGGATATTGTTAATATTACACACTTTTCCCCCCGTTACTGACAGAATTTCAGCAACACTGGATTGAAACCAAATCCATGTTAAATTGCCGTAGAAATATCTGTAATTGCTGATAGCTTCCCATCTACAATTGCTTTTTAGGATAGATCAACCAGCTTTTTAATCTAGTTTCTTCTCTATTGATTATGTCCACTGATAATTTTTAATTGGAATGTCATGTAAAACTAATTCAAATGCCTGACAGTAGTTTTAAGTGTGTTATTTCCCCAACAGTATTTCCAACCATATGTGTAATGATACCAAGCTTATGCAATAATTCTTCTTTTCCGTAATACTTTGTTGATTTTCATTAGTTAAGCTACCAACCCTTAATTCTTTACCAATTGCATTTATAACAGCTTTTATGTTATTTTGCCTGAAATCAATACCAGGTTAGCTGATCTATAAATACCCAGCTCATCCTGATTGCCCTCTTAAAATACTGGCAGAAAATAATCTTTTTCAGCTGGCTTCAGCTTCTCTCCCCTAGCCTAGGAGACACAATGAGATCATGGACAAACTCTACCATGTCCTGCTGCACTGTCCCTGTGAGTGGCATTTTAGCATGTATCCTGCAGGCTGGCTACAAGAAGTATGTAAATCRGCAGGAAGCTATGGAAAGGAAAATGATCATATAAAAAAAAAAAAATTATTTCACTCTGTCTCTACTATCAGTGTGTCTGTGAAGTGTTGGTACATGATGATGATGATCCTTGGACTCATAAGTGGCATGATGCTCTCAATCCTGTAAACCTGATGGCATCTCAAAAAATGTACATGAAGCACGAAAGATGTAAGATTGAAGAAACTATAGAGAACGACAGGTAAAAGTCACGTAGCCTTGCCCATTGGGTTGTCAATCACTGAGGAGCTCTTTGCTCTGAGTAGCAGATAGCAAAAATAGTGTGTTTGAGGTGGTATGGTAATGAGCACACTTGCACATAGATAAACATAGACCGATTTCCATGATGGAAGAGGAAAGATGTGGGAATACAGATGAGAAAAATCTGTGGGMTTTGATGCCAGTACATTTCTGTATTTGGCTTGAGGAAAGCTAATGCAGAATTTGACACATTCTTTTAGGTTGATTGGAAATTTGTCTTCCTCCTTATTTTGAAAGCAGTTCTGAACTGGACTATAATTGTCAAAGTGAAAAAAGGAAATCCTGTCTTCTCTGCTATTATGGCTTAAAGCACTTTTTCAATTAAATTATCATTAGGGTTACATCATGAAAGGTATCAACATAATCCGTTTAAGTATATCTTATAAGGCTCTTTACTACCAAGAAAAATCTCCTGTCTTTCAGGTACCAAAGTTACAGGAATTAATCAATCATGGACTCCAGGGGAAAATTCAGCCTTGATGTAACTCAGTAGTAGGCATTCATTTATTTCATGCCTCGGCGTGTATCTTTGTCTGAGCTAGGATTTTATATTTGTATTATCACAGGACTTTTGTGCAGTTCTTGCATCAGGCTATTACAGCGAGCACAATAACCACTCTGTACACCAGCATTCCCTGCTATTTGTGTTTCTATTTGATGTCGTTTTTTCACTTTACCTGGGGAGTATTTTTGCCTGGAGGAAACGACTGAGAAAAGAGGCGTATTTGAAAAGCCGGGAATCAAAGAAGCAATAAAAAACATTTCTGAGCACAGTGAATGATTAGGAATTAACTCACTGTGTCATAGCTGGAGAGTATTTATTGCATGTAATTGAAAATTTTCTCTCAGATAATACTAATTTTTTTTAAGACCTTTGTGGGACAATCAATCCTACCATATCTTGTCTGGTAGCCTCAAATACATATGTTTTTATTTTCAGAAAACTTCAGTGTGGTGAGGGCTATAATTRTCTCCATGTTACAGCTGGGGAACTGAGGCATGGAGTAGCTTGTATTTAAAAAACATTACCATTCACRTTGTATTAGGAAGTCATTCCTGCTTGTGTGGGATTTCTTACCAGGAGAGAAGTTGGGAGCTTCATAAGGGTCTGCCAACAATTTTGAGATTTAAAATCTTGTGGAGGAATAGACTTTCTCCTTCTTTTTTTTTTTTCCTTTTGCTTTCTTTTTCTTTTCTTGCTCCACCTCCCAGTCGATAATTGCTCCACCCCCCAGTTGATAAGCTAGAACTCCTGTGTGGGAGGAAACATTGCCAAGTACTGCCCCATGACACAGGATGGTTCTCCAGCAGCTGACCCAGAATTTCCCAGTGAGGTTGGGGTGGGATCTGTTGCCATTTTCATTCCGTGCTGTTCCAGACATCATAAACATGTCTAAGTTGCAAAGATTTGAATATGTGAATAGAAGGCAGTTTCAGAGTATTGCTATTTATGTATTTGTTCCTGCTGTGTAAGGTTATCCATCACAAGTGAAGAAATTTTTGATAGACCTTATCTTTATGTAGAGTGCAAGTACAGTACGTTTTGGTTCTTCCTGTATCATTTTTTAGAAAGGCAAACTGCAAATGAAAGCCAAAACAAATCAAAACCTCTATGATTTCCTGATGTAAAATAACATTTCCAATTTTAGAGAACAAATGTTTAATCAGTCTGCATCATGCAATCATGGAAGAGGAAAGCTAGCATTTTTATCTTAGAAAATATGTAGTGCTGGTTGTGACCTAGAGCTAGGACAAGGCTGCTAGTCCTACAGAAAAAAAACCCCAAAYAAAACCCTAAAAACCAACAAATTTTCAGTTGCTGGAGCACARCACCTCTGCATTGTGTTGGAGCAGATTTTGCCTTAAAACAACCACTATTTTGAGTGAGTGTTTAAAACCACTAATTTGTAACTGTAAAGATTTTCAGTTTAATGTCTGCCAAATGATGGCCTGTGGACCGGCTTTTAGAAGTAGGACATTTTCTTTAGTGTTATCAAGAATCTGCATCCCCCATGAGTTTCAAGGTGCTGTAATGGCATGATCCATGTTCAGAACAAACTGCAGCTCCCTATTTTAGCTTTTGTGTGATCTCTTGTCATCTCTACGTTCACTGTCCCAAACATTGTAGTGCTTTCTGTCCAGCCATCCAGGTCTTTCTCAGCAGTGTCTCTTGAACTTGTATTTTCCTCCTTCTTCATATAAATGATGTCAAACCCTCTTGGTTTGCCTATTTACCTGGAGAATTAGAAGGCAAGAGTGTTTGTGTAAGCGGGAGTTTGTCAGTGCCATCCTCAGTGCTGCCTGCATGGAACTCTGCCATGGCTCCCGTGAAAGCTGCTGATGGAGATGAGCAGGATGCCGTCAGCGGTCGGCGTGCTCCTTCTTCAAAATTCAGCTGTGTATTTATCTCTCAGAAACACTCAGGTCTTTTGTGAAACCGTGTAAGCTTAATTTYGAGCCTATAGCTGATCGTTTTCTCTGTTTGATGTGAGCTAGTCTCTTGAGGTGGCTGGCGTCCTGGAGTGAAGAGATGGAAGTGAGAGATCTGCTAAATCTGCTGTTGCTTAGCGTCTCTGCCTTTGATACTGTCTCCAGAGACTGCACTGATCTCTTCTTTTCATTCAAGAGTCTACATCCTCGCTGGGGTTTTGATGGGAGATTCCTTTAAGGCATTTTGTACTGACAAGGTTATTTTTTCCATGCACATGCAGTAGAATTTTGCAGAAACCTTCAAAGAAAGGGGTTTTTTTGCCGCTTTTGAACTGAGTTCACAGTTGCTAAGGTTCTTTGTAAAATTACCAAGAAATAAATCATATGAGCGGCTTAATTAACAGTAAGCTAAGATGAAAGATGCATGTTGTTTTTCTTACAGTTACACAATTTTTTTCATAGATATCTATGGATGTTGAAAAGTAGCAGCTAGTAGAGCTGCCTGGTTTTTTTTTGCTGAACACAACCCCTAGTGAGCACTGGCATTAGGCATTTAATTTGTACATTAAAAGAAGAACCTGTGTGTTGCATGGAATTGCTGTCTTTGCAGACTTCTGCCTTTGCCTATGGATGAGGTCATAMGTGTTGAAAACTCCAATAAAGCTTTTTTTTTTTTTGACCGAACAGTTTCGGAATTATGCTTTGTTGCAAGCCTGGGAAGATGCTATTTTGAGGGATTTTTCCTCCTTTTTGCATGAAAGATTTTCTTTCTTAGAAAAAGAYAAGACAAATCAAAGATGTGAGAAATCTTTATTGACTGCGTTTCAGCTAGTATCCTAACAAGAAAGGCTTGCAGCATCTTGGTCATGTGTASGTAATTTTGCTTATCTTTTAAGGAAAATCTCAGTGTTTTTGCATGAACTAAAACTGGTTCATAGTTTCATTGAAAAATTATTCTGGGATTTGGTTTGAGACCCAGTGGAGGTGATTGCTCTGAAGAACAACGTTTTTGATTTTTCTCTTGTACAACATTCTATTAGAGACAACAAAAAAGTGTACTGACGAGATTAATCTTTTCTGTGCTGAATTTCCATAATTTTAGAGTTGTTCTCCATGCTCTACCTGTATGTACCACATGGCCAAGCAGGGCTGCTGATTCAGCTGTAGGCACAAGGAGAAGTGCATAATCCAGCGTTATGTTTGCTCTGTGTTGATGAATTGCATTTCAGAGTCTGCAGCTATGGATAACTGCATGACAGAGCCAGATCTATCCACAACAAAGTCAGRTCTTCTGACTTTTTCACAGGGAAATGCTGAGAAGTTTGAGTGGGAACAGCTAGAATAATAGGCTGCAGTGATACAGCCCCTCCATCCTTGTTATGGGAATTATCTCTGAAGTGTGGTGCACTGATTTCCATTCGCTGTAGTTATTAAATATTCAAAACAGGGGATTAGGGATATCATGGAAGTGCAGACAGATCCCTCTAATGATAGTATGACTGTCAGGAGCATGCCAGTATGTGTCAGAGAAAAATTGCAATCCAGGCTATTTAGATCTGCGATAAGATCTTATTCTAGTGCCATTATAAAGTCTTGTGTTAATTGAGCAAATCTCTTTTGAAGTTGTTTCATTTCCCTCATTACGTGTCAGAGCAAATAATGGCTATTCTAATGTGCTAATTAAATTTATTTATTGATCTACCTTTTATTTAGAGAAGAGAATCCAAACAAGATGCTGCAGTGTGTATTGTGGAGGCATGTGGCAAAGCATGCCCRCGGTTTGGTACGTCTGTGGCCATGGAGAAGTTGCTCCGCCTGGGGTTTCGTTTCAGAATAGCTCAGAGTAGTAACACAGATGAGTACATTAATCTCCTTWACTATTCAAAAATGAAAGATCGGGTACAATAACTTATTATTTATTGCTCTTCCAACTTGTCTGTTCCATAAGATTCACCATTAAAATTAAAATATAGGCGCTGTAATGTCTGGTTTAAGAGAGTCTATGGCTTTGCTGTTTGGTGCTGGAACATTTGTCACTGTCATTTCCAGCAGGTTTCCTGCSATGCTGGTGTCCTCCACTGATGGGGTGGCAGAGGGTTTGCACTGAAGTGATGCCAGTGGTTATTTAGAAGGACCCAAGGAGTCGGGTTTGGCAGCAGGTAGGCAGGTAAGGTGCACTCTGATGTTGGTGAGCCACTGACAGCTGAAAAAGGCAGCAGGCATTCCTGCTGTACAGTAGCTCCGCTGAAACAAACGGGAACAGTTGTTTTGGTGCATCAATAAAATCCTGCATTTCCCCACCTTTTTTTTTTTCAGTAAACAATTGCCACTTATTTTTGAGATCTTGCAGAGGGATCCACGAAGCCACTGCTTTGTGCAGCAGTGAAACCAGAATTAGGTGTGTAGGCATTTGAATAGCTACCCATGCCTCCAGAAGGCTTTTGTGTGTAATAAACTTTTACTAGGAGAAGGACAATAATGACTATTCATTGCATAGCATAACTTCATTTTCGTGTTTATTACAGATTTAGCCCTAATCTTTCATTACAYAGTTAAGCAAAATTATCCTTAAGGTTCTTGGAAACAAATCAAGAAACTAAAGGTAGATCCTGTAGTAGATGTCTCTGCCTGTGCTATGCTGTAATGTAACTCTTCTGACTATTGATTGATTTATTTCACTGCACATGAATGTGCCAAATCCCATCAAGCCACACTGCTTGAAACACCATRTGAACACACAGCCCCTGCTTTTAGAGTTCAACATTTAATCAGAGGAGACAGACAAACAGGAAGAGTGGAGGTAATGGAGAAGGGAGGCATGGGTATTAGGTTTCCCTGCCCAGGGTAACATGTGGAATTTGTGGCAGAGCTGGAAACTAAACCTAGGCGTTCCAAGCTCTGCTCTGAGGCTGCCAACCCCATGCAGGACGTGGCATCTCCYGTATCTCAGGTGGGACAGAACCCAGGAGGGCTCCAGTTAGGTGCTCTGCTGGAAGGAGGGCCAGCTCTGAGACTAGCCCAGCCCACTTCCACTTTTTCCAGTCTGGATCTGGCTGGAGGGAGGTTTGCACAGTCACTGTCCGGAGACCTGCCTGACCTGTTGCTGAAAGCATCCTCCTCTTGTTCAACCAGAGGCATTGCTTCTTACAACTTCCTCCTCCTCCTCTAATCCTGCAAAGAAAGGATGCTAAAACATCAATTATTTCATAGGCTGTTAACAGTGGATGGCCAAAATCAGACCTGCAGTCGGGGAGCCAAAAATACCGTCACCAGGTGTTTGGAAAACAGAACACAACAGTGAATTTCAAAGAGGGAAGGCTCTTCTCAATTTCTTTTTTGAGTTAATGGTTGGAGTATGAATGCTGTTTCCCCCTGCCAGGCCATTGTTTACTTATGTTTTCTCTGAAGTACCATTTCTTTACCAAATTTACAAAAACTTGGCCAGTGTTTTGTAAAAGGGTATTCACCTTTTGGTGGTTATGTTATGTTGGTGTTAAGTAGAGAAGGTATTCGCATAACTGATGTTTATGTATAGATCTCTCTATCATTCTGCCTCCTGAGCTGCCCTTTTATTTGAAATGGCTTTGAAATTCAATTTATATTTAATTACAACACATGTATAAATCCAGGATTAAGGGTGAAGAGTTTCATTGTTGTCTTGGCCTTTTTTTTATTCATTTAATGGGATTTGTGGGTAGTCAGCAATGTTCAGGATTTTGTCTCTGATGTTTCCCTTCTTTTGGTATATTAATAACTTGTCTATCAGATAAAGAGCTTTAAAATTACTACTTTTTTTTGGTTGAAGGTATGTGCCCAGAGGGGCCAGGTTGTGAGAAGGTTGTGTTTCATCTCTGCTTTCTGTGCAGTGAAGTTTTTCTCAGCTGGGAGAAAAGCTGGCATTTAACCCTCAGACCACGAGTCCCCTTGGCATTTGGCCAAGCCTGTGTCCAACATAGATGCCATGAGTGGTGCCTCTCCATCAGTCGAATGATGCCAGGGCTGCACATTGATCATCACTGAGCACAGCAGAATTAAAAAACCTACCTCACTTAGCCAAGGCAGCAAAGGTAACAAGGTGACAGGCAGCCTGGCCTCGTATTTGTTTCACCTGTGAAACTGTTCTCCATTTAAATTTAGCTGTGAATAATCTGGCAAGGATGTTGGAAAAAAAAAAAAGAGCAGCTGACAACCTCTCCATTACCTGAAATCAAATATTTCACCTCTCCATCACACTCTTGCTCTGGGAACAGGAGGTGACGGTCCCTGAGCCTCTCTGCGAGYGGAGCTGCTGGGAGTGCTGCAATGGCTGACTCAGCCCATGGGATCAATGGTGCTTCCCAGACCCTACCAGGGTTTGGCCTGAGTCAGTAAAGCTGTGTGGGTTAAACGTAGTGCAAGGTGCTGCGTACGAGAGGGGCCTGACCCAAGGTCTCATTTCCACACGTATTTGTGTCTCCCAACCTCTGGGCCAAGGAAAGGTGGAACTAGTGCTGCTCAGGATGTCTCAGCTGTAACAGAAATGGAACGAATCATGGCCATGGGGTTTTGTCTTCCCTCACCCCTTTGCCTCAGACCTGAGCACAAAGACTGTCCTGCTCCCTCTCTTTTCCCTCCTGCATGTACCACCGTTTGTCTCCCCTCTGATCGGGAATGCATTGAATAAATCGGATAGTGCTGTGTGTAATGTGTTCGCTGCCAGCCTGCCATTTGTTGACACAGTGTTGGCATGATGAGCAGCTGCAGGTCAAATTTATTGCCAGGCTCCCTAAGTCTGCAGCTGCTAAAAATAAACATTTTGCGCAGGTGGAGGCTTTGGCCGGGCTTGTGTTTTGGCTTAACTTGCAAAGTTTGGGATCTTTTCTGAGGTATGCAAATCGCATTAGAAATATTTGGCAAGGCAAGTCAGTGCCTGAACATAAAGGAATTCCACTTGAGGATCTGAAGCAGCTCTGATGGGTCTTTTGGCACAGCATCAACTGCCTGAACTCGATGGTGTCTTCCATATTGCTGTGTTTTCCAAGATTTTGGTCATCTTGATGAGGTGTTGGCTCCCTCTAAGAARAGTTTGTCGAGACTGAACTTGGTCAGTCTCATTGATTGATTGGTGGTCAGTCTGTTGGGATATCTACGCTGTACTCATGGCCCTGATGTTGGACCGCCTGGCCATTGCAGGGGTTTGGATACCAGAAGAGCCACTGGACACAGCAGATGTTTCACTGAATCGGGAAAATGAGGCAGCTGGAGGCAGAAGTTGGCAGTGGAAGGACCATCGAGTCCATCTCCAGGGAGCAGAAGTTTCAAGTCAAAATAGCACTGGAGATAGAAGAGAATACAGGTTTTAGACACCAGTGCTGCAGTCTTTGTAAAATAAGCACTCAGCTTCCCTGTGCAGGAAGGAAAAACATGCTTCTAAAAGTTTGCAAATGGAATTGCCATTAGACAGCTAGCATTTAAGCATGGTTTAAAGAATAATACTTGCGTGTAATATACCTATGCAAGAGAGTCCATCTGAATTAGGTGGACTGGATCTCTGGTGCTGTTACCTGATGAGGAGATGATCCATGAGCTTGTGGAGACCAGAAACAGAAAGATGAAAAATGGTTTCCTTTATCCCCACTGCTCTCCATCACTGAGCTACAACTCCTCATCCAGAGACACCTTTGCATATTGCAGTCCCGCATCCCTCAGGAGTTGGTCCGGGCCTCTGTGCTTATACTGCACTTTCATATATTTCAGAGAGCATCAGAGCAGGTTCACACAATTTCAATAAAGGTGTCCTGGGTCAATACCTGAGATAAACCTCTTGCTTTCAGCGATGCCAGCCAGTATAGATAAAGAGTGATTGAAAAAGTTCCTGAGCTTTCATATACTTTCAAATAAATAAATAAACAAAATTTAGCATCCTTCCAGCACTGGGAATCCAGCATGTTCAATTAAAAAAAAAAAGAAATCCCATTTTATCTTGTCACTATAAAATGAAATTAAGAAGCCTTTAAAAACCTTTAAAATTTGCTTCTAGATGTGTTGATTTGATTCACGTGTATTTGTGGAATGGGACAGTCAGTGTGAGATTTAATAGCTGGTTAAGAAGAAGAAAAAAATTATTGTTACAAATGCTTATTATTTTATTTCCTTCTGCTATGGCTTTGTTCAGGGAGCTTTCTTGCCTCACTACCTGACTGCACACTGAATTTCATTGTTCAGTAATCCAGTCCAGCTGTTCCAGCTGTTAAATATTCAAGCAAATACTGGGTGTTTTTCTTAACAATTCATTTGTATTTAGTTACCTTCTTCCAGTGCAGATTAGCTACCGAATAACCAGGAATTGGAATAAGATCTTGTAATTTTAGATGCTTCCATATGTACTTGGCTTAACACATTATTTTTCCTCAAAGATTGTACTCATAGGTATTGTATATTAATATTTTTCTAAAGTCTTAACTTCTAGATACTTTTTAGATTTTAATATACATCAGTACTTACAGCTAGTATCTAATTGACACCACTCACTTTCTGTTTTTCTATTGTTTGAACAGATTTTGCTAAAATATTACAGCTTATTAATTTAGGGAACTGTTGAAATACTGATGGATTTAAATCTTGTCTGGGCAATCACATGAAGAGTGTATTTAAAGCCTGAGGATTGAAAATGCTTAGGTATTTTTTTTCAAGTTATATTACATGCTCTGCTGAAGCTGTAAAAGGGTTAGTATATGTTTGTTTTCCTTTCTGATTAGGAGTACAAAATATTTTATTGAGCAATTCTGACTTTTCTTGAAGAGTTTTGAAGAGAGGTACTTTTCTACAGTACAGTTATAGGAGTGCTRTGTTGTTGCATGGTGTCTTCTTTCCATGGCTATTTCAGTGTCTTTGAGTGATAGTATTTCCTTGGCTAGTACTAGATGCTGCTTCACTTCCAGCCAAACCAGGCAGCCCGGAGAGCCCTGTGGGACTGTGCATCAGCAATGCTTTTCTGTGTATCCTCAGTCTAAAAACTCTGAGCAGGTTTTAACTGCATCGTATTTGCTACTGTGTAAATAATACGTGCAAAACTGTTCCTTCATCCAGCATGTTGGCATTAAGATGACTGTAAATTGCAAAGGGCTGATTTGCTGAAACAATTCAGTTTTGGTTGAAGCAAAATTACCTGATAATTTGGGTTATATTTGGAGAACACTTTTACTTGGAGAAAGAAAAAAACCTGGTTTTTCTGAGCTAAGAAAGCGATTTTTCCTCTGCAGATTGAAGTTGAATATTAGGAGGGAAGGCTACACCCCTGTAGGAGAAGATATTTTTCACAGATTTATTGGAGGTTTAGTAGGAAAGGCACCAAAGCTTGCTGTTTTCTCCTGCATTTCCCATTACTTTGGGATTGTGGTAGTAACCAGGCATGTCATAGGCCTAAGTTTAAATTGGGGATTTTTAGCAGATAGTTTCTGGCAGAGTGCTCTAGACATGAGGTATTTTCATTTTTTCATTTGTGTTTTACTCCTACTGAAGTAGTATTAAATTTTTACATATTCATTGCCTAAAAAGCGTAGGAATTAGTAGAGGGCCTGTGAGGAAGTCTGTGCTTATTGACAGAAAGATGAGCTATTTGACTTACCAACAGAAATTAAAAGACAATTTCTTCTTTTTTTTTTTACTACTGTGGTTTTTTGGGTTGGTTTGGTTGGTTTTTTTTCAAATTTCTTGGTTTTTTACGTTTGGCTGCTAAAATCAATCCTTGCAAAGGGCCTTTCTTTTGATGATCTATGTGTATGTTCATCTTTGCATGTGAATGACACTGTTTGAGATGAAACTTTATTATCTGGATGTAATTATGCCTTTAGATGTTCTCTCGAACACTGTGCATTCAGAGGTCTGTGTCTGTAGTGGCTGCAGAAGACATCTCCCTGCTGAAGAAAGGCAACAYGGCTGTAGTCCCCAAGAACATCCATTTTAATGGGGTACATGGCAGCAAAGTCCTGCAGTGAAACAATGGAAATGCTAATCAGCTCCAATGATGTGGTGTGCAAAGAGAGGGCTTTGACTCCAGCCCTGTAAGAGGTTGGTGTTGCCATTSTCCTTACGGTCCTTGGGAGTAGGAGATCAGAGTTTGTACCACTGCCTTACATCTCCTCCTCTTCATTCTCCTGCCCTTGTTGCCAACACCAGCTATTTTTACATGGCAAATGGCTTGCAAGGGGAGTCCTGTGCCTTTTGCCCAGCACACCTTTGGCTGGTGATGTGGAGGAGGGAGGGAAGTTCTTAAGCAGATCTGCCTGTGCTGCTGGGTACAGAAGTTAATAGAAATATCTGCCTTGGGGCTCTGCTTAACAGCACTGTCTTAGTTTGCTCAACAAAACAGTTGCTTTTCATTTGTTTCCACAGTAGTTTGGGTCTAGGGAAGAAAGGGCTTAAAGACAGTTGTATTTTTTCAGGGCTGTTTTCAATTAGAGATCATGCAAAATATCCATCAGTGCGATTTACGTTATTTGTATAGCAAGGCAATGGAATTATCATCAGTCTTGAGGCTTGTCTTGCATCAATAGGGGAGGAAACCATTTGCTTGGTACAGTTCCTAGTGTAATTACCTAAATAATAGACTTCATACAGCCAGAAGAAAGAAAGAGCAAATAGTTTCTGCACTGCCTGTGACAGAGTAGTGCAGGAAACATATTGCAATGAGTGTAAGAAAGGCTGTGCCGGCTCAGACCAAGGGTCTGTCTGGCCCAGCAATCTGTCTTCTGCACTGACCGTAAGCAGACACTTAGGAAAGAACAGGAAAAAGAGAAATAGATTTGTCTGTGATCCGAATTTAAGTCCTGGAATATTACCACTGACTTTAAACATAGGGGAGGATTTCAGATGCTCAGAGAAGTTCCTCTTGAAACTGAAATGAATGGAATGCAGATGGGAAAGTGTCTTCCCTGTGTTCACTTTCCTCAGGATCTTTCTAAAGTGGTTTGCTCAAAGAACTACAATAGAAATTATATTTTTTTATAACCAGAAGTCGCCACTGATGCTTAGCAAAATGCTTTCGCAGCACTGTTGACAGTTGTACTGGAAACCCTGATGTAAACTGCTCCCTGCTTTCAGAAGCCATTTTGTTCACCGTGCTGATTAAATTTGCTTGGAGCAGGTTTAATTAAGGTGGTGTTGAAAACCATCACTCGAGCCAAGGACTCGTGTGTGTTGGGGTGCCTCCATGCTGATAGCAATAGTTCAGCGGAATTAAAAAGGGAGGGCTTCACCTGGTTTCTTATTTGGCTCACTTGTTGAGAGAGGATTAGTAGAGCCTCAATATTTATGTACCAATTTGTGTTATTGGTACTGACCCTGGCAGATTTCAGAGCATTTGATTTACTTCCTAACAGGCATGGCTTGCTTATTTAATGTAGGTATGTAAATGRAGGGGAAGACTGTTGGATAAATAGAACAACAATTAAAAAAAAAAAAAAGAAAAAGGGTTTCCTGGTACCTTTTGTATCATAATAGAAGAGAAAATGCTAGAAAAGTTTCCAGTGCAGATGGGCCATTTCCAGATGTGAATAAATATTTCTGCATTCCAGAGAAGTAGAGCTGTGGGTTGACCCCTGACTCTGTGAATGGGCTGAATCAGCACCACAGATCCCCAAAGCTTGAGCTTTCTGAATAACATCCAACCCAACAATACTACTGGGTAAGCTTCCACCTTCCCTTTTGCCCAGTTTAATCTTTATGAATTACCTGAAAAATAGGATAATTTAAAATAGCAAAATATTTTTTTCTGTGTAAAGTCTGGAAGGGCGTTTTTATCTGTGCTGTTAAATCCATTAAGTTTGTTAGAGCTGCGACAGCTGGAAAGCAGAATATAGCCTTACGTGTGCTCTCAAATGGCAAAGGCATTTGGAAATTTAGACATTTGATTTCCTCCATGCTTGAAGGTGTCAGCCAGCCATGTGTTTTTAGGTCAGRTGTGCATATGCAGGCACAGTGGATCGCTGTGGGCAGAAAGTGCATCTCCTTAAAAGGACTTGCTGGAGGTAAAAATGGGAATGTTCTGCAGGTCATATTTTATGATCCGTTTGCATGCTGTATATAAAAGAGGGGCAGGACGAGTATTACCTGGCAGATGACAGGGTGGCTGAGAGATCCTGTCCTCCAGCCTGGTTCCCAGTCCCTGCTGGTTGCAGCTGCTGGTGCTGGAGGGCTTCTCCAGTGAGCCAGACCAGGTCCCTTGTCCTGTGAAGAATGGCACCTGTTTTTGCTGGCTGGGTGAGTGAAGTCAGCCTATGGAGATGTCCTGGGTGCCTCAGGCCAGGACATGGTAATCAGGACAGTGTACAGTGAGGCCAAGGTCTGGGAAGTGGGAAAAAAAGAGCATCTCATCCTGTTCCCCAAACTGCACCCATAAAGTACTTTTTTTTACAAAATGCACAACACGTTCAGGGTAACAGAGTAACAGTTTCCTTGTGAGTACCTTTAGGTGACTGTAGATGACAAATCCTGGGCTCAGCTGTGATTTTCCTATGGAACCATACATGCTATACAAGCAGTTGCTGCAAGGACTTTGCTGAAGTTTATAGTGTCTATATGTAGTTGCTAATCCAATAATGCAGGAAGTATGTGCTCAGCTTTAAGCAGTTAGTGCTTGAACTGGTGTCAAAACACAGAACGGCAGAAGAATGCCAAGTTACTGGCCAGTTACCATGCAAACAAAAACATGTTATGAAATAYGACATCTCATTGGAACAGAGGCATGCTGTGTTGGGATCGTTGCTGGAAATTTGGATATGTAGGTATATAATTTCTTTGTTCGTGCCTGTATTGCATGGAAACAACCTGGAACGACAACCGTCACAAAAGTAACTGTGAAAAGTTGACAATCCTAGTACAGAAGTGAGGATGCGAAAAGCTAAGTCAGAAATCAAGACTGTAGCTCTTGACTTTACAAGACRACTGTAGTGAATGTTAGAAATAAATGCTCTCTTGTGGGCCAGGTGTCAGGTCTGGAAAGTACAAGTTCTGTTCCATTTCTAATGGACTTTTTTTAGGATCTGAAGTCATCCAGCCTGGAATATAGGTTATTATTTCTCCATATACCTCACTTTGCTTTAAGTTAATATGGAGATTTCACTTAGATGTTCTGCTTGAGGCTAACGTAATCATTCTGTTTGAATTCAACCAACCACAGGCAAAATGGAAGTGCAAAATGATACCATATTCTGTTTCACTGGCCCATCGTCTGATGCAAGTTGAATTCTGCCAGGAGCAGTAGATTTGTACTTGGTAATCTCTATTTTGTCACTAATAAAAACATTTTATTATGAAAAGGCAGAGATCCAGCTGCTCCTAAGAAATTCTGCTTCTCCAACAAGCTGAGTTTCTGTCTACAAGAAATCTTGTTGTCCCCTCCTACCTTTTTTGTTTCTCATGCCCCACTCTCCCTGTCATTGCAAGGAAATGACCCTCTGTCTCATGCAGCTCACATTCTTGAATTCACTGCCTGACTGATTAGCCAAGGACACGCACAGCCAAAGTACTGGGCGCAAAGCTCTCTTGCCAGACAGCTTGCTCAAAAACACTTCAGAAGAAAGAAGACGAGGGAAGAAACTCACTTGCCAGTTTAAGGACAAAGCTTATTTGCTATTAAAACTTCTCCAGTCAGCAGAAGCAATACTAGCTGCAAAGCTGCATTTGCATTTATAGTACAAATATGAAAAATGAACTCTACATGAGCATGTCCTTAAAGAGATTATAAATCCACTCCCTTGACTGGTATGCAGTGCAGTGTTTTGATTGTTATATCTAGATATGTTGCACTTGAAAGTGCAGCGTATGGTGTACTTGGAAAGACACTGATACAAGAATTTTGCAGTCAAAGTAATTTTGCAGTGGAAAATCCTGTAATGAGAGCAACCCTGCTAGTATGGGACTGCTGTGTTGTTTTATTGGGTATCTGTAAAGTTTGGCATGTGGTGGGTTAATAATTAGATACTCTTTGTGTATAGTTCAAGTGAAGGCCACCAGCTATGACTTCACTTTGGCTGGGGTTTCCCTGTAATCCATTTAGCAAATTAAAGAGATTACTTTGATTGGTGCCATTATCTCCTATTCTCTTGCGGTTGAACCACTTAACCTGTGCTTAATTGAAAGAGATAGAGAGGGTACAGTAACAAATACAATCAAATGAAAGGGGCAATAGGATCTGTAGGCCAAACAAATGATCGGCACTAGGCTAACAATAGCAGATTAGAGGTGAGATCAATTAATTAGAAGCTATTGTAGGCGTTGGGAGGCTGCCAAGCTTTCTAATAGCCTAAGCCATCATGCCGTTCTGTTTAGGAGGATTTTAATGACTGGGAGTTGATGCGGTTATTTCAATAATTACCTATTTTAATAATTACTTCATTAGAATATAAAACGTATTGTTCTGCAGGCTCTGTGAGAAAGACAGTGTTGTTAACAGTGCACCTGGATCCAGGGGTGTGTATGTACCAGCGCTGACTGTGCCCTGCAACATCCCTGGGCTGGAGCTGCCAGCATAAAGGTCACAAACTGCTTTGGGATCTCCAACCCCATCTCAAGASGTGCAGGCCACCTGCCTGGGCATATTTTCACAAGTGCTGCCTGCAGGCCTCTGGCTGCTGGGGGCTTTGAGTAACAAGTTGCAAGTTTTGTTGTCTGCAGTGCTGTCAGGGTGTTCCCGTTCCTGCTCAGCACCCAAGGCTTCAGGTCATGGCACTGGGCAGCCCTAGTGGGCCCAGGCTGGACCTGTTTCTGCATCAGTCAGAGTAGCTAGGATAGGAGTAGACAGACAGACAGACAGACAGGAGTAGGTAATGGCTGGTAGGAGCGAGCAAGGCACAAAGATCTATCTGTCTATCTGTCTATGTCTTGAGAGATGAGGAGGTGTTTCCTCCACTGGCGCAGGAGCATTAGGTGCGTCCTGCTGGAAAGCCTCAGGTGCTCTGGTTTGACCCTCATCGCAGCTGCTGGGATAACATAGCTCCATGCCTGGTGTATGTTCAAGTGAGTAAAGTTGTAAAGAACAACCTTTGATCTCCTCAAATRCTATGATTTATTAGTACTCATTGTCCATACTAGCATAGGGTGGTTGGTATGTAATGTGCTTTTCACTGCAGTAGCAAATCATTTTTTAAATTAACTTTCTAGGAGTCATTGAGTTTGGTTTCAAAGCGAGTTGAGGCTGTAAGTTGGAAAAGTTTTTGAGGAACAAGGAAATTACTGTAAAATCTCCAAGAAAGGCTTTACTGCTAAACACTTTTATGTACATATATATGATAAATATAGTTGCGGGTAGATTTACAGGAAGCCATGTGTCTGGTACTGAATTTATTTCTTTTTTGCCACATGCTGAAGAAGGCAAATGTTGCCTCTGGAGGTGTGAAATCTCCTAGGGCAGTAATATTTGGATCTGCAGAGCAGAATTTACCTGAAAGTAAATGTTTGAAAGGCGAACCTATTTTGATCCGTTGGAAGGGGGTGAAGGGGTGGGGAGGGGATTGGAAATGGAGAACATTTTCAAAGACATTGAAGTGACTTAGGTGCAAAATTTCAGCAAAATTTTTTTGTGACTTTTTCAGGTTGGTGATTTTATCTGGGTGGGAATTGTGCTGAGAAACTTAAATAAACATGCAATTTTATTGTAGCTTTGATTCTTGTTGTTGATGTTTCTGCAAAATGGTAAATTGGGTTCTTGTTTTGAGTGTGTGCATGAACAGGATTTACTCTGAACTGGGATGCCAGATTCCCAGGGGATTAGCATTCAAGGAAAACCTGTAGTAGAATAATAGCAAGTGCTGCTCTGAATTTGGACAACACTGAGTGGCAGATGTACACAGAGATAAAGACGAGAGCATAGACTCCAGGAAGCAGGAGTTCTGGTCATATGATTACTCTGTGATAATGAAGAGAATTAGAGAGTGTGGTGTTCTGGTAGTGCTTGGTGAGGCTGCACTTTGGGTTTGTGAGTAAGTGCTCAAAAC